>JAVXUO010002757.1:0-728042 GCA_033065855.1 Escallonia rubra
AGCGACGGACTTTTAGTGACGGAAGGTATTCCGTTGCGAAAAGACTGATTCAACGACGGTATTTACCGTCCGTATAAATCCGTCGTTAAAAAAGTTTACCAACGGACCATTCCGTCGGTAAAAGAATTTGCCAACGGATTTTTACCAACGAACTTTTAACGACGGAAAAACCGTCGCTAAATAGTTTTAGAAAGTTTATAATTTCTGATGATTTTAAAAAAAAATTAAGCGACAGAATAATGTCGTAGCTAAAAATTCTGTTGGTAAAAATGTCTTTACCGACGGACTATTAGCGACGGACTTATTCCGTCACTATAGGTCTGTCCTTAATACGCAGATATGCTTTCTTTTGTTTTCTTTCTCCCATTTCTCTCTCTCTCTCTCCGGCGTTCTCACCCACCGGCATTCTCACCTCCGGCGACCCCCTCTACGGCAACCCAGCCCCAGCGACACCACTATCTTCCCCCCGACGTCGCGCCACCTCCGGCGGCCGTCACGGCCAGTCTTCAACGACCAGATCGATCTAGCGTAGTCTGCCTAGATCTTTGAGCTTCGGCCAACTTCGGTAAGTTTCAAACTGGCTAATAAGCCTACAAAGCTTTTTGTTTGGTATGGTTAATGAGATTGTTTGATATGGTTAATCGAGAAGGGGATCTCTGATTGGGGTGTACGTCAATGAGATTGTTTGATAAGGTTTGATTGGTTAGTGACATTTTGGATGGTAAGAGTGCTTTAGTGTTACTACTCTAATACACCCCCAAACCTCATTTACATGTTCCATAAGGCCTGTTCTTGCAGACTTTGTTCTTGCAGATAGATGTTTGTTCTTGCAGATAGATGTTTGTTCAATTTCTTTGCTTGAAACTCCAATTCATAGTCCCACATTGCATTCCATTTAGATCTAAATTTTTTGTTGTTGTCTTAGAACAATGGTTCATAAAGAACTAACAACTAGCTAAAGTACTTCCCTAAATGTATCGCAGATGATACATATGGCATAGACACCACCCTTAATATTACTCATGCGTTTTCTAAGGCTTGAGAAAAGTGAGCAAGTACACACAGCTGCCTGTGCTAAAACAGCATCTATAAAATCCTGAACACGGTCTTGGACATTGTAGTCAAATAGGTTGATGTCATCCTTCAGTTCAGAAACAAATGTTGTCATTCATTTGGTTTCATGAGTGATGTTTAGGGAAAAAAACCGAGCCCCTCAACATTTTGTTGATTTCCTCAAGTAGTTACCTGGACAATGGGTGAATCGTCGTTAACTTCAAAATAGAAGCCATTTGGAGGTTCATAAGCCTCAGGGAAAGCACCAGCAAAAGTCTACAAACAATACATGAAAAAAGAGAGGAACTAAGTACCTACAAACAGAAGTTTATGGGTATACCGCGGACATATAGATATAAAAGATACAAAAAAGACCAACGTGTGCAGATGAACCAAGACTCTAGAACCCCATTAGATAACCTCAAGACTCTAAGAACCCCGCCTTTTTGAAATCCTAGATGAATTAAGAGTCACTTTGTGACCTTAATGGAGAGAGACCATACCTCTGCCCCCAATAGGTACACCTGCACTGCAGAATGTCCAAAGGGATCGATTTGCCAACCAATTCTTGGAGTGATATTGAACTCGGCTTTAATAAACCGGTGGCCAAGTGTTGTCTGGTCAATCATATCAATGTAATGCGGGGCTGCCTCGTCGTGCATGCACATACCCCCATTTCTGCACCAGAAAAAGGAATAATACGTAAACTATGCAAACATACCCATATACCTAAACCCTGAATCTTGGACGAAGATGCTCAGTCAGAACCGGGAAACATAATCTGATCTTCCATCATCACCAACGAATTCATACTATACTAAACATAGCATAATTAACTCAGCGGGTGCAAACATACCCATATACCTAAATTGAACTAATTGAACCCTAAATTGAATGCCCCAAATCAATGGAACCCTAAATTGAACTAATAGAATCCCCTAATTGAACCCTCAATTGAAGTTATTGAAGCCTAATTAAATCCTAAATTGAATGCCCAAATCGAATCGAACCCTAAATTAAACTAACTGAACCCCTAATTGAACCCTAAATTGAATGCCCCAAATCAACCGAACCCTAAATTGAACTAATAGAACCCCCTAATTGAACCCTAAATTGAAGTAATTGAATCCTAATTAAACCCTAAATTGAATGCCCTAATCGAATTGAACCCTAAATTAAACTAATTGAACCCCTAATTGAATGCCCTGATCTAACCGAACCCTAAATTGAAATAATTGAACCCCCTACTTGAACCCTAAATTGAATACCCCAAATCAACCGAACCCTAAATTGAATCAATTGAACCCTAAATTGATGTAATTGAATCATAATTAAACCCTAAATTGAATGCCCTAATCGAATTGAACCCTAAATTAAACTAATTGAACCCCTAATTGAACCCTAAATTGAATGCCCTAATCCAACCGAACCCCTAATTGAACCCTAAATTGAATGCCCTAATCCAACCGAACCCTAAATTGAACTAATAGAACCCCATAATTGAACCTTAGATTGAAGTAATTGAACCCTAATTAAATCCTAAATTGAATGCCCTAATCGAATCGAACCCTAAATTAAACTAATTGGACCCCTAATTGAACCCTAAATTGAATGCCCTAATCCAACCGAACCTTAAATTGAACTAATTGAACCCTAAATTGATTGCCCCAAATCAACCGAACCCTAAATTGAACTAATAAAACCCCCTAATTGAACCCTAAATTGAAGTAATTAAATCCTAAATTGAATGCCCTAATCGAATTGAACCCTAAATTAAACTAATTGAATGCCTTAATCCAACCGAACCCTAAATTGAAATAATTGAACCCTAAATTGAATGCCCCAAATCAACCGAATCCTAAATTGAATCAATAGAACCCCTAATTGAACCCTAAATTGAATGCCCTAATCGAACCGAACCCTAAATTAAACTAATTGAACCCTAAATTGAAATAATTCAAGCGCACCGGATATGTGCATTTTGAACAATTTTTTCCCATTTGAACATTGATAATTTGTTTCATAATTTTAGGTTGTTAATTGTGCATTTGAGAATTGTACGTGATTATTATTCTGTGATTTTAGGTTGTTAATTGATGATTTTAGGTTGTTAATTGATGATTTTAGATTGTTAATTGTGCATTGAGCATTTGAGATATTGAGATTATTGAAGGAGGATGGGACCCAATTGGATTGAATGTGTGATTTTTGTTAATTTTTATTGCATTGAGCATTTGAGAATTGAGAATTGAGATTGTTGACGGAGGATGGGACCCAATTGGATTGAGATACCTGTTAGTTAGCGCAGACACGGACACCACGTCTGATCGACGGTGTCCGACATTTAAAAAACAAATTAACGTATGCCGATGTGTCTGGAGGTGCGTGTCGGTGGGCGTCGGACACGTGTCCAAAGGCGTCGGACACGTGTCGGTATGTGTCGGACACGTGTCCGGAGGTGTCAGACACGTATCAGACACCATATCGACACCCTATATGAGGTGTCGGAATTGAGGTTGTTGACGGAGGATGAGACCCAATTGGATTGAGATACATGTTACTTAGCGCAGACACGGACACCACGTTTTATCGACGGTGTCCAGCATTTAAAAAACAAATTAACGTATGCCGATGTGTCTGGAGGTGCGTGTCGGTGGGCGTCGGACACGTGTCTAGAGGCATCGGACACGCGTCGGTATGTGTCGGACACGTGTCCGAAGGTGTCAGACACGTATCGGACACCATATCGACACCCTATATGAGGTGTCGGAATTGAGGTTGTTGAATGTGCATTAAATTTAGGTTAGTTAGGTTAATGCGACATTTTTAGCATGCACCCCCTGGAATCTAATCGTGGCTCAAGCGCTGGCTATAATTAGCCCTAATTAGTCCTGATTAACAATATTTTAGTAAATCAATTAACCCTAATTAGCTCTAACGAGCCTAATTAGTTTTAATTAACCCTAAGAACCTGATGAAATTCAAATTAGCTGTAATTACCCCAAATTAGCCCAAATGAACCCAATTATGCGCATATTGATTGTAGTTAGCCTAATTAGTCATAATTTGCACTAACATAACCCAATTACGCCTAATTAGCGCTAGTTAGGACTAATCAACACTACTCGGCACCATCAAAACCCTAATTAGGACTAAATAACCCTAATTAGTCCTAATCAACCCTAATTAGCTATAATTATTCGAAACTAGCCCTCATTAACATTAATTAGCTCTAACATAACCCAATTAAGCCTAATTAGCCCTAATTAGGACTAATCATCACTACTCGGCACAATTAAACCCTAATTAGTCATAATCAACCCTAATTAGCTATAATTATCCGAAACTAGCCCTCATTAACATTAATTAGCCCTAACATAACCCAATTAAGCCTAATTAGCCCTAATTAGGACTAATCAGCACTACTCGGCACAATTAAACCCTAATTAGGACTACATAACTCTAATTAGTCCTAATCAACCCTAGTTAGCTATAATCATCCGAAACTATCCCTCATTAACATCAATTAGCCCTAACATAACCCAATTAAGCTAATTAGCCCTAATTAGGACTAATCAGCACTACTCGGCACAATTAAACCCTAATTAGGACTAAATAACCCTAATTAGTCCTAATCAACCCTAATCAGCTATAATTAATAATCGTAATTAACCCTAATAACCCAGTTAGCCCTAATTAGCCCTTGTACATCCCATAATTACTCCATGTTGCCCAGAGATGGTTCAATTACTCGTTGTTTACAAACCCTGCCTTCTTTATATTAATTGTTGTTTTGAGAAGTCCATTGGCAACGAGATGGTTCAACTCGTTGCCAACGAGTTCTATTTAATGTGGAATTGGTAACATATGCAACGATCATTCTGCAGTTTTGATATTTCGGAAAGATTCTTGCATATCTTATCAATTTCTGAACACATGCATGCATAGAAACCCTTAGTTCCCGTTCAAAGGTACTCATTACAAAGTAATGCCTTGTAATGAGCCTTTGGATGTCCAGTTTGGACAGTTTGGAAAAGCTAATTGTTTATAAAACAGTATTTTGACTCATGCTTTATGTTCTATGTCGTGGATATTTGGTACACGTTCTCGTGTGTTTCTCCGGGTGCATACAGATCTGGTGTTCTAACATCCGTCAAACCTTCCTGAGCAAGGTTAGATGAATGTTAGAACACCTAATCGATGTGGTGTACTTGGAGAAATGCGGGGAGGTGCTGCCGAATTTTCCACAGACATCGGACTAAGCATGAGTTATTCACTGTTTTATAAACATGTGCTTTTCTGAATGGGATAGGACCACTACCTGTTCAAGAGTGGAGGGGAAATATGTAGACATGTTGTAACATTCATGCATTGATATTTACATCGGCAATGCCTAATCACTGGTCATTATTGAAGGTGGTATACAGTACGATAATTCAGTCGTCATGTCAGTCGATCGAAGTTGGATGAAAAGGAAGAATGCTGAAGATTTTGAGTGTCGCGTTGACGAATTTCTCGACTTCGCTTATGCGCATCCTGCACATGTTGACCTTGATAAGATAAGGTGCCCGTGCGGTAGATGTGAGTTGTTGCACTGGAGAAAAAGAATTGAAGTAAAATGGCATCTTCGTCGGTACGGTTTTATGGGTGGATACACAAGGTGGACGCAGCACGGGGAAACGATAGTATTGTCGTCCAACCTGGCTAGTCAAACTGAAGTTAGGGAGGAGGCACGATATGATTTCCGAGATATGATTATGGATGCTGGGCATGCTAATGTTGACTGGGGTAACGACAGTCCACAACCGCCGAACGAGGGGGCTCATCAGTTTTATGAGTTGTTGAGAGCTGCGGAAGAGCCGCTGTGGGATGGAGCTCCGAAACACACACGGCTGTCTGCGGTTAGTAGGTTATTACAGTTGAAATCAGACCACGGGCTGAGTGAGAAAGGTTTTAACGAGTTTGTTACCTTCATCAAAGAAATACTGCCCGAAAGTGAAAAGCTACCGCCGTCGTACTATGACGCGAAGAAGATGATGAGGAAACTTGGGTTGAGCTATGACCGGATAGATGCGTGCAATAACGATTGTGTATTATTCTGGAAAGAGAATAAGGATTTGTCATTATGTCCAGTATGTGATCATTCGAGGTACAAACCGGACAAAGGGAAGAAGAAAAACATTGCATGGAAGATATTGCGATATTTCCCGGTCACACCACGGCTTCAGAGAATGTACTACTCCTCCAGTACGGCTGAACATATGAGGGCTCACCGTGAGACTCGCAGCAACGATGCCGATGTGCTGACACACCCAGCTGATGGAGAGGCGTGGAAGGAGTTTGACCGCAGGCATCCAGTCTTTGCTCAGGAAGTTCGGAATGTTAGACTTGGTCTGGCAACCGATGGGTTCAACCCTTTCGGTCAGTCTACCACGCCTTACTCCTGTTGGCCTGTTATTATTGTCCCTTACAACCTTCCACCAGGCATGTGCATGAAGAAGCCGTATATGTTCTTGTCGTTGCTTATTCCGGGGCCGAAGAGTCCCGGTAAGGACATAGATGTGTATTTAAGGCCGTTGATTGATGAGTTAAAACAATTATGGAATCATGGAGTCGAAACATATGATGCATCCCTTAAACAAAATTTTCAGATGAGGGCTGCTTTGATGTGGACTATACATGATTTCCCCGCATTGGGAATGACGTGTGGCTGGAGCACACATGGGAAGCTAGCATGCCCTGCTTGTATGGGCGTGAACCCCGGTCATACGTTAAAGCACGGCGGAAAGGCCTCGTGGTTCGGATGTCACCGTAAGCTTTTGCCACCGGGCCATCAGTTTCGTAGGCAGAAGGATAAATTTGACGGGACAATCGAGCGTGAGGTTGTCACGCTGGACTACCCATCTGGTGAAGAAGTACTCTCACACCTGGAGGCACTTGATACTGACATACCACACGGTAAGGGTGTGCCGGATCAGAAGATTGCAGGGTTCGGGAAAGAGCACAACTGGAGAAAATTTTGTATCTTCTGGGAGTTAGCCTACTGGAGGACGCTCGTTATCCGAAACAACATGGATGTGATGCATATTGAGAAGAACGTTTTTGATAATGTGTTCAACACAGTGATGAATTTCAAGGGCAAATCGAAAGATCACCTTAAAGCGAGAAGGGATCTACAACAGTTGGGTGTACGCCGTGAATTGCATCCTCGGACAGTCAGTGGGAGGACCATACTTCCGAAAGCACCTTACTGTCTAGACAAGAAACAAGTGGAGAAGGTCTGTCAGTGGGTTAAGAATTTGAAGCTTCCGGATGGGTTTGCGTCCAACATATCTCGTTGTTGCAATGTATCGGAATGCAAGTTCCAAGGGATGAAGAGTCACGACTGCCACGTATTCATGGAGAGATTCATTCCTATTGCCTTCCGGGGACTGTTGCCACGGGTTGTTTGCGAGACTTTGACTGAATTATCTCATTTCTTTCGAGATATATGCTCTTCTACGATCCGGGTGAGTAACATGGAAGTGCTTGAGAAGAACATTGTGGTGACGATTTGCAAGCTGGAGAAAATCTTCCCACCTTCGTTCTTTGATTCAATGGAGCATCTGCCTGTTCACTTGGCATATGAAGCTAAGATGGGTGGACCCGTGCAATATCGGTGGATGTATCCCTTCGAGAGGTAATCCTTAAATTGTTACAGTTGTTCGTTTACACTTAATGCGACATCTGTTATCATTGATATTCCACCTAACTCGATTCCCTAAACTTCTAGGTTCATGTTCCATTTAAAGAAAAAAGTCCGTAATAAGGCTCGGGTTGAGGGCTCAATTGCGGAGGCTTACGTAATGGAAGAACTTGTAAACTTTTGTAGTCAATATTTCGGTTCGGATGTTGGTACAAGGTTAAATCAACTAGGCCGAAATGATCCCGGAGCAAGCACAAATTTGGAAGGGCAATTGTCAATATTCAAGCAGTCAGGTAGTCCGTTCGGCCGAACGTATACTCGATGGCTAACAGATGAAGAGTACAGTGCTGCAACAATATATGCCCTTCTAAATTGCGATGAAGTTTCGGCATTCGTTGAGTAAGTTAAAGTCTTAATTCACTTACATTGCTGTACATAATTGAAAGTGTGTTAAGCGAGTTAAATGCATATTGGTTTGCAGTGAGTTCGATGCGGAATCTTTAATCACTGATCCCGCTGGACTTGAATCTCATCGGAAATCACAATTTGTACAGTGGTTCAAAATCCGTGTAAGATTATTTAACGAAATTATATTATGTGTTATATACAGTTCTGTGGCCAATTAGTATACTGATTTATCCTTAATTTTTACCGTCATCTACAATAGGTTCAGTCAATGGATAGACCAGTGGAGTATTGGTCATCAACGGGTGTAGGTTTAACGTAAAAGATGATGACCGAACAAAACAAACCCAAAACAGTGGAGTCTTGGTCAACGGCGACTGTTATGCCGAGAATTGCATGGATTTTTACGGAGAGCTAGATGAGATTGTTGAGCTAACATATCTGGGTTCCCAAAACCGCCTGGTAATGTTCAAGTGTACGTGGTTCGATGTCACATGCAGTAGAGGAATCCGTGTTAGCTCTCAAGGGATTGTAGATGTCAATGTCAAGTCAAGACTTGCATCAGACGAGCCCTTTGTGTTTGCTAGTCAAGCTGTACAAGTCTTTTACGCGGAGGACGTCGCCAATCCCAAATCTCATTGGTATACAACTATCAAGTCCAAGAAATTGCCCGTGACATATGACAGTGAGCTAGACTCCTTTCAAGCCGACCAACCACGTGTCTTGTTCCCTGTTGAGGTCAACAACGAGGAGGACGATCTTCCTCTTCCAACAACACTTCTTGTGGGAGAAGAAGTCGTAGATGATGACGCGGAAGATGTTGAAAGTGTTGGAGATGATGTGACCGAGTCTACTGATGAAGAGGATGAATTAGAAGATGAAGAGGACGACGAGTCCCACGAAGAAGAGGGCGACGAGGATAGTGATGAAGATGATTCGCAAACTGAAAATGATTGACTTGTAATGTTGTAACATCACGGGAAAAATGTAGTAACATTTTAGAACTTGGTGTTTATTGATGTGTTTTTGCACATCCGTTCATATATATATATATATATATATATATATATAGCGCCAATGATGATTTATGCCTAAATTATTGTTTTTCACGTGTTAATGTCTTTGTATATAATCTATATGAAGTCAGATATGGATAGGATACGGGCTATTCGTGGCCGGGCTGGACGCCGAGCTGCTTCCTCCCCGGTTAGTCCCACCTCGTCATTGCCTACTGATGACGAGGCACAGAGTGATCGCGGACAGCCATCGGGGGCCCAGCCCCAGCCGTCGCCATCACCGTCGCCCCAGCCCCAGCCATCGCCGTCGCCCCAGCCCCAGCTCGAGCCGTCGCCCCAGCCCGACGCAGATTCATCCCACACGCGCGTGCATTCTCCATCTTCCGTGGGTTCTACCTCAGGTATAGTTGATAACGGTGTTTCGTACATTTTCGCTAGCCTTATATTTGAACTGTATTAATGTCTGTGTTTTGTAGGATCTCGACGAGGCCGTGGTCCGACACGCGGGGTACGCATCGACCCCCAGCGTAAACAGAGAGTTACGCTCACGCAGGAGGGCCTGTAAGTACTAAAAATATCACCTCATGCCTTATGTTTAAAATTTTTGGGTGTTAATTTATATTTGAACTGTATTAATTAATTTAATTACTTCTTTGGCAGGATCCTGGAGAATATGGCGAGGACGAAGATCGGCGTTCTTGTGAAGGGCCGATTCTTCGAGCCACGCCTGTACTGGAAGGACTGGGATGCCGCTGCGAGGGAGGCCCTATGGGAGGAGTGGCTGGTACGGTGAAGTATTTTTTTCAGCGTTAGTAAATGTTAAATTACAGTTTGTTTTATGTTGTTAATTTGTGTTATTGAATGCATTACAGGAGGGGTTCACGTTTGACACGCCTGAGCAGCAGGTACTGGGGCAGCAGGCTTTCTTTGCCTACATCGGCAAGAATTACCGCCGATGGCTCCACGATGCACGGGACCGGGCGAAGAAGGCGCTGCCCGCGGGTGCCCCGATGACGGACATGACGAAATATCCCCCACATTGGATATCTCACCGTGTATGGGGGGAGATGATAGATCGGTGGGCTGCGGATCCAGGTTGGGACGCCAAGAGTAAGAGCGGGGCTGAGAACAGACAGAACAGAGATCCGACGCACACGGGGGGGTCGGTGCCACACGACATCGTCCGACACATGAACGCGGTCGAGCACCCGGATCTAGAGGAGGATGAGGTCATAGCTCTGACCTATACTCAGACGCACGTGCGGAAGAAGGACAAGGACGAGACGCACCAGGCGGGCGACTATATTTCAGATATTGCCCGGCGGATCGATGTGAGTCAATTTATTTAAGTTAATGTTTTTTCTTTCTATCCTCAATGTCTGTTTCGTTAATTAATGCCCTAACATATCGTTAAACCACTATTTTTGCAGGCCTCGTATGAACAGCTAAGGGGGTCCGAGCAGCAGTCCGGACAGCCATCAGCGTCCACTAGTACGGCTGCGAGTACTGGGGGGTTGAAGCGATGGCTGGATACGCCGGAGGTCGTGAATCGGCCGAAAGGCCGCATACGCGGCCTGCCTAGCACGACTCCTCGTGCCGTGATAGGAGCGTCCTCACCCCCTGCTGCCCCTCCACAGACACCGGCTCCTCGGCCTCAGTTGGACGACGAGGAGATCCAGCGCATTGCTACAGTGGTGTGCCGGATGATGAGGGAGCAGGGCACTGCTGGACCAGCCGCCCCGGCCCCGGATCAGCAGGATCCAGATCCGGGACTCGGGAACCCCTGATGAGCCCCTTCCCGTGCCCGTTCCTAGCTTCCCCCGCCCGGCTTGTACTCTTCTCCCCTCTCCTAACCAGCTATATCCGGTTCCCGGCTTGTACATATATGAGTTTTTTTTATAATAAATATTTTTTATAATTGATTATATATATTTCTTTCTGTATTGATTATTGCGCGTTGTTGTTGAAAATTGAAAATTGTATTACAGGTCTAGGTAATTGAAAAAAAAAATTTGACTTTTGGCGACGGATTTTTCCGTCGCTAAAGTATTCCTTTCAAAATATTTAATCCGTCGCTAATTGGACAAAAAAGAAAATAAATTAAAATTCTAAAAATATAATTAGCGACGGATATTCCGTCGCTAATGAAAAATAAATCCGTCGGTAAAAATCACATATTTAGCGACGGATTTAAAAATTCCGTCGCTAAACTATTAGTGACGGGCTTTTATACGAGGGATATTTAGCGACGGTGAATCCGTCGCTAATTATTTTAGAGACGGATTTTGAGCTTTTAGCGACGGATTTTCCAGTCGCTAAAAGCCTGTTTTCTTGTAGTGACAAGTATATCAAGATAAGTTCTTCCTTTTTTTTTTAAGTTTAAATTCTTAAAGTATGTTAACGTATACATTACTATTGCACTCATTCAATTGATAGTGGTATTAGTAATACATCTATACATCAAGAGCTAAACTTCTTTAATGCAAGATTAGTAATTTGTTGCTGACCAATCTTACCAAGTTAAATCATTATATATGAATAGTAAAATTATATGATTAGTATCAAATTGAGCAATCTATTTTTTATGTAAAGTATTCAATAGTGAAGCTAATTATAATATGTTTTTTATTTGTTATGTTTTGTGTGAACTTGGACCATCTAAAATTCTTTTAAGTTAGCCATTAATTTTTTTAATGACTTTTTCCCTTTCCCTAATTAGACTATCTAGCTCCATCCTGGAAATAGAATGTGCTCCATGATAGTGTTTGTTTTCTTGTCCAAACCATGTACGTTTGACACATTTACTGCAAAAGGAAAAATGGTTATTCTATGCTTTTGTTAGGGAATTGAATTTCCAAAATTTTCTATTCACTTATCAAAAACATGCTCTGTTAGGGCTTTTACTTTAGCAGAGGATTTGAAAGTTCTTTGAACAAATCTCTTCTTATGAGGTATGTAAAATTGAATTAACATGTCAAGTTCTATATTGGATCTTTTTTGTTCCATTTTTTTGATAAGGGGAGGCAATTTTTACTACCCAAATGGTTTACAATCCCTAGCAAAATAACATCAAATCTGGACATCTAATACATATCAACATATTTAGCTAGATCAGGAGCCACATATTTTCCCAGTCAAACAAAAATATCCAATGACGATCTAGTTACTAACAAAAATGTGTACATATTCGATATAGGAAGAAAACTGACAGTAGATCGAAGAGAGATTATACTTCTCAGGTTTGAAAGAAGGCCCAAATCCTCGACATCCTATTTCATACTTGTAATACCCTGAAAATTTTCCTTTCCTTGTGCGAAATTAGTATTTTTGAATAAATAAGTTTGTGGTCTTTTGTTAAAATTAAGAAAAATGAATTGGAATTGTTTTTGAAATTTTCGGTCGAATGAAAATAGTTTGGCTTCGAATGAAAAGATTTTTGTGTGTAGAATGAGCTACTGAAGTTTTCGGTCGACTTAAAAGTTTCAAGTCGACTGAAAACTAGTTTTTGGGTCGAATTGAAAAGAAAAAAAAAATTCCTGAAGTTTTTAGTCGATGAACTGTAACTTTTAGTTGATGAACAGTAACTTCAGTCGAATGAATTGTACTTTCAGTCGACTTAAAAGTGTTTTCGGTCGACTTACAAATGCTTTCGGTCGAGTTAAAGTGTTTTAAACCAAGAGAAGAAACGGCTGAAGGATTGAGTCGAATTAAACTTGTATTACTTTGAATGAATAGTGTAAATTTGCACCTCTGTTGGATTCGGTCGACTGAAACTACTTTCAGTCGAATGAAAATTTGAAAATTTATGTCCCATATAAATAGTGTTTTATTTCATTTCTAGCCTTTTTGGGTTCTCTGTTTCTTTTCTTCTCGTTTGCGCGCGAGAGAGAGAGGGAGAGAGATAGAGAAAAAGGCTTGGAAAGTTTGGAAGCTCTAAGGAGGAGCTTAAGGATTTGTGGCTCTCAAAAGCTTGGCTAAGGTAAGGGTTTAATCTTCGAAGTTCAAATCAGCGATGGACCAATCGCTCTTTTAAGTCTTTAGATTTTTTTGAAATCCGAACTTCTTCAAATGGAGATAAGTGATTCTTCCTCTCCTTTTTGTTTTGAACTTTGTTAAGAATGACTCGTTGTCAATTCTATGACTTGTGAAAATCAAATTCCGTTGAATTTGTTTGACCTCAGAATTTGACATATTGATATCGCTCGTTTCAGTGATTTATGATTGTCGTTATTTCGTAAACTCTACTTATTGTTTAACAAGTCCGTAATTTGATAATGTTATTTTGAAACCTTTGAATATGGTTTGAAATGTCCGATATTTGATAACGGTTATTTTGAGATTTTGTTTTGGTGACTTTATGAGTCATGTCACAGTGTATGTGACTTATTTCCGACTTATCCACGTGGATTGAAACATGGGCTAGCTCAGGGGAGTTGAGCTAGAGATCGCGATCTTACTTTCTGAACCGGCCTCATATGTCAGGAATGACGTATGCGACCACTTTCTGAATGGCTCGCTAGTGTTTGTTTCCGTACTCAGATATATTTTGACATTTGATATTTGGTATGCTAGTGTCCGTCTCTGTACTCTTATATATTTTGACATTTGGTATTTGGTCTGCTAGTGTCAGTTTTCGATATATTTTGGCGTTTGATATTTGGTCTGCTAGTGTTTGTTTCCGTACTCGGATATAATTCGGCATTTGATATTTGGTCTGACCTCTGTTCAGTTGAAGATGATGTGTCTTTGAAATCTTATTTTTCAGACATATTTTGACATTTGAAATCTGGTTTGATTATCCATTCCGTTGAAACATTTTGTGCTTCCGGAATTTTGTTTCTTAGATATTTTGGCTATTGTTTGATTGGTCCTTTGAGCGACATTACTGCGCATTTGGCTCATTCCCTTATTGTTTTTCCTTTCAGGCGATTAGTAGGTGGGAATTTCATATTTGAAAGGCTAGCTGTGTGACCAAAAGTTAGCTGTCTTATTTCAGAGTTAGTATTGACATTTAAGTGTATTTAATTAATACAAGTTGGTATTGCTTATGTTTTGTTTGGAAACTCCGTGTTGGAGAAAATTTTTGGATTGTATAAAAGTTTTGGACCCTATGACAGCTATTGATGTACTCTTGGGAGTTATTAGTGCATGCTCTGATTGACCGTTTGGGATATTTATGATGTTCTGATTTTGTTTGGAAGACTTTTGATATTGTAAGGTTTACTTCGAATTTCGATTACATGATCGTTAACGCACCGGAAATTTTAAATAAATTTCGGGGCGTTACAGTACTAGTACCCTTAGACCAAAACCAAATATTAGCTCTTTCGGACTCACTCGCGTGAGTCTGAATAGCAAAAGGAAAATGGTTATTCTATGCTTTGTTCAATTTCTCTTGACAACTCTTATTAATGTGACTCACTTTAAACCAATAAAATTGCGAACTAATATTTGATGTCCAATTTTTCTTTCTGTAGAATCCGACTAAGGCACTGTACTTGTGTTTTCAAACTAGAGAAACGAAAAAAGGGCACTATACTTCAAGAAACTGAAACACCTTAAACCACCCCAATCTTCGTTTTCTTCTTCTTTCTTTTCCCATGCCATTCCATTCTTCTCCTTTGTGATCACCGACGTAGTCCCCTTATTCATCTTCTATGTTCCAAAAAATGGTGCACGTAAAGTGTTCTCCGTCTTGCTCTTTCTGTCATGCCTGTTCTCCTCTGTGTTCTTCCTTGTCAGACCTTTAATAATATCTTCAATCATCTTTAATGTCGCCCACCAAACAGTCTCTTTCACTCTGATTCCCTCTTTCCAACCCTCTTTAATGGAACTCAACTACCATACTAGCTCTATTTAAGCCATTGCAAACTCTCTATTTATGATTTTGGTTTTTTACTATGTTTGGCTCTCTATTGCTGTAACATATATCAACCCAACTGATTGTGTATGCTTTAGTTTTGGGACCAGCAACTTATCTCTCTCCATCTGTACCCTAACATGCCTTACATAATCCTGCTCCCTACCTTCCAACATGGATAATCCACCCAATTCCATTCATAACAGCCAATAACCTGACTTTATAGATTTGCAAACAGTTATGCTACCCTTGAACGAACATCTTGTGAGGTTTAAACATATTGATAAGGACAAGGTTCTTATTGAAAAATTTCAGGACCATCAATCTTTCACTCAACGGAAAATTCAAAAAAGTCACAGCTTGTTGGTTAGTGTATGGACTGGTTATTGTTCCAAAACTCCCGACTGTCTACCTCTTCTTCTTCACTTCAATGGAAGATGCCCCACTTGTCCTCAACAATGGGCCTTGGAACTTTTATGGTGCCTTGATCCTGTTTCAAGCCTAGTTCCCCCACATCATCTATGCAAATATACATCTGTGTATGCAAGTATCGAATATTCAAGCGACTGTTATCATTTTTATCTTACTAAAAAGATTGGAAAGGCAGCTGGTGATCTTCTATAAATTGGTCAGAAAGAAGGATACGCACTGTAGAGTATTTTTTAATCAAGGTATGCATTCTCCTAGATTTTCCCTTGTTATCAGCAGTTTTCATCCAACTTCTGGATATAATGGGGTCCTTCACTCTTTGGTGTGCGTACGAACGAATATTCAAAATCTGCTACTGTTGTTGACGTAATTGTCACGAGAACATACATTATAAATACTCTTTGGTTGAAGTTTTGGATTCGCTGATTCAACACAAGACTCATCTACCCGATCAGTAAGATTATGAAACCTTCGTCATCAATGGACAACCTATGTTCACTCCAGCCCTGTGTGCGTCCCCAAACTCTGATTGGAATCGGACTTCAAGAATATCCATTTATTTAGACAAATCTGGAACGCACTTGATACACACATTTGATGCCTTCTCGCCAGCATCTGCAATGGACTCCGATAAGGAAGATTTCGTCGAAATGGCTGACTCATCTTTATACAATAGTGACTCTGAGCCGGTGGATTTACAAATGGATCTTGGCACTGCTAGTCCAAATCACTCATCCGCAAAAGCTTGGGCATACGTAGGACAACCCCCAGATTTCCCTTGTGAAAAATGCAATAGTGGAAGACCTTGAGGTAAACGACAATGGTGAACCTTTCAAGTTTGAAAATGAAGATAATTAGGTTGATTTTGACCATGACCTTATGGAACTGCAAGACCTGGAAATCGGATATCTCACTAATGAGGTCTCAATTGGCTTTGATGAACAAACTAAAGAGTCAGAGGATTTTGATTGGAATGAAGTGTATTAGTCTGATGATCCACCACCCGAATGTGGCCGAGATCCGATACCTCCGAGCACTGAAACACTGTCTGCGATCTACGAGCCTAATGCGTCGGTGACATCGAGTGTGAGTGTGGACATTGTTCTAGAGACAATTAATGCTGAAGATCTTATGATTATTACACCTGGATTTGCATCTCTTGATGGCCGTCAGATGCAAGCCACATGGCCGATAGTCAGTCCTAATCTGATAGAAGGTCTACTAGGGGATACTGCTAGTGGAAATTGTTTAGAAGCTATTTTGGCCCCTATGATTATAAACTGAAAATACTTGGCCCAGCCGTTGAACACTTGGCCCAACCTAGACATATTCTCTGGACTCGCTACTCCCCAACCCTTTTATTCTGGAAACATATGAAAAAAGGGGCGCAAGATCAAGTGGCCTAACTCCTACCCTGCACGTACACTCCCGCGTGTGATGAAGAGTACACGATAACACCCAACCTGAACAATGATTCTGTTGACCTGAAAATTGAACCCCCAGCCTTCCCAAAATCCTATCTCCCTTCGTAACGACACTGGTTCAAGACCCTATTGCTACTGCTGGCACAATTGAGATTGCACCGGCCACCCATATCAAGCCAACATGTGGCATCGTCTTTAGAGCACCGCGCTTTTGTGATGATAGTGATGAAGACTTGGAGAATGCTACGGCGGGGGTCTCTTGTTTCCTCTTCGACTAATCTATTGACTCAAAATGAAATGATGGCAATCACTGATCCAGAGATGAACAAAAAGAGATGCTGGAACATTCTGGAGTTTCGAAAGGAAAACGCCAAGGTCTGAATCACCTGAGACAATCCATGAAGGCACAAGTTCCGCCTCTGTTTTGACCTTCTCAGCTATTCTGTTCTATTTCTTGTTGTTTCAAGCTATATCTTTTATGTGCTTCTGCTTACGATATGCGTCAGAATTATTCTCTATGAAAATAAAAAATAAAAACGAAAATTACATGTGTATACCTCCTCTCGGTCTCTGTACCGAGCGAACGAATAAGGAAAAAAGCACAACTTTTGGTTGATCACTTGTCTGGACAGCAAAAAAACTACTGGAAGAGATCCCTTGACTGGATGATGGACTTCAATGAGAAGTTGTTTTCAAGAGGCAAAAACTAGGGTCCTTAGTTAGCTCTTCACAACCCCTACATGAGCTAATTCCCCCTTTTATAAATGCTGGCTGTAAGCCAAATTTTGCCTCTAAACAAATATCCTTGTTAGATGTTTTGTTTTTTTCAGGTACACAAGAAGTGAATCGAATATCCATCATATCTTTTCCTACACACAATATTGATTCTGCAAATCTTATGGTTTCAGGTGTTGCCCCTGGGTAACCATTTTCCCTCTAACGAAACTGTTATGCTGGAAATGCAGAGGATTCGGACAACCTCTGATAGTTAGAGCAACATTCAAGCTTGTCCGCACTTAAACCTGAGTGCATTTTCCTACAGGAGACCAAGAAACCTTCTCAAAGTGTCTCTTTTAAACTCCTCAAACGAGGTTATACCTCCTCCACTGGAGTGGATTCGTCTGGAATCTTGGGTACGAAATGAGGTCTACTTAGGTTGGATTGAAGGTGTTTTAGGTACGGTTCTACACGCCAGAAAACATCTTATCATTATCGTGTTCTCCTTACCTTATGAACTCTCTCTGACTCCACTATTGGGCTAAGATTTTAGTTTAGGGTGAGGTTGGGGTAGTTGGGGCATGGCACTGCGATTGGTGCTTTGGTCGAAGGTGGGGCTGGGATGGTTAAATGTTGGGAGCTTGGTGGCGACGGCTAGGATTTGATTTGGGTGGGCTTTAGTTGCTGAAGGGAGGGAGCCTAGTGGCGGCTAGGCTTTGGTTTGGGTGGGGCTGGGTGGTTGAGATGAAGGGACCTTGGCAGCTTCTAGAGTTCTGTTTGGGTGGGTTTTCGGTCAAATGAAGAAGATAATGGTAAAAGCGGGCGGGCTAAACTGGGGTTAGAAATAATTCATTGTGTCTTAATCGACAAAATGACACTCATACCAAGCATGTGGTTCAATTATATGATCTTTTTGACTAGTGCAACAACATCAACACCATGAAGGGCTATTTGGAAAACTCGAAACCTCAAGTATATTTTTACAATTGAGGCAAACCACACGGGACTTCTATGCAATGTTACCTTTAAATTCAATAAGAGTATGTTTGGATGAAGAATTTTGAAATACTATGAGGTTTAGAATCCCTTAGTTTTTAAATCCTTACATTTTAGAATCTCAAAATTTTGCAAAGTTTAATGTTTGGAAACTTTTGCAGATGAGTATTATATGATGATAGTTGGTAATGCCATACAGAAATTTTAAATGAATTGCTGAAATAAAAGATGAAAGATAGATGTCTAAGATTAAAAAAAAGTGTGTGAGAGAATGATGAATGGTTGGAAACAAAAGTATAATGAAATGTGATATTAAAAAAAGCTCGAACTGTGGAAGGTAGTTCTTCTATAGATTTGACAAAAAACTAGTCTTGAGAGTGGGGATCGTCATTCTTAGATCCATTATTCAGATAACTAGAATTCCGATCACTATAAAAAGAACTTTCTAGTTCATTCCGAAAAGAATGACCATTGTTAATCTCAAAACTCTGATTTTCAATATCAAAATATATGGAATAACTGTCCCCATTACTATCCCTAACTAAAAAAGTGTCATCAGAGATGAAATTACGAATGTCCTTAACGCCGAATAAATGATCAACATTAATATAACTAGAAGTGTCACGACCACTCCAACTAGGAATGTTTTTATGAATGATCATTTCAACTGGAGATTTTGACCTCCAAAATATTTTTTAAAATCATTTCTAGAATTTCAAAAATTCTCTTTTGTAGTAGTAATATAGCGAATTTCATTTAAGATACTTTTAAATTTTCAGTTTAAATTAAAATTTTCACTTAGAATATCTCGTCCAAACACACCATAAAGGTTGCTGCTTAAATCTACTCTCTTGTATTCCACAGAAAGACCAAGAAGAACAAAAAGAGCAAACTACATCAAACAAAGTCCACACCCAAAAAACCCCGTTCTCGCCCCCCCCCCCCCCCCCCCCAAGAAGAAGTGAAGCAAGAAGGGAGAAACAGGAATAGAATCAGAGAGATGAAAAAAATAACAATAAATTCAAAATCAGATCAAGCTACACTTCCACTTGGATTTAAAAATAATTGAGATCTGAAAGAAAAACAAAGAAGATCTAGAGGCCATGGTGAGAGCAGTCTAGAGCTTGATCTTAGAGGCCATGGTGGCAGTGAAGTGGTCGAGCAGTGACGTCGTTTATGGCCGGGCGTGAGAAGCAATGAAATGACATCAACTATGAGGGCAGCAAGTGGTCGGCCGGGCTACGGGACGGTTGGCGGCTGGGTTAAGAAGAAGATAGGGTGAGGGGAAGCTAGAAACTGAGAAGGAGAGAGGGGTGTGTGGGGGGAGGGGGGAGGGGGGGGGAGGAAGAGCATTTTAACCCCCTCCCCCGGCAGCATCAGAGCAGTTTGTGGGGGTTTCTTTAGAGAGAGAAAGTAGAGAAAAAGAAGAGCTTCTGCACAACTTGTGTTTCTTGCAGTTTCTTTCCTTTGTCTTGGGTCTTGTTATCCACGACCTCTTTGCACCGAACCTATCACATAGACGTATTAAGTGTCGGCAATTAAGTATCGCCGAAACCCAAATTTTTTTTTGTAGTGGACCTTATTTTATGGAGACAAACTAGGATATCAGAGAGCACATTAGTTAGCAAGATACTTTGTACATGTAATGGATTACATGACCTGGTGAAGGGGCACTTCTGTTTCGACTTTCATCCATCGTTAAAAATGTGAACTCAAAAATGTGAACTCCAATGATGATCGATAAATAAAATTATCTCCATCAAGAAAACAATCCTAATTGTCTAAACAAACCTAGTTACAATATGCTGAAGCAAACATTCCACTTACCCGTTAGTGTATTATGATCTTATCACAACAATGTGGTGTTTGCGACACTAAATTTACGACACATAAAAAAGTGTCGGCAAGTTTGCGACACATATAATTGTGTCGGCAAACATGTGGCGTTGCGATGAAAGTGTCACAAATTAAAGCTATTTTATGACATTTCTTAAAGCGTCGGCAATTAAGTATCGCCGAAACCCAAATTTTTTTTTGTAGTGGACCTTATTTTATGGAGACAAACTAGGATATCAGAGAGCACATTAGTTAGCAAGATACTTTGTACATGTAATGGATTACATGACCTGGTGAAGGGGCACTTCTGTTTCGACTTTCATCCATCGTTAAAAATGTGAACTAAAAAATGTGAACTCCAATGATGATCGATAAATAAAATTATCTCCATCAGGAAAACAATCCTAGTTGTCTAGCGCAGATTTATGTTTCTCTGTTCTTGATGCGATTGGTTTAATGCGCTAGGATGCCTTGAAAATGTCAAGGAAATAGTCCGTATTAGTTAGGCATCCAAGATTTAACTTTTTTCTAATTAAGCCCTGAAAAATATACTTCATCAAAGCTTTAGTACGTCTCTTAGCTCACTTTTCGTAACCATTTTAGCAGTAATATCTCATCACGCATCGCTAAATGTAAAAAACTGTCCTTAAAGCTGTGATAAGTTTGTAAAACCATTGTTAAGACTACGAAGAGAAAATTGCAGCGGTGTTTAGTGACATCTACTAGTGAAGTGTCGCCAAACTATGCGAATACCAACATGACATTTTTGAGTTTATGTCCCAATTAAGTATCAAAGTGGATTTACCTCATATCCCATGCAAGTTCTGTAGTCAAGTCAGAAAACCTCCAATCTCCGAAAAAACACCATAAAAGAGCCTCAGCCTCTCCGCGCATCTTGCTCTCAGCAGAGGTTCTCTTCCTTTTTCCTTTTGTTTTTGCTTCTCTCTCGACAAGAGGTTCTCAAAAAGGCAGGAAAAAAACAAGAGAGTATGGGCTCTTTTCTAGGCCATGCAGCACCTGGCTTTGGTTTTCTTTTCATTGGATTATGGCACCTTTTCAACCACATCAGGCTCCACGCACTCCACCCAAACTCTTACACATCTTTACCATGGTTCCCCAGTTCCAAAATTAGATACTTGGAGCTCTTCTTGATCATGGGAGGCTGCTCCATCTCCGTATCCACCGAGCTCTTCATCGGCCACCTTTTGGACAACGACGGCACCATTCCCTCCACCCATCTCCGCCGCTTCGAGCACTCATCCATATCAATGTCTTTGTTCATTTACTCATCTTTCGCTATTATAATAGACCAAATTGGACCCAAAGCTCAGTATGGCCTTACTCAACTGCTTGGGGCTATTGCCTTTGCCCAACAGCTCCTTCTTTTTCATCTCCACTCCAATTATCACATGGGTGTTGAAGCTCAATATCACATGCTTCTACAGATTGCTCTGTTTGTTACTCTAATCACCACCTTTATGATTATTGGTTACCCTAAGAGTTTCTTGGTTAGCTTTATTAGGTCCCTTAGTATTTTGTTCCAAGGCCTTTGGCTTATTGTGATGGGGCTAATGATCTGGACACCAGCATTGCTTCCAAAAGGTTGCTTCAAGAAGTTGGAAAAAGATCGCCATGTTATCCGATGCCACGGCGACGAAGTGCTTGAACGAGCCAAATCGATTGTGAATATTCAGTTCAGCTGGTACTTGATGGGAGTAACAATTTTTGCAGTATCACTTTATTTGGCGTTGATTAAGATTTACCCTGAGAAGGTTGAATACGAGTCACTTTATCAAATTGAAGGGCGTGAAGAGGAGCCTGAAGATGTTAAGGCTCAAAGAGTCGCAACGAAAGCCAAAACTCTGCGAGTCAAAGATTTCTCTTCATAATGGAAAGGCGTTCGTACCATTTAACATGGACAGGTGGAAGAAGAGAGGCATCAGAAAGTGCGGAATAAATGCTATATATCCCACTCTGCCTTGGCAATAATTTTAGTAGACCTAGTAGCTTCCTGGCTTGTAAGAGTAATGCACCGTTCGTCGTCCTTTCTGATATGTAATAAAATACGTAATCCGTTACCCGTTTGGCTTGTTATATATTTTTAGAATATATTTAAAAATATGTTTATTCTATTTAAAAATATGGCTAATTACAGCTATATCTCTGAGGTTAGGGTGTAATTACAGTCAAGGATACTAAGTTTCAAAACGTATCAGCCGTGTCCTTCCGTTCTATGTCCGTTAAAAAATTATACATTTTGATGATGTCATCCGTTACGTATTTTTAAAATATCAATACTACCCTTATTTAAAACCCATTGAAAAAAAAACCTAATTTTTGTCAATCTCTCTCTCTCTCTCCAACTCCCCTGTTGGAGGCCGGCCGGGGATTGCAGACTTCCTTCTGTCGGAGTTCTTTTGGTGCTGCTGCTGTTGTACTTTTCACGGCCGGATTACAGCCTCGTCGGCGTCGCCGATGTCGAGCACATCCCGCTTAGCCGCCGCTGTCCCCCTTCATTCGCTCGCCTTCCTCCCCTGCGTCGCCCAGCGCCGCCTCTGCCCCGGCGCGCTAGCTTGTAGTTTAGGAGTGCCCCCTTTTGGCGAGTGCCCCCGCCGGTTCACTGGGCTGTTGGCCTACCAAGCACTTGCCAGCTGCTGCTCCTACCGCCTGCCAAGCGGTCGGAGATCGAACAAGAAATGGCACTGCCGTGAACGGGGTTGTTGCAGCGGCGCATGTGAACGGGGTAAATGGCGTTGCTGTGAGCTGTTAAGGCTGCCGGCGAAAGGTCGGGAGGGAGGTGCCGGCGCCGGCTCCGGCGTGGGGAATAGGATTCATCAGTGTTTAAAACCCTAAATTGAACAAATATACCCTAATTTGAAAGATTATTGCTTTGAAATCTCTAATTTGTCAAATTAGGGTTTGAAAAACCTAATTTTGAAAATTTGAAACGCTAGTTTGAACAAAATGAAACTCTAATTTGAAAAATTAGGGCTTCAAAACCTCTAATTTGTCAAATTAGGGTTTTGAAACCCTAATTTGGAAAATTTGAAACCCTAATTTGAAACTGAATGGAACCCTAATTTGAAGAGATGAATTGCATTTGAAAAATTATGTTCTTAAATCATGGGCAATTTAGTCTTTTCGTTTCAAACCGTTATGTATTTGTATTTTTTGTCTGGTCAACGGACATAAGTGTAATTACTCGAAACTATTGTCCTTACCTGTAATTACTCCCAAACCTTAGGGACATAGGTGTAATTAGCCCTTAAAAATATATCAACATTGAACTTAACTCAAATAGCAATCACCCGTTCAGTAAGTATCGTTTGACAAGTCAAGTTAGAAGTTAACATGTAATTATAAAATAAATTTGATCAGATCAAAGTTCTGTGTAAACTTAAAAAAAAGAAAAGATTAATGGATGGAGCGAGTATAAATTATGTTGTGTATGTACAAGCTAGTCAGGTTTGAAGCTGAACTTGATCAAAGCAAACATCCATTTTTGTGCTTTATAAGCAGCATTCCCCATGAAGTACAATAAATGCAACATTTAACTTAATAAGTGGTAGCATAAAAAATTTAATCCTGAAAAGTAGGAAATCAAAACTACCAACATTCGACACGAAAAACACTAAAATGAGCGGAATATTGAGAAATGGCCATGATGGGCGGCCGCTAACGCAAGTAGTAGATGACTCTTTGACATCGAGACATTTGTTCGAAATAATTGTTATTTGTTTCACCAAATTTTCAAAACAACAAACTTGACAAGATTCCTTGAATAAAGGATTGGAAATAGTTTGGTGCTCTGCCTGGTTCTTTAGAAAGATGCCTAAAATTTTTCAGTTACTTTATATTTTTAGTGACTTTTATTTAGAAAAACTAAAAAGTGCTGCTAAGAATAAATCATCACCGAAGTTGTTAACACAAACGTCACTCATTATAGTTAGCGACTATTTTTTCTCGCCGAATAGGATGTCGTTATTTCATACACGATAAAGAATTATTTAAAAGAATCAAAGGCGCCTATAATATAAGTCAAGTAAATGGTCTAATCTGCAGCAAGTGGGCGGACACTTGGATTCAGTAGGCGGAGACTTGGACCAATCATTGTTTTGAGTACTTGGCGCCAAGCATAAACGTTGGGTCCCGTGGAAAAAGGAAAGGGACGTTCCAACCATTCACATGGAGGGGAAGACCCGTGGAATGACCGCAACAATCTAACTTAAATAACGGTCTCTTTGTCTTTGTTTGACCCTTTAGTTGCATTAATTATTTCTATCGTACGTTGCCCACTAGAACACTCATAGTCAAATAAAGTTAAACAAATAAAATACACGACATCAAAATTTTTGACATAAATAATTAGATCTATATCAAGAGCAAAGTCATTAGTCTCATTTTCTCTTATAATAGTTCTTAAAATTATGAGCACAATACTGATAGTTATTTTGCAACAAATGAGTCACAAACGACATTGGAAATTTAAAATGGTTGGAAGTTCAATTTTGCTGTGGCAATGTAAATTTTTCGTCCAGAGAGAGAGAGTAACCAAAGAGGAAATAAAAGACACGATATCAAATAATTTTTTTTGTTTTTTGTCCACAGAGAGAGAGAGAGAGTAACCAGAGAGAGTAACCAAAAAGGTAAATTTTTTGTCCAGAGAGAGAGAGAGAGTAACCAAAGAGCACAACACTTAGTTACTAGTTATCTCTATCGTATTGTGCACCAGAACATTCGTAGTCAAATAAAATTAAATAAATAAAATACACGATATTAAAAGTTTTGACATATATAATTAGATCTATATCAAGAGTAAAGTTGTTAGTCTCGTTTTTTCTTATAAAAGTACTTAAAAATTGTTCCCAACCTATCTTGGCTGTGCCTATTGACCCACTGGGGTCCCAATTTTTATGACACGTCGGCACATTCAACGGTCAACTTTTCAACGCTCACAAGCTGGTCAAAGCGACGCATGCTCAAGTCACGTGAATTGCTCGTGAAACAGCCTTGGCGTGCCTTCCACCTTAGGGGGTCGGCCACCTACCTTCGCGACCGACGATCATCGCTCGCGGTCGTTCGCCATAGTCTCACCGTCGTTCGCCACCGCGCTCCATCGCCGCGATGACCGTCGTTCGTCACCGCGCGCCGTCCATATGCTAGCTATCGCCCGCGCCCCGGCTTTGCGACGCCCATCGTCGACTCCACGGTGCCCGTCGCCCGTGGTCGCGCGTTTCCTTTCTGAGACGCCCGACGTCGCCCGCGTGCCGGCCTCACGGCACTCGTCGTCATCGCTCGCACGCCGGCTTCATTGCGCCTGTCGCTGTCGCCCGCGTGCCGACTCTACGGCGCCCGTTGCCCACGCCCGCGCGCCGTCTCCAACACTCCGACTCTCCCATGAGCCGCGCCGCTGATACAGTCATACCTCAGGCTCTCTGTCACACTATCGTGTTGCCAGCACCTCACTCACTTCGCCGCGCCCATGCGTCACGCCACTTATACAGCGCTCCCCTGGCTCTATGTCACACTACCACGCTCTTTGTGATGGTCCATCCTATCACCACACCATGCGCACCTTGCCTTGGTCGTGGAACATGCTTCGACCCACTCCCCGGAGTGTGCAGCATCTCGCAGGGATAGGCGACTCCTCCGGGACACTATCTCTGCCAGAGAGCTTTTCAACTCCCCTTCCGCCAGGTAGACGGCTCCTCCGGGATGCTACCTCGGCCCGTCAGGTAGACGGCTCCTCCGGGATGCTACCTTGACGCGCTTCGAGTGCTCCGGCACAAGGACTCACCTGCGGGATAGGTGACCCCTCCGGGACACTATCTCCGCCAGGATGTCTTCGTTACTAGCCTACGTGCTCCGGCACTAGGGGCTTGCGTCGGCACCCCTAACGACTATGACCCCCGGGTCACTCCGAGACGGGAGCAGGTCTTCGGAGGGCATCGCGCCTAGTCTACTTGACAGTTGGGCGTCGGGTTTTCCTCACCGCTACCAGGCCTATGGGACTCTACAAGGGCTTGGATTGGTGGCTAAATCAATGGGTGTTCTCTGGCAACACCGACGTTGTGGGAGCCAGTTTTTCCAGACAGACAGAGCGACGCTGTAAGGAGCAGGCCGGGTGAATATGCGACCCGACAGTCCGACGGAGAACCGGTATTTCTGGCCCCCTGGTAACGTGTCACTCCCATAGGATGACACGTGTCAGCTGATGACACAGGCATATTTTTCCTTATAAGTAGTGGACTTTGGATTTCATTTAGAGAGAACTCTCTCATTTGACATTTTCACTTTCTCACTCTAGAATCCAAATCCTCTGAAATTCTAGAGAGAGAAACATACAGGACCTTGACTCCAGACTTAAGCATCAGACTGTGACTGTCTTCGTATATTCACTGTGTGACGTCGCTTTCGCAGCACTGTCACCCTCAGGCTCTGTCTGGGAAGCCCTTGGTCTCTGCCCTTGCTCCACCCTTGCTGTGTCCCACTTCAACATACTTGGCATCTGACTCGGACTGCATTCTTTGTGGCACCTCCACGTCAACTGGGAACCCACCTTCCTTGGCATAAAAAATATGAGCACAACACTGATAGTTATTTTGCAACAAATGAGTCACAAACGACATTGGAAAATTGAAATGGTTGGAAGTCCAATTTTGGTGTGGCAATGTAAATTAAATGTGTGTCCTCGTAAAGAATTCACTACAAAAGGAAAAAAACATTTAAGGCTTGTGATGCATAAGCTTAAATTTTAGTGATAAGGGATTAACCTTGAATATATATATATATATATATATATATATATATATATATATAGTAACCAAAGAGGTAATGGTCAAACTTCAAATCTCATAAAATGAGATTATTTCAAGGGAGGATATTATCGAATTGTGAGAGATAATTTTGGGACTTAAATAAGATCAGTAGGTCTAGAATTTTCAAAAATTCAATTTTGCAAATTCAAAAATTATGAAAGGAGATTTTCTCAAATTATAGGAGGATAAGGTCAGCTTAAAATTTAATTGCGAGAGATAATTTTGGGATTTTAAACAGGACCGAGTTTTTAGTTTTGGAATCGGTTATGAAGTTAGATTGGCCATAACGAAATTCCAAAAAGGGAAAGAGATGTTTAAGAAATATATATATATATATATATATATATATATATAAGAAATTCAACTAAGGAGATAATTACTTACATTTAAATCTTTTTCTCAATCAGATTAGATATTTTAATTTCCAAAGAAGAGGAATAACATCTGAAGACAATAATAGCTAAAATTTAGGTTTCATGAACAGTAAACTCTTAAAAGAGATATTCAAGGTTAGAATTTAAAAAGTAAAAAAAAAAAACATTCCACGTGACGAGGTGAGAGAGTATCCAAGTAAGCGGTAATGTGACAATTTTCTCTCAGCTTCGATTTTACCGTATATAATTAGATTGATATTATAGGCATCTAAAAATGGCCATATGCTTTGGCAGTAACTCTTTTTCACTTTGACAACGCCGTTGGGTTTTAAACATACCTCGCGAAAAGAAGGAAGTAACTAGATGCAAAAATTGCAGCTACATGAATGCTGGTTAAGATCAACTCATGCCAGAAGTGTCTAGAAGCTAGAATATAATGGGTTACTCGAAGCTGATGGTACCTATCAATTATCCAGAATCGTTGAGCATATAGTATGATAAATTACAGCTCTTAGCCTCTATTTCTAACAAATGAGCATCCTTGATTTAACGGTCTTATGAATCGAGACCATCCAATATTTACTCCAGTAGGTTAACAAGTACATTCAAGGGTCACAAAATACAGTCAAACACAACATGCCATCCTACTGTGACATTTGAATAATCTTTTCAGCAAAGGTGCTAGACTTTATAGATAGATGTTGTCGGTAAAACCTAGAACACTATATTCTTTATCTTACTATCTCAGGTGGTTATGTTAACGGCTTAGGCTGTTTGTTATGCATCTCGTGGTGGCTGCAGATATGCTACTCGATGCTTTTTAGATGATGTTTCCAAGAGATGGATCATTGGCACTCTTACATCATGTCAAATACCAGTTTAGGCCTGAAGTAAGGTTCCACCCCAACTTCCTCCCAGGTAAAAATGTGTTCGATGGGAAGTCAAACCTTTGCCATATGTAGCTTTCTGTATATATTGTTGCTCTCCAGAAGGACAAGGTCACCTGAATCTAGTAGTCGTGCAGCTGACGAGTTCTGTGTGGCTGTTGAAGAATTAGATGATCAAATAACTCCCTTTTACCACTGAGGAGGACTAGGTCTCCATTGCTGCTGAAGACACTCGTATGGAATGAAAGGATTTGAATATAGATCCGGCCTCTGATTTATCCTTCACTATGAATAACAAAGAATGGTTTAGAGGGTTTGTAATGCTGGGAAGCATAAGAACTACGACAATGCTTAGATAGATGACAAACCTCACATTGGAAAAACTTGGGATGTTTACTAAATAATGAAGGAAACAACTTGCTTTTGATTAGGTGTGGTTAGACTTTCTGCTATTTGACTTGCTGTGCTTCTTAATTCATTACTCGTCTTTGCCTTTGCTTGGAAGCTATTGGACACTATTGAAGACAAATTAAGCAAGTTGCATTAATTTCCTTGCTAGTGGAGTATTGATTTTTAGATAGAGATTCCCTTTCTTACACTATAGGGTGCACCGGACAAGTTTCTTACATTTGCTTCTTGAGAGGCTAAACATGATTGAGTAATTTGATTATGCTTTTGTGGTAAAGAAAAGATGTAACTGATGGTGGAATGGCATGGAGTCTGGAGACGTTTGAGCGAAATCTTAACACGACTATTCTAATATTTTTCAATGCAGGCTTGTGATTATTGTTTAATTAGTTGTGGCTTTCTCGAATGTGATATAGGGATCATCTTTGGAGATGATATGAAGCACGTGGTCAATAGTTTTTGCATCACCGACCTCTAGGATGGTTGCAATTTGCATCAACTTAGTGTATTTTGTATACTGAAAAAAGTGTACTTAATTAAGATATATGTCAAGCTTTTTTGCTACGTAGTTATGTTCTGACTTTGTAATCAACTAAATATTTGTAATGGATAGAATTAGTTTTATATATAAAATGAAGGAAGAATTTTTTCTATTATTTGTCGCTAAATATATAGGCAAAATATTGTTAGAATGTGATGCTCAACGACTAAAGGATTCGTCGTTAAGGGGAGAACAATTAACGACGAACATTTTCATTGTTGAATGTAGTTTTCAACGACGAAGTCAAGATGTCAAGGAAAAAATTATTACAAGCAAGAATTTGCAGACAAACTACGTTCGTCAACAAATTAAACCATTCTTGACGAACTTGGACATTCAACGACAAATTTAAGAGAACTACATCGATGAAATGCTTCGTCGTAAAATGAAAGACAATTGTTGACGATGTTGAAAATCGTCAAGAAATTAAGTTTTTAATGACGAACACAGATGTTCGTCATAAAAAACTTTCTTGTCACCACGTCCTTGACGAACTCAGTGACGAATTTTTTTCGTCGATGTATGCCTTTCTCGACGAATATGCTGCTTTGCTTGACGAACTGTGTTCGTCGTTGAAGGTCAATTTTCTTGTAGTGACCCTAACTGCTGAGAGTTACAAAGTATCAATCAACTCTTCCTCAGAACAAGGTTTCTTACTCAGTTTAAAATCTAATTATATATATATGAAAGTAAAAGCCGAGAGATTGTGTCCACCTCATTGTCTATGTGGACACTTTCTCTTTTTGCCACGTGGATTTTATTTATTGTTATCTGAATCCGATTTTAATCACTTACCATTCTGAAACCGATTTTAATCACTTACCATTATCACTTTCCATTTTTGAATTATGTTCTCTCACCAATCAATTAAATTCATCTTATCAATTTAAATTTCAAAAGTAATTTGCAATTATAGCACCTTAATCAAGTTTCCACAATTATTATTTTCTGATTAATCTAATTAAAATTTGATTTCACAACTATTTCCAAAGTATGTCAAGCCATAGCTTACTTAGATACTCTATCTTTTTGTCATCTAAACTAATAAAATTTAATTTTGATCAATCATATTTATCATATTGATTCTTTCTCTCACGTATGTATTATCTTTTTCCTTTCTCTCCACAAGTTTGTTCACTTCCTCTCTTTCTCTCTCAAATTGACTAGATTCACTCATTTCATCCTGAAATCCCTGACTCAAACCTCTAATCCAGCAAATCCCCACTTTATCTCCTCACATCACTCTCATTTTCTCATAAATCTTCTACTCTTATCTCTCTATGTTAAAATTCTATCTGATTGTGTTGTCCCTAAACTACTTATCTTCCAGGCAAAAATAGGACCACCAAAATGATGTTGGCTTAGATATTGGCCGGGTATATTCCTTTCATGCTTCGGTAATATTTATTAGTAATTAATTATTTTTAAGTTAGCAACGATACAATATATATCATGCGTATTATTCTAGGCAATGTGACAATATAAATAGCGTCAATTGTACTTAATCTTCTTTTTACAACTTAACGTGTTTGGTCAATTACAAGATCCAAATAATTGGACAATCCTTACTTTGGAAGGGAAAGATTTTTGGTGCAACTATGAATTTACTTTAATGTAGCAAGTGTCACAAAATGTTGTTCGTTACATTATTAGTCATTAGTCATGTTCTACGCAATATATTTTTACCATTTTGTCACTAATAGTAATTATTAAAAAATTACTATCACCGGGGATGGGGGAAGGGGTTGCACCCTAAAGTTACAGGCAAAGTTACCACAAATTTTGTTAGGAGAAACATGATCATCCGTATGCAACGCACGAGATAAAAGCTAGTGATTAATGAGAGGTGTGCTGACCGGCTTAACTTCCTTTTTCTTAAACCTCTTAAGTAAGTACCCTTGCAATGTACTTCTGTTATGATAACCACAACCTATTGTTCTTCCTCTCACTTGCATTCCTAGTATCTGATGAGTTTGACACTCTTTCTTGAGTTTTAATCCGTCTTGTCTAATAATCAACATGTCATCAGTATAGAATAATAAAATAATGAAGTTACCTCCAAACAATGTTCACATACATACACATGGGTCGCTGATATGTGGTTTCGATAATTGAAAGTTGTTTCATCCATCATGTGTGATTCATTCAATTGTAAAATTTTGTACTGTATTCATATTAATTCGGATGCAACACCAACATTCTCCACATTAGCTATAATGTCTCGTAGACATGCTATAGTTGTCTTTATCCTTGCCCCCTCGGGGTGCTCAGCAATACTTCTACAGTGATCCATACCTACCGTAAAATATACTTGGGTGCAAATAATATTTTGAACTACTTAACCATCATGGATACAGGTATTCTAGATCTACCAAAATAATTGGGTTACAAAACCATTTTGTCTTCTACGTACCCAGAAGAGGGGTGGGCCTTGTCTATGCCAATTATGCCCCCTCGCCTTTCTTAAAATGCCAATTGTGTCCTTTAATAGTATAATTATGATGGTTGGATGGGACTCATTCCTATTTTATGGAAATTCTTTTTGCCAATAGTGCTATCCTTGTTTATGCGACTGTTCTTTTTTAGGTCTATTATTGCTGGGAATTTCGAGAGCCGCTGCTGGAATGGGACCAAATCCTACCATCAGTAACGAACTCAGTACGACCAACAACCACCACCAGAATAACTGGAGCGCTAGCATCAACCATCGTCCTAAACATATCTACCTTCCTTAAATCCACTCACAAAAAACCATATCATTGCTTTGGGATAAAAGAAAAAAACAAAAAAAATCTCGATAAATTGGATGAGAGGAGAGAGAAAGACGATAAGAGTAGCGTAGGGCATTATAATAACACCGGCCGAGCCAGGCTCTATTCAGCGAAACAAAAGTCCAAGCCCTAGCCCTTGGCTCTAAATTAACGACTAAGGCTATCCAGAATTGGGCCTACCCATTTGCAATTAAACTATTTGGTACTTATTAAACCTTTTATTTACAATGATATATTTGTGATAAATATTTTATGATATGTTAATCTCTCCTCATTTATCTGGATTTGAGAGCGGCTGATCGATTGTAAACACATAGGAATAGTTATCTAATTTTCATTTAATTCATTTTGTGGTAAACGTAATCACCACAGAATAATTGCAAAAAAAAAAAAAGGAAAAGAAAAACTTGTAGAGCGCACATAAAATCAAACTTTTGAAATTTTAGTATAATTCTTTTTATATGTAAAATATCTAGATGGACAAACTACAACACATTTTTGTGATAGATTATTCACCTTTTTATTCACTTTCTTATTGCAAAAAAATGTTTTGTAGTGACAAAGTTAACCTCCTAGCAATGTTGGTGGGATAAAAAGCATAAGGGGAGGAAATATGGTATCCCAACATTTTTATGAGAAAAAAATTCCTAATTAAGTGGTTGAAGAAAGAAAGATGAAGTTTTTTTGCGCTTGCACTGTTCACCCTTTGGGCCTAGTCAACTCAGGCCACTTGGTGATGTCGAAGGCTGAATCTCTACCGGAGTTAAAAAAAAAAAAAACTTTTTCCACCACTAAATACGAATCGACCCTTATATATGTTTAATGATAGAATGATATTAGTAAAAAGAAATAGGTCATACTTCCTAAAGAACACTCTCCTCATTAATCAGAGTCTAGCTTTGAACGAATTGATAAATATTCTAGCTGACTTTGTTGTATGCAGTTTGTTTCATCACTGCAGTAAAATCTCTAATTGTAGTTATCTCTTTTTAAAGAAGACTTGATTCTATAACTTTGTACCAGAAAGAAAGAGACTTTTACCACTGGGGCTGTGACCCTGGTCTTGATACATGGATACCCTGGTCTTGATACATGGATATGTAAAGGGTAAAGCCAAAGTAAAAAAAATTATTTTGAAAAGATGTGAACTGAAGTGTTGAAGTCCAAACTGAAGGATGAATTTGCATGAATGTAAAATTGACAACCAAGAAGAGGGAAGGCATTTCTTTATTCAACATTCATCAAACACAGCACAGGACCAGTACTCTCTACCACATTATCCCCTTCTGACCAATCGTCTGACTTCTATTACATTACACCTCACAAAAAGCTCTCTTTCCGTGTTTTTATTCCTCAGTAGGTTGCCCTTTTCCCCTCTCATCATACACAGACTAGCGAAACACACATTAACAAGACTCAATCATAGCAGCTGAGCCACCCAACCAGGTTCATTCAATCAGTCATGGAAACGTGATACCTGCAGTGAAAAACATTTTTGAAGTCAGGACCTGGACTTAATCCTGTTCAATCTGCTTCAACTCACAACTGATCGATCTGTCAAGTAGCGTGATCGAGTTACAAAAACTTCATTAAAAGAACAAAAAGATAAGAAAGAGCACATACTTCCACACTTGAAGTGACGAGGGAGCCTCCTTCCGCAGCCTTCAAGGATGCGAACGGCTCGACTGGGGCCGATAAGGGCAGCCAGTTTAGGCGTGATCATGGGACACAGGCAAGCAAATTGGCTGACGCGAAGGCGGCCGCAACACTGGGGTGAAGGAGGCCTGCCGGATATAATCGGCTTGCAAGCGTCGATCAGAAGCCTCTTCTCAACCACGCACTGTGCTGCACTTGCTGCTGCACTGGCCATCTCCATTTCCCACATGCCCATCACAGCCAGGATCACCAAGGCCGTGGCTGTCCATGAAACTTTCTTACCAGTCATGTCTCTCGATCCTATCTTTTACGTACTTGTTTTCCGAACAGGTGCTGGTGGTAGTGTAGCTCTAACCTCCACCTCTATATATAGTGCTGGAGTGTATATATGTTTACTTTTCTTGGCTATCCCTACTTGGTCGTATGGGTCAAAAATTCTTTACCCAAAATATACTCCCAGTTTGTATAAATTCATAAGTTGTTCTTGAAGGATTAAAAAAATACTTGAAAAGGAGACTACATAGCCATCCAGGCCTTGTGCAGTTGTGCCACAGGTTACAAGTTGGTACATATTTGCAGTTAAACATATTAAAACAACGGTTTACATGTTGGGTTCACTTAATTCTTAGAGCATATAGTAACTTAACATGACTTCATAGTTTTAGTTACGCAAGGTCGATCTTTGATTGAATGCCTCTCGCTTGCATTTGACCCAACTTATATATTTTCATATATGTGCATTTGGGTGGTATACCTTGATTCATCTCCTTCAATCACCCTCTACGTCCAACTGGACTTGCACGTGATCATAGAAAGTACTGTTAAGTTAATGACATTCATGTTGGGCTCATTCTCTAATAGCGTGAGGTTTTAAAGCAAATCGATGATAATTTAAAAAAAAAATACAAACTCAATAGACAGATTTGATAGGCTTCATTATGTTTATTATGAATCGATCAATATCGAGTCCATATTTAGCCGCCGTTTAATAATAAAGATCATGTTGATCATTATTTTTTAGTCATTTGATTGTGCTTTATAAAAAAAAATAGTTTCAACATGCATGGCCGGCCTCGGTTTCCCCTTTCTCCACACTGTAAACTTGCTTCTACTTGACTTGGTGTTCAAAGCTTGATATGAGTCTCGGTCATGAAGTAGTCAAAGTCGACCATATTAATGTATTTTTCTTTAAAATAATCTTTTTCCTTTTCAGGCAGACATGACCGGTGGGAGTAGGGCCGGCAAAATGGGTGGGTGGGTTGGGTTTGGGTGTTAAATAATTGGGTTGAGTCTAAACGAATCATAAACCCATTTAACCCGTTTAGTAATGGGGGTTGAGTCTAAATGAATCATAAACCCATTTAACCCGTTTAGTAATGGGTTAAATGGGTTATCTCTTAAATGGGCTGGTTTCACCCATTTACACCCATTTATCCGATAATGAACCATTTACGTGACAAAATTCTCATCTCTCCCCTTCGTCTGAAACCACCGCCACCGATTCACATGCTACAGTCATAGCCACAGCCCGTATCCACCTCTACCGTTGCCGTCGCCGCCCATACCCACCTCCACCGCCACGTTACCACCTCAATACCCACAACCACCGTATCATGCCACAATTACCACCACACCCACAACAAAACCAACAACTACCACCACAACCAGCCGAGATCCTTCATCTGTAACCACCGTTAAACAATTGACATTACCCACAGTTGAAACCACCATTTCGTGGCTCCTCAACAAAAACCCAAATCTACTTCTCTTTTGCTCTTCCACAAAGACTATGGCAAATTTGAATTTCACTCACAACCTCAATGTGCCTAGATATCTTCTACGCTCAGGCGGTGGGTGCTCGGCCTAGTGGCTGTGGATGTGCACTTGGTCGCCGATGGCGGCCGTGGGTGTGCAATAGTTGGAGGCGATGGTGGTGGCCAGGAGACTGCGACCGGAGAGGATGCATGATGGTGGTCGTAGGTCTGCGAATGGAGGTGACCGGAGGTGATTGTTGGGCAGTAGTGGTAGCCTTCGGTGCCAGATTGGTGGCTGTACTGTGGAATGTGGCTGCCGGCGCGACTGGGTCAGAGAGAGAATTGCGGCTTATGTGTGCGCGCTGATGCGTGTGGGTGTTGGTCTGCGGCCGGCGCGATTGGTTACTGCCGGCACGACTGGAGGCGATTGCTGGCTGAATATGAATCGTGAGGACGATGAAAGGGACTCCATTACTGCTGGTGGTGTTGGTTAAGAGAGAGAGTGTGTGTGTGTGTGTGTGTGTGTGTGTCTTTGTAACCGTGCCAGCTTATTCTCACTTATTTGTTAATGTGCCACTAAAAAGTCAGATAGGTATACGGTTAAATGGGCACCCATTTACAACCCACTTAAACTCACGATTAATTGGGTTGTAAAATGAATGACCCATTTACGACCCATTTATTAAACGGGTGGGTTTGGATAAATTTTAAGTGGGCGGATTTGGGCCGGTAAATGGGTTTGGGTCTTTATTGCCACCCCTAGGTGGGAGCCATGGCACCTCCCAAATTTTGGAGAATTTTCTTTAATTTTTTTTATCATAATGGATAAAAATATCTAAATAATTACGAAATGCCACTAAATTGTACTAACATTTATTAATTAATGTTTAATTTTGTTGTGTTTTTTACTTTTTGTACCACAGACCGTCATCTATTTATCTTTCTCATTCCAATGCTCCATCTTATTCTTCCAAAGTTCAAATTATGAAATTTCAAAAAAAAAAAAAAACAAAAACAAAACACGAGTATATAAAGATTAGTTCTTTATTTTTTAGTTCTTAAAGTATGTTAACTTACACATTACTATTGCACTCGTTCAATTGATAGTAATATTACTAATACATCTATTCATTATATATGAATAGTAAACTTATATGATAATTAGTCAAATTGAACAATCTATGTTTCATTTAAGTATTCAATAGTGACGCTAATTATAGTATGTTTTTGATTTGTCATGTTTTAATGTGAACTTGAACCTTCTAAAATTCTTTTAAGTTAGCTATCAATTTTTTTTATGACTTTTTCAAATAGGATGTGCTCCATGATAGTGTTTGTTTTCTTTTCCTAACTGATAAGGCTAAATATATCCACCTAACCGACTAATGACACGTGGCATGTTTGACTCTGAGTGGACTAACGAACCTGTAACGGGATAGAACCTAAGAGAGGTAATAGAAGCCGTTAAGGACTCAAGTGCTAAAGGAAGAGTCCTAACATAGCACTTCTACAAGAAGATCAGTTGGAAGAGAGTTCTAAAGAAGAAAGGAGTCTAGAACTCACCTATATATATTGGGCAGATCTTCAGGTACACGGACAAGTTCACACACTAGCACTCAGTGCATTTTCAATTATTCAGAATCCTACCCTAGTAGCGTTGTTCTGACTTTAGCATCGGAGCCGCCTCCACCGGAACATCCCCGGTGGTCACTCTGTGTTTCTATTTTGCAGGCTCATTTCCTAGCTGTGGTCCTAATCAAGATTTAAGTAGTAACATTTTGGCGCCATCCGTGGGACCGACAAGGAATATGGCTAGGCAATCACCTTCAAACACTCCTCCAGCCAGTCGCTCTGTCCAAAGTCGACGAGCGAAATCAAGCGGCTCCCACCGAAGAAGTCGGCAACCAACACCATCCCAACAACATTCTAGTAATGACTGGATTAATGTAACTTCAGTCACCCCGAAGACGACTGACAGCTCCCAGGGAACTCGTTCCCCGACCCCACTTTTAAAAAGGGGAGACTTGCGCCATCGCCTAACCAAAAAGCTGTTTGACACTCCGAATGCGGATCTGACCAGAGAAGTCCACGAACTTAAGGGTGTGGTAACCACCTTACAGAAAAAGCTTGAAGAGGTGGCCCCGATGATCTCTACTAACCAGACACGCATTGATCCCAGTGACCTTCGTCTTAGACTGACCTCAAGGTCCAGCTATGGTCGAAAGTATAAATCAGAGACTGATCCCAGCTATCAGGCAGAAGAAGAAACCGAAAAACATGTCACCAGAATTGGATCGTGTTGTCGACACGGGATGTCAGTAGAGAACATCACGAATTCGCCTCTTGTTGTAGGCGGCGAAATTCAGGGTCAACACTGCGCGAACCAAAGGCATTGTCCCCAAGGACGAATTCATGGCTCCATACGAAAAGTGTGTCCCCAAGGGCAAACTTCTCGCAAAACTATCTCTGGGCCTTGCCCGGAGGCATTCACTCCCCCAAGGGAAGACTCAGGATACCCTCTGTCCAAAACAATTGAGAAGGCGAAACTCCCTCCGAATTTTTGGATGCCGCAGTGCGATTTATATGATGGGAGCGGAGACCCTGGAGAGCACGTCTACCAGTTTCAAACAAATATGCTGCTCCTCCAGGTCTCAGATGCCGTCATGTGCCGAGCATTCCCAACGACTTTGAGGAAGGCGGCGCATGCATGGTTTAAGTCTCTGCGACCTAGGACCATCCATTCTTTCGCACAGCTGTCTGACTTGTTTCAGAAACATTTTGTGAGCAGCCGAACTCGGAGGAAGAATTCAGCAAGTCTTCTCAACGTGGTCCAAGAAAGGAACGAGTCCTTGTCGCGGTATTTGGGACGCTTTAATGCGGCGACATTAGAAATAGATAACCTTGATGAATCGGTAAAGTACACGGCTTTTATGCGCGGGCTTCGTCCTACAACCAAATTTGCATTTGCGGTAAATAAAAGCCCACCCGGAAGTATGAGTGCCTTGTTGGATAAAGCCAACAAGTACATCCAGGCCGAAGAGTACTTAGAAACCCACGAAGGACAAGAGCAAGAAAAGAGAGCTCGAGAAAATAGTCCAAGAGGAGGACAGGGTTCTAAGCGTTCAAGAAGGGACGAAAGGCGCCCCAAGGAGATGTTCGACATGAATAATATGACGCCATTGACTGCAAGACCATCGCATATTCTTCATGAGATAAAGGATAAAGAGATACTGGAAAAACCAGACATGATGAGATCGGCGCCCAGTCAGAGAGATAGGAGTTTGTGGTGCCGTTACCACAACGACCATGGCCACACTACCGACATGTGTGAATCGCTCAAGCGTGCTATAGAGGCTCTTATCAAACGCGGACACTTGCGAGGGTATGTCAATCGAATGAATGAAAGGAGGGAAGCCACTCCTTTAGCAGGAAGAGAAGAAGCGCAAGAAAATGCGGGAGTCATCCATACTATCTCAGGAGGAATTGCTGCAGGAGGTTCTTCCGGACACGGACGAAAAGCTTACGCAAGAGAAGTCCTCACAACTATGGGGCCGTCAGTTAAGAAGCAGAAGATAGAACCGGCCCCAACAATATCCTTCTCTGATGATGATGTGGGAGACACGAGAACACCTCATGACGACCCCCTAGTCGTTACACTTCGGGTAGGGAACTTCGACATGAAAAGAATCCTTGTAGACAATGGGAGCTCGGCGGAAGTACTTTTTTATGAAGCATTTCAAAAAATGAACATCCCATCCGACCGCTTACGGAAGATAGATACGCCCCTATACGATTTTTCTAACCATCCTGTTGCTTGCGAGGGAATCATTACATTACCTGTAACTGTAGGTGCCCCTCCGGCCCAAGCTAAGCTGATGTTAGACTTCGTGGTGGTACGTATTCCTTCGGCCTATAATGCAATTTTGGGGCGAACAGCGTTGAACCAATTAAAGGCGGTGGTATCAACATACCACGTGAAAATGAAATTCCCCACAGAGAATGGAGTTGGGGAAGTAAAGGGAGACCAGGTGGTGGCTCGGCAGTGCTACATGGCATCATGCCGAAGCAAATCCAAAGAAACCCTCATGATAGAGGATTTGAGGGATGAGACCAAAGTCGAGAGAGGCAAGCCCGCTGAAGACCTCATTCATATCGAGTTATATCCGGGAAATCAAGAGAAGACAGTAAGGGTGGGAACCGGTCTGTCAGACAACCTCAAGCTCAAGCTTGTGGATTTATTAAGGGGCTACTCAGATATCTTCGCCTGGACGGCATCCGATATGCCTGGGATTGATCCCGAAGTGATCACCCATAAATTGAATGTTGACCCACTTAAGAAGCCGGTCAAGGAAAAGAAGAGGACATTCGCTCTTGAAAGACAAGTGAAAATTGAAGAAGAAGTTGACAAGTTATTGACAGCAGGATTCATTGAGGAGATATCGTATCCTGATTGGATGGCCAATGTCGTGATGGTACCCAAGTCGAGCGACCGTTGGAGGATATGCATCGACTTCACTGACCTCAACAAGGCTTGTCCAAAAGACAGCTACTCGCTACCTCGAATTGACATTTTGATTGATGCAACTTCGGGTCATGAGCTCTTAAGTTTCATGGATGCGTATTCTGGGGACAACCAGATAAAGATGTGCGTAGATGATATCCCCAAGACCTCCTTTATTACAGAACGGGGATTATATTGTTATAAAGTCATGCCTTTCGGACTCAAGAATGCGGGGGCAACTTATCAGCGCCTCGTTAACATGATCTTCCACGACTCAATTGGGAGAAACATGGAGGTATACGTGGATGACATGCTGGTCAAGAGTGTGGAAGCCGAGGCTCATGTGGAAGACCTCAAGGAAACCTTCGACATCCTGAGAGCTTATAACATGAAACTAAACCCGCTCAAGTGTGCGTTTGGTGTAGCATCAGGGAAGTTCTTAGGATTCGTGGTATCTCAACGAGGTATAGAAGCAAACCCAGAAAAAATAGACGCTATTCATGCCATGAAGTCGCCTAAGACAATCAAGCAGGTTCAGGAGCTTATAGGAAGAGTGGCGGCTTTGGGAAGGTTCATGTCCAAGTCAGCCAAAAAATGCCTCCCCTTTTTTAAGGCTATCAGGAAGGCGAAAGATTTCGAGTGGACCGAAGAATGCCAGAGATCATTCGAAGAATTGAAGCAGTACTTGTCGTCCCCGCCACTCCTTACAAAACCGGTTACTGGTGAAGACTTATTCTTATACCTATCGGTTAGTGAAGTAGCGGTAAGCACGATTTTAATCCGAGAGGAATAGGGCAAGCAAAGACCTGTTTATTACATGAGCAAGGTCTTACAGGACGTGGAAACAAGGTACCCCCGAATAGACAAGGTGGCCCTAGCCCTTGTCACATCGGCGAGGAAATTGAGACCATATTTCCAGTCGCACACCATCGTTGTGTTGACTGATCAACCATTGGGTAAAGTTCTCCAAAATCCTGATGCGTCGGGGAGATTGGTAAACTGGTCGGTAGAACTGGGCGAGTTTGATATTCGGTATCAACCCCGTACAGCAATTAAGGCTCAAGCCTTATCAGATTTTGTTGTTGAGTGCACAATACCGGAGAACCCCCCACAGTTGATTCTTTCAGAAGTTTCAGATCCTTGGCTCCTTTATGTTGACGGCTCTTCCAAGGTAGGAAGTAGCGGAGCCGGGCTTATACTTATTAGCCCTGAAAAGTTTGTGATTGAGTACGCCCTCCGCTTCAATTTCCAGGCATCAAACAATGAAGCTGAGTACGAGGCGCTCCTAGCAGGAATAAGGTTGGCACACTCTCTCAAAGTTGACTCTCTTTCCGTCCATAGCGATTCTCAATTAGTTGTGAATCATATCTTGGGAGAATATGGGGCGAAAGATGATAGAATGGCCTAGTACCTCCAAGCCGTGAAAACGAAAGCTACGGATTTCAAAAATTTTGCCATCCGCCACATACCAAGAGATCAAAATGCCCAAGCAGACTCACTGTCAAGACTGACTTCCGAGGACATTTCGGAGTTAAACCGGGCGGTATACATTGAGTTCCTCCAAGAAAGAAGTATCTAGCTCTCAAAGGAGGTGGATGTAATAGAACGTGAACCTTGCTGGATGGACCCAATTATTCAGTACCTCGTCTCGGGAATGTTACCGTTAGAGAAAAGCGAAGCGCACAATTTACGTGCTAAAGCTGCTCGGTTTACCCTTGTAGATGGGATGCTATATAAGAAGTCTTTTAGCCTGCCATACCTAAAGTGTCTGAGCCCTAGAGAGGCAGACTATGCGTTACAAGAGGTCCATGAAGGGATTTGCGTACAACACTTGGGGGGAAGAAACCTGGCGCACAAAATCTTGCGCCAAGGTTATTATTGGCCAGGTATGTAGAGAGAGGCGATCAAGTTCACAAAAAGATGTGACCGCTGTCAAAAATTTGCCCCGCTCACGCACACGCCGGCGGCACCCCTTAGTATCTTGACTTCCCCAATTCCGTTTGCAATGTGGGGAATGGATATTTTGGGCCCATTTCCGATGGCTACTGGGCAAAGGCGTTTTGTGATAGTCGCCATTGACTACTTCACAAAATGGACTGAGGCCGAATCGTTGGCCACCATAACGGCGTTGAAATGTGAAGAGTTCTTCTGGAAGAACATTGTCTGCCGCTTTGGGGTTCCAAAGATCCTGATCACAGATAATGGGAAGCAATTCGACAATTCTAACTTTCGAAGCTTTTGTGAAGGTCTCTCTATTGATCTCCGTTTTACGTCGGTCGCTCATCCCCAGTTTAATGGACAGACAGAGAACATGAATCGCTCAATCCTTCAAGGGTTGAAAAGAAAGCTGGACGATGCGAAGGGGGCAAGGGTTGATGAGCTTCTTAAGGTACTTTGGGCATACCGCACAACACCCCATTCTGTGACAGGTGAGACACCATTTCTCCTATCTTTCGGTACAGAGGCGCTGCTACCCGTAGAAGTGGGTCTCCCCACGGTTCGAGTGTTGCAATTTTCGGAGGTAGAAAACGAAGAGAATCTCAGAGGGAATCTGGATCTATTAGATGATGTGCGAGCCCAAGCCTTAGATCGGATGATTTCAACAAAACAACGAGTTGCAAGATTCTACAATCGAAAGGTCCGAATGAGGATATTTAGAGTCGGCGATCTAGTCCTCAGAAAAAGGGAAGTTTCAAACCCTAAGGCATTTGTGGGGAAGCTGTCGCCAAATTGGGAAGGACCTTACAAGATATCGAAGGTGCTTAGGCCAGGCGCTTATTCACTGGAAACACTTTCAGGAGAGGCGATCCCGCGAACATGGAATGCTGAGAACTTGAGGAAATACTACCAGTAGAATCTTAAGGAAAAGCGAAGACGTTCTCTTTATTTGTTTTGGGGGGAAAGTAGCATAGAGCATAGTTGGAAAGTAGAGATGAAGTGTTTCCGTTATAATAAAATTCAACTGCAATTTGAAGTATTTCATTTCGTCTACCCAATATTAACATCTTCATTATTGTGTGAAAGAGGTATTCCTTACATTAGCATATCGATCATTGGTTAATTCAGTTGACGATATTCAGGTTCCCAAGAACGACGTACATCCAATATCCGAGCAGACTGCCCGAACAGACTGCTCGATTAAGTGAAACAACGAATGTTGCTCAAGCAAAATATCACCCAATGTGATAGGGTAAGACACAAGTCTTACCTAACACGGTCTAGCTTTAGTTCTAGCCCGAGAAACGGCAAAACCATGTGGGAGATCGTCGCCCTACCCTGTTTTGTTAATTCGAAACATGGCCAAGCGTGAGTGCGAGGCTTCTTTGCCAGCCCTTAGCTGACGATAAGGGTTCGCGTCAAAGTAAAAACAAAATATCACCCAATGTGATAGGGTAAGACACAAGTCTTACCTAACACGGTCTAGATTTAGTTCTAGCCCGAGAAATGGCAAAACCATGTGGGGATCGTTGCCCCACCTTGTTTTGTTAATTCGAAACGTGACTGAGCGCGATTGCGAGGTTTCTTTGCCAGCCCTAAGCTGACGATAAGGGTTCGCGTCAAAGTAAAAACAAAGCAAAAGGTGAAAGATTCAAAACATGAATGCAAAAACAAAACCCCTCCAGGGGTAAACAGAAATGTTTCCATTTGCAAGCCTCTAAGGCAATAATAGTACTGAGGGAACATCAAATGGGAATTACAAAAATGACAGAAGAATAAACATAAATTGCCCTAAGACTGAGGAGCATTCCCGGATCGGACACTTTTCTCCCTAGGAGAAATAGCATCTCCAGCTTCAGTAGGTGCTGTAGTTTCACCCGATGGCGAGTCAAAACTGGGCACCACAATGTCTTCCAAGAAAAGGCTCAGATATTTGGCCACCGTTAACTCCTTGGCTTTCTGGAAGCCCTCTTGAAAGATGGAAAGCCCATCTTCTGTGCGCTTCCGGAGCCATTCATCGCCAGCAGTACCATCAAGGAATGCCTGGATTGCCTTATTCCCAATCTCGGCCTTTTCATGCCTTAGTTTCTCACATCTTTTTTCAAGACGGCCGAGTTTAGTAAGCAGATCAGCATTCTCCTCCTTGAGGTTCATAACCTCCTTGTCAAGTTTGTTAGCCTTGCCTTCAGCTGCTCTCTTGTCAGTTTCGGCGTTGCGAGCCACATCCATCGCCATAGCGAACATGTCCTGCATTTGGCTGCTGTAGTATTAAGCCTGAAAATAAGAGAGAGATGAAGACGAATTATGTGTCAGAAGGACGGGGAGAGTTTAAATAACAACTCAAAAAAAAACAAGGGGGTTAAGAAATGCTTATTACGTTGTAAGCAGCTTGGACGTGTGCCATAGCAAAGGCCTCATGAGGCTGGTTTTCCAAGATGAGTTTATCACTTGGCAACACCCCATGAGCTAAGTGTTGAGCGGAGATGTGCGAGTGGGGCATTCCCGAGTCCCCTCTCTTAATGGTCCATCGGGGACGAAAGATTGGATCCTTGTCGATGGAAATATCCTCAACCACAAGCGGAGGCACTGGTGGAATAGGAGCGCGAAGCCTTTTTACATGAGGAGAAGAACCTTCTCCCGTGCTCTCCTTCCTTTTCCCCTTCGAAGCCTTTTGCAGCAATCCTATGAAGTCACCTTTTGCACCTTCTCCTTTGCCAGCCATTTCTGTAAGAAAACAAAAGCAACCGAGTTAGATAACTTGTTCACAAAAAGAAAGGACAGAAATATATAAACATGGCTTCAGACTCTACCTAGACTTGGAGTACTAGAAGACGATGTTCCTATCGCCAGTTCTCGAGTCTTAGGCTTCGAAACAATTCGAGGTTCTAAAACAGGAGTTGGAGGAACAGGCATAGCGGGGGCAGGAGGAATGAGCCCCGCATGCTGCATCTCTTGATCTGTAAGGGGTTCATCAATATTGAGAACACCCCTCCTCTATTATGTGATCAAGCAGTTTCTTTGTCATAGCATTGGGAGCCAGAAAGCCCTTCTTTTCGTAATCTTTACAGAAACCGTTCCACTTTCTTGGGAACTCCCATTTGCCGCTTGGCCGCTGAATGAAGAAGTATCGGGAGTGCCAACCTTTGTTAGATTTGGGACCCCCCTTTATCACTCTGATCCGGTTGTGAATATAATGCTAGCCAACGCATTTGGCCACATTCTTTACAAAGCATACCTCAAGGTATAACCTCATGAAGTCATGGACCGTCACTGGATACCCTGAGGTCTGCACAAGGTAAATCAAGCCAACTAGCTTCCTCCACCCGTTGGGCACAAGTTGACCTGGCGCCATTTTATAGTGGTTGAAAAAGGCGACGGCAAAGGGGTGCATTGGGATTCTATAGCCAGACTTAATCTGGCCTTCGTAGACACTGGTTTCCAAGTCCGTACCATAGTTGGCAGGCTCTTGGAGTGCAGGAACCCGAGCAGAGAAAGGAGGAGGCAAAGGATATTCTTCCAAAAGAGAGACTATGCTTTCTTTTGACATCTTGTTCCTCTTCTCATCTGCGGCGAACCAAGTGTCTTCGTCAAACTTATCTTCAGCTTCATCTTTGATTTCCCCAAGAGCATCATCTATATGGGGAAACGAAGTGCTAGTTTGGGGAGCAGAAGTTCCTACTTGACTGTTATGAGTCGAAGTACCTACTTGTGAGGATCTACTTTCGGAATCACTTTCTAAATCGTTTTCTGTCGAACTACTCGAAGGTGACGAAGAACTACTTGAAGTTGATGAAGACATATTCTAAACAGACTCTACGATATTTAGAGCTACTAAAGGGATATAGATATGTGCCGAGCAGGAAAATGAGAAGAAAGACTTACTTGTTAAAATTAGTCGAACAGAGATAGAGTAAGTAGCAGGGGGCAAATGAGGAGAGGAGCTCCAAATATATATAAATAGGAGTTGAAGTAACCGCCATTGTAAAGGCGACAACATTTAATTCACGCTTGGCGCGTTTCCCGAAGTATTTAAATTTGAAATTCAAATTTAAACCGCCACAATTTTGGTGGCTAAAGGAACGTTACAACCGTTTTGATTCCGGCCACGTGGCAGTGCCCGAGCATAATGCCACGTGGCAGTACCCGAGCAGAGTGCCCGTGCAGAGTGCCCGTGCAGAGTGCCCGAGCAGAGTGCCCGAGCAGAGTGCCCGAACAGAATGCCCGTGCAAGTTGCCCGAGCAGAGTGCCCGTGCAGAGTGCCCGTGCAGAATGCCCGAGCAGAGTGTCCGAACAGAATGCCCGTGCAGGTTGCCCGAGCAGAGTGCCCGAGCAGAGTGCCCGTGCAGAGTGCCCGTACAGAATGCCGGTGCAGAATGCCCGAGCAGAGTGTCCGAACACAATGCCCGTGCAAGTTGCCCGAGCAGAGTGCCCGTGCAGAGTGCCCGAGCAGAGTGCCCGTGCAGAATGCCCGAGCAGAGTGTCCGAACAGAATGCCTGTGCAGGTTGCCCGAGCAGAGTGCCCGTGCAGAGTGCCTGAGCAGAATGCCCGTGCCGGGTTCCCGAGCAGGGTGGCCGTGCAGCTTACCCGTGCAGCATTCCCGAGCAGAATGCCTAGCAGAACGCCCCTGCAGAGTGCCCGAGCAGAGTGTTCAAGCACATTATGCCCGGCTAGACAATGATGATTAACCCCAGGTCTCCCGAGCAGGATGCCCGACCAGGCCTCCCGAGCAGGATGCCCGACCAGGCCTCCCGAACAGGATGCCCGACCAGGCCTCCCGACAAGGATGTCCGACCAGGTTTCCCGACCAGGATGCCCGACCAGGATGCCCGACCAGGACTCCCGTGCAGGCCTCCCGAGCAGGATGTCTTACCATGCCTCCCGACCAGGATGCCCGACCAGGATTCCCGTGCAGGCCTCCCGAGCAGGATGTCCGACCAGGGTGTCCGACCAGGATTCCCGACCAGGCCTCCCGAGCAGGATGCCCGACCAGGCCTCCCAAGCAGGATGCCCGACCAGGGTGTCCAACCAGGATTCCCGACCAGGCTTCCCGAGCAGGATTCCCGACCAGGCCTCCCTAGCAAGATGCCCGACCAGGCCTCCCGAGCTGGATGCCCGACCAGAATGTCCAATCAGGACTCCCGAGCAGGATGACCGAGCCGAACGTCCGAACATGAAATTTTGAGTGTTGAGACACTCAAAATCTATGAATTGCCACGGACATGGAAAATTCGTGGCTAAACAGTTTTTAGTCAGTTTTCTACATTAGATGCCTTTAACTGTTCACTTGAGGGAACGGTCAAAGACAGGGGGCATTATGATATGGCTAAATATATCCATCCAACCGACTAATGACACGTGGCATGTTTGACTCTGAGTGGACTAACGAACCTGTAACGGGATAGAACCTAAGAGAGGTAATAAAAGCCGTTAAGGACTCAAGTGCTAAAGGAAGAGTCCTAACATAGCACTTCTACAAGAAGATCAGTTGGAAGAGAGTTCTAAAGAAGAAAGGAGTCTAGAACTCACCTATATATATTGGGCAGATCTTCAGGTACACGGACAAGTTCACACACTAGCACTCAGTGCATTTCAATTATTCAGAATCCTACCCTAGTAGCGTTGTTCTGACTTTAGCATCGGAGCCGCCTCCACCGGAACATCCCCGGTGGTCACTCTGTGTTTCTATTTTGCAGGCTCATTTCCTAGCTGTGGTCCTAATCAAGATTTAAGTAGTAACACTCACCATGCACATTTGACATATTTACTGCAAAAGAAAAAAATGGTTATTCTACACTTTTGTTAGGGAATCGAATTTCCAAAATTTTCTATTCACTTATCAAGTTAGAGTGTGCTATGTTGGGGCTTTTACTTTAGCGGAGGATTTGAAAGTTCTTTGAACGATTTTGTGAGGTACGTAGAATTGAATTAACATGTCAAGTTCTACATTGGATCTTTTTTTTTGTCCTTGTTTGATAAGGGGAAGCAATTTTTACTACCCAAATGGCTTACAATCCCTAGTAAAATAACACAAAATCGGAATATCTAATGCATGTCCACATATTTAGCTAGATCATCATGAGCCACACATGCTCAGTCGCATAGTCGAGAGCCACCAGTATATGTCAAACAGAAATATCCAATGACGATCTAGTTACTAACAGAAATATGTACATATTCGATATAGCAAGAAAACTGACAGTAGATCAAAGAGAGATTATACTTCTCAGGTTTTAAAGAAGGCCCAATATCCTCGACATCCTATTTCGTACTAGTACCCTTAGACCAATACCAAATAATAGCTCATCGGCACTCACTCGTGTGAGTCCGAATAGCAAAAGGAAAATGGTTATTCTACACTTTGTTCAATTTCTCCCGACGACTCTTACTAATGTGACTCACTTTAAACCAATAAAATCCCGAACTAATCTTCTATGTCCAAATTTTCTTTCTGTAGAATCCAATTAAGGCACTATACTTGTGTCCTTAAATTAGAGAAACGAAAAATGGCACTAGACTTCAAGAAATTGAAACACCTTAAACCACCACAATCTTCTGTTTCTTCTTCTTCTTCCTTCTCCCACAGCATGCCATTCTTCTCCTTTGTGATCACTGTCATAGTCCCATTATTCATCTTCTATGTTCTAATAATGGTGCACGTAAAGTGTTGTCTATCTCTCCCCCCCCCCCCCCTTGCCCTCCTCTGTGTTCTTCCTTGTCAGACCTTTAATAAGATCTCCAATGATCTTTAATGTCTCCCACCAAACAATCTCTTCCACTCTGATTACTTCTTTCCAACCCTCTTTAATGGAACTCAACTACCACACTAGCTCCATTTAAGCCATTGCAAACTCTCTGTTTCTAATTTCTGTTTTCTACTATATATGTTTGGCCCTCTATTGATGTAACATAAATCAACCCAACTGATTGTGGATGCTTTAGTTCTGGGACCACCAACTTACCTTTCTTCATCTGTACCCTAACCTGCCTTACATAATCCTGCTCCCCACCTTCTAACATGGACGATCCACCCAATTTCGATCAAATTAGCCAACAACCAGACTTTATAGATCTACGAATAGTTATGCTACCCCTGAACAAACATCTTGTGAGGTTTGAACATATTGATAAGGAAACGGTTCTTATTGGGAAATTTCAAGACCATCAATCCTACAATCAACGAAAAATTCAAAAAAGAGTCGCAGCTTGTTGGTTAATGCGTGGACTAGTTATTGTTCCAAAACTCTCTACTGTCTACCTTTTCTCCTTCACTTCAATGGAAGAGGTCCTCAACAATGGGCCTTGGAACTTTTAGAATGCCCTGATCTCATTTCAAGCCCGACATGGTTTCCCCACATCATCTACGCAAATGTGCATCTGTGGGTGCAAGTATCAATTTTATCTTGCTAAAAAGATTGGAAACGCAGCTGGTGATCTTCTAGAAATTGATTGGTAAGAAAGAAGGATACGTAATGTATACTATTTTGGAATCAAAGGTACGCATTCTTCTAGATCTTCCCTTACTACCAACGGTTTTCATCTAACTTCTAAATAGAATGGGTCCTGCACTATTTGGGGCGCAACAAACGAATACTCAAAATTTGCTAGCGTTGTGGGCATATTGGTCACGAGAACATACATTGCAAATACTCTCTGGTTGAAGTTCTGGACTCGTTGATTTAGCGCACAGCTCATCTCCCTTGATACACATATTTGGTGCCTTCTCGTCAGCGTCCTCGATAGACTCTGATAAGGAAGATCTCTTTGAAATGGCTTACTCATCTTTATATAATAGTGACTCTGAACCGGTCATTAAAAGAAAATGTGGCTATAGCAGCGGTCAAAGACTGATGTTATAAACCACTACTATAGATTGAACAGCCGCTGCCAAAGGCTTTGCGACGGGCCACCGGCCGCTGCTGTAAGCCTCGCCGCCGTACACATATAGCAACGGTCATGCACCTTGCAGTCAACCACTACTATATTGTTTCCAAAATTCGCGCTTTAAAGCCTTTCTATAGCAGCGGTCCGCCACAGTTAGCCACTAAATTATGGAATTATGGAAGTGCGTTGTCCCCGCTGCTTTAGCATTTTTTAAATAATTAATTTATTTTTTATTTACATAATACAAAACTTATGGCAGTGCACAGTGACTGCTACTAAAAAGATGCAATTTTTTTTTATAATTGTTGAATACATATCAACTCAATTAAAGACCTATAACCAAATCATGCAACCTGTTAACAAAGTAACGTACTTACTCACTTTATCAACAAGCCATAAAAATATCAAAGCCATGCACGTAAAATGTCATTGCATAAGACACTGTATAGTTACAAACAAAAGGAAGGTCAAACACAAAAACTTGTAAGAGCCTTGCCATATAATAAATAATCAAGTTGTTGTACAGTTTATGTTAACTAGAATCAATTTCACTAGAAACACTTTATGGGGGAAAAAGGCCTACATATATAGTTGTTCAAAATATCAAACATAGCGTATTTTGCAACATAGGTCACTCCCATTGCTCGATCTATTTGCATTTGCCTCCACATTAGCCTGGGACATAATCAAGAACCATTATTGTGCAATTCAGTTGACTCCCATGAAGTTTTTTCAACTTCCTTAAGTTAATAGAAATGAAAACACCAAGTTTCTCAAATTGTATGACCATAAAAACACCTAGAAGAAAAGATACCAAGAGAACAAGTCTTGTTAAAGATTATTGGTAAGAGTGTTGTGTAATAAGCATAACAGAGAATGTGAACACTATTTGTGACTCTTATACAATGTCCATCAAAAGAATCCAATGATAAAAGCCAACCATTCTTGTTCTTGGACTTCTCAAAACTAGGAATAGCAATGGGGCGGGTCGGATGCGGATATTGTTAAATCCGAACCCACCCCGCTAGTTTAAAAATCCCACTCCGCCCTGCCCCAGGTCAAAAGAATGGAATACCATCCCCTATCCTAAGGTAATTTAGGAAACCTGACCCCGCCCCGATCCGCCCCGTTCTTTCCTTACTCGCGGCCACAACCACAGTCTGAGCACTCCCTACCCACAGCACAGTCGGCACACACTCACCATTATCACCATCACCTTGATGCCCATCTTTCTCGCTTATAGATTCTGGACGCCTGGTAATCATTGGAGGACTTCTTTCTGATGTAAGACCTTGCACGTCCCGACTTTTCTCTCGTCTGCAAACTTTCACTTCCTCTTGTCGCTTTTCAGGTCTCTTCGTTTCGATTTCCCGAGCACCAAAAGCAACATTCTTTGACAAGTTGCAGTAGAAATCAGAGATATCAGCCTTTTTTGTAACCTTTTCACACAATAAAAGTGAAGTAAATCAGATCAATACGAGGATAAACATGCAAACTCGACTGCCACCGGTCTGCTTTGCTCCATCTAAAGCTAGGCTTAGGCGCAGAATCTCTAATCTAATGGTTGAGATAGTGGTGGGAGTGGACGGAGGACCGATAGACGTGGTTTGTGGCCGTGGAGGCGGTGACGGTGAGAACGGTGTTCGGTGGTGAGGTGGTTTGTGGCCGTGGGGGGGCGATGGTGAGGACAATATTTGGTGGTGAGGAGGAGGTGACGGTATGGGGAGAGAAGAGGGGCGACGGCTGAAGAGAGTCTGAGAGAAGAAGAGAGAAAATGAAGGTAAGGTAGGGTTTCTGATTTGGGAGCATATATATACTGTCGGATGGACGGCTATGATTGCAGATTAGTATTATAAAATCAGGGCGGGTACGGGTCGGATACCGGAGCGGATCAGAGAGAACACCAAACCCGCCCCGTACCCTCTGCGGGTTATTAATATAAATACCATACCCGCCGTCGGATGGACGGCTGTGATTGCAGATTAGTATTATATAAAATCGGGGCGGGTACGGGTCGGATACCGGGGTGGATCAGAGAGAACACCAAACCCGCCCCGTACCCGCTGCGGGTTATTAATTTAAATACCATACCCGCCCCATAACCCGGTTAAAGTAAAAAAAAACCCGCTCCTAACAGGGCGAGGAGGGGCGGATATCCACTGGATCAGATTTAAATTGCCATCCCTACTCAAAACCAAGTAATGCACAAGTTGAGATGTTGAGTTTAGCTAGTATGGTAGGATTTATGTAGTCGGTGTTGATCAACTTCCTAAGCAAGAGGGTCAAATAAAACAAACTACGTAAAACAATCACTCAATCTAACTCGATCCTTTCGTTTTTTGAATTTCGGAACTAACAATTCTTGACACTAATCAAATAGAATATAGCAACCTGATTCGAAAGCATCTTAGCTCATACCCTTTTCATTAAGAGTACATCAATTCAGGCTCATTTCCCATTCTATTTTGCAATTAGTCTATTTTGCAACAACAACAACAACAAAAAAAGCATTAGTGGAAAGGAATAAGCTGATTCAAATCACTAGTGCGAGGTCCGGAGAGAATCGACATACACAGCCTTACCTCACATTGTGGACAACTTTAACAAAATTTCATGCAATGAATCAAGAGTTTCAAGAGCAAATCAAGCCAAGTCCAAAACCTCTAAAAATGTCAGGGCAAAACCTATAAGATCTCTTCAAAAGCATTTTGTTACTTCACACGCAAAAAAGAACACTCGGTCCCAACTCACAAGCCCCTATAAAGTTTAGCATCTTATGGAAGAATTCAACAACTTCAAACTGCAGCAAGACTTAAGCTAAAAAAATAAAAGAATTAAAGGCATGGCATTCAGCTTCAAAATGCATCCTATTCATGCACAGGGCTAGGGAGGGTCCAAGCAACATCAAGGGTCACAAGTTGCCAATAACATCAATCAAACCAATGCTGGCTTAGGCAAACGAATAACTTTGACATGCTGGATTTAGGGTCTCTAACTGCAAGCCTCACATGACCTACCAGGTAAATTTAGACGCATCACAATGGCATCGTTTCTCAATCAAAATTCATGCATTTCTTTCTAAGCAAGAGGGTCAAATAATTGTGTGAATCATAGGTTTAGAGAATGAGAAGAAGAATCCCAGTTTCAATGTAAAGATGGGTGAGCCACTGTTATAACTCACAGCATTAGCCTTTACCAGTATCAACTAATCTTGAAGAGAAAATTTTCTTAAATCTTTCACAAAGAATTGTAGTTCGAATTCACACATGCAATCACTATGTTGTGTATGTGTACCTAACTAGAACCAGTAGCAGGGTCTGTAAAACTGTTCCATATAAGTCGTTCAAGAGCCTCTTCCATCCTTGCCATTCGTGCCTTCATTTTATTCATTCTGGCCAACTCCTCCTCCTTAAGAGAACAAATATGTTCTTGCAGTTTCACATTGTTAGAAGAACACCACGTGTTCGAAATATTGGCCATGGGCCCGGCCTATTGCCCTCACCCTACCATGTCTGCAGGGGCGGACTTACCCTTTCACGAAGGGGTGCTGATGTACCCCCTTAACTTTCTGAAAGAGAATATATATATATATATATATATATATATATATATATATATAGGGAGCTGATCCCTTGACATCGCTGGCAAAATAGGACATCTTGCCAGCGCGATCTGACCGTCCATCCTGAAAGATGGATTGCCCAGATCGCGCCTTTTTCGTATACTGTCAATCGTCCGCGACACTATATCGCGGACGAACTTTTTTACCTTTTTGCCCCTCCGACCCGTCCGCTACACTATATCGCGGACGGTCCAAATATTTTTTTTACTTTTTTTTTAAGTTCGTCGGCTACATAATGTAGCGGACGATTTTTTGACAAAAATATCCTCATGTTCCATCCGCTACATTATGTAGCGGAGGAGTAGGCAGGCATTATTTTTTTGTTCTGTCCTTTCTCTCGTTAAAATTATGCGCCGACATTGGCGACTTTGGGTTCAGGCTCCAAGAAAAGACATTCAAGTAACAGTGCTACTGCCTCACGGCAGTGGCTCTTCTTCTCCCTTTGTTCATTTCCATCGAGCCATAGAAAACCTTCCTCCCCGAACCCATATCCCCACACTTGCAATACATATCGATTAAAGCAGACTGAATAAACAACTGCTGCCATGGGGGGAAGAAGAGCAAGAGGGCTGTCAAGGTTTTAAACGAGAAATTGAACCTTCCACTTCTTCTTCATCCTGTTGCTGTGGTTGAGGAAGGACAGAGAAAGAGAAAGGACATTGAGAGAAACGAGAGAGAGATGTCAGAAGAACAATTAGAGAAAGGACAGAACAAAAAAATAATGCCTGCCTATTCCTCCGCTACATAATGTAGCGGATGGAACATGAGGATATTTTTGTCAAAAAATCGTCCGCTACATTATGTAGCGGACGAACTTAAAAAAAAGTAAAAAAAATATTTGGACCGTCCGCGATATGGTGTAGCGGACGGGTCGGAGGGGCAAAAAGGTAAAAAAGTCCGTCCGCGATATAGTGTCGCGGACGACTAACAGTATACGAAAAAGGCGCGATCTGGACAGTCCATCTTTCAGGATGGACGGTCAGATCGCGCTGGCAAGATGTCCTATTTTGCCAGCGCTGTCAAGTATATATATATATATATATATATATATATATATATATATATATATAATTTCACAATTCACAGCCACACAGGTCTGTGAATCTCTTTCCTCTACGCATCAGGGACGCCCGACGCCGACTCTCCCTCTCTCTTCTGTCTCACAGTGACAGTCTCACCCTCACCCACTCCGTGACTCCGGCCACTCCCAAATCGCACTCTCTCTCACCCCCGACGCCGACGGGCGACACGGCAACAGTGGTTTGTTGTACTGCGACTCTCTCTCTCTCTGATTGGAACGGCAACGATCTGGGGTTCTGCCACTAGATGACGGTGGAGTGGACTGGAGCCCACCAACCACGATCTAGAGTTCTGACGAGTGACGACCACCGACCCCGTCTCCCTCTCTCTGTCTGTAGCACCGTCCGGCGGCCACGAATCGATCTAGGGTTTTATAGCAGAGTTAAGTGGAGCCGTGGAAGGAGACAACGAAGCGAGGGCTCCACCGGCGGCCAAGAACCCATTGCCGGCGACGACAACCGGTGACCCGTGACCGATCAATTAGTCAACTGCCTGAGGTATGCATTTTTAGATTAAATTGATCAATTTCTTTCGCAATTGGGCATTGATTGAGGATTTTAGGTTGTTAATTGAACATTCAGATTGTTATATTGTTGAGGATTTTAGGTTGTGGAATTGTCAATCAGATTGAGTATTTGAGATTGTTTGATTTTCATAGTTAATTGCATATCAAATTAGGTCAAATGATTGAATGAAATGACTATGTTAAATTCTCAAGCTTGCTTGTGACTGTGGTCTTCTTACATGAAATGGCAATGGTTGTGATTAAATGGTCAGGGAATTAGCGATGAGTTTATCATGACATGCACCAATGCAATATACCGCTCAAGTCTTAATCTTATCAACTAAACCCCAAAAAAATTATCTCTGTTCAAAGCAAATATACTTAGATGCACCTCATTTGACTATTGCAAATTTGGATGTTTTAGTGGCTTATGAACGAAATGTTTTTTTCTCAAAATGGAAAAGGTTTTTAAAAAGAAAGCAAAGTTGGAAGAGGCATCCTTGTAGCTTTTATGAAAGTGAAAAGGGTGAGTTGTTAGAAAGATCTAGATTTTAGGCATGTTAATTTTATTTGAGTGGCAATTGAGTGATTCATAATTATATGGAGGGTATTTTTGTTCAGAAAATAATTTACACCCATTCATAGTAGGTAGTATAGATTATTGATGGAGCCACAAATAAGTAAACAAAAAATAAAAAACAAAATACGAGATTTAGAAAGAAATTTGGATTTAGGTAATATGAAAAAATTCATATGGGCGAGCCCAATTCCACCATCACTCTTGTGCATGCTTGCTCCATCACGGGTTCTTCAATGGCAGACCCATACTTGAGTTGTTTTTGTTTAATTCCCAACCAGATTCTTCATGGAACTTGTGGGCACTTGTAATTCCGTATAACTATTTTACTTATAAAAAAAATTAGTGACTTCGATATATTTTTAGCACCCCCTGGGGTAAAATCCTGGCTCCGCCACTGCTTGGTGTTGTTAATTGGTAACAACTTGCTCGAACGTGCCGCACAACTAATAAAAGTACCAAGCTCATGAAATGCACCGGTATTAGCATGACCCCAATTGTCCTACCCTACATATTTTTGCGTCTCCCTCGCCCATATTTCAGCCCCGCTGGTAGGGCCTCTTTTTTTTATTTTATGAAATAGAACCTACAAGAGAAGAATGTGTCCCAAGAAATCAAACTGGCCATTAGTCTAATACCAGACATGCTGCATGATATACACATATTCACCAGAGGAAAGTCCCCAAGTGTGGTCATAGAGACATATTGCTTGGTATACAAATTAGACAATCAAAGAAGTTATGAAATAAAAGTACAAATACTCAGATACCTTGCTCACATGCACATAATAGACTGAAGTTAATAAGCAAAGAATAGACTGAAGTCTACTACTGATGCACCTCATATACCTTGCCACTAAAAAGTCTACTACTGAAAGCACACCTTGCAACAGTATCTCTAGACCAATCTAGACAAGGGACTTCACTAGAATGATTGCCCAAGCTAAAACTCACTATTTTTGCAATGATGGTCCACTGAACTCAATCAATTTCCAATGAAATAGGAAGCATTTCAGGTGGGGTTGAGGACACAACTAATCTCATAAACAAGAAGAAGCCAACACCAGCAATTTCCTTAAACAAATGTGGCAAGTTAAGTTTCATGGGTGGCTTTTGCAGCAAAGCCAAAGGTTAGAGGATCCATTGGGTGCCAGGTATCAAAATAACTGGATTATAGGTGTGGAAAATTTTCTTCTGACATGAAAATATGGGACCATATAACTAAAAGGAGTATTATTTTTTTCTTGGCAATGGCCCAGACTTGCTCCATCATGGCAAGATTTGTTCTTGCTAATTAGTTGCTAATACTTTTGCTTTTGCTATGAGCCTACTTTTGCTTTAGTGCTTTTCATGTAAAGATCCTGGCCAAGAAAAGCAATGAGTCAACCCCCTTCAAAACCTGTCTAGGAAGAGTAAAAATCCTCTCCAGTACATCTGGATGCTAAACATGATACCTTGAACTAAAGTCTGCCTGCATCCATAAAAAAATTGGAGGTCCAATCAGGTTTTCTGGCAGCATAAGATCTTGAACTATCTGTAACATTTGTAGATATATGTCATAAATATATCTACTTAATGTATCTTCTTAGACTGTTATTGTTATTTTAGAATGCTCTATATCCATTGCTCCAATAAATTCTCAGTTAATACAGCTCATGTCAAACTTAATCTGACCACGTATAAAATTAAACCTAACAGTTAATACAGCTCAACCAATTTCTCTCCCTTCATAACTTCTGCTTCTTTTTCCTACAAATAAGTTGCCACAGACTCCTCGATCCCTGGTCAAATATAGGTTATTTTAAATTTTGAACACTTTGCTTTTATGGACTGAACATGAGGGAATAAGTTCTTTTGATAGATTTTTGGCCTTTTGGATGAGTTTTTTTAAGTCTTGTATGGCTCATTAGTGTATACCCTTCGTGTAAATGGTTATTCTCCATTTTTGGCACCTTCTCGCTCGATTTATATAATTAGTTGTCGTAAAACTAATGGATGTTTACTTCTCTACCTAGATCTCTGGTCCCGTAAATCTTAACATCCATCTGTTCCCCATTTTATTTTATTTTTGTTTTTTTTTCATTTATTTCAAAAGAAATGGTCCCAGATTGTTCTTTTTCTCATTGGAATGCAGGTAATTGATTACTATAGCAAGAAGAGTATTCTTACAAACCTACATGCTGAGAAACCCCCTAGAAGGTGAAAGACGAAGTTCAAAAGACACTTTCACGAATGGGAGCCAGTTCTTTCTTAACTCAATGTCGAACTTTTAAGCTTCTAAAGTTCTGGGATTTTGGTCATATGTACTTATGATATTTAGTTGGATTACTAACCAACCGGCTTCTGTTTTTGCTTCTATAATTGAAAGCACCAGTCAACATTGCGGTTTTCAACTTAGTTATTAATCAATAATACTAGTGTTGTAGGTGAAGAATGATCAAATACAGATGATGAGGGGCCTCACTTGATAGTAACTGCAAAGCTATGGACAAGACTTATATAGTTCAGTATGCTTCACTTGAAACCATACCCAACCAATCTGTTATGAGTGCCCGTGGCTTTGCAAGTGTTCTGTTTGGTCCCACTTTCACATTAATTTTCAAAAATTGTGAGTACCATGCATAAATTAGGACTACAAGAAGCATAAAATCAGCTTTTTCCTTCTCTTACTACCACTTATGACAATATGGATAGCATAAAATTAGCTTTTTCCTTCCCTTACTACCAATTATGACAATATAAATAGCATAAAATCATCTTTTTCCTTCTCAAAACTCAGCTTTACTTGTGGATGGTGGGCCAATTGGTGACCCCTCAAGATGACTTGTCATCTCAACATCAAATGCCTCATCCTTGATATTGGGTGGATTGGTAATCGCAGCGACATTGGCATCAGTTTGTACCTCGACATTGTGCTGCTCGTTGATCTCAACATGGGGAGAATCTCATGATGGCACTTGTGCGCTGCGACCTCCTCATGCTTGAAGCTGCCGTCTATTAGCCATGGAAACACTATAGAAACAAATATCCATATAAACATAACCAAAACTGGAATATATAATGACTGAAAGCAAAATTGAAGTTAACGTTTAATTCAACGACTACAAGAAACAAAATAAACGAACAAACAAAGACATGATTCATTTAGAAGTTTTATTCAGAAATAGATAGCACACAGAAATAAATAGTACACAGGAAAAAAATAGTCACTACTCATAGAATTACTCTTTGGCTCTTCATTTTCATTTTCATCTTCCTCTGCCACTTTATCCTCTTCCTCAATCCTCACCCTCACCCTCACCCTCACCCTCATCCTCATCTCCCTCTCCCTCCTCCTCCCTGTCATCTACAAAGGTCTCAAGTTTTTGCCTTTTAGCCCTACTTTCTAGAGGAGTCTCAAGTCTACGCCTTTTAGCCCCTCTATCTATAGCTTGCCCCCTTACTTGTGCATTTTTGGACCTTTTTATTGGACGTTCCTCGACTATTCTACTTCAATGCCATTTTTGGCCCAAGTGATGTCACTTATTATATTTTCTGCATCTTGAACAACCTGTGGCTCACTTGGGGAAAGTGATGATAACTCTTCATGTTCATTGTCCTCCTCTTCCACGTCTTCACAAAAGTCTCTTGGCCTTGTTCGAATAACCACACGCCAATCACTGTCCTTTGGATGATCCACGAAGAACAGTTGCTCCACTTAAGAGGCCAGCACAAATGGTTCATCTTTATAAATAAACCTCTTCGAGTTAACAAGTGTAAATCCATATGGATATGTTTTGATTGTTGTATTTCGATTCACAGTGTCGTACCATTTGCATTTACAAACTACCACCTCTCCTGCTCCAAAATAGTCTATCTCAATTACATCTTCCAAAACACCAAAGTACTCTAAAAGTCTTCTGTAGGATTTATATCTCTAGACGATGAATAACCACATGTAGTAGCTGAGACAAACACTCCACTATTTTGTGTTTTTGTTTTGCTCGAGGCACTCAATGTGAAACCTATATCCGTTTGTCAAATAGCCATAGCCCCTCTTCACAATATCATTTGGACCATGTGCAAGGGTAGTTATTTTCTTTGAAACCCCAGCCCTCAATGTTTATACCTTTACAATTGCAAATCAAGTAATAAGAAAATACTCAAATGCAAATTCAGAAAACAAATTTTGAATGCATAAAGAGGACTTGCATGACCACTAAACAATTTGGCAAACTCATTTTTTAAGCAGTTATCAACTTCCCTCGGCGTAGGTTTCTTTCTACGTCTTCCTTGCATCATTTTGCACACACTTTAACATAGGTTGCAATGACATTGTATATTAACATATTATCCATATACTAAGCAAAAATTAAATATCTTAGCAATGCTTTGAGAAAACTGCTTACGTTCGATACTCTTCTAACTCATCACAGTTAAACAACATTGTGTCATCTCTGTATTCTTCACATCTAGATGAGTCGTAGAAGGGGTACTTAAAAATCTACCTTTGCACCGAAAAGTGTACAAACTTCTAGCCACTTCTTCAATATATCCATCTTCATTCCTTCCTGCTCGAGCCCATGCTGGATGAGAAACATTTAAGTCCATTGAGCAAAATCTTGAACACTTTTCCGCTAATTACCCTTTTGCAATCGACCCTTCGGGGCGGCTCTTGCATCGAATATAGCCTTTTAGCTTAAACATGTATCTATAATCATGTAATATAATCTACATTAACCTCTAAGTGTCATCTAATATCAAATAAAATATAATGAAAAGCTTTTTACCTTTCAAATGGAAACATTTTGGCAATACTGTATAGGTCCAGCAATCATTACCTGCTCCGCAAGATGAACATGCAAATGGACCATTATTTCGAAAAAAACCAGTGGGAATATCATCTCAAGATGATTAAGTGTCAATACTATCTTCCTATTAAGTCGTTCAGAGTCTTCTACCCGATAATATTTAGAACACAGCTCTTTGAAGAATTGACATATGTCAACTACAACAGAGCAAACATCCTCTGGCCAGTACCCCTCTTATTGCTATCAGAAGAATTTGATTCGTTAAGATATGGCAATCATGACTCTTAAGACCTGAAATATTGCCATCTCTTTCAAGTACGCAACGGCTAATATTTGACGAGTAGCCATCAAGAACCTTGACATTCTTCAACACATGAAAAAAATCCTTTTTCTCATCCTTAGACATTGTGAAACGTGCAGCAGACAACTTATACTTGCTTGTACCAACTTCACCTAGATGCAGTTCTTGTCGTATGTTCATATCTTGCATGTCTAAGTGAGCTTTAAAAGTATCATTTGTCTTTCCTTTGATACCCAACAATGTCCCAAGCAGATTATCACATAAACTCTTCTCAATGTGCATTATGTCCAAATTATGATGTAAGACGAGAAACCTCCAATATGACAACTCAAAAAAAAAAAAAAATTCCTCCGGTTATTGTTGGGATCCTTAGGCACAGTAGCTTTACTAGCCTTTCCAAACGTAACATTTATGTCGCTCACCACTTTAAGCACATCAAACTTGGAACGAATAACCAGACATTCTCTGTACTCATATTTCCCGTTGAATTTTTTTTTGCCAATCCTATATATGTGATCTGGATCTAGAAAAGATTGGTGTGCCATATAACATTGCATACCACGTAATCTACAAGATCGAGTATCTTCTTGACAAACTGGACAAGCCAACTTGCCCTTCGTGCTATAATCTGCCAATACTATGGGAAGTCACTTAAAGTCCACATGAGCATTGCACGCATCTTGAAGTTAGTTTTGGTGAAGGCATCATAAGTTTCAACACCATCAAACAACGCCATGAGCTCGGCAATTAACGGCCTAAGATACACGTCAATATCATTACCAGGGGAAGTTGGACTAGGTATTAGCAAAGGCATAATGAAAAATCATACACATTCCTAGAGGCAAGTTATAAGTAACCACGGTAACTGGCAATATGCTATGACTTGCTCCGTGGCAAAAAGGATCCATACCATCAATTGATAGCCCAAGTCTTATATTACGAGGGTCTGAAGCAAAGTCTGGATTTAAGCGATCAAAGTGTTTTGAAGCTTCCGAGTTAGCAGGATGGCACAATCCTTCGTCTTTTTATCATGCCATATCATTAACTCAACTGTCTTTGGTGACATATATAGCCTTTGCAGTCTTGGTATCAAAGGAAAATTACGCAATCGCTTTCACAGCTACTTTTTTTTCCTTCTTTAAGTTTCAGATTCTCCTTCCTTTACCACCTCCATTTGAACCATCATCCACCTTGATTTCTTGATTCAATGTGCTATCTTCCGTCCAATACAACATACGATCATTAGGACAAGTTTCAATCTTATCGTAGCTAAATTCCAAGTCACCAATCATCTTTTGTGTTTCATAAAAGTTGGCAGGCAACATCTCACCGTTAGGAATTATTTCTTTTAACTTACCAAGTAGCAAATCAAAGGACTTGTCTGTCCATTTACTGGTGCATTTTAGATTAAATAACCACACAATAATAGCTTAAATAGTAAATACATATTTATAAGGTAATGTTTGGTTCTATAATTTAAAATCAAATTTTACTCAACGAGATAATAAACACTTAAACATGATACTTGATTCTAAATTCCATCTTCAACTTAATACTACCTCCGTTCATTCCTTTTGACAAGCCGATCTAGGGCAAAACAACGAGCGAAGTCAATATTTATCTTTTGATATTTTGTTGTTCTCTGAGATAGATTTAAGTATGATTTGGCAAGCCGACCTAGGTAAAACAACGAGTGAAGTTAATTTTTATATGTACCAAACCTATCTCAGTAATTTTTTTAAAATTCATTTACTGAACGCGGTAATAAACACTTATACATGATACTTAAATATTGAAGGGCTGAACTCGATCTTCCGATTAACCTTCTGCTTTACCGTGTATATTATGCTTATGCCCAGAAAACCAAGTTAAACCCCAAAAGAAATGAAGGAGAGGCATTTATCTTACTTGAATATTTAAGGATTTATAGTCAGATTCGTCTTCTGCTTGATTTGTGTAACACCCCAAGAATTCAAAACTTTAACACCCCGAACTCCCGGAGGGTTAAAACAATCAGTACTTAAAGACGTACAAACCTCGATTCAAATAACCAACTTTAACACTTAGATTAGAGCTTTTTCTCATTACGATTCCTCAAATTATTAATATATCTGGTAATAAACAAAAAGAGACTTAAGTTCTCTATAGAGCGAGTTAAACAGAATTTACCCATGCAGGGGTTCTAATGAGCAATACTAAACTTAAATTCTCTCGCTCGGCTCGAATCCATACTCACGCAATCGAATGCTGGTTATCACCTGCGGAAAGGAAGTCAAACGAGAGTGAGCTTTTGAGAGCCTAGTAAGGTTGATCAAGGATTAAAAAAAAAACAATTCGAACGATTTTACATTTAAGTCAAATAACAACTTTTAAAAGATTTTTTAAATGAAACCACATCATTTCGATATAGACATAGGGATAAGTATTAACTAAATCTTTCAAATCAATAGTAATTTCAAAACATTTCAGGTACAATGATACATAAACAAATAGCATTAAACATGAGCAGTACACTATAGCAAAGCCACCCCGGCACTGCTCAGATACACTTTACAGATGCACATGTACACTAACTAGTCCATTTAGGTACTAGTTCAACCAAACCAACAGACCATCCTTATAACACTAACAATACACACCATCCTTCTAACTCCCCAGATTTACTAACTCGTGTCAATATTCAAGGAAATAAACACAATTCAAAATGGTGTACCATGATTGAATGAATAAAATAGATGAGCATTTGAAAGAATTTTAAATGATCGCTTTAAGGCTCGAGATAAGGTCTCATGGGCAAGTTCAAACATTTTTATGGAAATTTATAAAACCAGAGTTCAACGGAATTCGCGAAACAGTTCAGATTAAAACATATGAATTCAGAATTATGAGTAGGGTTCGGATATAAAATCCTTACACACACTCATTTCACATACACACACACATGCACACATACATTCACTTCCATCTTCTCCCTTTTTCAAGACGCATTTCACCCACAAACAAATACACGGCTGCCTTGCGACCTCTCTTTCATCTCACACATCAGAAAGAAACACACTCATGCACAAACCACCATGTCAAGCCAAAGGTCGGGGCCAATTACCAACTCAAGTGATTAGGAACCCAATGCCTCCTCATTTTACATAAGCTACCTAATCCAACAGGCATCATCATCAATGGCCTCCCCCCCTCCTTCATTACACACACCCCTACATATAATACACAAACACACACTCACGCATGGCAACAAAGATCTACTCCAAATCCTCTAACTTGATCGCTATCAATATCTCAACCCAAGAAACACATATGAACCCACTGATTTATCAAAGCCAAAACCCACTTGTGTGTGTGTGTGTGTAGACACACATACACACCCTATTGAGAAAAACCAAACACACAGGGATTCACACTACACAATTCTAAAACTCACAAAGGTACCGTAATACTGTAAGAGGGCTTATCGGAAAATCGCACTTCGCCGGATTCCGATTGTTCCCTATCTTTCTCGTGCAGCCCCTCTTCCTTTCTTTCTCTTCTATCTTTCTTTCCCTCTATTGTAACTGAAGGAGCAAGTGCTCTGTAACCGAAAATTGGCTTAAGTAAGACTTAATTTCCCCCCTAATTTCCTTCCCTTGATCTCTATCTTTTCTTCCATAATTAGCGAGTTGAATAAATAAAGATCAAATTTCTATCTTTTATTTGTCCAATAATCCTAACTTAAATTTAAAGTTTTAACTATCCCTTAAACCATCTTGAATTGCCCATTGGAACCCGCATCAAAGTGTCGCTAAAAATTTTCAAAAATATCTTTTACGCTAATCATCTCTAAAGACTTTAATAAATATCACCTATAACTGCTATAATTAAGTTATAACTTACGTTTTCCAAAAATTTGTCGCAAAAGGTTGCCAATAAAATTTTTGCTCATGCAAATCGACTCCAAATGTTGCGTATGAAAATTGTCACTAAAAATAAAATAACCGGCTAGAAAAAGGTTAGGGGTATTACATTCTCGCCAACTTATAAAAATTTCGTACTCGAGATTTATGTACCAACGATACCGAACAGATTAGTGTAAGAGCATCCCGTACTATCCTCTGGTTTTCAGGTAATACATATACACCAATCGTCGCTAAAGGTCCAATAAAGAGTAATCAATTTAGATCTACCATGTATGCAACCCTAGGTCCAGAAAATCAAAGATCTTCCCGTCGGAGTACCCACCGTGCTATCAGGCTATAAAGGACCCTTTGTTTTGTTCCTCAGTCATCATGAAAAGCTAAGCGATATAGATGCTCTAGAATAAAATAATGTACGGCATCAAAATTTTAACCAAAGGTGGATCTGACACCACATCATTGGACACCACAGCATCCTGAGCCAACATAGTGAAAAGTCTGCTTGAGGTCCCGGGCCTCTGTCTGTGCTAAGTCTGACCCTGACGACTCTGTCCTTGCTGGAACTGACCCCTAATCGGATGAAGAGCACGACTCACTTCTACATTGGCTGAAGGTGCAGGGGGAAAAGTTGATTAATCCTCTCTAGTCAATGGGCAGTCACGTACTTGATGATTTATGCTACCACATCTATAGCATCCCCTGGTAACCTTGTAGCAAGGTCTATTGCCGAGATTTCTCCCGCATGTAAAACATGGAACTGCTGTAAAAGCAATTTCCGTACTCTGACTAATATTCTCTGTTGCTCGAAACCCTATGTTCTGTAGTGGTCTGGACCCACAACTCTGCACTGGTCTATCCCCTGCACTCTCCACTCCTCTAAAATCTAAGCTCTGACGAGACAGACTCGCAGAACTCTGCCCCATCTGCTGATTTTGAGCACCCTACTGTGCTGGATAAGAAAATTGATCGCCTTTGAAGCTATATCATCTAGCCTTTCCCTCTATCATCTAGCTTTTCCCTCTTCTGACTACCATGATGTTGCTTTAACCTCTTTCTGCTGTCAAACCTCGACTGTTCCAGAGCACGTTCCAAATCTTCACACTCAACATAACTCAATAAACGAGCAGAAATCACCCCATCTCTCAGCCCCAGCTTAAGTCCCCACTTGAACTTCCAAGATCTGTCTGCCTTAGTAGGTAACATCCACCGCACCTCAAACGCATCTGCCGTCTCCCGATCCGTCTGGGTCACATTGGCGAATTCTCTCAACATTTGCTCATGGTAGCTCACAGAAAAATATTGATTGTCGAACAGTTCCTTGAACCATTCCCAAGTCATCTCAGTCTTCTGCTGAAGAGTCATACCAGTCTCCACCATCTTCCACCACTGATTAGCCTCACCCCTCAGCTTATACACCACAAATTCGACCCTTTGTTTCTCGATGTATGGCCTGAAAGATCTTCTCCATCTTTACAATCCAAGTGTCTGCCTCTCTAGGGTTCACTGACCCACCGAAATTCGCCGCATTCTACTTATTAAACTTGCTCAGGGCTGTGGCTATGCAGGGTTTTGTATACCCCGTAGCTGATTAACCAAAGTCTGAGCCATGAATGCCAGAATTTGATTTATAGTGTTGAGAGTTGCAGCCAAGGGTTCTTAGATTTGCTGTTGTTGCTCTACATAGGGCATCTCCCTAACTGGGACCTCCTGGCCTATAGTACCGCCTCTCGTACGCCCTTTGGTACGTCCTCCGATATGACTTCTGGTACAGCCTTTGGCTGGGCCTCCTCGACCCCTGGTGCTATATCTACAAGTGTGTGCCATACTATATGAAAGTAAACTACTATCAGAGTTGTGCAAACACCTTTCAGAATGATGATGCATTTTAAAATTACCAATCATATTTATCATCAAATAGATCTTCATCAAAACGAACTCACACATCTAACCACTACTACTGTTCACTAAGTTATTAAAAATTTTACCTAACTCTATTGTCGAAACCTAGGCTTTCCCTCACACGCTTTTAAAGTCGACAGAATCATATAGCTATGCCCTGATACCAACTCTAACGCCCCGAAAATTTGGAGCTTTAACACCCCGAACTCCCGGAACGTTAAAACAATCACTACTTAAAGACATACAAGCCTCGATTCAAATAACCAACTTTAACACTGAGATCAGAGCTTCTGATCAATAAAATTCCTCAAATCATTAATATATCTGGTAATAAAGAAAAAGAGACTTAAGTTCCTTATGGAGCGAGTTCAACAGAATTTACCCACGCAGGGGTTCTAATGAGCAATACTAAACTCAAATTCTCTCGCTCGGCTATAATCCATACTCAGGCAATATAATATTGTTTATCACTAGCGGAAAGGAAGTCAAACGAGAGTGAGCTTTTGAAAACCTAGTAAGGTCGATCAAGGATTAAAAAGAAAACGATTCGAACAATTTTACATTTAAGTCAAGTAACAACTTTTAAAAGAATTTTTAAATGAAACCACCGGATATCAATATAGACATAGGGATGAGTATCAACTCAATCCCTCAAATTAATAATCATTTCAAAACATTTCCGGTACAATAAAATAGAAACAAATGACATTGAACATGAGCAGTACACTATAGCAAAGCCACCCCGGCAGTGTTCAGATCCATTTACGTACTAGTACAACCCAAACTAACAGACCATCCTTATAACACCAATAATACACACCATGCTTATAACTCCCCAAATTTACTAACTCGTGTCAATATTCAAGGAAATAAACACAATTCAAAATGGTGTATCATGATTGAATCAATAAAATAGCTGAGCATTTAAAAGAATTTCAAACGATCGCTTTGAGGCTTAAGATAAGGTCTCATGGGCAATTTCAAATATTTTACGAAAATTTATAAAACCTGAGTTTAACGGAATTCGCGAAACAATTAAGATTAAAACATATGAATTCATAATAATGAGTAGGGTTCAGAAAGAAAATCCTTACACACACTCATTTCACATACACACACACACACACACACACACACACACACACATATCATTTCTATCTCCTCCCTTTTTCAAGACCCATTTCACCCACGAACATATACACGGCTGCCTTGCAGCCCCTCTTTCATCTCACACATCATAAATAAATACACTTATGCACAAACCACCATGTCAAGCCAAAGTGGGGGCCAAGTCCCAACTCAAGTGATTAGGAACCCAATACCTAACCCAACATGCATCATCATTAATGGCCTCCCCCGTCCTTCATTACACACACCCCCGCATATAATACACAAACACATACTCACGCATGGCAATAGAGATCTACTCCAAATCCTCTAACTTGATCTCTATCAATATCTAAACCCAAGAACCACATATGAACCCACTGATTTCTCAAAGCAGAAACCCAGTTGTGTGTGTGTGTGTGTGTACACACACACATACACCGTATTGAGAAAAACCAAACACACACAGGGGTTCACACTAACAATTCTAAAACTCACAAAGGTACCGTAATACTGTAAGAGGGCCTATCAGAAAATTGCACTTTACCGGATTTCGACTGTTCCTATCTTTCTCGTGCAGCCCGTCTTCATTTCTTTCTCTTCTCACTTTCTTTCCCTCTGTTTTAACTGCAGGAGCAAGATGCTCTGTAACCAAAAATTGGCTTAAAGTAAGACTTAGGCCCTATTTGACACAACTTTTTTTCCAGTTTTGGAAATTGGAAAAAAAAGTTGCCTTTGGTAACCATTTTTTTTTCTTCTTCAGTTTAAGAAACCAGTTTTTAAACTGAAGAACAAAAAAAAACTACAAAAATGAGTTTTTTTTTCAGTTTTGGTTTTTTTTTTGAGACCACCACCCTCCTACCGCGGCCGTCGGCCACCTCTGGCGGTTGCCGGCGGTTTTCAGCGGCCACCACCGGCAGGCGCCACCTCTGGGCACCACCACCGACGGTTGCCGGCGGCCAACTCCGGCCACCACCGTCGGCCACCGGTGACCACTGCCGACCGGCACCACCACCGGCGGCCAACTCCAGTGACCACCGCCGGGGGCCACCTCCGGGGACCACCGCCGGCAGCCACCAGCCTTCAGTAGCCACCGCCACCGCAAACCACCACAAAAAAAAAATAAAAAAAATGGGTTATAAAAAAAAAAAAAAAAAAAACCAAAATAAAAACTGGATTATCAAACACCTACTTGTTTTTGTAAAAAAAATTTAAGCTGCTCTTTAATTTTATTTTTTTTTTTGGAAACTGAAAACAAAAAAAAATGTTGTCAAACAGAGCCTTAGTTTCCTCCCTAATTTTCGTCCCTTGATCTCTCTCTTTTCTTCCATAATTAGCGAGTTGACTAAATAAAGATTAGATTTGTATCTTTTATTTGTCCAATAATCTCAACTTAAATTTAATGTTTTAACTATTCCTTAAACTATCTTGAATTGCCTATTGTAACCCGCGTCAAACAGTGTCGCTAAAGATTTCCAAAAAATATCTTTTACGCTAACCGTCTCTAAAGACCTTAATAAATATCACATATAACTGTTATCATTAAGTTATAACTTATGTTTTCTAAAAATTTGTTGCCAAAGGTTGCCGATAAAAATTATGCTCATGCAAATCGACTCCTAATGTTGTCCATGAAAATCGCACTAAAAATAAATTAATCGGCTAGGAAAAATCAAGGTTAGGGGTATTACATTCTGCTCAACTTATAAAAATTTCAACCTCAAAATTTACGTACCTATTGGCACCGAACAAATTAGTGTAGGAGTGTCGCGTACTATCCTCTGGTTCTCAGGTAATACATATACACCAATCGTCGATGAAGGTCCAATAATGCTTACAACAACTTTGCTAGAGTAATCAACTTACATCTAATATGTATGCAACCCTAGGTCCGAAAAACTAAAGATTTTCCCACTAGAGTACCTACCGTGCTATCAGGCTCTAAGGGACCCCTTTTTTTTCCTCAGCCGTCATGCAAAGCTAAGCGATACAGATGCTCTAGAATAAAATAATGTATGGCATAAAAAATATACGTTGTAAAAGACAATTTCCAAAAGCATTTTCTGCAATAACGTGATTACGGGATGACTCATACCCTATATATCGTAGGGCGGATGATAGGAGGTCTATTACCTTGGCTCGACGTAGCGAGGTTATGGTTGACAATAGTTGGGTTGTACCTTATAATCCATTGGTGCTTCTAAAATATGACTATCAAATCAATATTGAAATTTGTGGTAGGCTAGTAAGTATCAAGTACCTATATAAGTATGTGCACAAGGGTCTTGATCGAGTATGTCTTGAAGTTCGTCCAGGTCCTTCTTACGATGAAGTTAAACACTTCATAAACGTAAGATGGATATACGCACCCGAAGCATTCTGGAGATTGTTTAAGTTGTCCATAAGTCGTATGTATCTGTCCGTTGACCGTCTTCAGATTCATCTGCCAGGTAGGCAACATATGAGGTTCTATGCTCATCAAACCATTTCTGATGTGCTGGCCAACAATCAAAACAGTCAGGCAATGCTCACAGAGTTCTTTGGATTGAATTGCGAAGACCCAGGTACAAGGCAGTATTTGTATCGCGAAATTTCAGAGCATTACCAATGGGTGTCGGGTGAAAAAGCTTGGCGCAGAAGGTGAACAACCAAAAAGTAATTTGAAGAAACTGTACAATGCCATCATCGGATAATGAATTATTTCATCTAAGGATCCTGCTTAATCATGTAAGAGGGCCGCAATATTTTGAAGATTTACTCACTGTAAATGGAGTTTTATATATATATATATATATATATATATATATATATATATATATATATATCCAACTTTCAATCAAGTTGTAGAGAAAAGAGGCCTACTTGAGAATGATAACGGTGTCCATCAGTGCCTGTTAACGCATGCCTTCAGCATTGCGACGTTTGTTTGTGACATTATTAACATATTGTAAACTGAGTAGAGTACACCAATAATGGGATGAAATTTATCCTTCAATGGTTAAGGATTACCCATCGTCGAGCACTACAGCCAATGTTTATATCACGAATAAGCTTCTTCAAGATATTAATGCCTTATTGCAAATTCATAACAAGAGTGCTGCAGAGTTTGATCTCCCAAGGATGAGAGGAGATTTTGATGATAATGCCAAAATCCCAAAAATAATACAGGAATAGCTATTTATTGCCATTTCACAAGAAGACTTGGACTTTGTTAGTCCACTTAATAATGACCAAAAGTATATGCATTTGATGCTATCATGGGAATGATTGAGTGCAATGAGGGTGCAATATATTTTGTTGATGGCCCAGGAGGAACTGGAAAAACATATCTCTACCGCACCCTTATAGAAACAATTAGAAGTAACGGTAACATTACAAATGTAGCAGCATCTTCTGCAATAGCAGCAACATTATTGCCTGGAGGTACAACAGCCATTTCATTTTCAAGCTGCCACTGAATCCTGAGGCTTCGTCTGTTTGCTTAATTAGCAAACAATTTGATAGAGCTGAATTATTACAGTGATGAAGCAACAATGACTCATAGGTATGCACTTGAAGCTCTTGATTGAACCTTACGAGACATCGTTGGCGTTAATCTCCCTTTTGGGGGAAAGGTAATGGTTATTGCAGTGATTTTCGTCAAGTTTTACCGGTTGTGCCAAAAGGTGGAAAGTCATAAACCATTGATGCGTGCATCGTGGATCATATATATGGTATGAGGTCAAAGTTCTTCGGTTAAAGGAGAACATGAGGAGCTGGAATGACCAACAGTTTGCCGAGTACCTCTTGTGGGCTGGAGAAGGAATTGAAACCACTGTTGTTGATGAGATGATTGAGGTTAATTCAAGCATGGTTGTAGATTGAGAAGGACTGCAGTCGGTCAATAGACTAATTTATGAAGTTTTTCCTAATTTAGGTAGCGTTTGAAACAGTTTTTGTTTTCAGTTTTTGTTCAATTTTGAACATTGGAAAAACCATTGGCGTTTGCCTGGCAAATTTTTTTTTCCTTCAGTTTTATAAACCAGTTTTTAAAATGAAGCTGTTTTTAAAAAATCTATTTTGGAGTTTTCAATTTTTAGTTTTTTTTTTTTTTCCTGAGATCCACCTTTCAATTTTTGTTGGAAGCATTCTAAGTCTCTTCTTCCTTTCAATCTTCATCATCAACACTTATCAACCAATAACACCAAACTACCCACATTGCCAACCACCATACCCATTGACTGCCATCACCACCACAACCACCACCAATGATCAACACTCCCAAACATCAACTATAAACACTGCCAACTACCAAAGCCACTGACCGCCGATCTGCTGCCACCATCTATCAACACACCCAAACACCACCAACCACCGTAGCCACTGACCGTCACCACCACCACCAGTGACCAACACCCACGAATATAGCCAACTACCATGCCCACCAATAACCACAACCACCACCACGACTACCACTAACCAACACCACCGAACACCAAACCCTCTAACAGCAATCACCACCACGGCACCACCACTCCTCTAAATCCAAATCACTATCATACCAACCACTATTGCCTCTACAACAAGCACCACCATAAAATTGCATGCATTGATTAGCCCTACTATCTTCGATTTGTGCAAGTAAATTTCAAGCAAATCAAACCCATTCACCAATCTAACCCAAACCAAACCAATAAAGTCCTAATTTGCAAGCTAGTATATTACTGGCATAGCAGTAGTTATACGGTGGCAGAGGAGATGTGTTGGTCGTGGTGGGGGCGCTTCTAGTTGTTTAACATAGAAACTCAGAAAAAGCTCTCAAGTATTGGGAAATGAAAGAAAAGAGAAGAGAGGGAAAACATAAAAGAGAAGTGAGAAAAAATAGAAAAATGACAAAAGTAAAAATGTATTATATAAAACTGCAATCAAACAATCCATCAGTTTTGTCAAAAAATGAAAACTAAAATGGGTTTCAATTTCAAATGCACCCTTAGCTTTACATGCTAACAACTAAAGATATATGACTGAGAGAGCACTGATAACGCCACAAAATGAGCATGTCGACATGTTGAATGAGAAAGTTATCCAAAAATATCCCGAGGATGAACCTATTTACTACTCATATGATAAGGTTGAGAATGACCCACGATTTTTGTACCAGCCAGAGTTTCTCAACTCCATTATACCGGGTGGTTACCCCCACATGTTTTGAGATTGAAAATGGGTTCTCATGTCATGCAGCTAAGGAATGTTGACCCAAAAAATAGGTTTGTGTAATGGAATGAGGCTTTTGTGTTGGGACCTTCATGACACCTACATAGATGTTGAAGTTATGTCGGGACACCATAAGGGCACACGGGCGTTCTTGCCTAAAATAAAACTGAGAATAGTATCTCCCATTTGAGATGGTTCGTTATTAGTTCCTAGTGCGCCTCAGTTTTGCTTTCACAATCAATAAAGCACAAGGTCAATACCGAACATGGGGATCTACCTGCCGAATCAGGTATTTAGTCATGGGCAACTATACGTGGCATTATCCAAAGGAACGTCAAAAGAAGAAACAAACATATTGGTTAAAAAAAGGAACGATTGACAGCATGGAAGGGAGTATACACAAAAAATGTTGTTTACAAAGAAGTCTTACAAGCATCACGTCTTTGAAAAAAGGCCCAAATAAGGTGCAATGATTGTTTCTATTGCATCTATTATACGCATGTGGTAGTTTCAAAATATATTATGCCTCTACATTCACCTGAAAGGACATAAAAAGATTCTGCATGTTTGACAATATAACTGAAAATGTAGGATATAATGCCGAGTGAGGCATGTAGAGTGTCAAAGTTAATAAATACGCTTTCAATAATCTTCTCAATCAATTGGATCTCTGTTACACGTGGATAGGATGTGACAATGGTGACTAGGCCCAAGTTATGCAAAGAGACTTTCACGATGGTCATAAAAAACACAGTGAAAGCATAGTTGAATAAGCCCAAGGTTTAATTAAATTTGTAAACTTATAGGTGATAGAAAATATGCCCTAGGTGGCCCATCACAGTGTAACATCCCCTTAAATCCGGAACTCCGCCGCCCCGAACCCCCTGAACGTTAACCTACCGGATCACATCAAACCTGTCAAATCTGTTCACTAACACATATTCTAAATCATCTAATTCACCATCAACACAGATTTTTCAAAATACAAGATTACAACTGCTTAGCTTAAACTATTACAGCTTAGGTCCTTCACAATTCAAATTCCTAAGAACCAATTAGCGATACTGACCCACGCAGGGATCTTTCCATATAGTAGTGATGGGCTCACCGGAATCTCACACAGACTCTAACCTATTCCCGAACATGCTACAACTGATCATCACCTGCAGAAGGGAGCCAAATGAAGGGTGAGCTATTGAGAGCTCAGTAAGGTCGTACAAGGACTACCAAAAGAATTACAAAACGACTCCAAAGAATCAAACCGACAATGATTTCTGAAATACTTCGAACGATTTGAACAGCTCAATGATTTCCAAAATGATCAAAATTCATCATAAATAAATACCAAAATAGCAATAACCACTATAAGAAAAAACATTTTTTGCGACAGAAGTAATTCCGTCTCTAAAAGATCTTTAAGCGACGGAAAGTACCGTCGGTAAAAGTCCGTCGTTAAAACTTTTACCGACAGAATAAGCCGTCAGTAAAAGTATTTGCCGACGGACTTTTAGTGACGGAATTGCCGTCGCTTTTAGAAAATTTATTTTTTTCGAGGGTTTTTTTTAAAAAAAAATTAAGCCACAAGATGAGACCGTCGCTAAAAATTATGTTGGTAAAAGTGTTTAAAATAAGACTTTTACGGACGGAAACGTCCGTCCATTTAAACAGACAAATTTGGTTTCTTTCTCTCTCCCCGTTTCTCTCTTTGAAATTCTTATCTCTCACCCACCCACCGGCGTTCTCCCCTCCGGTGACGCCCCTCTACAGCGACCCACCTTCGGTGACTCACCCGTCCCCCCCCCCCCCCGACGCCGCACCAGCAAGCCCTCCACTGTCGCCACGCCACCAACGCCGCTGCCGCACCCACCTCAAGATCTGTATGTCCACTGTATTACTTTCTTTTAATGCATGTTTTGCTTAGTTTTTATATTATTAAATCTTTAAAATCTCAATTTTCATTTATTGTAATCGACAGTCTTCACCAAATATGAATAATTTTAAGATATTTTGTGTTAAAATTTGCTCCCTCACTTGACATCTAATATTACTAATGGTTATGGGCAAAAGCATCGCGTTTGCAGTTAATATTAAAGATTGATAACATACGTGCATCGGATACATACTTTCATGTTTCCATCAGCACCATACAAATAATAATGAAAGATGATTTTGGTCATGAATAATTGAAGACAATGATGTAAGGGTTGGGAATAGAGGGAAGTTAGTTGATCAAAAAAAAATTAACAAACGGATAACTTGCCATTATTTTGTGTAGAGGTAGTGCTAAAATAATAGAAAAATAGCTAACATGTAAAATACCATTGTTACCATTTCATTAACTAGTCGTGAAGAGAAATTGCAATGTAGTAAATGGATAAGGATGGTCTCGATCCCTTGATAATAGTATCGATATTAAGTGGCCCCAACCTATTAACAAATAGTAACACATAAACTTTGCTCGGTTTTTAGTGGCATTTAGCTTTGCAAATCTTGCAGCACAGAAAGAGAGGAAAACAACAAACTTTTGGCACAAGTGAAGCTCAACCTACTGGGAATGATTATTTGTGTAGGTCAGGAGGACCACCACATCCCCTTAATTTCCCTGGAATTCAGGGCAGCCAATTGACTTCCATGAACACCCATTTCACGGTTCTTAGAATCGTATTGGCATGTGCAACTTGATCGAATAACAATGGCCTTGCCTTGGGCAGGCATGTAATTATCACACTGCCATGATGCCTGCCCAATATCAATTAAATGCATTCTGGTCGAGACTTTTCATTCTTAATTTCATTCTTAATATCAATTAAATCTTTAAAATATCAATTTTCATTCTAAATTTCGATAGAGACTCTTCATTCTTTGTAATCGACGGTTCTAATTGTTAGACTTATTTATATCAATTTTCATTCTTTATATAATTTTGTTAACTGTGCATTAATGAGCATTTGAGAATTGAGATTGTTGACTGTGCATTGAGCATTTGAGAATTGAGATTATTGATGGAGGATGGGACCCAACTGGATTGAGATATCTGTGATTTAGTTGAATGGTGGGTTGTTGAAATTAGGTTAACGCGATATTTTTAGCACCCCCGGGGTGAACTAGCCCTAATTAGTCCTGACTGCACCTCTCTGGGCTGGTCAAAAGCAAGGCGTCCATGTCTGGTCTAAGAATATCCACGTCGAAACAATTCTTTGTGGCCTGACACCAGGTCAACCCCGAACCAGAGATCTCAAGGCAATGAAACAATGATCGACGATATTACCAAATTCTTGGATGAGATAGGAAGTGAAACCTATTATACGTATTCCTTGTAATAGAGTGTCGTAATACAGAAATCTAGTAAGTAAAGAAAACTTGTAAGTTTATATATACTAGCAAATTTAGTAGAAGAATATATGACTAAGCCTTACAACATTAATAGCCTCGGCAACGGCATCAATGTCATCCTCTGAGAAAACTTGGAGCTATTGTAGCACCTATTGGAAAAGGCACACCAGAAGTTTGATTAAAAAAAAGGACAAGGACTTTTCCTTAGAATGCAAGTGACATGGTCCCTACTTGGCCGCGATAGAAATAGTAAAGAAAGCAAAAAAAGAACAACTTCATTATAAAAAACAATTTTTTGTGTAATAACCATAGGGGAGTAACTGAAATAGAGGGCACAAAAAGCACAGCAGCCATAGTAGTAGACCACAACATCATACAATTGCATGGGCATGCACAAGTTCCTGGCGTTTTATTGAAACATGATATACAACACACAATAACTTCTAAAATGGGTATACGCACACCAATATTGAAAAACAAAAGAAGCGTAAGTTGCAATCTTAGTCGTCATATGTGTCTCGGAAAAAATCATAGTTTTCTCACCATTAAAATCACATTGGTCTGTCGGTCGGGAAAAAATTATCACATTGGTCTTATGTACTTTACTATTACCTAATTCTTATTTGACATAGAAAGAACCATATAAAAAACTAAAGGAGAAAGATAGTTCACGAGAGGATACGTATTAAACTTAGCTTTCTCTAGTTGAATGGTGGGTTAAAGTTAGGTTAATTAGGTTAACGCGATATTTTTAGCACCCCTTGGGGTGAAATCCTGGCTCCGCCACTGGCTATAAGTAGCTCTAATTAGTCATGATTAACCCTAATGAACCCAATTAACCCTAATTAGCTCTAGTTAGCCTAATTATTTTTAATTAACCCTAAGAACCCAATTAACACTAATTAGTCCTAACCAACATTAATCAGCCCAATTAAACTCTGATTAGCCCTAATTACTCCTAATTAACACTAATTAGCCCTAACATATCTTATCAAACCCTAATTAGATTAATTAAACCATAAACCCTGATTAACCATAATGAACCCAATTAACCCTAATTAATTATAGTTAGCCTAATTAGTTGTAATTAACCCTAAGAACGCAATTGAGTATAGTTAGCCTAATTAGCCCTAATTAGTCCTAATCAACACTAATCAGCACAATTAAACCATAATTAGCCCTAATTAGTCCTAATCAACCCTAAGTAGCTCTAATTACTCCTAATTAACACTAGTTAGCCCTAACATATCTTATTAAACCCTAATTAGATTAATTAAACCCTAAACTAAACCCTAATTAACCCCTAACATCTTGAAGTAACCCTAATTAAACCTAATTACATACTAATGACTGGAAGTAGCCCTAATTACCCTATTTAAATCTGTTAACCCTAATTACCCTACTTAACTCTAGTACATTCCTAATTTATCCTAATAAGCCCTTGTACATCCCTAATTAATCCATATTCCATAGAGATGGTTCAATTACTTGTTGTTATTAAACCTTGCATTAGAATATTCGTTGTTATCTTGCGAAGTTCATTGTCAACAAGTTGGTTCAACTCGTTGCCAACGATTTCTAATTAAAGTAGAATTGGTAACATATGTAACAATCTTTCTGAAATTTTGATATTTCGGAAAGATTCTTGCATATGTTACAAATTTTTTAACGCATGCATACATAAAAATCCTTAGTCCGCGTTCAAAGGTACTCATTACAAAGTAATGCTTTGTAATGAGCCTTTGGATGTCCAGTTTGGACAATTTAGAAAAGCTAAGAGTTTATAAAATAGTGTATCGACTCATGCTCTGTGTTCTATGTCATGGATATTTGGTACACGTTCTCCTGTGTTTCTTCGGGTGCATACAGATCTGGTGTTCTAACATCCGTTAAACCTTGCAAGGCAAGATTAGATGAATGTTAGAACACATAATCGATGTCGTGTACTTGGAGAAATACGGGGAGGTGCTGCCGAATTTTCCGCAGACATAGGACTAAGCATGAGTTGGTAACTGTTTTATAAACATGTGATTTTCTGAATGGGATATGACCACTACCTATTAGAGAACGGATGGGATATACATAGACATGTTATCACATGCATGCATTCATATTTACATCGACTCTGCCTAATTATTGGTCATAATTTAAGGTGTATATAGTACTTAATCTCAGTCGTCATGTCGGTCGATCAAAGTTGGATAAAAATGAAGAATACTGATGATTTTGAGGATCGCGTTGACGAATTTCTCGACTTCGCTTACGCGCATTCTGCACATGTTGACTTTGATAAGATAAGGTGTCTATGCGATAAATGTGAGTTATTGCATTGGAAAAAAAGAATTGAAGTAAAATGGCATTTTCGTCGATACGATTTTATGGGTGGATACACAAGGTGGACGAAGCACGGGGAAACGATAGTATTGGCATCCAACGCGGCTAGTCAAGCTAAAGTTAGGGAGGATGAATGGTATGATTGCCAGATATGATTATGGATACTGGGCATGCTAATGTTGACTGAGGTGACGACCGCGGCGACGACAGTCCCCAACAGCCGAATGAGGGGGCTCATCAGTTTTATGAGTTGTTGAGAGACGCGGAAGAGCCGTTGTGGGATGGAGCTCGGAAACACACACGGTTGTCTGCGGTTAGTAGGTTATTACAGTTGAAATCAGACCATGGGCTGAGTGAGAAAGGGTTTAACGAGTTTGTTACTTTAATCAAAGAAATTTTGCATTAGAGTGAAAAGCTACCCCCGTCATACTATGACGCGAAGAAGATGATGAGGAAACTTGGATTGAGCTATGAACGGATAGATGCGTGCAATAACGATTGTGTATTGTTCTGGAAAGAGAATAAGGAATTGACACGGTGTCCAGTATGTGATCATTCGAGGTACAAACTGGACAAAGGGAAGAAGAAAAATATTGCATGGAAGGTATTGCGACATTTTCCGGTTACATCAAGGCTTCATGCACCAGACGGAAACAATTGTCTCGAGATAGTGGACATATCCAACTGAATACCCAGATATTTACCAAAGCAAGCCTGACTTCGAAAGTTAAAGATAGCTTCCACGTGAGATCAGATTTTAGGTGTCGTATTTGGACTTAGCGAAAGGACCGACTATTCCAATTAATTTGTTAATTAGATGACCAATAATATCGTGTAAGTCTATCCTTCACAGACTCGAGCTATGTTTTCTATTCCTTAATTAGATAGAAAATAATTATGTGTCATCTGCATACATCAAATGTGAAATCGGTGGTGAGTCGTGCCAACTTTGAGGCCCACTAACTCACCCGTCAGCTTAACTTGCACCAGGACATTAGTTAGCATTTTAGAGCACAGAATAAACAAATACAGCAATAATGGATCACCTTGCCTTATCCCACAGGAAGGCTGGAAGTGCTCCGTCAGTGCCCCATTAACCAAGATTGCACAAGTCTTTTACGCGGAGGACGTCGCAAATCCCAAATCTCATTGGTATACAATTATCAAGTCCAAGAAATTGTCCGTGGCATATGACAGTGAGGTAGACACCTTTTAAGCCGACCAACCACCTGTCTTGGTACATGTTGAGGTGAACAACGAGGAGGACGATCTTCCTCTTCCAACAACATTTCATGTAGGAGAAGAAGATGTAAATGATGACGCGGAAGACGTGGAAAGTGTTGAAGATTATGTGACTGAGTCTACTGACAAAGAGGATGAATTACAAGATGAAGAGAACAACGAGTCCCACGAAGAAGAGTGTTAGCCCTATGGTTGGATAACCTAGGCTTACATCTTGTTTTGATGATAACTATACATTGATTATGTTCTAATGTGTGCTTTGAGTGTATTCTTAGTAGGTATATACATGCACACTCATGAAGACACATTTGAGAAGTTGGATAGATGAATTAAAGCTGAAGAAGCTTAAAGTTATAGTGGACATGCTATAGAAGCTTCATCAAGTCCAATGTTGAAGAGCAACAAAGAATGCATCAGCTAAGTTACTATCGATTATAATTGATATTTCCTATTATGTAAATAGTCTTGGTTTGATGCTTGGATTGATGACTATGACCTAAAAAGACCTTAGGACACCTTGTGCATTGCATGTGAGTTCATAACCTTTCACACAAGTGTGGTTCTTGAAAATGAGTGAACTTTGGAGCTCACTCAGATTTTCTCAAAAACTATTTTGGTGCTAATCTTTTCATATCTTGATAAAACTTTTCATTATCTTTTCAACGCAAAAAATGGCATCTCAATCCGATTTTTCTAGAGAAAGTTATGCCCAAAATAGGAAAGGGGGTTCCGTGAGGCAGCCGATTGGCAGTAGGGTAATACAGTCGACTGTATTTGAATCCAGTCGACTGCATTGGTCAAAATTCAGTTCCAACGGCTATTTTCGAGGACAAAACTCCAACGGCTATTTTCAAGGGAATACAGTCGACTGCAATGGCAGTTTTGGCCATATTATGCCTATAACGGCTATATTTGATCTCTTCTCTATATAAATGATTTGAGGCTTCTTCATACACTATATAAAACACATTCTAAGCCTCCATTCATTAGAGAAACATCAAGGCTCATAGATTAAACTTATCTCTCTTCATCTTCATGATTTTACATCATTAAAGAGAGCATCTTTGTGAGCAATTCTTTGATTGAGAGTGAGCATCCTTAAAGTCATCAATTCTCTCATCTCTCTATTGCACTAGAAATTCATTTGTACTCATTTCCTTTCAAGAGGGTTTCTTTGTACACATTTGATCTTTGTAAAAGGATTGTGATCAAGGCTTGGGTTTGTCAAGTCTTGGGTGAGCTTTGTGGATTCAAGGCTTGTGCTTGGTGTGGGGATATCACCAAGTGTTGTAAGGGTTTTGATCTTGACCCAGAAGAAGATTGTTGCTAGTGGATTCTAGTGCTCTTGCAAGGGACTTCCTTGAAGATGTGGATGTAGGCTTGAGGGTAGTTCAAGCCGAACCATTTAAATCTCATTGTCAAGTATCTCTAACTCAATCTCTTTACTTATTTCTTTTTAATTGTTTGAGATTGTTTAGTTAACATCTTCATTGAAGTATTACTTGGTTTGATTGAGATTCGTGAGAGTGCTTAGTTTAATTTTCCCATCACTTTTTCAAAAACCCTATTCACCCCCTCTAGGGTTGTTTTATTGCTTTCAAAGAGGATGAAGAGTCTGGCGATGAAGATGATGATGATTCCTAAAATGAAAATGATTGACTTGTACTGTTGTAACAAACACTGTTTTAGTACTTGGTTCATATAGTATTTTTATACTCGATTCATATAGTGTTGTAACATTTTTTCTGCCTAATTATTGTTTTTAATGTGTTAATTTCTTTGCACTTTATCTATACAAAGTCAGTTATTGATAGATTACAGGCTATTTGTGGTCAGGGTGGACGCCGAGCTGCCTCCTCCCCGGTGGGTCCCACCTCGTCATTGCCCGCTGATGATGAGGCACATAGTGCTCACATACAGCATACAGGGCCTCAGCCGTTGCCCTTGCCCGACGCCGATTCCTCCCACACATGCGTTGATTCTCCTTCTTCTGTGGGATCTACCTCAGATATATTTGATAACGGTGTTTAGTGTCGGTGTTTTGTAGCCTTATATTTAAATTATATTTGAACTGTATTAATGTCGGTGTTTTGTATGATCTCGACGAGGCCGTGGCCGGACACGCAGGGTACGCATTAACCTTCAGCGTAAACATAGAGTTACTCTCACCCAAGAGGGCCAGTAAGTAAAAAAAAATCACATCATGCAATATACACATTATTCAATTCCGATAGTTATTACGGTTCACTTATTTAATGTATTTATTTATTTCTTTGGCAGGATCCTGGAAAATCAAGTGAAGATAAAGATCGGCGTCCTTGTGAAGGGCCGATTCTTTGAGCCACGGCTGTACTGGAAGGACTGGGATGCCGGGACGAGGGAGTCCTTATGGGAGGAGTGGCTGGTACGATTAACTATTTTTGTCAGTCATTATTTGTTTAATTAGAATGTAGAATTTAAATTAATTTGTGTAATTGGATGCCTTGCTTGAAGGGTTCGAGTTTGAGTCGCCTGAGCAGCAGGCGCTGGGGCGACAGGCTTTTTTTGCCTATATCGACAAGAATTACCGCCGATTGTTGCACGACGCATGGGACCGGGCAAAGAAGATGTTGCCCGAGGGTGCCCCGATGGAGGAGTTGAAGAAATATCCCCCACATTGGATATCTCCTTCTGTATGGGGGCGGATGGTTGATCGGTGGAGTAGTGATCCAGGCTGGCAGGCCAAGAATAGGAGTAGGGCCGAGAACAGACATGAGAAAGATCCCATGCACACGGGGGGGTCGGTGGCACACAACATCATCCAACACAAGAATGAGGTTGAGCACCCGGACCTGGAGGAGGATGAGGTCATAGCTCTGACGTATAGTTAGACGCACGTGAGAAATAAGGATAAGGACGATGCGCACCCGGCGGGGGACTATGTTTCAGATATTGCCCGACGGATCGATGTAAGTTCGTGTCAATTTGTTTAATTTGTTATTTTTTTCTCTTTGTATTCAATGTTTGTTGCGTTAATGTTTTCAAATCTTCAAATCACTATTTTGCAGGCCTCGTATGAACAGATTAAGGGGTCTGAGCAGCAGTCTGGACACCCATCAGCATCCACAAGTACGAGTACGAGTACTGGGGCATTAAAGCGATGGCTGGATACACCGGAGGTCGTCAATAGACCGAAAGGCCGCATACGCGGCCTGCCTAGCACGACTGCACGTGCCATGATAGGAGCGTCCCCACCCCTCGCTGCCCCTCCACAGACACATGCGACCGTTAGACGAGGACGAGGTCCGCCACATTGCTTCGGCGGTGTTCAGGATGATCAGGGCGCATGATCAGGTAAAAACACTACATACGTTTATTAAACGCTTGAAATTACGAGGGCTATCGAGATTAATGCGTCTGTGACTTTACATGCAGGGCACTTTTGCTGGACATGCCGAGCCGGATCCGGATCAGAGTGCCCCCATGGACAAGTACGATCAGTATGATCCAGATTCGGGACTCGACAACCCCTGAGCCTGCTCTCGTGCCCTCCCAGCTTGTATTCCCCTTCCGTTCTCATGCCCTCCCGGTTTTTACTCTCCTCCCCTCCCCTACTCTATTGTATCCGGCTCCCGTGGCCTCCTGAACTATATGTACATTTTATTTTTCGATTATAGTATACATTTTTTAAAGTGATATAGTTGTATATTGTGTTTGTTTTAGGGTTAAATAATTGCTGATGGATCAGCAATTATTTAACACTAATGTGTATTTGTTGGATAGTGTCTTGTTGAGAACTTGAATTTGTAATTACAGGTTTAGGCATTAAAAAAATTAAAAAATAATTTGACTTTTAGCGACGGATTTAATCCATCGCTAAAGAGTTTTAACAACGGAAAGAATTCAACCCTAAAGGTTAACATTTAGTGACGGAAATTCCGTCGCTTAAAGTTGACTTTTAGCAACGGAAGTTCCGTTGCTAAAAAAATTATTCTGTCTCTAAATATTTAACGTAATAAATTATTTTCAAAAAAAGAAAATAAATTAAAATACGAAAAATACATTTAGCGATGGAAATTCCGTCGCTAATGTATAAATACGTCCGTCGCTGAAAGTCCAATTTTAGGCGAGGGACTTTTATCGACGGGGTGTCCGTCGCTAAAAACTTTTAGCGACGGATGTAGTGCTTCTAGCGACGGATCTCTCAGTCGTTAAAAGCCTTTTTTCTTGTAGTGAACAATCACGATGGTTTCCAAAACGATCATTAAAAGATCACTTCCAAAGTCATCACTTCCAAAGTACATGAAGATTTCTCAAAGGATTTCAACACAAGCACAAATCATTTCAGATAATACTTTCCAGTCATTTCCGTAACGGTCACGGCAATACATACTGCAAATAAAATTAGAAATCAATGTTGATCGTGGGCGGTCGATCGCGATGCCATTCAGGCAGAGCCGTACACATGCATGATGAACCATAATATAATTACTAGTCCCACTAGGTACTAGCCTCAAACCAGCCTTATACCGCCTCCCTACGGAACGGATACCCAGGTCAACACAGAAAAATAAAAAATATCGATGAGCGTTAACATAAACTCAAATCACTGGAACCAATTTGGGTCCCAATAACCATAATATACTGATATAAGACATCATTCGGAATCCAGAAGAAAAATTACAAATACACAGCAAAAACAATTGTGAATAGTTATCGAGTTTAGGCACAACAATTCGAAAGATCGGATACAAACAATTATCAAATTTGCTCAGCATGCAATAATAGGCGAGCATCACAAGATTTTCAAATAATTGATTCATGTTCAATAGCGGGGTTTTCTGGACAATAACATGCTGATATCAATACATAATTTAGAATTCGACATTAGTCATAAGTAAATCAAAAGAGTACTTACGAGTAAAAGTTATCAAAATAAGGATTCGGACGAAAGTCCTTATCCAGGGTTCAGATAGAAACCCTTACCTGAATCCGCAGCTAAATTATCCTAACCTTAAGTATTTAGCTTTAACCTAAATGAGATAATCAAATCATATAAACATAGCCAACCGTACCATATTATAACTTAATACGGACTCACACATACTCTCAAAATGAACCTCCCTCACCGGGTATGTAAAATATCAAAATGCCCTTAGGGGTAAAATTACCAAAATGCCCCCTCTCGGACTTAAATCACCAAAACGGCCTTGCCGTAAGCAAATTCACCAAACTAACCTTCATGTGTGTGAATTTACCCAAAAACACCCTTTATAGGTAAAATTACCAAAATATCCCATCTTACACTTAAATCGCCAAAATAGCCTTTTTGTAAGTAAAATCACTTAAAAACCTTACTGTATATGAATTTACTTCAAAATACCTTTCATAGGTAAAAATTACTCCATCCATCTCTAAAAGAGTGATCCATTTGACTTTGCACGTATATTAAGGATTTATGTTATATATTGTGTCTTTCCAATTTTGCCCTTTAGAGAGATGGGGGAAAAGAGTGGGCCATGAGAGAGAAAATTGGTTGGTAGAGTGTTAAATGTGGAGAGAAAAATAGAATAAAAAAAAAGTATAAAGTGGTGGGCCAAGAGAGAGAAAATGAGTTGGTAGATAATTAAATGTGGTGAGAGAAATAGAATAAAAAAATATAATAGGGTAAATATGTAAAAATATCTACACAGTCTTTCCTAATTTGGAAGTTATCAGTTTTTGTGGGACGGCCCAAAAAGGAAATGTGATTAGTTTTTTAGGGACGGAGGGAGTACTAAAATACCCTCTGAAGTGGCAGAATACCCCCCGGGGATTCCCGGCTCCGGAAAAATCTCAAAAACATCTTAAAACACTATTTTTAGCATCCTAAAGTCATCTTTGACCTAAAAACTATTTTAGAAAATTTTTGCCCGAAAATCTCGAACTAGAGCGCTCAGGAGCTAGTTCGACTAAAAATAGCTATTGACCTCAGAATAACACAAAAAATTAGAATATGATACATATCAGTAAAATAAGATTTTTCTAAAATTTTCAGATTAAAATAAATTAGTTTGATATGCTAATTAAATCGATAATTCTCTTTAATTGACGCCCTAATTTAGCGTCCTTTGTGGATGCAGAAAATTTTCAGAAATTTCCAGAGCATACATCTCATAAAAGTATCGGGGGTTATTGTTTTGGACTTCGCCTAATTCTGACCCTAACCATTTATAAAAATTCGTGGAAAACTACCTAATTTAATTTCCTATCTTTAGCGACAATTAAGCTTACTATTCATGAATCAAACACACACTAATTCACCTTTTACACACACTGTGTCTTCAGCCGAAGCACATGGCCCCTCAAACTCACACATACACTCACGAATTTGTCATCAACACACTGGAAACATATATATAGGATTAACTTCACCTAAAAACACATCCTAACACAATTAAACCCATAATCATTCCCCCACCACCTTACCCAAAATATAAACACACACAAGAACACACATTGTTTTCACGCACACCTTGAATACACTACACAACCCTCTCCAATCTCCCTTCTACACACCCTTGAGCATATCATAATGCATACACCCACAAAATACCACAATTAAACCCCCACATACCCTGAAACACACATACATACACACGGGGTACACACACAAACACACAGTCACACTGTCACACACTCTTCACCCCAAAACACCCACCAAACCATGCTAAATCACACTAAAGAAAAGTAGAGGAATAACCTCAAGAATCCGTGCTTGATCCTCTCAATTAACTGCCCGACATCATTCGCCTTCTCCATGTTTCCTCTCTCTCTCTCTCTCTCTCTCTCTCTCTCTATTCTTCTTCTCCTCTGCTTTCTTCTTTCTTTCTTTTCTGTTTTCTCTTTTTTTTTCTTTCTTCCTTTCTTCACCCGAGACTTATTTATCCCCATATCCATTATAAAACAATTTTTTAACCTTAGTCATTAACCAAGGAGGAAGTGTCAAAACTCTAAAATATGGTTTCTAAATTATTTTTATAAAATTACACAAATGACCCCAAATTTTACATATTTACAAAAAGGCCCCCAAACTTTTCATATTTGCATAATAGCCCCTCAAGTTTCCAAAATTTACAAAATGGCCCCTATATTTTTGAAAATTATATTTTTGCCCCAAAATTCTTTTAATCCTCCATATACTACTAACACCCGAGCATTGCTCAAAATTATCACCCTTTTATTTTTCGAAGCGCAGATAGTTATTTTAAATAGCTCCCAAAGTTCGGGATATTACAATCTCCCCACCTTATAAAAATTTCGTCCTCGAAATTTGCTCTCGGATATCCTATCACTTTTAACGTCTACGTATTTCACTTCCGTTGTAAAACTCTGATAACTATCTCATAGTAGCTAAGCTACCTCTGACTCTCACACTCAGATTCCTGTCCCACAGATACCCAGGGATAACTATTTAACTTTCATATCGTAAAGCCAAACTTAAATCTGTCAAGTTATCCCAGTATTTCATGAACAATGACTTAGCTATTGCAAACTTACTGAATTAAACCTACACCGCTCTGAATTCCTTGCCTATCAGACAGATTAAGTCAAGCTAGCTCTAATACGACAGACTTCCCCTATCTTATGATGATACTACACCAGAGATCCCATCAGTTGAACAATTTACTTATGACTGTAAGCTCAACTTCTAAGATCAAGGCACACTAAAATACTAAACAATGGTCACACATGACCTGCGGTTAACCAAGGCTAACATGGGTAGGGTAACCAATTCATATAAGCACTTATACCTCACAACAGACAGCAAAAATGTAGCCAGTAGGCTTTCATTACACACTTTAATACCTCAAAACAACGAATCCAAATTATTGCCAAGTTCGTCACCGAGAGGCGTGTTATCTTAACATAGGTATTGCATACTTACGGTTCTGCGTACACTTCACAGAACGACAGAAAACTATAACCACTATGGTTTCGCTGCACACTCCAGTGTCTTATCTCAACGAGTCCAAGCTGTTACCGAATTCTTCCTATGGAAATGTGTTCTTCCGACATAACGCAAAATATAATTCTGGACACATATGTACTCATTTTCACTCGAGTGTAAGGCTCTAAGTTTTCATATTACACATGGTTCGCAGTCTCATTATTCACCAAAATATATAGTCTTACCCTTTGATCGTCTGTTTTAGCTAAACGTTTAAAATCTTCCAGTTCTAAAAGTAAATAACCTGCAGTCTATTATCGCGATTTCAGTCAAATATCAATCTTATACCGAATCACCGAATAGCTTATCCGAACCTAATCCACATTCCCAGAGTCTATTCTGGCTCACACATTATCTGAGGTTTATAAATCTACCTAATCTCATATCCATGTAGGTGAAACTATGCAAATAATGATAACAATAATCGTAATCAGGCAATCAAAACACAAAAATATTTAACAAAAATCATGCATATTGGCTTTCGGGGTTTACAACAAAATTATGTGACATTCCAAAAGAAACGACGGACACAAAAACGATGATATAGGTCTGGCGAAGCAAAGTCAATCCATCGACCCGGAACAATCAAAATCGGAAGGAGTTATTGGTCCTTAATAAGATTCGTAGCTTTCTCATGGGCAGTGGGTCAGATACTACCCCATTAAGTCCAAATAGATTCGAAAGGACATATAAATATCCCGAAAAGGAATAAGACGACTCAGCATGAATGACATCTTCCCTGACATCTCAGTGTAAGCTAACATTCAATTAAGTTGTCCTTGAATTCAACAGACAAAAGAACGAACAACCGACAAGATGGAATTCCAAATATATTATCGTATTCCCAAACCAATTCTCAATCTTAACAACAATCACTTTCTAAGAACTTCATTCTCACACATCATCCGAATCACTAACTTAACCATTATTCATAGCTTACGAACATCCAAACACTACTAGGGTTTTCCCTGACAATCTACGAACACACGATTAGAGGATCACCAATCCATGCCTAGTATGATATTGAAATCTCGAACAACAAATAAAATAAGGTCCATAAAAGGATATATATCCCAAACATAGACTGTACAATCACAGAGAACATCAAAACAGTCAAGATTCTCCCAACAGAGTACTTATTACAAGATCAGTTCCTAAAGGACAAGTTTTCACCCTTAATCATTGTGCCAAAGTAACGGATGCAAAATAGTATGACGCTCCATAATCAAGCAATATACGAACATCTAATGAGTTAACCTGTGGTGTACCTGACACCACGTCATCGGATGTGACAACATCCTAAGTAGACATAAAATAAAGTCTAGCCGATTTCCCGGGCCTCTGCCTCTACAGGACTTGGGGTTGCTGGGTTTGGCCCTGCAGCCTTGTCCTCTTCCCTGACGAGGAACGTTGTTCGTTGTTACACTAGCTATAGGTGCACGGCAACAAGTTGACTGATTATTTCTCACAAATGGATAGTTTCGAAGTTAATGCTCTACACTGCGATGTCTAACACATCATCCGGGCAATTTATAACATAACTCATCACTCTAACTTCTCCCACGCATGACACATGGGGTGGCGGGAAAAGCTGACCCGCCACCCTAACCAGTACTCTATGTAGGTCAAACTTCAGATTCTACGATGGTCCAACTCTAGTACTCTGGACTGATCGGGCGCCTACACCCTGCGCTCACCTGAATCCCATATCATGCCCCAATCAAATTTCAGAACTCTATCCAGATCTCAATATCACTGAGCCGAAGTGGACATGAATCCTTGATTCTGCCCCAACCTTTAACATTGGGCCCCATACTGTGCCGACTGCAAAAACTTTTTGCTGATGGATGTCAACTCCTACAAATCCGTTCGGGGAAATTTCTTACTTATCTCTCTTCTATCCTGCCTGTGTTTACTCATGCCTTCCTCCATTGTCAAACTTAGACTGTTCCAAAGCACATACCAAGTAAAGACATTCCATACTGCTCGTCAATCGAGCTGGAATCACTCTATCTCTCAGTTTAGGCCTAAGCCCCCACACAGACTTCTGGCATCTATTTGCCTTCGTCGGTAACATCCTCGCTGCGAATCTAGCGAGACAGTAAATCCTCATTTCAAATTCTTCTGTCGACTCCCGATATGTTCGCGTCACAATGAACAAATTCCCTTAACATCTATTCATAAATGGCAAATTACACTTATATCCCTGAGGTTAGGGTATAATTACAGTCAAGGACAACGAGTTTCAAAATGTAACATTCCGTGACCAAACACTTTTAAAATGTATCAGCCGTGTCCATCCGTTAGGGTTCCATCCAAAAATTGTACTTTTTGTATGATGTCATCAATATGTATTTTTAAAATGACGATACTACCCCTTGTACTGTATATATTGAAAAATATCTGTTTATTATTATATATGATTTATTTATCAGTTTTAGTTTTAGGATATTCTTGAAACCCTAATTTGCAAATTAGGATTTTCTTGAAACCCTAATTTGCAAATTAGGATTTTCTTGAAACCCTAATTTGCAAATTAGGGTTTTCTTGAAAAATATCCAATATAATAGTTTAAATGTTCAAATTAGGATTAAGGATTTTTGGATTAAGGTTTTTAGAATAATTATTTTGTCTTCCCCGGCTAACTCGCCGGCAGCCCCTTCCCTTCGCCCCACGCCGACAGCCCCCTCCCCTCGCCCCACGCCGGTAGTCCCTTCCCTCTTACACGCCATGGCAGCCCCACTACCGGCAGCACACGCGGTCGCCGGCGACGCGCCTTCACCGAAATGCCCCTTCATTGTGCCTCTGCGAGCATCATGCCGATGCAACCGTGTCGTTACCACTGCAACCGTCCGGTCAGCAGCCCGTCGCCGGCCAGCAACTCCGATCAGCAACCCCACGCTCCTTCACCGAGTGCCATCACCAACGCCTCAGCGCCGCAACCATCTCGCAGCTGCCACCACCGCCCGGGATTTATCACCGGCGCCATCTTGAGGGAAGGTGACACCGGCGACGGGGAAGGGGAAGGGGAAGGGTGCGGCGACAGGCGAAGGGGTGCTGTCGATGGTGTTGAGACAGAAATGGCCAAATGGGCTTGGGGGGGGGAGTAATGACATTAATGGCATTAAAAATAAGAAGATGAAATAATGGCATTGAAAAATAAATAAGGTTCCAACTCAGGGGTAATAAAGTCTTTTCATTAAAACCGTTAGGGTTTTTAAGATTTCGTTTGGTCAATGGACATAAGTGTAATTTGTCCAAACTATTGTCCTTGGCTGTAATTACCCCTAAACCTCAGGGATATAGGTGTAATTTGCCCATTCATAAATCTCGTACAAATACCGGTCAAATATAATTCCCTAAACTATTCCCAAGGGATATGAATCAATTACTGATGAGTCGGACTCTTCGCTACCATTTTCCACCATTAACCGGCCTCCTCTCTCAGTTTATACACAACAAATTCAATACTTTGTCGCTTCACTTACAGTTGCTCAAAATTCATACCATCAGATGCTCAAAATTTCCTCAATTTTGCTAATCCAGTTCACTGCCTCTATAGGGTCCAATAACCTCCTATAGGTAATCACATTTCATTTGTTAAGTTCACCCAAAATGTTCTAATCTTGAGGTTATGGTTATGGTTGAACCGGATTCGATACTCCTTACTGCCGATTCCTAGATTCTAGATCATCAAAGTTGAAATCGGGTTCATAGTGTTCGAAATCGCAACCATCAGTTCTAGGTTTTGCTGTCCCCCTAATAAATAGAGATGCCCCTCTACAACCACAAAACCTCCATATAGTACAATGCCAAATCTAGTGATTATTTGGTCAGGTCTTTCCAATGTCGGGGAAAAGAATCCATGTTCATCTTACACAGTCTTATTGGTATCTTGTCTATCGAGGACCACTAGACCCTCCATACCATCTCCACTGCCAGTGCTCCGAGTACTGACGATACCGAAACAATTAACAGTTATCAATGTCACACTACACGTGTCTAAAGAACATTATTATTGCAATCGAGGCAGACTTCTTTAATCTACCATCATACAATTCTACGAATTCGTATTACCTACGCTCTGTGGTTCCATGCCTACAGAATCATATACCTATACTCGGTTTTGTGCCTACAGAATCATATACTTATAATCTTAATACGACAAGACCGAACTGCTCTGATACCAACTGTAACATCCCTGAAAATTCAGAGCTCTGCCGCCCCGAACTCCCGGAACGTTAACCTACCGGATCACATCAAACATGTCTTGTTCACTAACACATAACTAAATCATCTAATTCACCATCAACTCAGATTTTTCAAAATACTAGATTATAACTGCTTACCTTAAACTATTACAGCTTAGGTCCTTCGCAATTCAAATTCCTAAAAACCAATTAACAGTACCGACCTGTGTAGGGGTCTTTCTATACAGTAGTGATGGGCTCACCGGAATCTCACACATACTCTAACCCATTCCCGAACATGCTACAACTGATCATCACGTGCAGAAATGAGCCAAACGAAGGGTGAGCTTTTGAGAGCTCAGTAAGGTTGTATAAGAACTACCTAAAGAATTACAAAACGACTTCAAAGAATCCAACCGATAATGATTTCCGAAATACTTCAAACGATTTGAGCAGCTCAATGATTTCCAAAAATGATCAAAATTTATCATAAATAGATACCAAAATAACAATAACAATCACGACGGTTTCCAAAACAATCATTAAAAGATCACTTCCAAAGTCATCATTTTCAAAGTACAATGAAAATTTCTCAAGGGATTTCAACACAAGCACAAATCATTTCAGATAATACTTTCTAGTCATTTTCGTACCAGTCACGGCAATACATAGTGCAGATAAAATCAAAAATCAACGTTGATCCTGTGCCATTCGGGCAAAGCCGTACACATGCACGATGTACCATAATATAATTACTAGTCCCATTGGGTACTAGCCTGCATTTCATGCAAGATTCAAACCAGCCTTATACCGCCTCCCCACGGAATGGATACCCAGGTCAACACAGAAAAATCAACAATATCAATGAGCATTAACATAAGTTCAAATCACCGGAACCAATTCGGGTCTCAATAACCATAACATACTGATATAATTCATCATTCGGAATTCCAGAAGAAAAATCGCAAATACATAGCAAAGTCACCAAACTAACCTTCTTGTGTGTGAATTTACCCAAAAACACCATTTATAGGTAAAATTACCAAAATACCCTCTAGGTGGCAAATTACCAAAATACCCCATCTCACACTTAAAGTCGCCAAAATAGCCTTTCTGTAAGTAAAATCACCCAAACAAGCTTATTGTATATGAATTTACTTCAAAATACCTTTCATAGGTAAAATTACTAAAGTACAATCCGGGGTGGCAAATTACCAAAATACCCCCCGAGGGTTCCCGACTTTGGAAAAATCTCAAAAACATATTAAAACACTATTTTTAGCATCATCTTTGACCTAAACAGTATTTTAAAAAAAAATCACCCGAATATCCCGAACCGGTGTCCGGACCGAGCGCTCAACAGCCTGTTCGGCCAAAAATAGCTATTGACCTCAGAATGACACGAAATTTTAGAATATGAAACATATCAGTAAATAAGATTTTAATAAAATTTTCAGATTAAAATAAATTACTTTGGTATGTTAATTAAATCGCTAATTCTCTTTAATCGAAGCCCTAATTTAGCATCCTTCACGGACACTGAAATTTCTCAAAAATTTTTAAAGCGTACATCTCGTAAAAATATTGGGGTTTACTGTTTTAGACTTTGCCTAATTCTGAACCTACCATTTTTAATTTTTTTTGGAAAATTGCCTAATTTAATTTTCTATCTTTAGTGATAATTACGCTTACTATTCATGAATCAAACACACACTAGCTAATTCACCTTTCACACACACACACACACACGTGTGTCTTCTTCCACCTTCAGCCAAAGCACATGGCCCCTCCAAACTCATACATACACCCACGAATTTGTCATCAACACACCGGAAAACATCTATATAGGATTAACTTCACCTAAAAACACATCCTAACATAATTAAACCCATAATCATTCCCCCACCACCTTACCCGAAATATAAACACACAAGAACACACTGTTTTCAGGCACACCTTGAATACACTGCACAACCCTTTCCAATCTTGTAATACCCCGAACTTTGGGAGCCGATTAAATAACCATCCGGGCTCCGAAAAATAAACAGGCATTAAATTTGAGCAATGCCCGGGTATTGGTAGGGTGTAGGAGCATAAAATAATTTTGGGGCAAAAATATAATTTTTGAAATTTCGGGAGCATTTTTGTATTTTTGGAAAATTAGAGGGGCTATTTTGCAAATTTTGAAAAAATTGGTCACAAGATGGTGCCACCTCCTCCTTGATTATTTGATGACTAATGAAATAAAATTATAAACTAAGGTATAGATAAGGGGAAATCCGGAGCTCCAAAAATAAATAAAAGGAAAGAGATTAGGAAAAGATAAGGGATCTCGGGTGAAAAAAATAAGAAAGAGAAGAGAAAGCCAAAACAGAACATACAACCAAAGAAGAAGAAGAACAAAAAAAAAGAAACATAACAGGAGCAAGGAAGCTCGGGCAGAAACAAGAGAGAGATTGAAGAAAATTGGGGTTCTTCTCAAAAAGGGTAATTCTTTTTAACCTTTGATGGTTTTTGGTGGGTTAAAAGTATGAATGGGTTTGAGCTCACAGCCGTGAACACAGCTGCGTGTGTGTATGTATATTTGTGAATTTCGGGTTATGAATAGTGTATGTTTCAATGTCTTGAAGCTTCGGGGGAATGGGTTAATGGGGGAATTGTGATGTTTGTGGGTGTTGATGTGTGTATTTAATTGGTGGGGTGTGGTGTAAATCTGTGTGAGTGCAGGGAGTGTGTGAGTTTATGTGTGTTCAGTATGTGCCGCGAGTGTATGTGTTTTACAGGGGTGAGGGTGTGTGTGTATATATGTTTGATCATGTGTTAGTGTGTGTTTTTACAAGGTATAATGAGTAATTGAAGTGTTTTAGTGGGTGTAGGTAGCAATGTGTAAGTCTGTGCGAGTTGGGTGTGCAAGAATGGGTCTCGGCAGAACAAGGAAGAAGAGACTATGTGTATAAAAGGTGAAGTAGTGTGTGTGTCAATTTGAATAAGAAGTTTAAGTGTCGCTAAAAGTAAGGAATTAATTCTGCAGTTTTTCCACGAATTTTTATAAATAGTTAAGGTTAAAATTAGGCAAAGTAAAAAACGGTAACCCCCAATATTTTTACGAGAACTACGTTCTGGAGTGTTTTGGGAATTTTTGGTGCCTCCGAAGGGCGTTAAATTAGAGCATCGATTAACAAAAATTATCAAATTATTTGTCTTAGTAACTCAAGTTATTTTAATCTGAAAATTTTAGGAGAACCTTAGTTTATTAATATGATTCATATTATAAAATTTCGTATCATTATGAGGCCGATAGGTATTTTTAGTCGAACCGACTTTTAAGCGCTCGGTCCGGACACCGGTTCAAGATTTTCGGGCGAAATTTTTTTAAAATACTTTTTTGTACAGAATTGACATCAGGATGCTTAAAATAGTGTTTTAAGATATTTTTTCAGTGCCGGAAACTTCCAGGGGTGTTTTCGTAATTTGCCACCCCGAAGGGGCATTTTGGTAATTTTACATATAGTAAGATTATTTTAGTGACTTTGCTTATGGAAAAGTCATTTTGATGATTGAAGTGTAACCGGGGGGTATTTTGGTAATTTGTCACCCCGATGGGGTATTTTGGTAATTTTACAAGAAAATGGTATTTTTGTGTAAATTGACATACAATAAGGTTATCCGGGTGATTCTACTTACGGGAAGGCCGTTTGGGTGATTTAAGTCCGAGATGGGCATTTTGGTAATTTTACACCTAAGGGCATTTCGGTAATTTTACGTACGCGGTGAGGGAGGTTCGTTTTGGGAGCATGTGTGAGTCTGTATTAAGTTATAATATTGTTCTGTAGACTATGTTCTGATGATTTGATAATCTCGTCTAGGTTAAAGCTAAAGACTTTCGGTTAGAATAAATTAGTTGCGGATCCAGGTAAGGAATTCTATCTGAACCCTGAATAAAGACTTTCGTCCGAACCCTTATTTTGATAACTCGTACTCATAAGTACTCCTTTGAGATACTTACGGCTAATGTCGAACTCTGAATTATGTATTGATATCAATATGTTATTGCCAAAAATCCCAATATTGAACATGAATCAATTATTTGGAAATCTTGTGATGCTCGCTTGTTTTTGCATGTTGAGCAAATTTAACAATTGTTTGTATCCGTTCTTCCGAACTGTTGTGCTTAAATTCGATAATTATTCGCAATCGTTTTATTTGTTATTTTCTTTTGAAAATTCCGATTTCTTCTAAAAATTTCAAATGATGACTTATGTCAGTATGATTATTGTTATTGGAATCCGAATTGAGGTTGGTAAATTGAGCTCATGTTAATGCTCATTGATATTGTTGATTTTTCTGTGTTGACCTGAGTTTCTGTTCTGTGGGAAAGCGTAATAAGGCTTGTTTGAAATTTGCAGGAAACGCAGGCTAGTACCCAAGTGGACTAGTAATTATTTTGGTACATCATGCATGTGTACACTCTGTTAGCTTGCCATAATGGTATTGCAATCGCCCAGGATCAACATTGATTTTTAATTTTTATATGCTCTGTATATTGTCGTGACTCTTACAGAAACGACTGGAAAGTATTCTCTGAAATAATTTGTGCCCGTGTTGAAATCTTTTTAGAAAATCTTCAGTGTATTTTGGAAAGAACTGTCTCAGATGATCTGTGTACGTTTTGAAATCCTTTGGAAAACCGTCATTGTATTTTGGAATTGATGACTTTGAAAAGGATCTTTTGTTGATTGTTTTGGGACCCGTTATGATTGTATTTGACAATTTTGGTATCTTATTTTTGATGAATTTTGATTCTATTTGGAAATCATTGAGTTTTGACCGTTTGAATTATTCTGGAAATCTTCGTCAGTTGGATTCTTGGAATCGTCTTGTAATTCTTTTGTTAGTCCTTGTACGACCTTATGAGCTCTCCGAAACTGTTGAATTGCCTTGTACGGAGAGAGTTCAACTTCAACCTCATTTTGGTATCTAATAGAATCTTTACCAAGGAAGTCAAACTGGAAAATCAAAAAACGAATTCATTTGTTGTTACTTGCAATAAATTGCAGTAGGTACAAGGACTCATCTCGCAAGTCAAAAAAGTTTCTGTTTCATAAACGCAAAGAAGTAGCTGAAAGTCATAAAACCAACAAACCATTAAAATATTTGGAGGTTTTGGTTCCACATTTTCTACTTTCAACGTGCAACAACCAACTGTATCAGCTTCATCATCATCCTGCAATATACCAAACAATTATAAAAAGACAATAACAATGCCAGGGCAAGGTGCAGTTAGTGCAACGTGTACAACCGTGGACAACAATACTATTTTTCCCTGGCACTAAGAGTATAGCTAGCCCTAAAATAAACTTGAACAGAGCATATAGAAGAGGTTGGACATCATAGCTTCTCATTGCCTGCCCTGAGAGCTAGTTTATCAATAAGATAAGTCGCCACTGCTATTTGCCGCTTCGTGATATCCTTACTTGCAAAATCCTTAGTGTATGCTGCTCTGATGCCTTCTATAAACCCCTGCATTAGATAGTAATTATAGCTCTCAATCGTATATTTAATACGTAGCATATTATCTAAGAGAAAACATAATGGCATTCGCAAGAAGCTAGTAAGACCGATTATGCCCCCAAGTACCTTCAACTCCCTAGCTTTGTTATATTTTTTCATGTCACTTTGTCCCTTCAAGGAACTGCTGGCTGCTAGGAATACGTATTTGAATTCCTTTGGATTGATTGGATCATTCCAAAAAGCTAACCATGTGACTGTATTATCATGCCTAATTTCCTTCCACCTGCCAAAGATAGAACGTCTGTCTCAAGTTACAAGGAGAACATCTTAAGCATTGGGGGGGGGGGGGAGAGGGAGGGGAGGGAGGGAGAGAGAGGGGGGGAGAGCATTGGGGAGAGGGAGGGGGGAGAGAGAGAGAGAGAGAGACCTTTCACCAGGAATGGGACATTCTGGAATTGCGGCAGAAATGGGTTAGAGACTGAGTGAGATTCCGATGAGCCCATTACCACGGTATAGTAAGACCCCTGCGTGGGTCGGTACTGTTATTTGAACTTAGAAAATTTGAATTGCGAAGAATCTAAGCTGTAATAGTTTAAGCTAAGCAGTTGTGATCCAGTGTTTTGAGAAATCTTAGTTGATGCTGAATTAGATGATTTGGAATAAGTGTTAGTGAACAGGTCTGGCAGGTTTGATGTGATCCGGTAGGTTAACGACCCGAGAGTTCGAGGCGACGGAGCTCCGGATTTCTGGGGCGTTACAAATCTCCCTTCTACACACCCTTGAGCATATCATAATACATACACCCACAAAATGCCACAATTAAACCCCCACATACCCTGAAACACACATACATACACACACGGTACACACATAAACACATTGTCACGCACTCTTCACCTCAAAACACCCACCAAACTATACTAAATCACACTAAAGAAAAGTAGAGGAATAACCTCAAGAATTCGTGCTTGATCCTTCTCAATTCACTACCCAAAATCCCTCTTCTTCCCCATGTTTCCTTCATCTCTCTCTGTTCTTCTTCTTTCTTTCTTTTCTGTTTTCTCTTTTTTTTTCTTTCTTCACCCGAGACTCATGTATCCTCGTATCCATTATTAAACAATTTTTTTACCTTAGTCATTAACCAAGGAGGAGGTGTCAAAACTCTAAAATATGGTTTCTAAATTATATTTTATAAAATTACACAAATGACCCCAAATTTTACATATTTACAAAAAGACCCCTAAACTTTTCATATTTGCAAAATAGCCCCTCAAGTTTTCAAATTTTACAAAATGGGCCTCAAAATTTTAGAAATTAGATTTTTGCCCCAAAAATCTTTTAAGCCTCCATACACTACTAACACCCGAGTATTGCTCAAAATTATTGTTCGTTTATTTTTCGAAGCGCGAATAGTTATTTTAAATAATTCCCGAAGTTCGGGATATTATAACAGTGAGGATGTCTATTCATGACTTGGGACGAATGGTGTTCCAAGAGCTAAGAAAACAGGAACAAGAGCGGTACGTTTACTATCTCTTATAGCATTAGCTATTGTATATATGCCTTATTTTTAATAAATATTGTTTTTTACATCTACAGGAATACGGTAGCGTACACAATTGAGTGGTACTTAACAATGGTGATAAGTGAGATGATATACCGTAACATTTTTCTTTCACACAGTTCATATATGCAATTCTAATGTCGTTGTCGTATAGGTTGGAATACATTATCGAAGAAATGAGTGCGATGAAAGTAAAAGTTTTAGGTATGCAAACATATGAAATTCAATTATGTTTTGAGGTTGAGAGGATATAACTTTTGTGAAATAATTGTAGGCACCTTCTACGGAAGGAAGATGACAGACATAGTGTTACGAAATCGCTCTTGATAAATATGTATAGAACATAATTCACTCCATCCGGACAGCTCGGCCTACACTACACTTTCTATCTTTTGCCATAAATACAAGACATAAATCAACAATCTCCACTTGACTAGTATTAACAAACCACTGCATAAGAAAACTGTAATATGCCTTCAGCACCATTGTCAGGTACTCCACCTTGCATCCCTTTTAAAGGTATGGATGCACTCCACCTCGAACTCAACAAAAAAGAAGATGAATCAAACTCAAGCAATGCTTGAACTTCTCTATTGTGATTGTCTTCGTGAGCATATCAGTTGCATTGTCATTAGTGTGAACCTTGTGCACTACAATTTGTCTAGAATTAATCCATTCTTGGACCCTGTGATAACGTACATCAATATGGTGGGTCCTAGCATGGAAAACCTAATTCTTTGCCAAACCAATTGCACTATGACTGTCACACTGTAACAGAACACCACGCTGCTTGAAGCCAAGCTCCTTTACCAGTTCCTTCAACCACAATGCCTCCTTAGCTGCCTCTGTCAATGCCATGTATTCTGCCTCCGTTGTTGACAATGTTGTAGTAGACTATAACACTGATTTCTTACATATACTGATTTCTAACATATCGACCCTCCATAGAATGTGAAAATATATTCAGTCGTGGACCTCCTAAAATCCAAGCCCCGCATAATCAGAATCCACAAAGCTAAAAATGTCACATCTTGCCCCATCACGATCGAACACGATGCCAAAGTTGGTCGAACCTGGTAGGTAACAGAAGATCCACTTCACTGCATTCTAATGCTTCTTTCCTGGATTTCCCAAATACCTGCTGACCATACTAAGTGCATGTGAAATATCAGGCCTGGTACACACCATTGCATACATAAGACAACCAATCGCATTTGCACATGGTACTCGAGACATATACTCAGCATCTTCCTCTATACTAGGACAAAGTTATGAAGATAACTAAAAATGAGCTCCTAATTGTGTACTAACTCGTTTAGCGTTGAGCATGCTAAACATCTCTAGTACTTTTTTAACATACCTTTTCTGAGTTACCCACAACTTTCCTGCCTTTCGATCTCTATGAATCTCCATACCAAGGATCTTCATGGCAGAATCAAGATCCTTCATATCAAACTTCCTGCTCAATAATTTCTTCAAGTACAAAATACAAGACTTACTTTTCGCAGCAATCAACATATCATCCATATACAATGTAAGTAACAACAGTGAACCATCATCAAAGACTCGAAAAATACACACAAAAATCATACTCGCATTGAGAGTAACTATGAGTTACCATGAATGTGTTGAATTGCTTGTACCATTACCGAGGAGACTGCTTCAAACCATATAAGGACTTTTCCAGCTTGCACACATAGTCCTTCTTCCCAGACTCAATAAATCATTCGGGTTGCTGCTTATAAATCCTCTCATCCAAATCACCATGGAGGAAAGTTGTCTTCACATCAAGCTGCTCCAACTCCATGTTCTACACTGCTACAATGGAAAATATCAATCTGATAGAAGTATTCTTCACCACTGGCGAAAAGATCTCACTATAGTCAATTCCCTCTCTGTGAGAATACCATTTTTACCACCAGTCTTGCCTTGTACTTCTGATCTTCCTTTTTTTCTGTTAACCCACTTACATCCAATAGCCTTCACACCCTTTGGAAGTTTAACTAATTTCCAAGTCTAATTCCTCTATAGAGATTCTATCCCCCCATACATTACTATCAACAACAAGTTACTATTCACCGCGTTGATAGCCTCGTTGTAACTGGTAGGATCTCCACTTCTCACGATTAGTGCAAACAAGATCATGTCCTAAAAACCATACCTTTGAGTTGGTTTCTTGGTACGTGGCTCTCTATCTCTGACTAGATTCTAAGAATCACTAGGATGCTCCTCTAGATCCTCTAGGTTGCTTATCAGTAGACTCATCAGCTGATTTTGTCCTCTGATCATGCAACTATATCTCCACTGTGTGACCCTGCCTCTCACTAGAAGTTGCATCCATATTCAACATTTGTGCTTCATTGAATACCACATATCTTCTGATCACCTCTTCTTGGCCACTAGATCCCAAAACTTGTATCATTTTACTCATTCCTCATACCCAAGGAATATACATTCTTTTTATTTACGATCAAGTTTGGATCATTCTTCATTCTGAAGGTGAAAAAACGTAGGACAACAAAAATTTCTCATTACAAAAAATTAATTGGTTTACCAGACCATACCTCCTCGGGAACTCGGTGATTAATGGCAGATGATGGAGAACAGATGATCAAATAACAAGCTGTATTAACAGGTTCAGCCCAGAAACTCTTCGGCATATCTGCATCCAACCTCATGCATCTAGCTCGCTCCAGTAAGGTTATGTTCATCATTTCGACAACGCCATTCTGCTCTGGAGTCCTCTTTACTGAAAAGTGTCTAATGATACCCTCATCCTTGCAGAATTGCAAAAACTCATCATCCTTGTATTCCATGCCATTATCTGATCTGAAGTACTTAAGCTTCTTACATGTCTGATTTTCAACTCTAACCTTCCACTGCTTAAACACGTTGAAAACTTCAGACTTATGCTTCATGAAGTATACCCATACTTCCCTGGAGAAATCATCTATAAATGTAACAAAATAACGAGTTCCCCCATTTGAGACATGCGTGATTGGTTCCCAGACATCCGAATGCACATAGTTTAGAACATGTTTACTAGTATGAGAGGCAACTTTAAAACTAACTCGTTTCTGCTTCCCAAACACACAAAAATTGTAGAAGTCTAACTTGCATGATTTCACTCGCTGCAACAACTTACACTTATAAAGTTTCAGCATACTTCCTTCACTTAAGTGTCCCAGCCATTTGTGCCATAACTCAGAGTTATCATTGCCAGAATCTGTAAGAGTTGAAACTGAAGCTCCACATGTAACTATGTTCCTTATCAGTTTATATAAATTTCCAGTTTTCTGACATTTCATTATCATCATGGCACATTTGCTAACTTTCATGACTCCACCTTTTGCAGATATTCTGCAATCTAGAATCTAGTGTGCACAAGGAAATCAAATTCTTCTTCAAGTCAGGTATATACCTTACATCACCTAGGGTTCTCACAATCCCATCAAACATTTTAATTTTAATGGTACCTATTCCCATGACTTTACAAACAACGTCATTACCTATTAACACAGTACCACCGTTACATGGAGTAAGACAGTCTAATCATTCCTTGTGTGGGCACAAATGAAACGAACAAGTAGAGTCAAAAAACCATTCCGTAGAAAAACTGTTGATTCTAACTAATAAAAGATTACCTTCTTGTTGCTCAACAGAGGAAACCAAGTAGAGATCACCATTGCTACTTTTGTCAACTTCTTTAGAAATATTAGCATTGTTCACATGCTTATTTCTATTCTTCTAATCATTCCTTTATGGACACTTCCTTGCAATATGACCAATTTCTTTACAATACCAGCATTCAATACTGGATTTGTCCTGCTTTCCACGAGAAACCGACATTTGCCTCTTCCATGACCCATTCTTATTTTCAGACCTTGCCATCAGACCATCACCTTGACTGCTTGAACTCGTACCATTAACTTTGCTCGAGTTCATAAGAGCTGACATAACATCATCAACATGCAACGTCTCCTTCCCAATAAGCAACATAATCATCAAGGTCTCATATACTTTTGGAAGCGAAGATAACAACAAAATCGCCTGATCCTCCCCGAGTTTAACATCTATACTCAATAATTGGGACATCAATCGGTTAAATTCTGATATATTGTCACCTAGATCTGAACCTTCATCCATCTGTAACTGGTACAGATCTTTCTTCAGATATAACCGATTTGACAAAGATTTTGACATATATATCTTCTCCAATTTCTGCCACAGAGCTGTTGGAGAAGTCTCTGTCAAAACCTGGTACTTAATCTTAGGCGCTAGATTCAACCGTATCGTAGACACAACATTTGCCTGCAATTCTTCCCAATGTCCTGATTCATCGACTCAGGCTTATTCCCCAGTAAAAGCTTGAACAATCCTTGATGCACAAGGATATCCTTCACTGTGCTCTGCAATATACCAAAATTCGTCTTCCCATCCAATTGTTCACAGCCATACTTTCATGGTCGTGTTGTTCGACATATTTATCCTCTGAAATCGATTTCAATTTTGCCCAAAAAATTAAACCTGGAACACTCTTGATACCACTTGTTACGAAATCATTCTTGATAAAATATGTATAGAACACGATAAGCAAACGCAAGAACACAAGAATTCAGAAAGAAGTCAAATTCACTTTGCACAAGTTAGATTTACAACGCTTCCGCACGTGTATCTCTCATGTATGGATACTCAGGCCGAACTGTCCTCTGCTCACTTCGCTCCGGACAGCTCGGCCTACACTTTCTATCTTTAGCCATAAATACAAGACATATATAACACATAGAATTTGTAATCAACCCTTCTTAATCGAAACAATTTGCTATCATTTTACATTAAGTTTATCTTAGCCATTCTTTCTTACAAAATGAAACTCATTACTGCAAAATATTTTTCTAGTTTTTCAACAAGTACTTAGAAGATGCACATTGCTGAATATAAAATGATATGTCGTTCATTGACCAAGTAAGAAATATAAAAATTATCTAGATCTGTCCACACTAAAAAGTTTGTGCTACATTTAAAGCTTATATGTGAATTTAGTAACTTTTTTGTGTTTGTACCATATTTTGTAGGGGTATGGCTGAAGCTTCAGGAAAACAATTAACAGAAGTAATGAAAGAGAAACAAAGTAATGGATGTTTATATGCACAAAAATGTTTGTTCTTACTTATTTGAACGTTTTGAGATCTGAATTGTAAATTTAAATATACTCCAGGTGATGTCTTGATGTTATATCTACATATTTGACGTTTATCAAGTACCGCGTAAAAAGATATCCTAAGATTTATACAATGAACGAGTCGCACATGCATCGCGTGTGCATGACAACTCACGAACATAATATCAGGATCACAATTCCAAAAATGATTAACAGTACCCCCCTAATAAGCACACGAAGGTAAAAGTTTAATAATATCACTATGTTGAAACTCGATTGTGAAAGGGATTAGACCCAATAGCTGCATAAGGATAAAAGTAGATGCTAAATTAAGTACATTGTACTACTCATATCAGATAAGTCTACTGTTCATACAAGGTAACTCAGACAATTAACTGTACTGATCATACTGCATTAGTAATTGTACTGCTCATGAAAAATAATATATATGCTTTGCAACGAGGGTCATTTGATTTGTAAATAAGTAAGAACAAACTTTGGTTGCTACCTAGGTTGTATGATTTTTCCTCCAACCCCGTATATTGTGACAATTAATAGTCGCTAAATATTTCTAGTGGATTTTCCATTAATACTTTCAACGACAATTTTTAACAGCATTTTTTTTAGCGTAACTAAATAAAAGTCACTAGAAATATTTAGCGACCATTTGTTGTCGTTATATAAAGGGTAGGAGAATGATTCTTTCAACCTGGGTAGCCGCCAAGATTTTTGCAATAAGCAATGGCTACAATACCTCCACTATCGTGCACATAGACCAAAAGCCCTAATTTAAAGTGCAAAATTTACATCTTTCCGTTTATATAATCCTAAATCCCTAGTTTAGAATCCAAACTTTAACACTTTAAAAACAAAAAAGTCCAACTTATATGCCAATACCAAATTATGTTTGCAAAAAGCAAACACCCACACAAAACGAATAAAGAATAATGAAAGTGCCTAGAGCATAGATTCAAAAAGCGCTTTACATAAAAGAAAAACTTGTTATAGATCCAAAAGCAAACTTACTGCATTTAAGTTTCCTTGCAATTGATCCAGGTTTTTGCTTCTATGGAGAAATACTCTTTGATTAATCTCGTCTTGCATTACTTCTCGATTTGTTTTACAAACCCTATGATAGTTCCTAATTCCCCGCCCCCACCCCACCCCCAATCCCCGCCCTTGCTTGCCAATTTGTTTGATTCTTTCTCCCTAACCAAAAATGAGTCTATTGGCATGGCTTGACAGAAATACCCCTAAAAAAGTGATTGCGTGCCTCTAGTCATTTTGAACGGGAAAAAAAAGCTAATATATGGACTAAGATGGTGTTTGGGATTTATTTTGGAATGATCAAACCTGGATTAAATCCGGTATGTGGATGTTTGGCAAAAAAAGTTCAGAAATTTAATCTGTCTCAAAAAGTTAAAAACTAATTAAATCCGTAATCCTAAAAAAGTGAGGAGTACGAAATAATCATTTTTCTCATAATCAGATTTGACCTTTTAATTTACCATACAATTTTCTTATATTTCACAGAAAAGGACATCCCATACCCTTTAACTTATTATGTGTGACTTTTGGATAGTTTCTAGAGTTATTTTTTCTTTTACAGCTACCATATGGAGGGAGCACAACAATCTCATCATCAGCCTCTTCCTCCCCACCATATTTGTATGCTATAGCTATCTAAAGATTAGGGATGGCAATGGGGCGGGTCGGATGCGGATTTGATAAAATCTGAACCCGCCCCGCTAGTTATGAAACGTTGCCCCGGCCCGCCCCGCCACCGGGTTCTATTTATAGAATACCATAACCGATCCTATGTGAATCTAGGAGACCCGTACCCGCCCCGCTCCGAACCGTTCTGCTTGGTTTGGTAAAAATGTCACATTTTTTGAATATATATTACAAAAACTTTATCACAAAAAATAAACTACACACATTAGACTAATGTCTGAAAATCCTAAAGAATATATTAATGTCTAAACTACACACAGTTGGTTGGTTTTTCCAAAATCGAAGAAGATGCAATGGTCTTCGGATCGATCTCAGATTGTGTGGTCGGCAGTGGAGTCGAAGAAGATACGGTAGCCTTCGGATCGATCTCAGATTGTGTGGCCGGCAGTGGAGTCGCCGAAGATGCGGTGGCCTTCGGATCGATCTCAGATTCTCGGTGAGAGACGACTGGCGGTGGAGTCGAAGAAGATGCCGTGGCCTTCGGATCGATCTCAAATTCTCCGTGAGCGACGACCGGCGGTGGAGAAGACGCAGCGGAGTCGGCGGTGGAGACGCAGAGAAGAGAAGTCGCAGAGAAGAGAAGATGCAACGGCGTCACAGATAAGAGAAGACGCAGCGTCGCAGCGGCGCCGGTGGCTCTTTGGAGTCTGCAGAAGAAGAGAGCGCCGAGTGAGAGAGAGAGAATAGATGATCTAGGGTTTTAGTTTAGGACAAAAGCTTATATATATTACATGATGGACGGCTAGGATTAACTATGTATAGGGTATGTATATCGGGGCGGGTACGGGTCGCGGGTCGGGTCGGATCACGTGGCGGGTTAGGCAGAATACCATACCCGATCCTAATCCGCTGCGGGTTTAAAAAAAAATTACCATACCCGCTCCGTGACCCGGTCAAAGTCAACATAATCCGCTCCTATAGGAGCGGGGCGGAGCGGATATCCTGCGGGTGCGGGTTGAATTGCCATCCCTACTAAAGATGAAAGCTACGTTAACATTACTTCACTTTATTGAAATTAGAAATTTGTTTATTCAGTGTCCTTTTACGGTCATTTAGCATAGTATAACTGATTTAAACATTTTTTATCCATTTACTTTTTGTAACTTTAAGCTAGTTTATAACTATTTTTTCAAGACACTAAACTGATTCTTCTTAAAATCGATTAATTTTGATTTTAAACATTGGTTAAGATTTAAGTTAAAATCTGTTTTTAGAATCACTCCTAAATGGCCTCTAAAATGACCACCGAGTAAATTATAATGACTGATTTTAGTACAAGAACTAATTTAAAAACAGATAAAATAGGAGAGAGAAAATTGAATTAAGCCCTAAAATTTACATCCTCAATTTATAGCCAAAAAAAGAAGAAGGGGGTTACTGGATATGATCATGATCCGGTTAATGAACCAAACGAACTTATGTTGCAATTTGTCTGCAACCCGCGGAGGTAACGACCACCACGACCAACAGCACCATCGGCCGACAGCCCATTCCGCCAAAATTGCCACCGTTCTGCCACCACCGTCTATCGTCAATGACCCAAATTAGCGGCAATTCCCTCCCACCACCGTGAACTGCGGCGGCTCTTGAAGCTTCACTTGACGGCAAATTTCACATTTGAGCTCTGGTACACTCTCATCTTTACTCCATTTTTCTGTATTGCTGGATGCTAACGGCAAATTCCTCATCTTTACTCTCACCTGGTCTGCGACTCTCTCTCTGCGACTTGCGCTACGCCAACAGCCCCAACTACTCTCTCTCAGACTCTCACCCACTCCCAGACGGGCAGACCGCAGATACCCATTCACCGGCGACGGGCGACGGCGACACGGCAGGAGCTCCTCGAGTCGACTCTCTTTGGAGAGCTCAGCTCAGATCTTGAACGACAGCCGACTAGCAGAGTGGAGGCGCCGACTGCCGAGGCGGTGTTCTTCAGATCTGGAACAACCGTCACCGAAGAAAAAGGCGACCTCAAGAAGAGGACTCCACCGGCCAACAACCCTCTGCTGGCGGCGACGCGTCGACGACCGGTGACCCGTGACCAGTCAATTGCCTTCATCATTTTCAGATTTAGGTACGCATTTTCAGCTTGACGATTGATCATTTGCTTTCCGGATTGCTTTCCTAATTTGATTTGATTTTCATATATTGATGAATTTGATTCCCTGAGTACATGTTGATTGAGATGCTATATTGACAATTCAGAAAAGCTTAGTTGATTATCAAGTTTAATGGAATGGAAATTCAGAAATTTGGAGGGGGGGGGGGGGGGGGGCGCTAATGTACATTTATCAGAGTGTAAGAAGAACCCTCCGAATAATTATAGACCAATATTACTCAGAAATTTCAGAGAAGGATGAGAAATGCCAAAGCGTACTTGGAATTGCCTGTAAAGTGCTTCTGCCAGACGGATACAACTCCTTTTTAACATGAACATGCTTCTTAGTTGATTCAAGCAGAAGAACTGACTGTCCTCCATATAAACCATATAGCAACATGTTATGAGTATCAATAGACTTTTGCACCCATCTATACTGTCACGCCCCCGACCCGGAGGCGGACCTACATATACTATTTCAAAATATTCCTGTTTACGAGAAATATGATATTCAAAGTATCTTACCAAAAATGTGATCTCAAAGAGGTAATCAGAGCTCTAAATCATATCTGAAATAAAAGGCATTCAAGTTCCTCACCAACGTCTAATAATTGCAGCGGAAGTTTGATAACAATAATTATTTCCCAACCATTGAGGTACCAAAAGTCACTAAATCAAAAACTATTACATGGTTCTTATTTCAAAGCTATTAAGAAAATTATCAATTAAAGTTCACTCCAAGCTTAAGCATAATGCTATTAACTCCTCTAAACCGTCTCAGTTTAATTACCTGAAACGGGGAGAGAAAGGGGGTGAGCACAAAGCCCAGTAAAGATTACACGCACACACCCACGGAGTACAACGCTGGTATCCAATAATGTATAGCTGAGTCCAAACAAAGCGTATGAAAACGAAAGTGCAAAGACGATTGCAAAATCTGAGCACGACCAATAATCTCATTTCGGGATATTCCAATCCGTCAAATATCAAATCAAAGTCAAATGAACACAGTCAAAAAATTGAACTAATTATCAAATACGATACAATCAAGTAATACGTGACTGTAAAGCACGTTAACCTAAGCACGCGAAGGTTCGAAGTTCAAAGTTGCATACCGGTAGCAATTGCCATATCATGTCATGGCATCACGTTAACCTAAGCACGTGAAGGTTCTAAATATTAGTTCAATTCAAAGGGGTCCAATGGACTTCAAAATATCTCAAACGTATAAGAACCGCAAAAACAACAAAATTTTGTAATTCAGGTAGGATAGCTTCACGATTTCAAAAGATACTCGATATTAGACTCAAATCAAAGAGAACGAAAATTCAGGTTCAACAGAAGTTGAATCGCTTCGATCCGAGTTGGTATGAAGTAGATATGAGTAAATAAAGAAAACGAGTGCTAAAAGTGCAATAAAATCAAGAACAAACAAAAGATTGACGTGTGGCAAGCCACCAGCATCTCCACGTGAAAACCCTTGCTGCTTTGAGGCTTGCTACGGAATTAATGAGTAAAAAGCAAAAAGTACTTTGCATTACCAATGAGTTTTCTGCAAATGAATCAAAGAATGTACAGACTAAAGAGGTGATGTCACATGTGTAAGAATCAGGTAACATGTTCCATACGCAACTCTCAAGAAATAGTTTTTTTAAAAGAATAATGTGTTGTGCTCTTGAAGCATGTCAGAGAGCGTACAAAGTACAAATCGAGTTCTTTCACATCGGGCAATCTGTTCACCCTTGACGATAATGTGGCGAATGATATATCAGTGAATTAAAGGCATGCGATATTAATAAAAAAGAGACAGATGCGATACATGTAACCCTTACCTCAAATCTACGCAATAATCTTCACCCAAATTGCGTATACTTCCGAAAATCTCAAAACCTAAATATTATAATTAACCCACTTATGTTAAAATCTTAACAAGAACAATTCTAATATGATCTAATTCGTCCTTATAATCCAAAGTGGGTTCAAGATTCTTACCAATTGTAAGTAGAAGGTTGAAATCCTCTAGCCCTAATTTTCTCTTTCTTCTCCTCTCTCTGAAAGACCAAACTCAATTTATCGATAAAACACAACTAACCAGTCTTTTTATTTCTCTAAATTTGGTAAATTACTCTAAAGGCCCCTAAAGATATGTTACTTATTCAAAAGGAATTCCAAAATATTATTAAAACTTTAAAAGTAGTCCAAGAATTAAAATAATTAGCTACATATTATTTGGGGTATTACATATACTGCACTTTCTACCCTAAATGCAGGGCTGGTATGACTAAGATCTTATTTAAGTGCAAACTGAGCAGGAAAAACTAATACACTGAATAGTGCAGACCACACGGACACCGACACCGGACACCGTAATATTCAAAAAATCAGATCTTGGACACCGCTGAATTTTTTAATATATTTTTTGTTTTATTTCTTTATATAATATATACACACATTTATATATGTATTAAATATGTACATAATAAGAATAAACATCAATTTGATTGGCTGAATTTTGGTTCAAAACGAATGAGAAGAAAGATAGTAGCATGAATGTCTCAACAGTAACAAGAGAGAAGAACATGGGACAAAAGGATCGAGGAGATGTCGTATATAGCTAGACTATGTTACATGGACTCTTCGGTTTGCGTGAAGTACCCGTGTCGGACACTCGACACTTGGACATGGGTATGGGATATGTGTCCGACACATCTCATAGGATATGCCATTATGATACTATCTTGTAGTCTTTTGTTTAATTAGTTATTCCTTTGAGACGAGACAAATTGTCCATTAAAACCAAATGCATCACATAAAACATCTTTTTGCCTTTGAAATAACTAGAAAGTAATAACAAATATGAACATTTTGCCGTGTCCCCGTGTCTTGTGTTTTCAAAATTAGACGAATCCGACACTTGGACACGTATCCGATCCGGACACTCGTACCGAGTCCATGTAACATAGTAGCTAGATGGGTCTGTAAATGAGGTGAGGTCGGATATGCTGACGTATCTTCGTATGAACTGGTTAGCTTGTGCTTTTGTTAACAGAACGAAGGAAAAGAGAGAGAATGAGAGAGAAAGACGAAGGGTACCTCTTTCCAAGTCGATTTGATTAGTTGGGCTTCAAAGTTCATTTCTAAAAAAGTCCTTTAAATATCATATTTTGGCCCAATACGTGTGGACACTTCTTCAAGAGGTGTCCGGCACTTCTTCAAGAGGTGTCTGACATGGTGTCGGTAATTAAAAAATAAATCAATAAATTCAGACACCACAGGTGTCGGACACGTGTCTGGAGGTGTCGACGTGTCTGTAGGTATCGGACACCATACCTCGACCTAAGTGAAATCCTAGACTCTAATTTCGGGGTATACAGGCTATTTGTTCTGAACATATTAATAAGTTAGAAGAAAATTTAAAACACTATTTTAAGATACAAGGTTTAGAATATAAATGAATACTTCTAAAAACTACGAAGAAAATTTAGACTATAAACAAGTTATCATAGACGAAAACAAATACATAACGCTATCTCGCATATCTAAAAATGGGTTTGGCCGGAAAACGAAGAGTCCCCGGTTAGACCGTGTCCATAGTGGATGAAAGCATAGCACAGATAAAAGCACAGCGGAATAGAGAGATGATTCAGAGAGGACATGGCAAAAACTGAGAGCAGAGAGAGAGTCTGAGTCAAAATCTGGTTTTTCAAAAATTCAGGATGCAGGATAGGTTTTAACTAGATTAAATCTCAGGACGTTAGGTTGAACTACCAAAGTTCTTCTTTTATGGAAAAAACTCAGGGCATGCGTTAGTCGACGGGTTTTCAAAGCCATCACTCGGCAAATAACCCTAAAAGACTCGCTCCCACTTTTGTTTAAAACATTTGGAAGAAATATGAAAGTTCGTTTTAGAAGCATAATCAATTTAAAATCTGGCAAAAACCTGAAGTAAGCATAATCGTTTTTTAGAAACAAATTTGACAGAGTCTCTCGAGCCAAGTAAATGCCATATGATCTCTAATCAAGATTATATCGAGTTGTTTTAAGTCATACTAGACTTTGAGATAATCCTTTTCAGTTCATAGAATGCTTTTCACCTTAGAGCGTGTTCACCCCAGAATAATAAACAAGTTAAAAGAGTAAGAGACTTACTTGTAATAAGCTAATTACTTGAACGAAGAATTGCGAGGTTATTTATAGAGAGAGGTTGGATAGCATAAAGAAAGCAGAGAGAGTTCTGAAAATAGAATTCGTCTATTCAGATTCGTGTGTTTACAAATGGAATCTGCCTTGGCTTAAATAGGCAAAGAAAAGCTATGAACAGACATTTACATGATTGCCTATGGTTTACAGGTGTCCTACTGGATATGACTAAAGGACTACATTACAAAATAACTTTAAAAAGTCGTAAAGTTAACAGTAAAAGCTAAAGATGCTTAATACTATTCACTAGCTGTCTTCGTCTTTATGTGCCGAATAAAGTTACTTTGTAGAGATCTGTCTTGTTCCAAAAGTCTTTTGCTTTAATAATGCGTCTAGTAGTTATCTTGAAGTCTTGTCTTCTTTCGTCCATGTCTGATAGCCGAAAGTAGTCTGAATGCTTTAACAACTGTCTAGATGCTTGTACTGCTGTTTGTCTTGTTGTTGCTTCTGGAAGATCCTTCTTCGTAACGTGTTTTCTTGTCTTCTTCTACCTTTGGCAATTTGTCAAAAGTTGATGTCTTCTTTTCATCTTTTGCTGATTTAGTCAAAAGCTGCGGCTGTCCTTTCTTGTGTCTTATTCTGATAGAAGAAAGTGGCTTGTTTGTAGCTGCTCTGCTTCTAGAAGATCCTTCTTTGCGAGATGAATCTTGAGTCTACTGGTCTTCAGTCTTGTGTTCCGTCTCTTCAGTCTTTGCATCTTCTGAAGATTCGCTGGAAATTATTGGGCTTGGACTTGGTCTTTGTGCATCTTGAAATAACGGGTCTTCATAGAAGAGGCTATTTGCTGTAGCCGATTTCTTGAAGTCTTCTACTGCCTTGTCGGGTTCAATAGTGTGGATGTTGCTAAACGTTTTGCTGATTATTTCAGCAAATGCTTCAGCTACTTGTTTCTGAACTGCGTAGGCTTGTCTTTTTGCCTTCTTCTTATTTCTTTTAATTTGTTCCGTTTTACCCAAACGGTCAGGGGTTTCAAGAATTAACTTGCCTTTACCAGATACCTGTTTTTTGGACTAGGAGTTCTTTCTCCTGAACTCAAAGGATTTTAAGAGATTTTGAGTAAACCTCCAACTTTGACAAGGTTTGATAAGTCTTTACCAGCTACCTGTCGAACTGGACTAGGAGTTCTTTTTCCTGAACTCGAAGGTTTTTCAGTAATTTTGAGCAAATTACCAACTATAACAGGACTTGATTTATCTTTACCAGAAGCCTGTGAATCCGGACTAGCTACTCCTTTAACCCCGTAAGTAGTGGGTTTTGATGACTGGTGTTTAGAAAGAACAGTGGTATACCTGTTTTTCCAGTCATTGGCTTCTAATTCTAGTACTTGTATTTGGGCCTTAAGCTGAGCTACTTGTATATCAAAATGTGATTTTTCTAAAAGTACATGATCATGTCTTGTTTTTAATATATTAAAGTGTTTAACTAAGGTATTGCAATTTTCGCAGTCTGCAATGGTGTCTGTGTTTGAACTATCTTGACAATCTGGGCTAATATAGTAGTTAGGCCCATAATGGGTTTGCATAAGCGTAGTTGCTTCTTTAAAAGGAATATGTTAATATAAAACACAAAGGCAAAAATAAAATATGTGACGACTGTAGTAATGGAAAAACAAACTGTTGTTTAACAAACATAGAAGAAGAATGTCTACATATAGAAGAAATAGAAGATTTAGACATAGAAGAAGACTCTAATATAAATCTAGACACATATAGTCAAGAAAAAGTTAGTTATAACTTAATAAGTCTTTTTACAAACAAATATAATATTCTTAAAGCAATAGAATAGACAATTCTGTTGTTGATTTATTATCTAGAAAGATATTATCTTAAGATAACCTTAGACCAATAGCAGTAGAATAAAGACAAAGTTATTGTTTTCTTTTCAGATGGCTTCCTCTTCTTCCGTTCAGACCAGACAAGCTCAGGCAAATCAAGCTAATCCAGTTTTTCCTACACAGTTTACTAGTTACATAGACAATCTAGGAAGAAATAGAATTAATTACAATGGTAATAATTTAGAAGTTATACACGCTGGATCAAGATTTGAAGTTAAAGACCACAAACTTGGTCCTTTTCCTGTTGATCAGCGAACTCTTTTAGACAATTTATGGCAGCCTTTTATTAAAAAAGACAATGGATGGTTTGTTAATACCGTCAATGCATTAGTAATTATTTTCATAAAATTAGAGACACTAAAAAATATATTTTTTATTGTGTTTTTAGAGGCATTATGCCAAGCATTTTCAAAAATTATCCCGAAGCCATGGTTGGAGGTGTTGGTAATTTCCCACAACCTTGGTATAAAGGTACTATTACTTTTAAAGAAGCAACTACACTTATGCAAACCCATTATGGGCCTAACTACTATATTAGCCCAGATTGTCAAGATAGTTCAAACACAGACACCATTGCAGACTGCGAAAACTGCAATACCTTAATTAACCACTTTAATATATTAAAAACAAGACATGATCATATACTTTTAGAAAAATCACATTTTGATATACAAGTAGCTCAGCTTAAGGCCCAAATACAAGTACTAGAATTAGAAGCCAATGACTGGAAAAACAGGTATACCACTGTTCTTTCTAAACACCAGTCATCAAAACTCACTACTTCTAGGGTTAAAGGAGTAGCTAGTCCGGATTCACAGGCTTCCGGTAAAGATAAATCAAGTCCTGTTATAGTTGGTAATTTGCTCAAAATTACTGAAAAACCTTCGAGTTCAGGAAAAAGAACTCCTAGTCCAGTTCGACAGGTAGCTGGTAAAGACTTATCAAACCCTGTCAAAGTTGGAGGTTTACTCAAAATCTCTGAAAATCCTTTGAGTTCAGGAGAAAGAACTCCTAGTCCAGAAAAACAGGTATCTGGTAAAGGCAAGTTAATTCCTGAAACCCCTGACCGTTTAGGTAAAACGGAACAAATTAAAAGAAATAAGAAGAAGGCAAAAAGACAAGCCTACGCAGTTCAGAAACAAGTAGCTGAAGCATTTGCTGAAATAATCAGCAAAACGTTTAGCAACATCCACACTATTGAACCCGACAAGGCAGTAGAAGACTTCAAGAAATCGGCTACAGCAAATAGCCTCTTCTATGAAGACCCGTTATTTCAAGATGCACAAAGACCAAGTCCAAGCCCAATAATTTCCAGCGAATCTTCAGAAGATGCAAAGACTGAAGAGACGGAACACAAGACTGAAGACCAGTAGACTCAAGATTCATCTCGCAAAGAAGGATCTTCTAGAAGCAGAGCAGCTACAAACAAGCCACTTTCTTCTATCAGAATAAGACACAAGAAAGGACAGCCGCAGCTTTTGACTAATTCAGCAAAAGATGAAAAGAAGACATCAACTTTTGACAAATTGCCAAAGGTAGAAGAAGACACGTTACAAAGAAGGATCTTCCAGAAGCAACAACAAGACAAACAGCAGTACAAGCATCTAGACAGCTGTTAAAGCATTCAGACTACTTTCGGCTATCAGACATGGACGAAAGAAGACAAGACTTCAAGATAACTACTAGACGCATTATTAAAGCAAAAGACTTTTGGAACAAGACAGATCTCTACAAAGTAACTTTATTTGGCACATAAAGACGAAGACAGCTAGTGAATAGTATTAAGCATCTTTAGCTTTTACTGTTAACTTTACGACTTTTTAAAGTTATTTTGTAATGTAGTCCTTTAGTCATATCCAGTAGGACACCTGTAAACCATAGGCAATCATGTAAATGCCTGTTCATAGCTTTTCTCTGCCTATTTAAGCCAAGGCAGATTCCATTTGTAAACACACGAATCTGAATAGACGAATTCTATTTTCAGAACTCTCTCTGCTTTCTTTATGCTATCCAACCTCTCTCTATAAATAACCTCGCAATTCTTCGTTCAAGTAATTAGCTTATTACAAGTAAGTCTCTTACTCTTTTAACTTGTTTATTATTCTGGGGTGAACACGCTCTAAGGTGAAAAGCATTCTATGAACTGAAAAGGATTATCTCAAAGTCTAGTATGACTTAAAACAACTCGATATAGTCTTGATTAGAGATCATATGGCATTTACTTGGCTCGAGAGACTCTGTCAAATTTGTTTCTAAAAAACGATTATGCTTACTTCAGGTTTTTGCCATATTTTAAATCGATTATGCCTCTAAAACGAACTTTCATATTTCTTCCAAATGTTTTAAACAAAAGTGGGAGCGAGTCTTTTAGGGTTATTTGCCGAGTGATGGCTTTGAAAACCCGTCGACTAACGCATGCCCTGAGTTTTTTCCATAAATAAGAACTTTGGTAGTTCAACCTAGCATCCTGAGATTTAATCTAGTTAAAACCTATCCTGCATCCTGAATTTTTGAAAAACCAGATTTTGACTCAGACTCTCTCTCTGCTCTCAGTTTTTGCCATGTCCTCTCTGAATCATCTCTCTATTCCGCTGTGCTATGCTTTCATCCACTATGGACACGGTCTAACCGGGGACTCTTCGTTTTCTGGCCATGAAATCCTAGACTCTAATTTCGGGGTATACAGGCTATTTGTTCTAGAACAGAACAAATAGCCTGTATACCCCGAAATTAGAGTCTAGGATTTCACTTAGACAGTCAAGCAGATCTCAGCTAAGATAAAGATAAAAACACTACCTTCAAAAGTACGCTGCACTATAGTTGAGCACTAGAAATTGTATAGACATCAAAGAATTCAGGCTTAAACGTGATAGATTGGTAGGCAGACCTCAATGAGTTAAGGGTGTTAAAGCAAGCTGCCAAGGAAAATAAATTCCACAAAACATAGTACATGTTTGCTACACTGAGATGAATGGATGAATGATAGCTTGGTTTGCTACATTGAGAAAAATATCTTCAAAACTATTGGGAATGAGGCTATTATCAAGCGCTACCAATCTACGTGGCCTCATCAAGTAGTTATTTAGTGCTTTCGTTTGTAAACACTTATATATCTATTTTGTATTCGCCTTTTTTATACTGTAAAGAGTCTTTAGTGGCTCTCATGAAACTTAATAAGACCTCTTGGATGCTTTTTAGTATGTTTTTTTGTGTATTACCGGAAAGTGCACTCATTTTTTGTGTATTATTTTACTTATAAAAAAATTTAGTGACTTCGATATACATTTTGCACCCCCTGGAATGAAATCCTGGTTCCGCCACTTATACGTGTTTCAATTATTTGAAAAAACAAAGCAAAACAAAATTAATACTCTCTCGCTTCCATTGGATTTTTTCATTTGACTTAATGCGAATGTCTAGGATAGATGTAAACATTAACTTGACTCGCTTTTTTTGCACTAGTTTGATTTGCCAAACAATACTTCTTTGATCTATGATTGCAATTTTGAGTTCAATTCGGCTTCTAAAACGGTACTAAAACTATCCTAAGAATTTGCAAAAGATAAAATGCGGAAAATCCAATGGAACGGAAGTCGTAATAAGTTGAACAAGATAACTTCTGAGCTTTAGTTTTCTGAAATTTACATTGTGCGTGTGTATTTATAATGTGCTTATAACTTTTGTTTAGTGTATACTTCAATGAAATTGGTCCAAATTAGATCTAGACATTGGGCATAAGTACGATAGATGTGTTCTTATCAATTCTGCTACCTGTGTCTCTACCCAAATTTATTCTATCGGGAATCTCATCTGATTGAATTGAAAATAGTAATTTGACAACAGTTTGTAGGCTGGCCCTCTGGCGTATGAAGTACTAAACGAGATATGCTGTCTTCTTAGTTACTTTTGAAAAGTTGTAACCTTTGAAAAGTCCCTCGCCACTATGCTAAACTGCTTTGAGAATCTTTTGCTACCTTGGATGATTCCTGTTACAATTGGTCTCATATTCGGAAGTAAAATATTTTTTTATGCAAAGTAGCTTCAAATTCAGATTTGATCTCCTTCCGTACCTCACAAGAATGGCAAAGAGAAAATGTCAGTTAGTCTATCGTAATTTTATTTACCAACAGAGTGTACTTAATTACACTGTTGCAAGTCAATGCAATTTCTAGAATGTTTTACTGATTCTTGCGATTGTCTTCTTGCAAATCTGCATTCATTTTACCTGTTGGCTGCCTGCCATGACTCAACTGTTTTAATGAATATGTAGGATTAACTCTCATCTTAGTCCCCTTCACCCCCACCAACAACCCCTAAATCAAAAAAGAAGATGCCCTGCTTCTCGGCTTGAGAAAAAATGTAACACTGTTAAGACTGTGTCTTGCCTATGCTTTAATTGTATCCATGGTCTAAAGGACCTCGTTTGCTGGTAGGTACAAAATGGCGAGCTCTTCGAGCCAAGGACGTTGTGCAAACAGAATCTATAGGCGTTGGCTAGCTGAAACATTTGATGGTCACGAAGCAGCAGAGGAAGAGCTATCGGATAGTCTAAACGGAAATGACAGTATAGTTCAGCCATCTGTTCCAACTTTACCTTTAAGCTTGGAACCTTTAGAACCATATGTTGGCATGGAGTTTGAATCAGCAGAGGATGCTAGGGACTTCTATGAGATGTATGGAAGGCGTGTAGGCTTTACCATACGGAATAATCGCACGCGTCGGTCACTCAAGGACAATTCAATAATCGGTAGGGAATTTGTATGTTCAAAGGAAGGGTTTTGCCCTGAAAAACCAAGAAGAAGAGAGAACAGAAGACCCACATCACAGCGAGCTACAAGAGAGGGGTGCAGTGCCATGGTAAGGATCGCTGCAAAAGGTGGAGGAAAGTGGGTCATATATGGTTTTGCAAAAGAGCATAGTCATGAGCTTAATCCTAGTAAAATTCCTCAGCAACGATCACATAGGATTGCATTCTGCGAGGTATGTTTCGAAAATGTATGTTTTCGATTGACTAGATACATTCTTGTATTTAATTCACTGCCAAAGTAACCCGAACCTAATTTGCACTATGTCTCACTTTCAGACTGCAGTTATCAAACAATATAGAGTACTTGGACTGTCGAACTTTGTAGTTTCTATTGTATGAATTAAAGATGTTCCATGGTGGAGGATCAAGTTGTGATGGTTATGAAAGTACGTGAATTGGAATAATAATTGACAAAGCAGCATATTGTGCAGATCTAGAATCTAAGTAGCAAGGAGACCGTGGCCGACACCGACATGTACACGAACATCAGACATGCAATTCCAACAAACGACACCACAGGACCCACTAACTTATATTATATTTCATTTAATGGCATATTATCTATGTCTTAACACATTGAACCCATGAAAAATAGTAAACCAACAACTAATAAACCACAAAAAGAAGTCGCCTGGAAGTCAAGTTAAAGAACATATTCAATAAGGTGATGCAGGATTCCTTGACAACAAGCCATAAGGAAAACAGAAACGGCTTTCAGCCCTTCCGTCCACCGAGATCTTATCAACTTCAATAGCCTCATCACGCTCTCTGCCCTTTGGACCTTCCATCACCAACCTCTTTCTTGTATACAAAGGAGCTTCTTCGTCAGATACCCTTTGTCGAAGAGTCCTGTCTCCCTCTCAGCTAGGCTAAATCCAATTGGAAAAAAGCTATGAAACAGTCTATTAGATTTTCCCTAGTCTTCAATTTGTCAGAAACTCCAACTTTCCCTTATAGTGCATCATGACCCTCGGATTAAGGTTTAGGAAATAACAATATGCCCCTTACGTACTGGACCTTTCTGCGTAAGGTGTCTAACACGGTCTCCGATAAATAAGTATAGAATATCCAGACACCGCGCCAAGGTGTCTGACATGTGTCAGAAGGTGACCTAGGGGTGTCCGGGTGTCGGTAGGTGTGAGACACCATACCTCGACCCATAAGAGGTGTCCATGCTTCCTAGCCTAGAGTTATGCATCTTTGGTTTCTATAGTGCTTTTCATGTCAGAGACGTGGGTTTCTCTTGGAAAGTTCAACCCATTTAATTAAACGTACTCTTCCAACTACTATCTACTATTTTTTGAAGCCAACCCTAAGGATTATGTTTAAAGTATGTACAGAAAATCTTAAAAGAAAAACAAAACCCTCTAGCACTTCCTAGAACCAGCTATCTTTATTATTTGTTTTTTCAACCAAACCAACTTCTGGTCATGCATTAAATAAACCAGCTGTAGCAATATCATTGGGATGGTTAGCTAATTTGATTGGAATGGATGGTTATGTCGGTTGATTGATTAAAATTTGCTACAACACTCGCAGAGGAAATTCCTCCAACTCCCAACCGGTTAACTGATTTTTGTATTTATTTGACAAACATCAAATGAGTATTGAGGATAAGGTCCCATGGTGTATGTTGTTTGCCGATGATATAGTTTTAATAGACGTGACTAGAGTAGGATTTAAGGGTAAGTTTAGAATTCAAAAGCTTGCACGTTTAAGAGAGAGTACTTGTAATGCGATTTTACTGAAACTAGGAGGAGGAGGTCCGGGGAGGAAGTGAGTATGGATGGGCAACAAGTACTTAAGAAATATATTTGAGCTAAATTGCAATGCATGAGGAGGGAGAGACTGAGGGATGTTTCCATAGAAGAAGAACATGTCGCTAAAGTAAAGGTCTGCTTATAGGGTATTGTGTGGTCGCGACATTCATCTGAAGTTATAGCCTATAGGGAAGATATTACTAAACGGCAGTAAGACCATCAACATTATATGCTTCAGAATGTTGAGCAACTAAGAAACATCAAATAGTATGATGAGTGTTGCTGAAATGCAAATGCTTAGGTGGATGGGCAGCCACACAAGGAGGAATAGAACAAGAAATGAGGATATCCGTTACAAACTGAAGGCGGTGCCAACTGGAAAAGGTGAGGGAACATCGCTTGAGATTGTTTGGTCATATCCAGCGTAGGCCATTAGATGTCGCAGTAAGAAGAAGTGACTTGTGCCAAGTTGATGTGCTATGGTAAGAGAGGGGTAGACCAAAGATAACATGGGGAGAAGCAGTCACAAAAGACTTGATTGCTAGAAATTCATGAGAGTACAATGGGGGAATTGAAGAAAAGGTTTCATGTGGACGATCCCAAGTAGTTCGGGACAAAGCCTTGCATTATGATTATGACAGTGGACAGCCAAAGAGGCAAAGATCAATCACACGGATAAGAAGATCATGAACTGAAGGAACTCATCTGAAATGTTGTAGTACTCTTCTTAGAACTTAAATTCCAATCTATCCCAACTTTTTATAAACTTGAAGAGTTTAATAAATGTTAGTGATTTTCAACTGTTTCCTTTTAATTTCTTTATGGTCTTGTACTTCTTCCACTAAGAAGTTACAGTTCAAATATTCATTGATTAGAGGGCTATTGGAAGCCCTTCCAAATGGAGTTATAGCTAAAATTATTTCTCTAGGTTGATGCTCAGTTGGGAATTTTATTAGTTCAAGTAAAATAGCCTTAGATGCTGGTAGAGAATGAAGACGTATGTGGTTCATTCTGTAAAATTTGGCGTTCCTCTTAACAAGTACAACTACAGGGAGATGGGAGGTGGGGTGTGGGCAGAACATATGAACACTTAATGGCGATTTGGATAGAGGGAATAACGTCAAACAGACCTTATTTATGCTATACAGCAAACATTGAACGTATGTGCTTATCTATGTATGTAAAGTGCTACGGATGTTGCAAACATTGCAGAAGCAATCATTGTGTATGTATGTGTGTAACAACCCAATCCATAGCCTCATAACAGGTTTTTATAACGCAAATCTCTTACTATCCCATATCCGATGTGTGGTACATCACAATGTGTGTTAGGCCTTGTTTGCTTCACGGAAATCATTTTCCAAAAAAGGTTTTCTGCATTTTCCAATGTTTGGCGTGTGCATAAGATTTTTCCACGCAAAATGATTTCCGGTCATACTTATTTTGAAGAACAAAATGTTGGAAAACCACTTACCGATAAGTTTTTTTCCGGACCGTTAAATACGCACACCCACCCACCCACACACGCACACCCTAACCCCCCCCCCCCCCCAACACTCACCCATCCACCCACCAACACATATGCCCACCAACCCACACACGCCCACCCACACCTACCCACCCCCTCACCCCCACAAAATGACACCCATGCCTACCGTACCGACCCCCCACTCCCACTCCACCCACCCCTATCCCCCCCCCAACACACACACAACCACACTGCCATTGCCTACCCCACACTCATCCACATACAACCCACACACACCCGTCCACACACACATATTGACGCCCAAACAATGGAAAGCATATGTTTTTTTGGTATAGGTAGTATGGGAGCATCGACGTCCCCAGGACAATGACCCCCCAGTCACTCTGAGATGGGAGCAGGTCTTCAGAGGGATCCTTCCCCACCACTGTCAGGTTCTCCATGTGTCTTAACGCCCCCCTGTGGGACTTAGTAAGGGCTTTGGATCGGTGGCTAGGACAATGGCGTTCTATGATCACGCCGATGCTGTGTGGTCAGTCTTTTCAGACAGGCAGGAAAGTTGTGTGGGGCAGGCAGGCGAATATGTGATCTGACAATACAAAAGAGTACCGGCATTTGTGGACCCCCCTGATGATGTATCACTCCCAGGGGATGCCACGTGTCAGTTGATGACATAGGCATAGTTTAGCCTATAAATAGTGGACTTAGGACTTCATTTGCTAAAATCACTTTCTCACTTTAAAATTCAGAGCAATAGAATTCTGGAGAGAGAAACCCACATTGGACCGTAACATTCGACCGTAACATTGGACTTTGACTTGGACCTCAGCTTGGACTGTTGACGATCGGCCCTATTCGCCTCAACCCTCGTCCTCACAGCACTGCCACCACTCAGCCCCTGTCTGGAAAGCCTTGCTCTCTGCCCTTACTCCACCCTCACTTTGTCCCACTACTGAACATCTGGCAGCTGACTGGAACTGTATCTTTTTTGGCACCTCCACGTAAGCTACGAACCCACTTCCTTGGCATCAGAATATAGAATAAGATATCACGGTGAACACAAACTGGTAAGTAAAAGCAAACGTAATGCTGGATGAAACATAATAAAGTGATCTGGTTTCAGTTGAAGTGGACTTGGACCATCTATGCTAAGCTCTACCCCGCATCTTACTTTATTCTATAATAATGTGATCTAGCTTCTAAATCTGATAGATCGCTTTATTTTAGATGGTCTTTACTCTTTAGACATGGGCTAGAGTACTGGATCACATCAGTTTGTACTGAAGCTCCATCATATTTATGATAGGTAATTTGTTGTTTTTTGCAAGATTGATATTCTATCTAGTCAATAAGCCCCCAAAATTACCATTCCCCTTTTTTATTCTGTTTTTCAAATTAGTAAGGATCCACCCATACTCTCTCTCTCTCTCTCTCTCTCTCTCACAACACACTCACATCCACACACACACCCACACTCACACCCACCCACCCGCACGCACGCACGCACAGGTCTCTATACACAGTTCTCAGTTATATTTGATATCCTTTGATCTCTTAATTTTGGACCGGTTGGGATTTACACCTCTAGATGTTGGTGGAGGACGGTTGTGGCGTGTGAACTGATCAGTGATCGTGGCACTGTGGGCCAATGTGATTGTTTTGATGCCACCGGAGCCATTGTTGGTTCGTTGGAAGAGGTCGTCGTCATCGAAATTGGCGGCTATAAAGCTGGTTGCTCGGGATGAGCTTGTTGGCAATGGCAATGGATATCACCGTGGTGGCAGCGTCAGCTTGGGTTCGGACACCTGTGCCAGCATAGCCACGTTGGTGGTGGAGATGGAGGGAGGCGGTGGTGGCTAGGGCTTAGATTGGTTGGAGAGAGAGGAAAGGTGGTGGTCAAATAGAGTAATATGAAGTAAACCTAAATGGTATAAGGGCATTTCTCTACATATATAATGTTTCATAAAAAGTTTGACTTCCAAATGGGGAAAAGCTAATGGAATGGAGGAGGGAGTATTAGCAAAGAGAAACTGCCAAAGGGCGAAGCCATAAAAAATCTACCAAGCTAAAAAGAAACTGTTCCTAACCTATTTTGGTCGTACCCAAAGGCCCACTGTGGTCTCATTCTGCATGACACGTCCGCACAAGCAACAGACATTTTCAACGCTCACAACCGGTCAAAGCATGCACGCTCAAGTCACGTGCACTTCTCACTTTCGTCACGTTACTTCGTCACTAAGAAACTAAGAAGCTCTTTTTCGCACAAAGCGTCATGACACTTCGACCGTCGCACTTCACCCATCACCCGTCGACGCGCCATGGCACTTGCCCAAGGAAGTTGGCCTTGGCCTCTCCCTTGGGGTCGGCCTCGGCCTCCCCCTATGGGTTGGCCTTTGATCTCTATCCTTAACACCTTCACTTGGACTTCCCCTATGGTTTGGCCTTTGATCTCTATCCTTCACACCTTCACTTCTCTCCAAGAGGCCTTGCATCCTTCGCGACCCCCGTCACCCGGACCCCCCCCGTCGCCCGGACACAACTCCGCGACCCCGTCGCCGGGACACAACACTGCGACCCCCGTCACCCGGACACAACTCCGCGATCCCGTCGCCCGGACACAACTCCGCGACCCCCGTCGCCGGGACACAACACCGCGACCCCCGTCGCCCGGACACAACTCCGCGACCCCCGTCGCCGGGACACAACACCGCGACCCCCGTCGTCCGAACGTCAACTCCGCGACCCCGTCGCCCGTCGTCCGGACGTCGCCCGCGCGCCAACTCCACGAAGCTCATCGTCCGTCGCCCGGACGTCGTCTCCGTGACCCTGTCACCGACGTTCGGGCGTCACACTCCAACACTTCGCCGTGCCGCTGATACAGCCGTGCCCCCAGGCTCTCTGTCACACTACCGTGCCCCCGGCACCATAAGCACTTTGTCGCGCCCATGCGCCATCATTGACACAAACGTGCCCCCGGCACCTCACGTACTCCGTCGCGCCCATGCGCCGCGCCATTGACATAGACGTGCTCCCGGCACCTTACTCACTTCATCGCGCCCATGCGCCACAATCATGTCATCATGCCCCCGGGCACCACACTCATTCATCACACCATGCGCACCTTGCCTTGGTCATGGAACATGCTTCAACCCACTCTCCGGAGTGTACATCACCCGCAGGGATAGGCGACTCCTCCGGGACACTATCTCTGCCAGGGAGCTCTTCAACTCCCCTTCCGCCAGGTAGACGGCTCCTCTGGGATGCTACCTCGGCCAGTCGGGTAGACGGCTCCTCCGGGATGCTACCTTGACATGCTCCGAGTGCTCCGGCATAAGGACTCACCCGCGGGGATAGGCGACTCCTCCGGGACACTATCTCTGCCAGGGAGCTCTTCAACTCCCCTTCCGCCAGGTAGACGGCTCCTCCGGGATGCTACCTCGGCCAGTCGGGTAGACGGCTCCTCCGGGATGCTACCTTGACTCGCTCCAAGTGCTCCGGCATAAGGACTCACCCGCAGGGATAGGCGACTCTTCCGGGACACTATCTTTGCTAGGGAGCTCTAAGTGCTCCGGCACGAAGACTCCCCTTCTGCCAGGTAGACGGCTCCTCTGGGATGCTACCTTGGCCGGCCAGGTAGACGGCTCCTCCGGGATGCTACCTCGGCCTGCGGAATAGGCGACTCCTCCGGGACACTATCTCCGTCAGGGTGCCTGCGTGACTGGCCTACGTGCTCCGGCACTGGGGGCTTGCGTCGGCACCCCTAGGGACTATGACCCCCGGGTCACTCCGAGACGGGAGCAGGTCTTCGGAGGGCATCGCGCCTAGTTCACCTGGCAGTTGGGCGTCGGATCTTCCCCACCGCTGCCAAGCCTGTGGGACTCCGCAAGGGCTTGGATTGGAGGCTAGATCAAGAGGGTTCTCTGGCCACACCGATGCGGTGGGAGCCAGTCTTTCCTGACAGACGGAGCGACGTTGTGCGGGGCAGGCCGGGTGAATATGCGATATGACAGTCCATGGAGCACCGGCACCCGTGGACCCCCCTGTGACGTGTCACTCCCGGGGAGCGCCACGTGTCGGTTAATGACATCATCATCTCAATTTCTATAAATAGAGGTCTTGAGAATTCATTTGGACGGTTGGACTTCTTCTTCACTCACATTTTCACTTTCTCACTCTAGAATCCTAGAGAGAGAAACATACAGGACCCTGACTTTGGACCTAAGCATCGGACTGTGACTGTCGTCGTATATTCATCCTGCGCTATCGCCCTCGCAGCACTGCCACCCTCAAGCTCTGTCTGGGAAGCCCTTGGTCTCTGCCCTTGTTCCACCCTTGCTGTGTCTCACATCAACATACCTAGAAGCTGACTCGGACTGCAGCCTTTGTGGCACCTCCACGTAAGTACGAACCCACTTTCCTTGGCATCAGAAACTAATTAAAGCCATCAATGAAGTGTAACAGAAACTCTATAGAGAAGCTAACTGAAGCAGAGGATGAGAAACACAGAGATCTTTGGTTAGTTTACTTCACAGCTAATGCTGAACAAACAGTTATGCCTACGAGTTCTGCTACCAGAGTTAGTTGGAAGTAATATCTGTTTGCACTTTTCAAACATCAGTGGTTGTAAGCTTTTGTGTTATCTCCAGTATCTATTTAAATCTAACATGTAGTGAGACATTCCTCATAACAAGATAAGTTTTTCAAGAAGTATTTTCTCTTTCATTAAGTGTCCATTTTCAGCCGGTTGAATGTTATTTGTGCTTACAATAATGGTTGTCACTTCCTCAGAATCGCATACTTTGTAATAGTTGTTAGTCTTATTCTTGGCCCAGCCTGAACATGTTTAGTTGGGCCCACAGAGATCCTAAACGCTACTCGTGGGTTCTATTGAGCTTGTGGAGGCTAGAATACAGTCAGGGGAGCAGGTTATTTGTTCAAGTTGCATATAGAGATGAGCATGTATTTTGGGGTTTTTGCTCTATGTTATTATGACCACGTCTTTAGGAGACTTGAGTTTGTGCCATTCTCACTCCAACGAACCCATCATTTGTTCCAATTGAACTACAATCCCAGGGAAATAAGGGACGTTTGATGGAATAATTTCTTAGATGTATTCTCAAGAACGTTGATGCCCCTGGGCAAGGATTCCTATCCACAACAAGCAGGGAGAAGCCTGGCCATTGGATAGATTTGGGAATTTTTATCCATTTCCTTAATTCTGAAGTTGGACTGAACATTCGTTATTACTCCCGCTTAAGAGATTTTCTCAGAGACTTTTTTCTGAGTCTCTTGAAGATTTTACTCTCCTTTATATTTCCTTCCTCCAGAATACAAGCTATCATATATCTGGTACTATTGAGCCAGTTGAGTTGGTGGAACTTACATATTGTAAGGGTGTATGTGATTTTGATTGAACATTTAGATGTGTTTTACGTGCAAACCATGGTTCCCGCACCCTTTTCTTGAAGGACTACTTGCTTGAAACTCTTGTATCGTTACTAATTAAAATGAAAATAATTGCAACTGTGGAAATTAAGAATTACTAAACAGTTAGCACTTTGCTTCCAAATACACTTGAATGAGGGTAGCCATTACCTTGATGTATACTATCTTCAGCAACTGATTTGTGCAACTTGGTAGGTTTGACGTATCACTGTCTGCAGGATGAGAAGGATCTTAAGATCAGGGAGTTATCCACAGAGCTACATCGAGAGAGGAAAAGATCTGCAATTTATCAAGAACAGCTTCAATTGATTTTGAAATATGTTGAGGAGCACACTCAGCAGCTATCACTTAAAGTGGAAATAGTATTTGAAAATGTGAGAGAACTTGAATCAGAAGAACAAGACGATGCAGACAGTGACTAGATACAGTTCTTTGAACCATGCCGCTGCTGTTCCCCATGAGCTGAAATGCAAGAGAAATGATCAAATATCCCCGGCATTTGCTAAAGAATAATCTCCCGTTACTTCTGATATTCACTACAGCTCGTCGTGCATGGAGGATAGGGTAGATACCAATCCTTTTGTCCCCTGAAGGTCATTTCCTCTCCTACAAGTAGGCTTGTTAGTTCGAATACAATAGTTTTGGGGACTATAGACTGCAGCCAGAGGATACCATTGTAGGACTTATTCAAAAGAAGATCAGAAAGAATTCAGATATGATGAAAATTCCTTCTCTCTCACAAAATGCTACAAATAAAAGGAAGAACAATCCTCTTCGAGAATACTCACCAACTCGGATTTAACATCTAGGTTGCGGTTGGCAACAATTTGTTATATGTCGTCCTGATTATAGAACAGAGTTAAGTACGTAGGTAGATGACCATTACAATTAAGTCCTTCTGTTACCATCCTAAGTGTCAAGTCCATTAAGTCACGTGCAAGGCACATGGGAGCTAAAATGAGGGGCAAAATTGTCATCTAATTTCTTGCTGCTTCATTTTTTTTATCACTTGGTTTTTTTTTTTTTTTTTGTAGAAAGAGAATTGCATTGAAATAAAGTTTAAGAGTATAGATTATGACTATGCTTGTCATGCAAAATAAAGGCCAGAAAGTACATATATATAAGACAGGCATACAAAATACAAAAGCAAAGAAGGGAAATGCAGATCAGTTACATCATAAATCATTGACTCAGTCCTGGTAAACGGAAATGCGGGCATGACAAGCAAAAGCTACTAGTGATCTGGCCTCCTTGAGATGCCGCCTCTCTGTCCTGGCAATACTGAAAAGATGCAAAGAAGAAACTACTTGACATTGAAAAGATACAAAGAAGAAACAACTTGACATAAATCATATATAATTAGTGCCACAGTATATCAGGTACGTCTTTAATGTTGGTGAACTGTGAAAAAAGAAAGCTGGAAGATTGCAACCACCATCGTGCAGAAACATCATCACACCTGCACACCTTTACCTTCGTTGCCACCACCACCGTTTTACAGGCGACTATGACCCGAACTCTTGCAAACATCACCACCACCCCATCGTCCAATCACAACTACCACGTCATCGTCACTCGATCACAAGCAAGCCACCCACTCACACTCTCGCCAACCATCACCACCACCAAGCCATCATTATCTAATCACAATGGGGCCACCATCCACCCAAGCCCTCGCCACTCACTGCCACCACCATGCCATCATTGTTCAATCGCAACTGAGCCACCACCTGCCCAAGCCATCTCCACCCATCACCACCACCCAACACCATAGATCTGGCATGAGCAGCAGACCACAATTTGTTTTGACTGTTTTCTTGCTTCGACCCAATTTGAACTTCATAGGAGTGTGTGCGCGTGTGTGTCGCTTTGATTGCAATTATTATTATGTTAAGTCCGAATCACAATTAAACATTTAGCAACTAATCTAGCCTTATGTCTTTCAATATTGTGTTTAGACTAACTTTTGGTTTTGAAAACCCATGTGCACCAAACCACCTTAGATCTTTTAAGCAATTCTGTAAGTTCCTAGACATCTTTAGTTGCCATTGAGGCTTTCTTGTTTTTTCATCGCCTTCACCCATTTAGACAACTGTTGACTGTTAACAACGTTTCTAAATCCTACTAGATCACAATCAAGACCAGCATCAGATTCATGCTCCTGAAGATAGACAACATAATCATTTGGCACAATAGGTCGTCTAGTTTCTTAAGATTATCTCATTGGTTTGTCTGGTTCCGGAAGATGATTGGGTTTTTGTTAAGCACTGACTGGCTCAACATGTCCATTTGCAACATCTCGATCTTCTCGAAAATCAAAATGGCAAGGCATAGCACTTCCACTGATTTGATCATCCTCTATGAATACTACACAACCAATCTCAATAGTTCTAGTATTATGATTATGGCAGTACAACCAAACCAGAAGGATACGCATTAAAACAACAGGTAACATTCTCTAATCAAACTTCTTTCCTGAGGATTATACAACCTCGCCTCCGCTAGACAACCCACACAAGAACGTGATTCACCACAGGTTTCCTACCAGACCATAATTCATTAGGTGTCTTGGGAACTACTAGGAACCCAATCAAACATAGGCAGCTATCATCAAGGCTTCTCACCATCTCAATAAGAGTGTGATATCCAATTTTTTTAGGTGTACCAGGCATTATGTAATGTGCTAAAATTTTGCATTCTTTGAGATACTTAGCATATGGTCCTTCATTCTGCCCAGACTCGTATCTCTCATTCACCACCTCGATCATATCCAGGGGCGGAACCATTAATTTTTTTCAGGGGTGCAAAAATTCTATCGAATGCACAAAAAAAAATTATTTATAATAAAATAATATTATATAGAGATTTTTTTAAATCTCTATATAGTCATTGAATTAAACGCAATTTAATAACTTTACTAAATTTCTATATAATCACTGAAATTAAACTATACCAATGTTTCGATACTCAAAATTTTAGAATTAAACTTTAGGTTTATGATACTTTTAATGTACAAATATATTTGTATTGACATCTATATACATGCAAAATAACTCAAGTCTGTAGCATAAGTATCGACATACAAATATAAAATAAATAATAACAATAAATTAACAATAATTTATCAAAACAGTGGGCCACTCCGTCAAGCACTCCAAGTCTCAAGTAGACAACACTCAACAGACAACAGACAAATTCACCACGGCTGGATGCAGCTCCACCACGAATTGGGATGAAGCAACATACAACAGACAAATTCCCAGCAGCAAATCCCAGCAATCGTCCGTGCAGCAGCTCACGACAGCCGGTAGGGTGACTGGGTGAGGCACTTTGACAAGCAGATCTGGTCGCGTGGTCGGACGACGTCAAGCAGATCTGGTGACCGGTCGCGTGGTTGGACGCCAAACAAAGACTCAGAGATCTGGTCGCCAGCGGAGTGCCGTTTCTTCAAGATCTGGTCACCGGTCGGAGATCTACAAGGTGGGTTCAGATCGTTCAGTCGCGTGGCGTCGCCGGCAATATGCCAGATCTAATCGCCGGTCGTTACGTCCACTGTCCACCGATGAGAGAGAGAGAGAGCCGAGTTGTGGTCTCGGGGAACAGGGTATCGGGGATGGGGGAACGACGTCTCGGGAACGGGGTGATGCAAATTTTTTTTTTCCAGAAGTGAGGGGGTGCTTCAGCCCCCCCTTGCCACAACATAGGTCCGCCCCTGATCATATCAGACTACCTTAATCTTCTGGTCACATTGGTTCACAACTTCTAACTACAAAATTTTAAACTTATCAAGTAACTTTGATTTTTCACGAGTAAGGTAAACATAACCACAACGGGGAAAATTTTCCATAAATGTTATGCAAAAATGTTTTTTTTGTCAATTATGAGAATGGTGAAGACTCCACAAATATCCGCATGAATAATTTCTAATCACGTCCAAATTCCTAGTATCTCACTTCTTGTGAACTCTTGTTTGATTGGCTTAATGCAATCAATAGGAATCCTCTGAATAATCAAGTGGTTGAAGGATACCGTTCTTAATCAACCTCTCCATTTGTTCTTCGGAGATATGACGTATACGCTTATTCTAAAGGACTAATGAGTTTCCACTTCATCTACGTTGTTTTCTATTATTTTTTCTTTGCAACTTCATAGCATTTTGGTTTGCAACTTAGTCAATAAAAACCATCACACAAATAACTGCTAGTGATAACAGAAGAATCATAAGTAATGGATAGATTTTAGTACTAAAACTGGTAGAGAATCGAAAGTGATGTAGCATAAAAACAGAAAATTATGCTTGAAAATGGACACATAAAGAGTATTAACCAATTGAAAACTAAATTTTAGGGCTAAGACTACAACTCCAACCGACTCAACAACTGCTCTCTCTTCATTCTCCGTGTAGATATGCTTCTCTCCTCCTCTTGTTATCCGCCGATTTTGGGAACCCTCTAAGGAGTTTTTTTTTTTAAATCAGGTAAGAACGCTATCTGCTATATATACCATCATTCAAGAACCAACGTTTGACAGAACCCAACCTATATGACAGAACCTCCAAGGAGTTAGATATATGCAAAGATATGTGCACCAGTATCAATCCACCATGTATTATGATTAACAACGCATAAATTAGACTAAACACAAACAAGAGCTAATGGGCTACCTTTCTTCTTTAGAAAAGCCTTAAGCTTATTCCGGTCCTTTCCTGAAGTGACCAACTTTCTTGCAACGATAACACTTGCGTTTCTTCTTCAAGTCACACTTTCGAACCTGAAGAATTTTTAGACATGTCATTACCACTTACTTGACTTGTCATATTTTTCTTTTTTATGCTTACCTTTATTTTTATTATTCCCATCATTGAAAGTAGAACTAACCAGATTAACCAAACATGCATCTTTGGTCTTAAGGCATTTTTCCTCTTGAACCATTTAGTTATCGACTCCTGACAACTCAAGGTCTGTTTGAAATTACTTCCAGTTTTGATTTTCTGCTTCCAAAAAACAGAAATAAAAATCAGTTTAGTTTTTATTTTTTACAAAAGTAAATGGGTGTTTGATTATCCGGTTTTTATTTTGAGTTTTTTCTTTGCTGGTGGTTGCGGTGGGGGTGACGGTGGACAACAGCAGTGCCGGCAGGTGGCGGTGGTCGGTGGTAGTGGTGGTGGTCTCAAAATAAAACCCAAAACTCCAAAATGAAAGTTTTAAAAAACAACCATGTTTTAAAAACTGAGAAAAAAACAAAAACAAAAACTGTGTGCCAAACACGTCTTTTTTCTCTAGTTTACAAAATTGGAGAAAAAACTGAAAACTTAATAGATTTAAAACGCTACCTAACTTGTTCTTTGTGCATGTTATAAGCTACCTTTGATTGATCAAACCTAGTAGAAAAATAATTCACACAAGTCGAACAAGGACAGGGTCCGGGAGATTAGTTTCATGGATTGGAGCTTTGATGAAATATTTTTCGTATTTATTAAATGCTGATGCACATTATTGTTTTCTGTACCGCTATATTTCAGATTAATAAGATCAATGATTAGTTCACTAGAAATCAACATTTTTAGTATGTAGCCATGTTACCAAAAACACCTAGAAAATCTTTGGCATTCTCACAGTAAAATGTTTCGTAACGAAAATCATCCGCTATAGACAACTAATTAGTTCGTTCCCATCTAGCAGAACGCATTTTCAACTTCGGAAGTAGTTTCCTCGAGAGCAAGTGGTTTAAAACTCTCTAATAGCTAAGTTAATGTCCATGAAGCCTAGAGCAGATAGAATGCTTCCTTTCCAATCTTTGTAGTTTGTGCCATCAAGTGGTTCATCGATCGGTAGGCTGATGTGCAGACATGATACATGTATTGTAAATTGTAATACACACACATCAATATGCATTGGATTCTTATATAAGACATACGAGAGTCTAAAGCATGTAAACACAATCTTTCCTTTACTTCCAAGAATGAAACACATAATTAGTTCTCTCTACGTAATTCCTTTAAATCACAGATTCGATGCATGTCAGTGGCGGAGGGAGCGGGGGGCACCGGTGGGCCGGTGCTCACCTGCTTCTCCAGAATTTTCTCCTTTAAATGGTATATTTTATTCCTAATGGTGAAAGTGCCCACCTTAAAATTTTAAAAAATGCTTAAAAGAGATGTATTTGTGGTCATTTTACATGTTAATATACTTAAAAGTTCCAAAGATGGTTAAAAACACTATCATTTCAGTCATTTAAAATGTTAAACTTGAACAAATAAACCAAAAAATATTTAAATAAAAACTTAAACTATGCATAAAGTCAACAAAATTTTATTTTTTTACTCTTATTCTTACGGTTTCTAAAGCCTCAATACTTTCAAAGTCTTAAAGGCACATTTGCGGACAGGAGAGAACCGCCTCCTCCTCAATTCTCTCACTGCCCACCGGCCTTACCTCCTGTCAGCAGGCTCTCAGCGGCCAACGCCACTATCTTACTTGGCTAGTCCACCTCCGGTAGGTCACGGGCTTGTGAGTCATGGCACCCTAAGCCCAAAGGTCACGACCTCACATGCTTAGGCATGGCCTCAGGGGTGATTCACAGGCTCACCGGTAACGGCGCTCACGGACGGCAGTCGACAGGTCAATTTCTCGATAATGACACTAATGGTCAAGACAGTCTGTGAAAGTAAGAAAATATCAAGTGCTTGATTCTTAAAATTTCTAAGAACTCTTCCTTTTTTGTATCAATCTAGAATGTGACAATTGAGTTTTGAAACTTACAATATGCAATTAGAAATTGATATAATTTGACAATTACTGCTAGTCGGATTGTTAATTTTAGATTGAGATTTTGATGCCGACCTTAAAAAAAAATTCTGGCTCTGCCACTGATGCATGTCATTGCAATCTTTCCTTTATTTCCAAGAATGCAACACATTACTAGTCCTTTCGGTTGTAACCTTTAAACATTCAATGTATGCCAAAATAACATTTTGAATTGACGCACTTTTGTTTAGAATCACTAGTCAAGATCATAAGGACGCAGATTTATTTTTTCATTAAAAATTTTACCCCAATTACAAAGTTTGAGAAGCCGACCTTATGGGCATTGAAAATGTTGTTTATTGAAAAAGTCTACAAATGTAGAATCTATTAGATGATTCAAGACTAATGGTTCGACCATTAATAATCCGTAAATGTATTATGAATAACTTTCTTCCTCTCGTAATCGCTCCTACTAGATTACATCAGTCCCGGATCTCATGGTCCCAACGGTCTTGGATGATCTGAAATGCACAATAAGTGCTATCTCAATAAGACAGTCACACAATGTCATCCATGAGCCCAACCAATCACATTTGTTTTTAAGGACGGCCTCAACGCGTCATCCATATTGCAACTTTGATGGCACCTGGGTCCAACCATTGAAAGTAGGTGGCAATTTCAGTTGATTTGACCACGAGTCTGACCATTTCAAACAACTTCACAGTACACAAAACCAGTGCACTGAGATCCCAAGCGACTACCTCATGTAATTTTTTATACTGGTCGAGACGAAATTAAAGTAGGTATTGTGCGATTGATTTTCTAAATCTTCTGATTATGCGAAATATAATTATTTGGAAAGTTGAGAGTGAAAATCAGCATTAACCATGCCAAATTCATTGGTTTTACCTCGTATGTCACATTAATATCCTCCTATGTTGCCCAAATCTTTGCGTTCTCTAATATGAATTTCGCAGTTGAGTGAATAAAGTTCAATCTTTCTTCGAATACGATGAAGCAGGAATTTTTTTGTTCAATGTGTGTGTTAGTGGCTAGGAAGCACCGACACCTCTGGACACGTGTCAGACACCTCTCAGCTGTGTTCGATTTTTTTTTTAATTTCAGAATACCAATTATCACGTCACTAAATACTTCTCTACGTCGACGGTGCAACATTTAGCTAAATCAAGCCTCCGCTTGCATGCTAAGTCAGCCTATCCCTTGGGTTGGACGATATTAACTTAACATCGCTCAGCCCGAGGGATAGACTGATAAACAAAAGAAAAATGAGAGTTTGAGAGAATGATATTCACTATATTACTTAGAGAATGCTACAATACTTGGATTACTGTATGCCTTGACCAAGTGAGGCCTTAGCCATTTATACTACTCCACCTTTTCAGCGAACGTTTGTGATACATTTGATCATACGATCTACACTGCGTCTCTAGAACTATATACAATAGTATTTAGATATTTACAAGTCTCATAACAGTAGTATCTAAAAGTATATACAATATTATCTAGATATTTACAAATTTTCCTATCTTTCTAGAGTTCTCCTCTAAGTTTCGATAATTATCTCTTATGTATAAGAAGCATGTGTAAAGAGTTAGTGAACATTTTAGATACCTTTCCATTTAATACCTCGTAAGCGTAGTCGTAAACGTCTGTCTTCGACACTTCATTACACCTCGTAAAGAAGTGCCGAAACGTATGGAATCAAAATACAAAATTTCAAACTTATTTCGGGGGTTTGTAATAATGGACAATTTTGGAGCTCTTTTAGAAATAAACTTTAAGGAAGCCCAAATTAGATCGACCCATTAACGTTGTCTTCTGAGTCTTCTTCTTGCGGCGACAAGAGAAGAGAACGAAGCAGACGACCCACCCAAACTGGTCGCCGGAGGATCTCGCCGCCGTCGCCGGATTCCAGCAACAGGTACTTCGTCTTTATCTCTCATCTATTTCTTTTTTCCTTCTTTACTGAAGTCTCCTTCTTTCTCTCTCATCTATCTCTCGTTTCGGTACATTCGAAGATGACACTATTGACGTAGATTGAGCCCTTGGTCGAACGAAAGAGATAATAGTTGTGTGAGTTTGTAAGAGTTAAGCGGTGAAGTAGTTTCTTATGACTTTGCAAGAGTTCCCTGTTTCTGTTTCTGTTTCTGTTTGGGCGGTGAAGAAGAGGGCGCGCTTTCCCTGTTTCTGTTACCTGTTTGCATGACTTAGTAAGAGTTGAGTAATGAAGTACTTTGTTATGTTATATACCATGTTTTTTTTGGGTACTATATTGCATTTAAATTTTAAGTATGTCTTTTATTTGAGTTGCTTGTTTGTGGTTATTGATTATTGTTTACTATTTTAGATGTAGAATGTATTTGATATATAATGACTATATTTACACGTAATAAAAATATATAAAAAAATTCAGCAATGTCCTGCGGTGTCCAAAATCTGTTTTTTTGGAAATTGCGGTGTCCGTTGTCCCGGTCGGTGTAGGTGTCGGACGCGGTGTCTGTGTCCGTGCTACTTAGGTTAGTGGTTAATTTAAACTTAAATATCTAGTTATGTGGTAAAATATAAGTGGAGTCTGCTTCTGGTATACATTCTTGTACATTATGCATGATTATTTCCAGGCTTTTGTGTTATTTTGATGCTTAGAGGTCTCAAGGGATAGAACAATTGAGTAATCTTTGGAATTGTGATTGTTCCCTCTTTCCTTGTTTTGGGATTGAAGGGATTTACTGTAGATTTTCCAATAAAATTGAGCCACCCACAATATTGGAAATATTAAGCGTAAAACATTTTTAACCCCAAAACCCCCACTAGTCGTTGTAGTGAAAAGCGAATGCCTGTTTTACTAGAACATAACTGGTCATTGTGTCCAGTATAGGCTTTTCTGAACAGCCAAATACACCTTGAGAAAAGATTATGCAATTAAATCTCCTCATGACCAAAGAGCGTTAAATGCAGCGTGGCAGTGATAAAACGTCTAATTATAGAACGATGGCATATAAAGTTAATAAGCGACTAATGAGAGATTTCTATTTTAGGCGCATAATGGCTGGCCCCTCGTGTGGACATGACTTTATTGATATTCAACAACCTTCAGATGATGAAAATTTTGAAAACTTCGTCGAACTTGAAGACGTAGAAGATGGGTTGTCTCTGAGTTGCCAACGGAGAATTGTGAACAATGAGTTAATTTTTATAGAACCGTCACTTAATGGTATCAGTGTGGAAAAGTTAGAACCATTTACCGGGATGACTTTTACATCGTTGGATGATGCAAGGGATTTCTATTATGAATATGCCAAGCTTACAGGTTTCACTATACGGACCAATCGAATCCGACACTCATTGAAGAATACGGCTATAATAGGTCGTGACTTTGTATGTTCACGAGAAGGTTTTCGTTCAGCAAAGCATACGCTTCGCAAGGATAGAGTTCTTCCTCCCAAGCCAGTCACCAGAGAAGGATGCAAGGCAATGATCAGGCTGGCAGCAAGGGATGGAGGTAAATGGCTTGTGACCAAATTTGTAGGGGAGCACAATCACAAACTAATGACCAACTGTGGATCTTCTGGGGAACTGCCAATTATAAATATACTAAGTGAGGTATGTCTGGCTGGTGTGCTTTTATGATATGGAACTCTTGAATTGCAATAGGTTGTTCAGTCATCAGTTCACGTGAAAAGTTTGAGAGTTGATCAACGTGATAATTTGTTTTTTTTTAATAACTTGCATGATTCTTATTTGCACGGAGCAGAAGCGGGGCGGGGGAGTGAAAGCGCCTAGAAATTTTTTACTTAGGAGCGGCTTTGGTAAATAAATGTTATCTATATTTATATGCAACTAACAATTTTTAGTGTGTGCATTATATGCATAGAATATATAAACACACTACACATGAATTGTCATTTAGTTAATACTATATTACCAAACTGCTCTACGTTTTTGTTCAGCAAAAAGATTATCGTGAAGTACTTGCGCAAAGCTTTTTGACCGAGACCATTCAATTAGAGCCTGAAACGATCACCCATAGCCATTTATCGTTTGACAAAAGGACTATGAAAGATCCACCTCCGACATGCTCTCGGCCTCCCAGCGAAGTGATGCCCAAGTAAATGTCAGAACCAAGAACAACTTGGCTTTCTCTTATCCTGACGCCTGGTCAGTTTTTTCTTTGCTTTCATCTCTGAATACCCTAAACCTACATTAACGACGACCCATGAGAATGTTTATGCCACTGAGAGAGAAGAATCTGAGGCTGCTTAAGTTTGCGATCCCAACTTTGGGATCGTGCTCCCAAGTTGGGAGTGCAAATTCAAGAATCTCAGGGATTTTCGGGGTTTATCTATGAAAATCCTGCAACTAAGTTGTAATATAGTGATATCATAAGTTGCATTTTTATATTTGAACCCTGAACATGCTCCTGAGTCGCTTTCCCTTCTTAATTTTGTTGTGTCCACGACCTACTTAACGAAATCCTCAAAAGAAATAGTAAAAAATGGAACGAGTTAAAAACCTCCGACTTGATCAGGAAGGATCTTGAGATAGTATTTGTAGAGTTAGTAAAAAAGCATGTGATGTGCCACTAAAGAAACTTATTTGGTGGGCTGTAGAGAAGAAAGGAGTATTTACTTAGGAATTTGACATGGTTAAGGAAAGGTAACTAGAATGACTAGGAATTCCCAATTGCAATACTTCACCAAGGATCAGCTCTAACCCCATTTACGTTCACTTCAGTTTTGGGTGAGCTTACTAAGAATACTCAGGACACATTCTAGGTGTGTATGTTGTTTGCGGTTGATACACTGTTAAAAGATGAGACCACAGTAGGATTGAATGTTAAGTTAGAGTTATGGAGTAGTACCCTAGTATCTAATGGCTTTAGGTTAAGCAGAACTATGACAGGGTATGCAGAATGCAATTTTAGTAAGACTAGGAGGAAGTCTATGGGGGAAATGTATATGGATGGGCTCCAAGAAGGATATCTTTAGGTATTTTGGATCAAGATTGAACAGTTAGGAGGATATTGATGCGGAGGATATTGATGAGGTTGTTGCTCATATGATAAGGGCAGGTCGGATAGGAGGAGTTGTGCATCTGGAATGTGTGGTGCCATCGTTATATTTCTTTCAAGCTGAAGGATCGTATAGAAATGCCAATCAAGGACTGTAAGATGAGGTTGACGCATAAAAAGTCTAGACTTGTATGAGAATGGAATTGGCATTGCTTTAGCTACCTTATTACTAGCAAGCGCAAGCAGCGTAGACTATTCTTAAGCTCAAGGACTAGCCATTTAAGTTCAGCCCGACTTCAGGCAAAGAATGGTCTCCGGAGCCGGAGATTGCCAGTGGTGTGGTACTCTATAGAATGGTGGGCAAAAGTGGTAACATTACAAAGATGGTTTGGTCACATCAAATGTAGGAGTATAGATGCCCCACTATGAAAGAGTCGTCTCCGTCTAGTTGATGGGTTAAGACGAGGTGGGGTTGACCTGTAGTTAGATAAGACAAGACTTGCTAGGAATTTACCAAGGACATGTGTTTGGACAGGATTCATGGGGCCCAACCCAACTAGTTTGAGATAAAGGCTTAGATGGTGATGATAACGACTCCATGAGCTGAGAAACTCAGGTTTTTGGTTCACATGTATGTCTTGGTGGTTCTCCTCATCTTACTGATCCCTCGTTAAGTTTATGAGGGTAATATGTGATATCCTTGGGATAGAAATATTGGCTTATTTACTTTTTAGCACAATGAGAATTAGGAATACTGAGAGACAGTTTTCTCTAGTCGTTACTTGGATTCCATTATATAAATATTTTTGTTCTGGTGTGAGGTCTTCTTTGCTGGTGTGAGGTCTTCTTTGCTGGCGTGACGTCTACTATCAGCCATAACCTGCTAACCTATAGATGGGAGGACAAGTTATTTCCTTGATGATTTTCTCCGAACTAATATTCTCAGTGTTTTTCATTACTGAACCAAATGTGATATATATTATCTCAGTTTTTTCGAATCACGTTCATAAATCATTTTAGGCTGATCCCTGAGTAGCATGGACAAGGACACTGCATCCGACACCAACAGCGACAAGGACACAAGACACCGCAATTTCTAGAATAACAAATTTTGGACAACACGGGACACCATAAACTTTTGTACGTATATGTACTATGTATGGGCATGTTTATATAAGATTCAAGCACATTCCATCCTCATGAAATAGTAAAACACCAACTAATAAACCACAAATTAACTCATACTTGAAATCAAGTTACTATATTTAATAAGGTAGTGCAAGATCCCATAAAAACAAGCCAAAAGGAAAACGAAAACGGCTTTCATCTATTTCATTCACCAGGTTCAATAATATCAATTGCCTCGTCACGTTTGGTGTCTTCCGGACCCCCATCATCAACCTCCTTCCTGCACAAGCTCATTAATTGAGCGATTTGTCTTCTACATTAGATTGCTTTGGCCGAAAAGCTCCAATTCCCTCTCTGTAAAGCAGAAGTCTTGGATACAATCTACCACCTGCTAACATTCCATCGTGACGCTCATTATAAGTTTAAAAATTTACAGTTCTGCCTTATGTCGGTATGTGCTCCGTCATCTGTTACTCAATAGTTGAATTCCTTGGTATCTTCAGTTTCGAGCTCTCTTTGTTCTGATAGGGCCACTCTTCCATTTCAGTCTTTAGCATCTTTATTTTGCCTGCTTAGATGTGGGATATTCATTTAGAAGAAGGAAATGGTTCTTAAGAATGAGTTTAGGGAAAAATCACTAATGACCCCTTCTATTTAACCTCCGGGGTGATTTTCACCTCCTCTAGTTAAAAATGATGCACTCAATCCCCTTACAGTTAAGAAAATGCCTCACAACTGATGGAAACTGTCATTTTTAGCAGTGTGGACAATATGCGTTTACAAACAGATGTTTTTGAAAATAACAACTTTGCCCCTTCTTTTCTTCCAACCTTGCCAACCACCCCCACCCCCACAGTCGCCACCCACTTCCACTGCCCCCCCATCACCCACCACCCATCAGCCAACATGACACACACACCTCATCCACCCCTAGGAAACAGAAAAAGGAGTACATAAAAAGAAAAGAAGGATGTGACTTTGCCGGCCGTCGTTGGGTGGCGGTGTATGTGGGTATTGTGTTTATGGTTGTGGTTGAAGGTTACCGATAATACCAGTGATGGGGACGACGGTTATGGCGGGTCCGTGATGGTTGGCGGACCTGGGTGTGGTAGTGGGTGATAGGTGATGAAGTCCTAAACGCTGCAACAACACCACAGACTTACATGCTGTAGTGCTGTGAAGTGCAGCCATGTGGTGGCTTTGTGTGTGGGCATGTTGATGTTTATACAGCCATGTGCGCGTGTGTTTTTGCTAATGTTAAGCTTGTGTGGGTGTGGGTGTTACTATTTTACAACTGTGTGCATGTATGTGTATTGTGTTTGGACAAGAGGGTGGTGCGTGTGTGAGTGCAATGGGAATAAGAAGTGGAACGGGACATCATTACACTAGAAGAGTTAATTTATGAAATACTTCTGAACTTATAGATTCGGTAGAGGAGGACTAGCAATCTTGAAAAATTGGGTGCAACCGTGGTGTGTGTGGGTGTCTGTTTGTGTAATGTGTGGTGGTGGGAGATGTGTTTTGGAGGGGTGGGGGGGGGACCGTGGTTTGTGTGGGTGTGGGTGGTGGTGGGTGATGGGGCTGATCGTGGATAATATTTGCTTAAGTAATCAGTCAAGTTCATTACCTGAGTTCAACGTGGCCTATTCTCTCTCGCTCTTGACCTACCTCGAGTGTGTGGGTATGTGTTTCAGTGTGTCTGTGGTGGTGGGTGATGGGGGATGGGGGGGCGACCATGGGTTGTGTGTGTGTGTGTTTGTGTAGGTGTGCAGGTTGGGGGGGGGGGGGGAGGGGGAGGGGGTGGGGGATGGGGATGGCAGTGGAAGTGGGTGGCAACTATGGGGGAGAGGGTGGGGGATGGGGCGGTAGAGAGAGAGAGACCCCTAAAATGTGATAAGAAAAGAGGGGTATTGATGTCATTTCACTGAATACGTAACAGTGTCGTCTGATGTGCGGTATTTCATGTACGGTAAGGGGGTTTAGTGCATAGTTTGTAACTGGAGAGGGAAATCGTACCCGAGGTAAAGTACAGGGGTCAATAACTATTTTCCCCATGAATTTAGTTGCTAGATCATGAATTATGGTGCAAGCGTGAAGCACGAGCTGCGAGAAATTAGTGGGAAGCAGGAAAAGAGATATCCAGAATGACTAGATCTGATGCTGTACAACAGCTACAGTTGAAGACATTCATATGAACTTTGATACAAGACTAGGATCTTGGTATGAAACGTAATTAACATAATTAAAAATGGCTAGCAGCTTATTTGCCTCGATATAACATAAGCTCAATGCATTTGCTGAATTTCGCAGTGCAAGGTTCAGATTCTGCTCGATTTGTAATTTGGATTAGCTCTTTCATTGTTATCATTCTTTTCCTCATTCCTTACACATGAAGAGAAGCACTTTAACGTTAGAAGTCCTGAGACGTGTTAGACATGCATGCTATTTAGCAGATTACAGATCATCGATCTTATGTATTTGTAGTATGGCTTTATCTGTATGTTGCTTTCTAAGAAGCACGGATTCCGGTGCAGGTGCGGATGCGATATGGGTGCAGATACGTGGATACGTCATTTTTTCAAAAAATAGGATACGGGTGCGGCGGGGATACGGCAAAAATTTATTAATATATATTATTTATATGTAATAACGATAATGCTATTTTAGACAAACGATAAGATATTTTGTTAATCTGGAGGGCTACTTTAGAAATATTGAAAGTGCATAATCAAATATGACAAAGTTTGTAGAAGTTCTGTTATTTTAAAAGATTGTCAACAAAGTGGAGAGTTAAACATAATAAACACAAACTTTCAAGAAACCCTAGCTTATATGTTTATGTAAAACACAGCCGTCAACCAGATAACACCGACAGGGCTTTGCAAGGAGGGGCGCCGTCTCCACTGCTGCCGGACCGCCGGTCGCCTATCGCCGATAGCCGGAAGACCCTCGCCGCTTGCCTGTCCTGCTGGAAGATCCTCGCCGCTCCGGCGCAGGTTGTTTCTTCTCTTCTCCTTCTTCTTCTCCTTTCTTGTTGTCCTTCTCTTTCTTCTTCTCCTACTCTCTGCCAAAAAACCCTGGGTGCATTCCAAGCCGCACCCAAGATCCAGAAAATAAATTGAAAAAAAAAAGTTTTGGACACGCACCCATGCCGCACCTGGCGCGCACCCAACTCGCACCCGGTGCTGGTGCTTCCCGCAGACTGCCGCACCGGTGCTTCATAGGTTGCTTTCTATTCTTTTACTAAGTCAGGATATGCTAACATCAGGGTGGATCACTAGGTACAGAAATGATAAGATACAGAATGGTAGCATTAAATGTTTGTAGAAGGAAAATAAATTCCTTTCTTCTGCTAAAAGTTACTCCTTAATTCTGAGTAGAAAATTATTTCCCACTCCCGCACTCCACAGTCAAGAAGGTGTTTGTCTGAAATCATTTGCCTCACAAAAAAGTACCATTTACCTTAGGAATAATCATAAGTATTAGACGAATCCTACACTTGGACACGTATCCGACCCGGACACTCGTACCGTGTCCATATAGCTCTTAACTGAAGTAGAACAGCATCATACCAGGCAATTTCCTGCTGGAAAAGCGAAGACCTTGCTTTTAACTTTGTTATTAAATATTAGCTTTTTTTGTGGTAGCTTTACTTCGTACTTTGGACTCTAGTCCAACTGCTGCAAATAGTGAAAGGGATGCTTATACTCTGTTGATGGACTGACTGTCTTAACTAGAACATGTGTCGGACATAGAATAACACGATCTATTCTTAGAACTAGAAATGACAGTGATATAATAGTTTTAAGGCAATGTTACGATCTATAGTATACAAGTTCATTTAGACTAAGTGGCACGAAAGCAGTGCTTTACAACTAGCCTTGAATGAATTCATCATTTGTACGTTTCTTTTCCTCTTTGCAGGAAGAAAAGGATAAGAAAATTCAAGATCTATTTGGTGAACTGCAGCAGGAGAGAGAACGATCTGCAGCATTTCAGCGACAGCTGCACGCAATTATCAAAGATATTGAGGAACACTCTGAGTTCATGTCGGTAAGAGTTGAGGACATAGTAAAAAACATGAAAGGTATTAGACTTGATGATGCATAGCTTTGGGGTGCGAAAGATCAAGAGCACAGTTTTCTGATACAAGGGTTGCAATATGCGGGTAAAGTAAGCATGAATGTCTTTCTACATCACCTGGCCTCCAAAGCTGAAGTTTTAGCATCAGTAGAAAATATTTACAGGTGAATCCTCTGAAAAGAATTGTACACACTGCTGTCAAGGAGTTTAGGTTTCACCAGGTGTACATCATGGAGTAGCGGTAAATCGGTAATGCTAATGTATACGTTCCCTGGAAATTATAATGACATTGGTATAAAATTTTTGGCCCAACTGACCATTTAGAAGAGTCTCTCTCTCTCTCTCTCTCTCTCTCTCTCTCTCCCCCTCCCCCTCCCCCTCCCTCCCTCCCTCTCTGTGGCTGATAGAGGTTGAAGAGCTGTTTTGCCCGACCAGTTGATTGGTTCTTTTTTTGTCAAGTCTGTTTTGTTACAGAAAGTCCTTGGAAATCTTGAAATTTTGCAGCTTATGGAGCCTATTTATCTCAACCAGTCATCTAGGAGGTTTCTGGTTGTGCAAGATTTTATACTCTGGTAACAGCCCTGACATTTTTACATCTCAATATAGTCTTCCCTTTACCATGGAGATGAGATGATTCAGTCGAAGATGCAATACTTCAAACACTCAATAATTTCAGCTAACGTGCTCCAACAGCGATTCTGGCAGTTTGTTCAAGCGCTGGGAAGAACGGGATGAACTCTGTAATTGGCATCACGGGTGATATCTCACTTTTTGATCATGCAAATCGTGGTTTTGGTATCTTGGAAGGTTGTCCACATTCTGCGGTTTTAGTTGAGGATCGAGCAAGCGACAGGAGGAACATACTGCTCTGGATGTTCTTGCAGGTGAAGTGTATTCCTGGATGGGTTCTAATATCAAAATTTGCTGCTAATTAGCCAGCCTGTTTCGCCCAAAATTTTCACGCTGCTCTTTTCTCCGGTTTCTGTACTTGAATTACATCCTTTCAGAATGATTTATTCTTCTCAATCTCAATTCGGTTTTCATTTTTAAGTATGGTTAGCCGATGTTTCAATAACTTTTTCATTCTTTACACTTTGTTTCCAGTCAAACAAACCCATTAGCACCAACCAGACTGAACAGGGTTGGGTCTGTTAGAGCATTGACAATCTGACTGCTCGGACTTGTTCAAAACGTGACGACTCTTCTAGTTTTCTTGAAGGATGGTATATGGCGACTGCTCTGAAGTTTGAACTTGTCAGATTCAATTGAGGCGCGTAACGTAGGAATCTAGAAAGGTGTCAAGATCATCTTTTTTTACCAGACAAATTCCAAGGTTCAAATTTCCTCATCTGGACTTGTCAAATTGGAAGAATGTTGATGTCCACAGGACTGAAGTCTTAACATGTCTAAACTTTGATCAATCCATTTCTCCGAGTCTTTTGACTTCTTTCCTTCAGACGTTTCCTTTCTTAAATAGAATAATCTGACTTTTACTCCGTCTCTCGACGTTTTTCTTATCATCCAACTAAAAGTAGGCTTAATTCAAAAAAATAATGCGATCCAAATAAGCAAGTTATATGCTGACGATGAAACAATGCCCAACAGATTAGTAGCTATCATAGCTCCCGAGAGAAAACAAGCACTTCTTTTTAGGGTAACATCGTATTTAACTACTAACGTGGTATAACCGACGATGAAGTTCTTTCAAAACTTACAGACGTTGACCTACACATACTCCTATCCGGGTTATAGGAATTTTCTTCAACCTATGTATAGTGACAATTAATAGTCACTAAATGTTTATAGTGATTTTTCTTCTAACACTTTCAGCGACAATTATTAACAACACTTTTTTAGCGTTATTAAATAAAAGTCACTAGAGACATTTAGAGACGATTGATTGTCGGTATATAGGGGGTAGGAGAAAGATTCCTTCAACAGGGGTAGCAACCAAATTTTTTCCACAAAATAATCTTCAAGTTACCAGGTAAAGGCCTGCAGTTTTGCTCGAAGTTTTGAACTCTCCAGACCTAAAAGTGACTATCTAAACAATACCAGGAGACTCACCCAATCCATCTTAAATTAACATCAAGGTACATATGCCTTGATGGATCCAGAGTGTAAGTTGTAATCAATAAGCTTGAGGACATTCTGGAGGCCTAACTATGGAGTCCAAAACAGGCCAAACTCTTTGAAGCAGTGGAGATATACAAAAATTTTACTTTGATGACGGTTTTTCGTACTGTCTAAGAGATTATAACCAATATCAACCTAAGAACATTTCACGCGTAAAAAAATCCAACTCAAAACTAATTTGTTATATATGAAGAGCCCACAAAACTTTTGTAGTAACGTACTAGTTAGTATCCTCCCGACGTGAGATTTATATCTCAACACTAACGGACTTAACTATATACAACACGAGGCAAAAACAAGTATACAACAAAGATACAAGTCTAGTTACCCAAGCGGGTCTTTTTTCAGTTCCTGTTTTTGATCCCAGAAACAAAAAGGCACAACCAGCAAAGCATGACCAAACTACACCCAAGCTTCTAAACAGGAAGGAATTATCAATTACAGCCTAACAAGAATGCACATTTAAGGTGGAAAATGAGAAAGGGAAGCCAGCCTATACTAACATTTCAGCTTGGCTACCATATATTATACTCATGATCAATCAAAGAAACTGCATCACCAGAAGAGAGCAGCAGTGATTTAATTTGTGTCAAAGATTGGCAGTCCCTTTGACATTCAAAACCCTCCAACATAACCTGAAACCCAGGACAACCACAATGAAGAATCAAACAAGATCCAATATCAATGAGAAGTGGCAAAATCACTGTAATCCAATCTCAAAAAAGCCAGAATAAATTGGAACCCATAAATTAAAAAAACAGTAATAATGCATCCATGTGCCTTTTGACAATCAAATTGTTCCCTAACCCTATTCAACCCCTTCTCTCTCCCTCTTCCCCAATAAGAGCAGCAACCATTCAAGTCAAAAAATAACCCTCATATGTGTGCATAAGAGAAAATAAATAAACAAATAAATTCACTTCAAAAAACACACATGAATAGCCTGCCACTCGTTCACTTGATCCTTTTCCCAATAGGAAAATATATATGTACAAACCCATCTCACCCCCCAAAATGTGCTTGCAATCACGTATCATCATCCCAAGGCAGCGAAGCCACCCCCCCTCATCATTGCCTTGAACTCGTTGAAGTCCACCATCCCATCCCCATCTACGTCCACCTTCATTATCATCCGCCTGCAATCCTCCGCCGTCCGCCCTTGCTTCAGCCCCAGCGACGCCAGCACCGACCGCAGCTCCTCGACGGTGATGAACCCGTCGCCGTTCTGATCAAACACGTTGAACGCCTCCCGCATGTCCTCCTCCTCGTCCCGCTCGTCCATGATCGACTGGTACAGCGCCCCGAACTCGTCGATGTCCACGCACCCGTCCCCGTTCACGTCGATCTTGGCGATCATCTGGGTCAGCTCGGAGTCGGGGATGAATATGCCCATGTTCTCGAGCGACTCGTTGAGCTCCTTCTTGGTTATGCTGCCGTCGCCGTTGCGGTCGAACATCTGGAACACGCGCTTGAGCTCGGCCTGGTCCATCCGCCGCGGCGAAGGGGGAGGCGGCGTCAGGGGCTGCTGCCTGGCGGTGCTGGCTTGCTGCTGTTGCAGTGATGACGGCGGCGGCGGGGGCGCGGCGTACCAGGAAGGGGGGAGGTAGGCTCTGAGTTCCTTGGGTACAAAGTAGAGGAGGGTTGTGTTGAGGAGGTTGTAGAGGTGGAAGATCCTCAACAAAATGGATGGCATTGGCATGGCCTTGATGGCTGTGGTGTAGATGTCAATAAACTGTGGATACCACCTCTCTCTCTCGCTCTCTCTCTCTCTCTCTGTGTGTGGTGCTGCTTGTTCAAGGCAAGGCAGGGAAAAAGGCAAAGGCTTGTCTTGGTGTTGGAGTGAAAATAGGAGAGAACGTTGGGGGTGCTAAATAAAGGCTTGCTTGCGCTGGGCTGTCTCGAAGCATTTGGATCTTAAGGCCGTTTTTGACGCGTTAGATGGGGGAGTAGTTATTGTCAAGACGCGTTTGACATAATAATTGTGCTTCGCCAGTCTAATTAATTTATTAGTACAGAGAGGTGGGGTCCTCTGGTTGTTTATGTTATTCTTTGTTTAATTGCTCTCTTGGTCACCGAATAACCGTTTCATTTTTGGCTTGACACGCATATTAAGCATATAAGCCGTATATTGTATTTTTCTCATTTTATTCTGAGAGAGAAAAAATAGAAGGACCAGGGTCTAAGATAGAGAAAAGGAAAAGAAGTGAGCGAGTAGAGAAAAAAAAGGGTTGATGAAAGATTGCATGTAAAATGAGAAATATAATAAAAAAAAGTGTAGAACTGGTAAATATGAAAAAGGGTTAGATGCTTTTTGACTTAAGTATCGGAGAGTTCAGCGGCCGAAACCCCCCACCCGACGGTTACCCTTTTTTATTTTGCAGCTCAATTCTTTGACTGTGGTTTCCAATCAAATTTTTAACAGCAACAGTAAATAAATATAATTAGTGACGTTTATGTGAATACTTACATTACTTTTTAAGCATCACTAAACAAGATTCACAACTATATGTAATCATAAACTAACGATCCCTATCGATTTTTCTCGTGAGAAAGGAGTGGCAACTTTCTTTAATATTCTGTTTTTAACGTTACTAAATAAACAGACATATTAATATCGAGGGACAAATACGTATGGCTCTAAATTACTTCTTGCGATTGCGAGCAGTCAAGAACAAAGTCACAGGGGGTGGGGGCCCATGTTATTGTAATGTGACCGTTGATAACGGATCTGGGGAGGGGAGTAAAAAGGAACGTTGGGAAGTGAAACGCGAAATCGGGGCCGGCAGTGAAGCGACCGTTGGATGGGCCAAGAGCGGCAAAAGGACGCGTGATTGGTGGCGTGGTGTCACCTGCAAACTTTGAATTTATTTATGTGAAAGGGCCGGGAGGAGTAGGCACCGGCTAGAATTGGCTTTTTGGCTGGAGGGGTTTTCGCGTATATGGTCTAGAGAGCAAAAAAGATCCCTGTTGCCTGCTACTGATTGGCTTCCAGTTCCCATTTCTTTATGGCTGCGTAAGAACTAAAACTTGGAACTCCAATACTCTGCGATGGCAACTAAACACGGGGGCTGCGCTCGTCGCTACAATGGCCGGGACAAAGGGTCGCGATCCCGCGGTGGTGGCTCTGATAACATGAAGAAAATTTTAGACTTTCTTATCTAAAAATGATTCGGGACAAGATCCCTATTCTAAAAATGTTTGACATATCGGGGATGTATGTTTAGTATTTTATTTTGTGTTTTTTTTCTTCATGATTTTTGTATTCAATTAGAAAATATTCTCTTGTACTTTTATCATTTTTATCAAAAAAAAATTTACATTGGATTAAGTTTGGGTAGAAGAAGCTGAAAACACCTAGGAGATGTTTTCAGTTTTTTGTCATTGTTTGAATAATTTTACTAAAAACAAAACAGAAAATGATAAAAGTACACAAAAAAAAGAATCTTTTTTTATCATAATTGCAAAAAAAAACTGAAAATGAAAATGACAAAAGTACTTCAACTTTAGTATTCAAGTTTTATATTTGTTGCTAAAGTGGCTACATAGGGCCATTTTTAAAGTCTTTAGAATTATTAAGTAGAGCTCAAATATTACTTTCTTCATTTTGAGCTCTACTTTTGTCAACAAAGTTGTTATATAGCGACAAATTTAAGTTCTAAAGCGTTTGAAAAAGTGGAGCTGAAATGGTGGAAGGTGGAGTTCAAATATCATTTTCTTATATTTGTGTAAACTAACATACAAAATGACCAAAATGACATCCTTTTTTAACCAAACCCATAATATCTGGGTCGACAAATTTTTTATTTTTTTTGCATACGACCAAAATGTCTAATAAACAGGAAATAAAAACGGGAGCAACAGGTAGACCCGTGTCCACTGGTGCCACTTGCGGCTTCTACCAATGCGTGTGAAGAAGAATTAACCGGGTAATCTCGGGTGAAAGTGCTCGTCTATAGCACGAGTAATTTTAATGTCGGAGGTTTCAATGTCATCCATGGGGCCAATATGTGGGAGTACATCGGTTAAAGCATAATAATGAAACATCATGGACACATAGTTTGCACTTTAGTCTAGCTGTAGTTGCACTTTTACTTGGGCTGTGAATTTTCTTCGGGTAAATGGTGCACAAAAAGTCTTACATGCACGTGTTTTGATCTCATTTTGTTCCAAGAATTTTTAAAAAAATATTTAAACCGCTGCTTCGCAACCGTAAACATTATGATTTACTTTATTTGTATGATGTGTTATACCAGATTTTAGAAAGTTTTACTTAGACTACCATCATAGAGAAAAACAGTACATAGAGAATTCAACCAAGAAAGTAGATCGAGCGCGGCAATACATCTTCCATCAACCGGTTAATCCCCTCGACTACTAGAGGAGAACAAGCAGCAAGGAAGCTCTTGCAAGAAGCGTGCGTAACACGTGAAATCGTGGAAACAATTAACGACGATAACGAGACCTAACCCAAGCCCAGTTGTCCCCAAGCATTTTTATTTAGGTGATAAATTTTGATTGGTTAATCCAAAGATGACTCGTTTGAGGCCTCTCGTGTGAAGATAGCAGCACACCAAGCGCACGCCATTCTTTTACCTCCAAAAAAACCATGTTAATTAATGACGATTGGTCTTCAATACAAGAAAAGATTTAGGGGTACATAACCATGGCGTTTTTTTTGTGCTTGTGAGTCCTTTAGATTTTCGTTACGGTGAGACTATATTACACACCTTTCAATTTTTTATTTTTACAAAAGGTAGACTATTGCCACGGTACATTCTTCTAGGGAGGAAAAAAGTTCTTACATGCACTACTTTGTTTACTTGTAGACTCTTTTGTACACTCGTAAACATTTCAAAATTTTAAATTATCAAGATTACCATATAGTTTTGGTGCTTAAATTTCAGATAACAGACTCATTTACAATTTCAAATTCTTGAAAACCTTCAATATGGTTTCCTGAGAGCTCAACTGTTGATTGTTGACTTGACTCGGTCTGTGTTGCATTTTGGTGTAACTTATAGCGTCTTAATTAGTGTATAGTGAGGATGAACTCCATTTCCCTTGCAGATGTAGATAAAGTCAGTCAAAGATTCTCCAGGTTACTGGGTCACGTTAACATAGAGAGTTGACTTGGCCACTGAAAGAAAGTAGTAGGATTCTCCTGAAGACGAGGCTTTTAAAAAATGAAAGTGGCCGGACAGGTAGAAACACACTGTTCGTTCTCCATCTGTCACTGAGCTGGTAAGAGCATCACGTACACACGCACACACACCCCCAAGTCAACTGCCCAAGTTTCCCACTCCAGTACTGGTTTGAGTTTCTTCATACCAAGTCCAAAAACCCTTGAAAGGGGGGCACACACACATCCAGATACCATACAAGTCAAGTGCCAAAGTTTCTCTATTTGGTGTAGCAATGGAGACTTTGTTTTTGCATGTCATGGATTGTGGGAAGTATCAAGTACTTTCCCTTATTGCCTAAGGCCAGGAGTCTAATTATATTCCTGCCAAACCGGATCGAAGCCTCCAAAACAGCCAAGGCTTTAGAATGTTGATCATTGCATGCCTCCAATCCTTTTGCTACACTTCTGATTTTTGTCGATCCTGCGTAGCGTAGCGATAACTTCTTTTTCTGTTGGGTTTCAAAAGAAAGAACCAATACTATGGCCCGAAAAAGTTCAGGTATGTTAACGCTGAGAGAATCTTGCTACAGCACGTTCTCGAACTCCCGAGGAGGAGACTCCTTGTACTGTATTTGGTAGCTTAAAGAATGTTATCAACCCATCTTGGTTACACCTTTTGACCGTGCATTGGGCCCATTTTGTTGCCACATGTGAATATTTTTTAACGGTCAAAGTCCAACGCTCTTAAATAGATCAACCCGTCTCTAATGACGTCCGTCGTCGCGCATCATCACCCGACGCCTAACAGCGCCCTAGCACCATCCTCATGTTACGTGTCTCCGGCACAACGCCCGTCGCCATGACCGAGCAACGTGACACCAGCCGTGCCCAAGCGCCGCCTCCTGTCATAGGTGCGTACGTAGTGATAACTCCCGGTTTTTTTTTCCTGTTCCAAGCGAGAAAACCAGTCAAACCACGACCCGATCAGACGAAACCTATGAATGCCCAGAGAATCCTGCTACAACACGTCCTCTATGCCCCTAGGAGGAGACTCCATGAAGTGTATTTGGCGGCTTAAAGAAGTCATGCCCCAGTTTGGCTAATCTCTGTTTGCTACATTGTTTGCTTCTCTCCAAGTAAAAGTAAGTCGGCACTCCATGCGCGAACAACAACAGCTTCTGTTCCAGCTTTGCTCCTATTCCTTGTCCATGCCGCATCTACTAGTTTCTAATGATGTCACCTGTCGCCTTGGACCTAAAGAGGCTGAAAAACAAGATGATCGAAGCACATAAATTAAAGAATGATGTCAATCTTACTAATTAAGCAGCATTGAGTACTTGTATTTGAAGCCCCACGCAAGGCTCACCGGATTCCTTTGCAAGAACAGATTCAGCGCGCCATTCCCAACAATGTTGGATCAAAAACATGTGGAACAAATTGAAAGTGTTACATATAATGCTTCACATTTTTACTACACATACCAGGGTGAGCTTATCACCAGTTAGCTCAAAAACAAAGCCACCAACATGAGGATATAGACCAGAGACCGACTCTTGGCAGGTCAGCAAATTAGCGGATTTTGCTACACAGTGATGCGATACATTGAGATTGAAGCGTGAGGCAAGTCAGCTGCCCAGCAGAGAAGCTTACTCGCTATATATTTGTCATGAGTTTATTACATATTGGTCAATGCTCCTTGAATTAACTGCTACAAGGTCTCGAGTTGTGCAAATAATGACCGATCTCTTGCTGAAATCAAGCCGGATTATGTAGGTAATCCACCTCCATGCAGGGGCGGATCCAGAAAGTTTAATCGGGAGGGTGGGGGGGCAAAAAGACATAAAAAATTTGATGACTAACTAAATGAATGAAGAATGTTCAAGTTTACATAAACCATGAAAAATAAAAAACACTAAGATTAAAAGTAGTTCATCAAGGTTTCACAAAACAAGAAAAGTAACTCTATACACTGATGGTTAAAGCAGAACTCTCGGCATTCTTTATAATCACGAAAATCATCAATGATCGAGTCTATAGTAAACGTTTCCACAATATCTTTCTCAATGTGCACAATCAAAGAATCCGTGAGAAAATCATCATCCATCTTATTTCGGAGTTGAGTTTTGACCATCTTCATAGCCGAAAATGCTCGTTCAGTAGTTGCAGTAGATACCGAAAGAGTAAGTACAAGCCTGACCAACCTACTAATCAGTGGATAGATCATTGATTTCCTGGTCATCACAAGCTATGGAGAAAGCTAAGATATAGTTGACAAATGACAAAAATCGGGATGTTGAGCAACATCGAGCTTATAATGTTGTAACTCCATCTTCAAGTGCAGTTTTTCTTGCTCAGTAAAGTCTTCAGGATAAAACTTGTCAACAAGCATGCAAAGATCATCACTTCTTAAATTTTGATGCATTTCTCTAGGATCCAAAGCAGAACTGAGAGTAAGTAGCTCTACTGCATTGTCGTTAAATCTATAATTCAGCTCCTTCAATTGGAAATCAATTGCAGCGATAAATATATTCACTCGATAATTCTGCTCAACTGTAATTGCATCTGGTTGATGACGAGCTTTACCCTTTCTTCCAACAAAAATAGCAGTCATTATTAGGACATTTACTCCATGACGCTCACAAAAAGTTTTCACAGTGATGAGCAACTCTTCCCATCCATCATCTCTCAACTTTTGAATAAGTGTTTTGGTGGTTAAAACAAGGTGCATGTCATTAAGAATGTCTTGACTTTCGTTGTAAAGCTTGATAAAGAACTTCAGTGATTTCAAAAATCGCTTTCATAAGATGCAAGATCAACACAAACTCAAAAGAATTCAGACTTTCATAGGCTGCATTTGCCTGCAAACGTTGTTTAGAAGTTTCACCTACATCACCAATGGTACTTAAAACCACACTAGTTGCGTTGAAAATTTTCATCAAGCTTGAAATAGCTTTCAAATGAGAACTCCAACGAGTATCACCAGCTCTTTGTAAAGTGCCAATTTGGTTTAACCCAGTACCAGTTTCAAGCTCATCAATAGCAATCAATTCTGCAATTTCACTAGCTTGAGCAGCTTTTAACTCATCAACACGCTTACAAGAAGCACCAACTGAGTTGACAATAAGAATTAATGTGTCAAAGAAGTCTTGAATTTGATCAATATCTTTAGACACTGCAACTAATGCTAGTTGCAAACGATGTGCAAAGCAATGGACATAGTAAGCATATGGACATTCTTTAGCTACTAAAGCCTGTAAACCATTAAATTCTCCTCGCATGTTACTTGCCCCATCATATCCTTGGCCTCTGATGTTGTGAATGTTAATATCCTCATTAGAAAGAAGTGAAAATAATTCATTCTTTAATGTTAAGGCCTTGGTGTCTGAAACATGAACAAGACAAAAAAAAAACGTTCCTGAAGAAGGCCATCACTATCCACAAATCTCAAGATAATTGCCATCTACTCTTTTTTTGACTCATCGCGAACTTCATCAACAAGTACACAAAACTTTGCATCACCAATTTTTTTGAAAATTGCTCGTCTCATTTTCTTTGATAAAACATGTAAGTTTTGTTTTTGGATCATCGGTGATGTGTAAGAGGCATTGAGAGGGGCTTTATCTAAAACAACCTCTGCAACATTTGCATTATACCTAGCAAATCTCTTCACCAATTCGATAAAGTTTTCACGATTTTTTGAATTTATACTCTCATCATGACCTCTAAGTGCACATCCTTGCAACGTGAGATATAGAACGGCGTCAATTGATGCTCTTAGTCGCAATCGATTGGCTTCTATTTGCTGAGAAGTGCATTTATCAAACTGTTGTTGTATGTGCTGAGGTTGATTCATTAAATCTTCGCAAGCTTTTTGAGCACTTCTATGACACGAATTGGGATCACTTCCCACATGATTTAGAAAAACACAATCTTTTCCGTTCCTAACTTTTCTCCAACTTCTAAATCCCTCAATAGTAAATGCACTTTGTCCAGAATTTGCCCCCGGCTTATTAAAGAGAAAACAAGACAAACAAAAGGCTGCATCCTTTGTAGGAGAATACTCTAACCATGATTTAAATAATTCGAACCACGAAGATTGAAAGCGACGAGGATGACTTACTGGTCCAGATTTTGGATATGAAGAAAGTATGCACTGATATGGACCGGCATTGATATATCTTCGTCGAATTTCATCACGTTGATCGACAAGATATTCTCATATTTGTGGCCGCAATCCTGGATCACGCTCAAAATCATTGCTGATGTTCGTACTTTCAAGTCTTGAAAATTTTTTAGGGCGACTTTCTGGACTCGGAATCTCAATGTCAGTAGCAAGATTAGGAATTGGTGCGACAATGTTATCATCATTAACATTCTTGGTTGGAGGAAGTCGTTCATCAACATTGCTACTGCTAACATTTTTTGTTTGAAAGAAAGAATCAATTGAACATGACTTTGACTTTCTCGTCTACAAAAATAACCATATTATAATTAGCGTAACTATTGAGTACGATAAATGTATAGTAAATTGTTCAGTTCGTGTTTTTTCGTAACTGTTGAATACGTAAATATTATAAGAATTAAACTAACGATAGCTTAACTATTGAAATAGTGTAACAATTGAATACATTAATACTATAAAAATTAAACTAATGAATAGCGTAACTATTAGAATAGCGTAACAATTGAATACATTAATACGATAATTAGCGTAACTATTGAATTTGTTAATACTTCAAGAATTAAACTAAAAACAAAAGAACTCACCTCGATCAATTCGTATTTTTTCGTAATTCGGAGATTTGAAATTTAGGATTTGGAAGAATGAAGAATGAGAACGAAAAGATTATGACGGCCGGTAACTCAAAGAATAAAGAATACAACAAAAAGAAACCCTAATCAATTAGTTACGATATAATGGCATTTTTGTAAATACGTAAAATGTGAGTATCTAATTGAAATAACTAAAAAAAAAATTCCAAAAAATTGGGGGGTGCCGTGGCCCACCAAGAGGTCAGGCAGGAGCTCCGCCTCTGCCTCCATGGACCATCGTGGAGCACCACTCTCAGCAATCACGTTACACAAGATGATGAAGAGAGAGAGATTTTGCAGGTAAGAATTCATGTGAACACTGCAAGAAAATCCACTTTTAGCGACGGACAATTCCGTCGCTAATAGTGGGTAATCCGTTGGTAAAGACTTTTAGCGACGGACTGTCCGTCGCTAAAAGTCCGTGGTTAAAAACCCCGTTGCTAAAAGATTAGCGACGGATTTTGGTGATCTGTCGGCAAATGTTTACTTTTACCGACGGAAATAATTACTTTTAGCGACGAAAAATTCCATCTCTAAAGGTATTTTCTATATTTTTCTAATTTTTTAATTTCTCAATAAAAAATCTTTTAGTGGCTAAAATTCCGTCGCTAAAGTCCACTGTAAAAGTATTTAGTAACATTAATTCCGTCGCTAAAAGTCTTTAAATCATTTACCAACAGATTTTTAACGACAATTTCATTACTAAAAGTCTATATCTAAAAATATTTACCATTTTGCAGAAGGACTTTTAGTGACGGAATTCCGTCGCTAAAACCCAAAAGGCTGTTTTTTATTTTTATTAATTTTTAAAATGCCAAAGCTGTTTTAGACAGTTACTTCTAATCAACTAATCCAACGATAAGTTAATTCTTTAAACGAGCATTCATCTTTACCAAATTCCAAGTAAAACAAAAGATTTAAGCTAGATGTCAATACGTATCTCAAAATTCAAAATCTCAATATGCTAAAAAACAACACATTGCAAAATAATGGCTACAGGACAATGGTAACAAGGACACCCTCCTGTAGTTAGTTTTGTTTTGGCTTTCACTATTCACCTTCCTGTATCCCCCTTCTTAGAAAACAAGGACAATGGTAACCACAGAATATTCTCAAAGAATGACAAGAGCATCAATGACACCACTAATTAACACTTGATCCCACGATACAGCAAAAGGAAAAAAGACAACAGGGGGAGGATGGAGAGAGAGAGAGAGAGAGAGAAAATAAAGCCCTTCTCTTGAAAGGAGCAAAGCAGCAAGAACGGCCCCGATGAACGGACCAACACCAACCCAGAAGATCCACTGAAAGGCAGGATGAAAAACAAAAGTTAGAGCTCATTTATGGATTCAAATTAAAACTTAAATCGTCATCCCATGCATGGTCTTTGTTCTAAATGATTACAGCAGCAGCTAATTCCCAATTGTATACCAACCCCTACTTCTAAAATTGCAAAACAATAAAAAGAAAGGGTTCAAAAAACTAAGAATCAAACATTGGATCAGAAAATTTACCTTGTTTTCACCGTCAAAATAGCCACCATACGGTGGCCGGCGACAATGGAGTTCAGCGGGGAAGGTGCGTGCGGGACTGTAGCACCGGGCGTGCGTGGCTGTTTCACCCGCGGGGCGTGCGCCGCGTGCCTAGCTGCTGGCGCCGGCGGGGATGCGGTGGTAGGTGTGGCAAGGGGGTGAGGTGGGGGGGCTGTAGAGAGAAGAGAGATGCATAGAGAAAACAAAAGAGAAGCTGCGGCTGGGAGAAAAGAATGCAACTAGGGTTTGTGTCTACTTATATAACTTTTAGCGACGGATTTTCTCCGTCGGTAAAAGTCCGTCGGTAAAAGTTATTTAAATATTATTATTTTTTTTTAAAAAAGCTTTTTAAAGAAGGTAGAATTTTTCAAATTCAAATTAGCGACGGATTTACCGTCAGTAAACGTCCGTCGCTGAAAATATTTACCGACGAAAAATTCCGTCGGTAACTATCTTTAGCGACAGACGTTTACCGACGGAAATATCCGTCGCTAAAGTGGTTTTTAGCGACGGAAATTGATCCTTCGCTAAAAATCCGTCGCTAAAAACACTTTTTCTTGTAGTGGAAGTACACTAAACCAAAAAAAAGGTTAGAGATTTCAAAAGCGCAAAATTCACCGATGGCTGTACGTAGTCCTTGAATTAAATTGTACTCGTCATGTAGTAGGCCACACATTCTGAAGCGATGAACGCTTAAAAATAGAACTAATCGAAATCAAGTACGCGGAGCGGCTTAGATTTTCGGGAGTAGGTCTACCAAGTCTCCTAATTACGCTATGTTTGTGTGTTCACGGCACTTGTACCGTTAGTACAGCATGTGAAAGAACAACAAACACACAAAGCAACCGTTCAATTTACGGGTTCAATTAGGTGGAGGCCATTATGGTACTAATTATGTTCATGTATCCTTGCACTAATAAGTTTGCTACATGCTCGCATACCATGGGTTGAACTATTGTTGAGAAGTACTTTTAATGGCAATTCCAGTAATACTTGTCATAGCGTTATTGGTAATATTGATTACGGCAACTCTGGTAGCAGCTTTTACAAAAATTATAATTGCCACAATCACATAGTGTTACCAGAAGTGACAATAAAATTTGCAATGCACAACCCTTTGGTACTTTGATATTGTAGTACCAAAAAGGCCATTAATTTTAAATGATATATATAATGGCCTTTTTGGTACATTGATATTGTAGTTTTAAAATTTATAGCCAGCCATAGAAGCAATGGATGCATGCAAGAGGAGGGATGCCACTAATGGTATCTCTTAGGGTCTGTTTATTTGTCGAAAATGTTATACCAGAAAGCGTTCCTCGATAGAATTTAGAATACCGTGAAGTAAAAGGAAAAGAAATTTACCTCCCTTCCCGTGTTCATTTGACACAAAAAAAAAAAGAAAATGACTTATATTATTCAACGTACTATGAAGAAAGTAAGCGTTAGAAAATTTAACTTGATAAGGATTACGTCACAACTTTGTTACGATGCTTTCATGCGCGCAAAATCTTGTAAAATTTGCAAGACAATAAGTTGATCCTTTTGGAATAGTTAGATATACCGGGTCTAACACTTTCCCATGTGAATTTTGCAGGACAACATTTTTGAGAATGTTTAATTTTCTTTTCCTTTTAGGGCTTTAAAGTCTGTCCACGTTACGCAATACATTTAGCATCAAAACGCAACATTTAGTGACAAAAATATGGACCACAAAATTATCTACATTAGAATTGCCTAGGTGTTAGAGTTGCATTAGATAACCAATTTTGGGTACAAGGAAGGCGGGCTGGCCTGGTACATATCCCTGCGCAGTTGACGTGTTTCAGGAAACCTCGTATGCTTAGGAATCGACAATCCTAAGCTCTTCGTGTTTGGGAACCTGCCTACACACCAGAAAAACCAGAAAGAATTCGGAGGAGACAACTATGGAGAACGACGTGGGGATGCCAGAAAGAGTACCGCTACTAAAAGCGACTGCATTCTTCGGAACCTGGTTTGGTTTATTTATCTTAGGGGCTGTATTGTGTTACATCTGGAGTGGGAAACGTACGACCCCCAACGGTCTGATGGTTTTCCTCGTGGTTTTGGGATCATTCTTCGCCGCGGGTGCTTTCACGGTGATAACAGTAGTGACTATGCACATATGTTTTGTTAAGTGTATACGAACCGCAAAGGTCCGACCGGTATGAGCAATGGACCGTCAATGCATGTTCACGCAGAAAAACATCATTTGCTTAGATTTGTATGTTTTCAGAACTTTGATTGGCGCTTTTTGCTATCAACATGGATGTAATCATGATCTTATGCTCGCAAATGACTTAACTATGTAATCTTATTAATTAGTTTTTTTGCTCTTTTCCTTATTTCAGTGTGAAAAATAAAGAACATTTTAGATACTCTGTATGTAGTTAATTTGCCTGAAAATAAACGATACAACAATAGCTAGAAGGTGCGCGTATAGCTATATCCTCATTTTCTGAGAAAAATTGGACGATAAAGAGTATGACGGCTGCTGCGCAATCCACGCCTTTTTAGGAAAACATACCCCAAGCATTGGTAAAGGTACCCGATATCCAAGAAATCTTCACTAAATCACATAATCTGTTTAGCATGATCATCTATAATTGACTACCTAGATCGGGTGCATGGATGTTCTTTCTTGCGCGCTAGAACCATTGGAAGAGCACACTTGCAGTTTAGCATAAATCTTGTACCACCTATATAGAGAACTATTAAGATTTTATACGATAATAAACGTAACGTTGGACATTAATTGGTTTTACCTTTTAAGGAGCCAGCTCCCTCCAACCCGATAAGAGATCCTACCATTGTTCTCAAAATCGCTAAAAGAAACGCTAGTAAAAATACTTAGCGACAAACTGTTGTTGCTGCTGAAGTAGGGGTTTGAGGAAGTTCCTCCGGCCCGAGTTGGAGCAAACATTATGTAAAAGAATTATCCAGCAAATGGAACGGTATTCTTCTGGTTCGTTTTGCCACTGGAGAGTGTGGACTCAAAGATCGAAACTAGCTTAAATATGTACGTAAAATTAGTTAATACTTCAGCTTTTATACATAGTATGATATCTCTCTATCTTAAAAGTCTAATGTGTTTAGACATGTTTCTACACATTTTCATTCCAGAAATACCCTCTCATATATTCCATATTACCACCTACCCGCCTGTTTCCAAAACAATGCAAACACGTGCCAACCGCTAACGGCGACTCCAAACGGCACCATAAACAAATGCCTGCTCCTCTTACGCCAATCGATCTCACTTCTCACAGACAGCCTGCTCTCAACACAGACATTTGAAAAACCATTCTCACATAAGAAATACCAGGCTCTGAAACAGCAATCGCAGGCCAATCTGCAGTTCATCATAGATTGGTACTTCGAGAATTCATCTGCAGCCCAGAATTCCTTTGTGAACACCACCAGAAGAAATATTAGATTGTTAAACGGTGAATCGGAAGTCAAATTGCAAGTCATCTGCAGATTGGTATTCCACAATTCATCTGCATCTACTGGTCAGTCTTTGATTTAACAGAATTGCATTTGGTTCGCTTTTGATTCTTCGATACATGCATTCGGTTCTCTGATGTTTATCTATGACGTGTCGGATCAATCTATTGTTCATGGTATTGCTTCCTCTTCGATCACCGCCATTCCCTCAGATAAAACCTATGATCACGATTCACATATACGCACATGTACGTACTTTAAATCTACGATTTTGATTTATGTACACAGACATTCTGGTTGGTGTTACCATCTGCATTATGTATCTAATGGTGGGCTTTCAAGGGCTACATCTTAGAGCTACTGCAGAACCAAGAGGCCTTCTCAATTCTTGAACCTGTTGAGGAATTCATGTATGGCATTCAAGCTTATAAGGTAGGAACACCTCTCATGTAGAACACTAACTTTATACATTTGATGTTGATCTTACATCGATTTTTTCTTTTTACTTATCGTAGGCGTGATTTTGAAACACCAAGATGGTCTTTAACTACAGCTCCTCCACATTTTTGTCATCCGTTCTCTTACCCTTAAAGGTTGTTGTGTCAATATATATAGCTGACATATGTTATAATTATACAAACAAATGTTATTGTATCTTTTTTATGAGATTTGTATATACTAGGTTTTATTGTTTGCCACCAAATAATGTTCATCTTTTTTTATTATATGTATGGATTGCTTTTGTGGTATTCATTTTCTTTTCCTTTAATTTATGTAAGTTTAAGTGACACTAGAATTGATATATGATTATATCAGAATTATAAATGACGGGTTCTAAATTAGATGTGTCAACATGGCCTTCAAATACACATATTTCGTAACCATCATATCCTGCAAGTTATATTGTTCTTCTATTTGGCTTTTATATGGAGAAATTAAAAGGTCTATTGTATTAATTAATCATTTTATAATTTAGTTCCTTTAAATATGAGGTAAGAAATAGGGGAAGTTGTAATTGAAACAAATTATTCGATTGATGGAATGTATTAAAACAATGAATTCACTTTTCATCTCCACTCTCTTTTCCTCCACTAAAATAAAAGAAAATTAAGGATTTGTAAATATAAATATTACTATTTTGCCGTCAAACATAAGGCACGATGAAAGTACACAATAAATGAAGTAACTTTGGCAAAATTAAAAGTTGTTGCTACCTGAATATATGTTGCTCTTATCTTTATAGCATGGGAATAAGTAATACATTGTTGTTAAACGAAATGCCTCTGAGCATCACTTATATACATTTTGAGGAACTATAGAAGTTGTTTGCCACCATATTGTTCAACATGGATGTGAAAAGCAATTTCACAATACCTTCTTTTTTAATGTTCTATTAAGCAATATTTATCACTATATAGAAAACAACTCACGTGCAACGCACGTGCATCACAACTAGTTTATATAAATGAAGGCCCTCAATAAGTGTCATCATCTAATGTGATTCAATAATCTACTAATAATTTGTGCCTGAACATTATTGTGGCTCTTCAAGAAATGCAAAAAGCCAGTTGGAGAACCCTTTTCAGATAATTTGTACGAAGGTCTTCCAAGTCCCCCTGCTTGGAGCTCTCGGAATTCATGTTAGCAATGAATTAATAACCAACCTACCGAGTTAATCTTCTAGCACATGGTATTGGTTCATGGTCTAAATAAATATGCCAATTATGGTTCCTACTTCCCAGTAGAACTTTTTCTGTTTTTTTGACATGTATGTTAACATCCTAAGAACACTCCAAGGCTAAACCATGGAGTTCCAAAGCAAGATTTCTTAGTCCAGAAAACAAGGTATAGAACAAGCAAAAGACTAACAAATCCCCATCTCCCTATTAGATTACGTGGCTATATATGCTATATAGTTAAGGTCTAACGTTTGAAGGATAAAATAGCCTCAAATGACCTGCCAAGTCTAGTTAGTCTTGGCTAGCTTAACTAGAATGACCTGATGAGAAGTTAAAGACCTAGTTAACTAGGTACATTAGTTGCTTACTTCCGAATAAAACTCCAGAAGTGTTTTATTAACTGTAAGGAACTGAGATTGAAGTGATAATTAGATTGTGAAATCTAAAATTATGGAGACATGTTTTCGCGACTTCTCGGCTGTTATTTTGGAGATAAGATTTATCTATCTATAAAAGGCCACCATCTATATGTCGTTTGTATCACTTCTGAATACCCAGAAAATTAAATTCAGTTCTTTGAAAGAATGCACCTCAATCACATCTTTCTTTCATTATAAATCTTCCCTGGCTACTAATTTCTAAATTTGCAAGTCTTTGACCCATAAAGAAGACATTGAAGATGAAACGCGATTTGATTTTGGGCTTTTATTTTTTCTCCTATGGGGGTATTACACATACACCATTTTATAATCACATTGGTTACGTTTTTGGGTATTGAACTTTTTGTAAAGTTGCAATATATGTTCCAGTTCAGCCATAAAAGCCCACGTCCTGCCTTAGCCCCTCATCCCACAAACCTGAATCACAGCTTCCCTTTGCACCCATCTCTGAAAAGTCAAATCCAGCCGGCAGATTTCCTCTCTACCAATCTCGGTCTACAGGCTTGCTTTTGCGCTTCATGGACTCCGAAATTTTTTGGATTGGGCAAGATACCTGGTGGTGGAAGCTTTCTTCTCAACTTCAATTGCAATCTTCATTGAAGAGATCACCAATTGCTAGAATTACGACGAAGCTCTTGATCAGAAATCACCCAAATTGATAAAATTATTGGAGGGAATTTCTAGTCAGTTTTGCACACCCTAATGTTAATTTTGTCTTTATTTGGTGAAATTGCTTATGACTTCTAAGGCTGCTAGCGTTGAACTTAGTATAACTGAAAAGCGTAATGGAAACAATTCTTCAACTTGAAAACGTAGAGTTAGGTACGTCTTGTTTGAAGACAAAGTTGAATATGTGGTAGATGCCTGCCCTAAAGATTCACCCCTTAGAGCCGAGGAGGCTCCAAAAGAGGGTTTTTATCATTTTGTTAAAATGCTAAAAATTGGCTAGATCGACCTTGTTGATATTTATCGAACTAGACTTTGAAGTGATATATGAGAAATATAAATTTGTTAAGTGAAACTTATGTCACTATTTCTAACAGTTACATCTCATTATTGATTAAAAATTACAATTGTACTGTTATGAAAGAGGGTAAAAGTATTGTGGATCATGTCAATTAGTTTGTCGTGATTTTTGTAAAAGAATTGACAGCTTTAGGTAACCCTATTCCTGGTTACTGTTTTGTATAGCCTACAAATTTGTGGGACCCATTGTTATCTCTTCTATCTTAAAAGTGTAACATGTTTAATCATGTTTCTACACATTTTTCAGTACCAAAATACCCTTTGAGATGTACCATATCACCGCCCACCCTCTCACGCCACCTCCAAATGGCGCCATGATTAACTGTTGCTTCTCTTTACTCTAGCCACCTCTTCATCTTTACTTACTTACAGTAACAAACCAAAAAAAGCCCCGTGTCCTTTTGCGATCTTCCAAACGGCGGGGGAGCACGCACCTAACCGCTGCCATTCTTCTGAAATCCTCAAGGATTTTCACGCACGCAATTACATCGATGAATACATGCCCATTTCTTCAAGTTTCAGACTACCGTTTCCAGGTTTGTTCCCTTCATTTCTCCGTCTTTAATCGTCATCCTTCCCAATCTCAGTCTCAGTCTCAGTCTTTCTCTCCAACTACCTGGTACTAGATCTCTAAAATAAGCTATACCACGCACATCAAACCATCACCTGCATATGTAAATGCATTGCGTTTGTGCCCTTGTTGATTCATCTTTCTATTACATCAATTAACCTGCCATGCATTTCAAACCTCACCGCATTCTGTTCAATTATTGTGGATTAATGCCTTTCAAGTTGGATTTACATTGTACATGTCATAATTCAACAGTGCCCGTCATATGCATATGCATTGAATTTTGCCCTTGTTGATTCATTTGTCTTTCTGTTGCATCAATTTATCTGGACATACGTAGTCATTTGTCATAATTTGGTAGATGCGAATCTCGGCCCTTTATTAATGTTCATAATTTCATGTTTCTTATCTCTTCCCGGCAGCAATTATCGGGAGACACATACCCATTTGCAACGTTTTCTCTGATTAACCACAAAGGGTAAGTTTCCTTTTATGTATGTTCTGGACCTTTGTAGTTCCATTCTCAATCTTCTTTTTATGGGTTTACTGCTTTTACGCGTACTTCGTTTTTTATACTTTGACATGTTTTGAAAATTAAATTACAGTGTGCTTTGTTCTGCTGGTTACATATACAATGTGGTTATGGTTTATCAACGTGAACATTAAGGCAATTATGAAAATAATGTACACTATTAGAACGATTTAGGCGATACATCATGCAATTTTGGCGTGAGCCGTTAGTAGATCATGTAAATCGAAAATAAGTTGGTAAAAATATGGATGGTAATCAGTGTTTGGTAGATTAATTCTCGTGCAAAATTGAGAGTGTGGTTTAGAGGGGCTACATATTCTGTGGCATGAGAATGCAAGTTAGACCAATAATTCGTTTGCAAAAAGGGTTGTGGTCCTATCCTTTCTCTATGGTTGGGGTGTCTTGGGCAATGCCCTAATATGTTCCTACTTTGCTGAATTTTTGGGCTCAGGGGTTTGTTGACAATCTATTGGTACTAATTGTTGTGTCCGTGTGTTCCCCTTTATTGGCATTTTTGCTTCCCTATAAATCTTACTTAAGGAAAGAAAAGATATGTATCTGGACTAGGACCATGAGATTGGAATTTGAGTGAGATTGAGAGTCTAGGTCAATGACATATGGGAGAAGAGGTTAGTCTCTATCTCCATGGGAGAGTGCTTTAGGCACCAGTAGAGTAAAGCGGGGAAAGAGATGATTTGCCGCGGTTGTAGCTGTAGAAGCTGATGATAAAAAGCTAAGGAATCATATTTACGTGAATTTAGATACCAATAGGTTAACTTAGCCTCACTAACCAAGACAAAATAGTCCTTGATGTCCAATGCCCCTTAGGATGAATTGTGTCTTCAAACCATCATGAATGTTGCTGGTGGCTTGTGAATCCAAGATGCAAGTTTACATATTTCTTTGGTTTAGAATAAGGTACTCTGGCTGCTATTGCCTTTTCAGAACTGGATAAGCCTTTAATGTTGTTGAGCGTGGTATTTTTTGTCTCGATTCATGTTCGCGTTTTCTTATTTCTGTAAGGAAGTTTATTGATTGTCAAGATGACTCAGGTTTAAGTAAACAGGTATGGGGTTACTGATCATTCTTATCTTTTCGTCTCAATTCAATCCACAAATCTACCATTCTTCTCAAACATGTTCGTATCCATCTTCGACTTAGCATAACATAGCACTTTTGACTGGATGTAACTTAATGGCCCAAAATCAGTTTAAATCAGGTGATCAGCTTATATCACTTTTATGCTAGGTAAATCTTATTCTTTATTGAGCCTGCAACTTTGTACATTTCAATTCGTATTCTCCTTGTCCTCTATATTGAGGCAATTCTTATGCAATCAAATGCACCATGGTTTTCTTCTTCTTACTCCTCCCTTTTTCCATGGTGAGATATTTTTTTTTGAAGTTCACAAACTATCTAAACCCCTGCCCTTGTTCTCCATCCTCATAGATAGCTACAAAGCTAACTCGATAAGTAGGTTTGATACTCTAGATGTACCTGGCCTATATATTAATTAAGTCTATGAGGGGTGCCAAAATTTATTGTCTATGAAGGTTTTTCTAAGTTATACATACTTTTTTCGGGTTTGGTAAGAAACAAAATAATGAGACCTCGTGAAGCCAAGGTAGGAACACTGGTCTTGTTACAAGATTTGGGCCACTTAGCCATCTCATATACCCCTTGCGACCTCTATTTTCTTGCTAAAAGTTTCTTCTTGTTAAGTTATCATCTGCTTTAAAAGTTTAAGCTATTAGAGAATGAGTCCAATAATGTTGTCATGCTTAATACTCCCCCTCACGTGCAAGCTCCTAATTGCACGTGAAGAGACAAATCAAGATGCACCACCACCAAGTGCACAAATAATTAGAATGAAAATTGCATTATTATAAAGGGGACCAAATATGCAAGCGGGAAGAATTGAACCCAAGACCTTGCCAAACCAGAGCTCTGATACCATGTTAAGTTACCATCTGCTCTAAAAGCTTCCATGTCTCATTGATCTGAATAGAAGACTATTTATACAGGTTACATGATCTATATTAGGAACTAGACAAGAATCCCTAGAAATTAGTATTCCCTAGAAATTAGTATTCTATACTTGGTAAGTCAACTATACAGTCTACTTATTAACACTCCCCCTCAAGCTGGAGCATAGATATTGATCATGCCCAGCTTGTTACAAAGATACTCAACCCGAGTCCCATTTAAGGACTTTGTGAGAATATCCCCCAACTGCTCGCCTGTCTTCACATAACTGGTTGAGATCAAATTCTCCTGAATCTTCTCTCGAATGAAGTGACAATCTACCTCAATATGTTTAGTCCTCTCATGGTAAACAGGATTTGAGGCTATGTGACGAGCAGCTTGGTTATCACACCAAAGTTTTGCTGGTAAGGGAGGCTTCAAACTGATTTCTTCTAATAGGTGACAAATCCACATAACCTCACAAGTGGATTGAGCCATAGCTCTATACTCTGATTCTGCACTAGACCGCGAGACAACACTTTGTTTCTTACTTTTCCAAAAAATTAGATTCAAAAAAACAAAAACACAGTAGCCTGTAGTGGACTTTATTTTAAGTTTTGATCTCGACCATTCAGCGTCTGGTAAACTATCAATGTCAGAGTGTTCATTGTTGCTATTGAGCATGCCGAAGCGTGGAGGTCTCTTTAAGTAACACATAATCTATTCCAAAGCTGTCCAATGTTGAACAGTGGGCTCAGACATAAATTGACTAACAGTGCTAACTGCATAGGCAATGTCTGGACGAGTCACTATGAGATAATTTAACTTCCCAACCAATCTTCTATACTTCTCTGGATCATCAAGGCGGTCACCGTCATCCTTTGTAAGATGAACACTAGGATTCATTGGTGTGTTGCACGGCTTGGCTCCTGCCTTTCCAGTTTCTACAAGCAGGTCTAGAACATACTTCCTTTGAGATAGAAAGATTCCCTTCTTGCTTCTAGTCACTTCTATTCCCAAGAAGTATTTTAACTGACCCAAGTCTTTGGTATGAAACTTGGTCTGTAGAAATTTCTTGAGAGAAGTGATTCCTGTACAATCATCTCCTGTAATGACAATATCATCAACATAAACAACAAGTAGGATAACCCCAGCATTGGACTTTCTGTAGAAGACTGAATGGTCACACTTGCTCTTCTGTAACCCAAACTCCTGAGCTACCTCACTGAATTTTCCAAATCAAGCACGAGGACTTTGCTTCAAGCCATACAAAGATTTCTTCAAATGACATACCTTGCCATACTCCCCCTGAGCAACAAAACCTGATGGTTGCTCCATATACACCTCTTCCACAAGGTCACCATGCAGAAAGGCATTCTTGATATCTAGCTGATGTAAAGACCAATTCTGGGAAGCCGCTGAAGAGATGAACAAACGAACCGAGGTGAGTTTGGCCACAGGAGATAAAGTGTCAGAGTAGTCAACTCCATACGTCTGAGCAAACCCTTTGGCCACCAATCTGGCTTTAAGTCGAGCTACTGAGCCATCTGCATTAAATTTAACAGCATAAACCCACTTGCACCCCACTGCCTTCTTGCCTTCAGGTAAATTGACAAGATCCCATGTATGATTATCATCCAGAGCCTGTATCTCTTCAAGCATGGCATTGTGCCAACCCGGATGGGATAGAGCTTCTTTAACTGTCTTTGGTATGGAAACAGAGTCTAGAGAAACAATTAAAGAGCTAGAAGCTGAAGATAAGTGATCATAGGAAATGAAATTAGCAATGGGATATTTAGGAAGGGTGCACTGGCGTTTACCTTTACGAAGACCAATGGGTAAGTCAAGATCATTGGATGGCGGATCAGATGACGAAAGAACTGGTGCAGGGCATGTATCATGGTGTTCTCGCCTCCGTGAATAGACTTGAACAATAGGTGGCTTCACAGGAGCTGAAGGAATAATAGCCTGCTCGCCCAAACAATTCACATCCTCTGATTGTGCAACACCAGAATTAGCACCATCAGTAGCATTAGATGGTTCGACTGGAACAGAGACAGGAACAGACAGACCATCCTCACGGGTTCTATCCTCCAAAATTGCTGGCTCAATCGGTACTGAAGGGAAGATCTCATACATCAACCAGTCATCATCCTCCCCCTTACTGCTGGAATGAAATTTTGAGGAAAAGAATTGAATGTGCTCAGAAAAGACAACATCTGTTGACACCAAAGATTTGTGGAGGTCAGGAGAGTAGCACCGGTATCCCTTCTGAAGACGTGAATAGCCCAAAAAGACACATTTAAGGGCTTTAGGATCCAGTTTGGTAAGATGAGGCCTCACATCACGAACAAAGCAAGTACTCCCAAATATCCGTGGTTCTACTGGAAACAGAGGCTTGGTAGGAAAAAGGACACTGTAAGGAACATCTCCGTTGAGAACTGTGGAGGGCATACGATTGATCAGAAAACAAGCTGTGGAGATAGCATCTGCCCAAAATGGCTTAGGAACCTTCATTTGAAATAACAATGCCCGAGCAGTCTCAAGGAGATGTCTATTTTTCCTTTCAGCAACTCCATTCTGAGCAGGAGTATCAGTACAAGATGATTGATGAAGGATGCCATGTTGGTTCATGTAATTCTGAAAAGCAAACTCAACTCGCTTATTAACTCTAGGACTCAGCGAGCTTCGATGATGTTTTGCAAAATGACACGACTCACAATCCACTGAAGATATATCATGAAATTGAGGACACAACTTCTTCAACACTGGCAAAGAAGGATGACCCAGCCGACAATGAGCTTCAAATGGAGACACAACTCCAGAACATGCAACTGAACGAGGCACCCATGCATCCAGAATATAAAGACCATCAGATACATGCCCTTTACCAATAGTCTGCTTCGTCATAAGATCCTGAAAAAGACAGTGATCAGGAAAAAATGAGATGCAACAATTAAGGTCTTTTGTGAGGCGGCTTACAGACATCAGATTGAAAGCAAGACTCGGTAAACTGAGTACAGAAGATAAGGTAATAGAAGAAGTGGGTTTTACAGTCCCGGATCCCTTGATCGTATAATTGGACCCATCAGCTATTGTTACAGGAGATGGAGCTGTGTGAGACCGAAAACTGGAAAAGATTTTGGGATTACCTGTCATATGATCTGTGGCACCAGAATCAATGACCCATTTGTTTGAGGAGGATATGAGACACTTTTTACCTGACTCAGCAAAAGCAGCAACTGATTCTTGATGCTGAGACAATTTGGCATACTCATCAACTGAGATTGTGACGGTTTTCTCAGGAGATGAACTGGAAGTCGCAGCAACAGTAGCAGTGGTAGTCTGAGCTCTCTGGTTACGATTCCGTAACTTCTTACAGTAACGCTTTGTGTGTCCGGGCTCTTTGCAATAATAACACATAATCTCACTTGTTCCTCCATTATGACCCCCTCGGTCTCCACCTCCTCTGTCTCCTCTGTTATTATTCATTCTGCCAGCTTCACTCCCCCTGCCTCTGTTAGCAACAAGGACACTGCTTTGCTGATTAGAAAAAGTGGACTCTGTGCGGAGCACTCGACTAAACACCTCTTGAAGAGAGGTAATATCAGTACCGAAAAGAATCTGAGATTTAGCAGTGTCAAACTCAGGTGGAAGGGCACCCAAAAAGCTCATCGCCGCCATTTGTTCCCTTTGAGCCTGCTGTACTTTGATATCTTTACTAAAAGGCAGCAACATGTTCAATTCCTCATAGGTTTTCTTGAAATCCATAAAAAAGGCTGTGAGAGTTTTAGTCTCCTTCTCAGGACGATAGAAAGCCCTACAGACGTCATAGATCCGGGATATATTGCCTTTCCCAGAGTATAAGAATTCAAGATAATCCATAAGTTCTTTCACAAATTCACAATGATTAATCAAGCCAAGAACTTTACTGTCAATGGAATTACGAATTTGTAGAATGAGACGCGCATCTTCCCTTAACCACAATCGCTTGGTGTCATCAGTAGGGGGATCACTACTCAAATGATCATCCTTATCGATACTTCGCATATATATTCTAACAGTTTTGCTCCAATCTAAGTAATTAGTGCCATTTAGCTTATTTTCAGCAATTTTAGACAATACGGGAACCATCTCACCTACTTGAACCTTATTATCGGTCATTGTTCAATACACAGTGCCGAAGAACAACCCAAAAGATAAGCAGATAAAACTGGAGTAAAGCACAAACCGTGTACCGAAGGACACAAGATAAAGACGACCTTCAAAAGATATCGGAACAGGAAAGTACCACCGGAAACAGGCCGGAAACGTCAGAGCGACGTCGGAGGAAGAAACTGATGCTGATGGGAACAGCCACGCGCCTCCACTCGCCGGCGCGTGAGAAAAGGACAGAATCTTTCAACCGGCGCGTGAGACCCACTCGCAGGGAACCCAGTCACCGGACTTTGGGGAATGGCCGGAAACCACTGTGCGCACCTCCCTGGGGTGGTGGTGAGACTCAACTGTCACCAGAACTGGTGACGGCACCAAAATCAGTTCCGGGATTGAAAAACAAAACCCTTGAACCCAAAAGAAAAACCCCAGAAAAATCGAGCCAATGGCTCTGATACCATGTTAAGTTACCATCTGCTCTAAAAGCTTAAGCTATTAGAGAATGGGCCCAACAATGTTATCATGCTTAATACTTCTCATAATGTTTCCTTGTCAAAACCACTTTGTTTAAGATCAGTGATGTAGTTACTACAATCAGTTATTGTTTATGTTTAAGTCTATGTCCAGATTTTGTTTGTTTTTACTGCCTTTTATGTGGCTAGATTTGAAGGCAGGCTCAGCCAAATTCATGTGAAGTGATGTTAGATGTAGGTTGGGTACATCTTCGGCTGAAAGCATTAGGGACACTGCTTTATGTCATTTACCAACTTATATTGGTGATATTTTAGTTTAATGTTTAGGCGCCAAATTTAATAAATCACGTGAACACTAGGAGAATTTTAGCACTTCTCTCTTCCCCATAAGGAGTTGTTATAGTTCTTAACTCCAGGTTGATTGAGGATAAACCATTCTTGCAAGTTATATCTGTTCTTGAGGGTATTGAAGTTTGGGGTCTTAAAGAATTGTCCTTTCTCTGCTCGGTGATAAAGAGGATAGCTTATCCTGGCACGGAGATAATTACTTCGGCACTCCCTTGATGTCACTCTGTTCTGATGCCCTTGCTATAAAAATTAATGTAACAAGGTTAAGAATATGCTCTCTAGCTCTAACTTTTGCTTCGGCACTTGCACCTCCCACAATATCCCAGTCAAATCTTGAAAAATCTATCTTTTAAAAAATCTTAGGATGAAAATTGATGGTCACTTTCACCTATAACATGAAGTGAATAAAGTAAGATGATATAGATTGGTCATAAAAGAGGTAAATCACTTGATCTAAAATTATAAGCTGTTGTATCCATTTTTTGAGCTCATGACTAACCTGGTGAGGAAATAAGGGAGGTGTTGGAGGAAATTGAGGGCAGAAATATTAGAGTTTCTACCTTTTCTCTCTCTAAACTTTCTTTAAAATCTGAACAGGAAAGCGAAAACGGAATGGAGTTACGCAAGGACATGGGCATTTATAAAGTAAACAATGACCGTTTATTCATGAAATTAACAAATACTTCACTTTTTAATCTCGTCTTTATATCCAAGATTACTTTAGTTATTCATGTCAGTCAAATGTGTATGATTGTATAAATGTGTACATAAATAGGTATTTCTCTTAGCTGGTGGTTTGTTTGAAGAAGAAACAAAACATAAGGCTAAATAGGGAAATCACACATCAAGTTTCAGACCACCCATTTTCCATTCATATTGATTTTCTTCTTAAGCTTTCATGGCACAAATTAAAGCATTGGACAGACATAGAGAAGAGAGGAGAAAAAGACCTCTGAAAGTGAATTTTAATGGGTGAATGGAATGTTGGACTAAATTGCACTCAAGCTCTAAGCTTCTTAGTACTTTTGTGGGAGAAGAACTTAGGATAGGACCTCATTTTCCAAGGTGTGATGACATATTATTATCCAAGAACTGTAGCCCATATAGATTGCTATCGCACATTTGTGGGTGCCAAGTAGATGAAATTATTCGTACATGCATGTAATACGTTGATGTGTAGGGGGAATAGCCATTTTGCCGTGTATTTTATCTATATTTGTACATACCATGCACATTGTGCATAAGTTTGTTCAGGTATTACGGTAATATCTTTTGAAAGAAATATGATGTTGTTCAGTCAGTGGCAGACCACTTGCCAGTCGGGTGGTTTATGGTTCGAATTTGAAGGCTGTCAAAATTGCAGTTGTAAAGCCTTTAATTAAAGCTATTGTGTGAAGGCAGTGACCTTGGATCTGTTATCAAATCAGACAAGACAAGCTTGGTTAAATCTTCGTCCGCATATATGATGAGCGGAGGAGTGAAGCATCTAAATGAGGTGAGCCTCGCAATAACTAATGTTGATTGTGAAGCATCGAAGGTGTGAAACGTGGAAGCAGTCTCTGCACTAATTGGAGGGTAAAGGTGCGAAAGCCTAAACCTCCCACACCTTAGAGTGAGCTGCCCTTTTTTCTTTGGAGTATCTCAGTCTATGGCCAACTTGCACAGCCATACTAGCGCAAAATAGTCTGCGAGTAGGTGCCCCAACTTAAGCTGATGTAGGCACTTGGCTCAAAATCTGTTAATTGGTCAGGTTTTGAATAGATAAGAGATAGATTGAGAAGCTAGATGTAATCCTCTGCTAGATATCTATCACATGTAATATATGTGGTGCTGATGGAGTTTAATTCTCTTCTGGAAGTAAATACTAACATGGTAAGTATGGGTCTATGGAGGAATGGTGTTTTAACGGGGGTTATTTTTTTCGAAGAGTATTGTGAAGGAGGATGCATTTTAAAGAATCTTGGACATTCAGTTCGTTCAGGTTAGCACACAAGGTTTTGGCCTTACTGTGGCGGGAGCTGTGAAGGAACTGTTCTGAAATTTTCCCAGCATTGTTGAGGATAAGGAGCTTTCAGTAGCATGTGCTTACTCGATGACTTCTTGGCGGTAATTGTCTTCTGGAAGTAAATACTGACATGGTAAGTATGGGTGTCGATGAGGGGATGGTGTTTTCAGGGGTTATTTTTCGGAGAGCATTATGAAGAAGGATGCAATTTGAAGAATACTAGACACTCAGTTGGTTTAGAGCAGCACACAAGGTTGTGATCTTACGCTGGCGAGATCTCTGTGAGGGAATGGTTCCAAACTTTTGCCAGCATTGATAAGGATAAGGAGCTTTCATTAGCAGGTTTTTATGCCAGGAATTCTTAAGGAGTTGTGGGAGATTTCAAGATTGGAAGTTGGAATTTGTGGACCAATTTATGAATGTTTGGAAGTTAAGCGTTTTCATGTGGCATGCCTCTTCCAGTGGCCAGTTTTTAGTGAGATTCTTCCAAGATCTATTGGTGGATTCTATCATGAATTTCCTAGGTAGGCTATTTGGGAAGCAAAGGCTTGTTTATTTATTGCCCACTGAGATACATGGTTATAAACAAGAATGTAGAGAAATGTGCAACTAATAGTAGTTTTGTTAACTGAAAACTCAGGCAATGGTACTTACAACATATTAAAAGGTCGCGCTTCTTCTGTATTAGACAACCGCCAACTTGATGACCCCTGAATTGAAATTGAGAACCCTCAAAGTCATGTCCCCTGAACTCAAACTCCATAAATATGTGACCATATCTATGTCATCAACTCCTACTAACAATCCCCATGAACTCTCGATCGTCTGGTGAGATCTTTTGATATTTCTTCCGCTTCTTCAATATAATAATTATAATCTTAATTGTTACCGTCTATCTTTCATATTTCAGTGTGACTTAATTCTGATTGTTTTACACCCAAGCATGTTTTAATTTCTATAAATGTCATTTAAGATCTTATGAGTGGTAAGTAACATAGTACATTACCTGTTTGTATGTATGCCTCAAAGATTAGCCCTTTCAAGGTATACTCCAGTGAATTAAAAAGGGGTAAGTTTCTTTCATGTATGTTTTGGACCTCCATTTGATCTTTTGATATGTTCTAATAAGTACAATAGAGATTTGGTGGTATTCTCCATTTGATTTTAATTTCTATGCTGTCATTTAAGATCTTGTGAGTGGTAAGTAACAAAGTACACCACTTGTTTGTTTGTATGCCTCAAAGATTAGCCTTTTCAAGGTATACTCCAGCAAACCAAAAAGAGGTAAGTTTGGCTTAGTCAGCCTCTTAGTTACCTTTTTATGTATTTAGTTTTTATAAAGCTACAGTGAATCCTTCGTTCTGGCTATATCAATGGCAATTCAGCTCTCCATTTGATTTTTTTGACATGTTTTAATAAGTATAATTGAGATATGATGGTGCTTGGTCTAAATGGACAGTATGGTAACAGTTTAGCTACATTAAGTTATGGTAGTAATATATATGATACTCACAATTATAGAGGTCTAGGTGATAAACCAAGCCCAAAGAGAGTATTTTACCCTATCATGCTTAAGTTATATTTTCAATTTGCACATGCAATCTTCGAGTGAGCCATTACTAGATCTTCTGGATTGCAAGATGATGTAGTTAGTAGAAATGAGGATGGCAATAAGCATTTGGTAGATGACTTTTCATTTTATATATAGATTACTTCTTGCACAAAAGTGAGAGACCGTGGTTAAGAGGCCGAAAATTTATATGGTTAGAGAGATACGTGAGTTTGATCCATTGATCATTTGCCCCAGATTTGTGGTCCTTTGCTTCCTCTACATTTGGGATTTCTTTGGTGATGCTAAATCAGTTTCTTCTTTGCTTAATTTCAATACTCAGAATTTATTATATCTAAAGCTATCCATTACTTTGATTCCAAACATTTTCCTGTGTTTTTCTACTTTTGTACCAAGTTAGTTGATTTGACAAAGAGAGATATCTCTTGGAGGGATATGTGATTTCAATGCAGAGAGTTATTATGTTGCAAAACATGCTTGGACTGAATGCTCTATTAAGAAATGGTGTCGTATTGGATTGACAACTGATTTTCTTGTAATTGTGTAAAATATGTCAATTCTTCGCAGTTTGGCAAGAGCAAAATACATTGGCTACTACTGGTTGTGCAGCTTGTTTATGATTATACAAGCCAATTAACCAAAGGTATGCCACCATTCCCATACCACATAACCTCTTTTCTTTCTTGTGCCTTGGCTTCAAACAACTGCCAACAAACAAGAAATACAAGGTATGTCATGCTATGAAATTTAGGAAGTCACGTGTATAAAAGCTCTGGTTAGATTCGCTCCCCACGTTTTAGACTTTAGGTTCTCATGAAATAACATAGTGTAAAAGAAGACGAGACATTTGTTGGATTTAAATGTCTATTTATTTTTCGAAAAATAGAAAGATCGACTCCATCAAGAACTTAAATACAAAACTTTCCTGACTCATCTTACGAAAGTAATCCAGGACTTTGTGAGTTTGTTCTTTGAAGAAATTCTCTTCCAATAACCAGTTTTAATAATCAGAGAAACATTCAAAGAGAACATTCTATGTTAAATTGGGGCTTGGATACCCTACATAAATTGTGGCAGTTTGCACCACCTTGCTGTTCTGTAGTTCATGAGGCATGCTTATTTATATGCTTTGATCGACTTAAAGGTCAGTGTCCATGTTATAATACCTATGAACATGGCCAGATTGCAAAGGAGGCATTAAAGGAAAGAAATAAATCGTCGTTGTTTAATTGTTTTTGGGCTCCTTTTTCAAAACTAGATTACGATTGTCTACACCTTTTCCATTCTTGTGTCGGACAGCTTGACATGGGAAACTCAGGAAGGGTACAGTGTCCTTTGGGTTGGGTGATAGAAGTCATATTAGCTTGTACTCTATTTACTTATAGTATGTCATTTTGTTCATAGCATTATAACTACATGTGTTTGTAGTAATATATGTATGTCTGCTATCTCCACTACCAGGTACGTGCTGAAGCTAACTATTGGAAATGGCATTCGAAATGTTTATGTTACATTCTTTGAGGCAGCCGAAAGAATTATTAAGTGCCCTGTATATGACTTCATAGATACAAAGGAAAAGGTGAATCCTTGAGCACTACCTTATAACAATTATGATGTGTATCATATCACTTTGAACTAATAAATTTTCTTCTTTCATACAGGAGGGCCTGAACAATAAATATTATAAAGACTTAATTCAACAGTATGGGCTATCTTACATATTTTTAGTGAAGATTGATAAGAAAAGTCATCGCATAGGCCAAAGGCCGATTGCCGAGGAAGTACACAGGGATGGAGATGATGTGACCTTGAAGGGCACCAAAGGGGTAATTGACTTGGAAAATACGATAATCGGTTGCGAAAATGAAAATATTGGCTAAAAGAATCAAAAGTTCAAAGCCGTTAAGGTTGAGAAGGAATGATTTGCTAGAAAATCTTTGTTGTAATTATATTCTACTATTGTTTTTCAAACAATGACAATTCGGTTCTTGATAGATCATATTTTTATTAAATGTTTATATAAAATTCTTTAGACCCTTGCCTCCACTATCTTGATTTATAAGCTCGTGTTAACAACTTTTTCGCTTTCTCATGTAAAGAGCACTTGACTTAGATTTTAATGCATTTACCAGACGCAATATGCCTGAGTAGCAGTGATTTATTTTCTACTGGTTTGTTTTTTTAGTTTTCTCATCTTAGTGAAGTAGAAAGTTACATGTATATTGTACATGTAAAATAAGCATTTGAAATTTTTGAGAAAACTTGAAAAAAAAAACTAATTTTCTACCGAAAGAAAAAGATAAATATCCAATTGTCGGTATAAATAGCTAAGCATTAGGTTTCACCCCAATTGCCAAAAAGCGTATTATTTGTGTATAACACGCGTACTTCCTATTTTCACAGAATTTACAAAATAACACGCATTTTTTTGTACCAAAACGTTTTTGTTGCGTCAGGTATGGATGTTTTATTTTGTACTTCAAAAAGCCTAGCCAAAGTTGTTCTTGCTTTTTTCCGGCTCTTTGTACTTCAAGTATTTCGTTAAAATGTAATTTTTGAAATGAATTATTTAGAAGCTGAAAAAATAAAATTTCAAATGATAAAAAAAAAAATATTTCAATGAGTAAGTTATACAAAGTATATGTATTGAGACCTCATAAAAAATTATATATAAAGATCTTGAACATGGATAGTATTATTGTGATATAAATTTCTTATTTGTGGATTCATGATATAAAATACTATATACATATATGGTATATAGTTAAATCCACCAGACAACTTGAAGAAACAAAACACACCGTACTAAAACCAAACTCACCATTGCTTTGTCTTTCTCTCCCTCTCCCTCTCCCTCTATCTCGTGTGGATACAACGCAATACAGCTGAAAGGGCCCTCAGTCCCATCTTTCTTCTAAGGTGAAGTTCTGATCTGCTCCAACAGATATGAGATTTGGGAATAGAGTGCCGAATGCAAAAAGGTAGAATCTTCTCATTTGCTTTAGCATTATATAATGTCTTCCTTTTTCCCATACTTCTCCAATTTGGAAGTTTGTAAGTTGTTTGGAGTGTTTATTATCATATTATTATTATACATGGAAAATGCCATAATTTCAATTGAATCAAGGCCCAACTTAGTCTACCAGGCCATTTGTATTATAACGGAAAAACGGTCCCTAAATGAAAAAAAATCCATACAGACATACATTGGGCCCAAAGATTGTTACACTTCAATGCCTTTTTTGAAACGATGCATTTTTCCCGTATGACCAGAAGCGGCTGATCGCTTCTAACGGGTAGGAAATAACTGCCAGTCCATCTATCTATATGAATAAATAGAAAATCAACAGTTTGGCTGAGTTTAATTTGGATTATTTTGGTCGAATTCAATCTCCCCTTGCTCGTTACAAGATTCAACCCATTATCTGTTAACTGCACCTTGTAAACTTTTTCAGAATTCAGAATGGGCAACAAAAATCTTTTGTTTCTTCCTCCAGGGAATAATACTTATGTTACTAAATCTCTCATGAGTACAATTCAAGTATCAAGTAATGCCCTTTTATTTCTTTTTTCGTCATTTATTATTCGTACACCATCTAGAACCACGTACTTTAACATTTTCTCCGACCTTTGAAACTTGTTGCAACCGAAAATAGTGAAAATGATGTGCAAGCAACGACAAAGTTCTACGGCACATGCCCCAGATGTTATGTATCAGATGAAGCCCGACAAAAATGTAGCAAAAGTAATAGAAAATTCTGTTGCACCATAGGAGAGGGATGCTAACAAATTGAAAGAAGCATTGTAACCAGCTCTTCTCAATTAAAGCAATGTTTGAACAAACCTTGTATTTTGTGACGTTCGACTCTCCAATTCTTCGCGAAGATATTCATCTAAATGTAATGATGCTTGATCTCGAAGACTCGAAGTTGAATCAAATGATGGGGACTTTACAAGGTAAGAGCAGCAGTTTTGGAAAAACATTGTTGCATCAGTCTATGAGTGCAAATGTTCGCATCATCCAGTTTGTCAAGGAAAATACAACTCATTCGCATGCACTAATTGAGGTTTCAAATGGAGATGAACATACTGATGCGAAAACCAATACGAAGCAAAGGGTAAAAAACTAAACTTTTTATGTAATAAGGTTATTATTATTTTAGCCTTTTTAAACTTGATATGTTTTTGGAGCAAGTACTGGATTTTTAAGACCATGATATCACCCTAACAACCAAGGAACCTTCTCAAAATTTTGAACATATTCTAAAATTTATGTATGGCATACAAACTTAAGGTAGGAGCACCTCTCACACAGCACACCAGCTTTATAATTTGATATTAATTGTAATATGGTTTTCTCTTTTTGTTTATCATAGCCATCATTTTGGAATAACAAGATGCCCTTAAACTGCTGCTACTCCACATATCTATCATACATTCTCTTTACACCTAAGGCTGGTTATATCTATAGATGTAGCTGACATTAATTTGCTATGGTTGTATAAATATATGTTATTGTATTTTTTTAAGAACTTTCTTCATTCTAGATTTTGTTGGTTGATATTTACTAACGTTGATCTTTCCTTATGATATATGTGTGGATTCATTTTCCTCGTGCTCACTTTCCTTTCCATTACTTTATTTAAGCTTTAGTTAGTTTGGTTTTAATATATGATTATACCAGAATTACTTAGGACAGCTTTTGAAATCAGATGCGTTAAGATGGCTTGCAAATACTCTTCGTAACTATGGTATCCATCCCATCGCATTTTCTATGCATCTTCTCTCTCTCTAGGTTAAAGAATGAAGAATTTCAGGACATTTGTATTCAGAAAATGTCTTTCATGCCTAAACAAAATATATCTTAAATAATAATAAGAGAAAGGCGCCTCATTTTTTACTCGCGTAAAAGCTAAGAAAGAAAAAAGAAAGAAGGAAAAACTAAAGGGACGCAAGATATAGGGAGAATCGTCACTACTCCTGCACACCTCCTAATAAAACAGCTCTCAGTCCCCAAGCCCTTTCTCTTTCTGCAATCATAGGAAGGAAGTATTCCACCACCATGACTCGGGTTTGTACTCTTTCTTTTTGCTCTGATGCTTTCTTGATATATGTTGGATTTTGGGCTAATATTCTTAATTTCTTCCAAACAGATGGTAGTATCAATCAACAAACTGCTTGCTCTTCACACTTGATCATCTTATTGTAATGGTATGATAATGGAAATTAATGAGAATCTGAGTGCTCAACCAGTCGGCACGTTCAGGTAAATAACCTTAATCTTGCACTTTATGACATTATGGCTATTTTTTACTGTTGACAACTCACTCTTCTCAAAATTGCATTTTGCATTTTCATTTCTTTTTAATAATGTTTGTCCAGACCCAACTTTGTGGCACGTATAATAGTTCCCTCATTGAAATGAAGTTTACATATTAGATATGCAAAAACTTAGAGGATAACACTTCTTGGTTGATTTTGTGAAGGCTTCCTCCCTTATATTTGACTTGAGCGAGTACGTGCTTGCACCCCTAAGTTCATTTTCCTTCTTTCTTTGACGTTTCAACCTTTGTGCAAACCAAGTGTTGGGAACATATGTACTATTTGACAAGCAAATGAGAGTAAGAGTAAGAATATCGTAAATGTGCATATATTCCATTGTATTTTCTATGGAGTTTGCTAGAAAGACAATGGAACTAATCCGGGAGAAGTAAAAAGTTAAGTCGCTCATATATGTCAGGCGTTTGATTTTGATTGCATAAATGAAAAGTGCAAACTATCATGAATGATCCTATGACAAGTGTGATGATGTTATTTCTTGATATGATTGTATGCCATATTCAATTTATCATTACGAATGATTGCTTTGATTCTGTTAACTAATAAATATAGTGTGCATCAAACTCTTTTTTATTGGGCTTTGACTGCAGGTGATAGATTGATACTATGTAAGCGTTGACGTTATATTCTTATATGTTTCCTTCATTTAGTTTCTTCTTTAGATTTCTAACTTCTTTCGCCAGTACACCAAAAAAAAAAATGCAGTGTAGTCTCCAAACTGATTCTGGGATTGTCCATGCCGAGCTTTGCAATAGGAAGCCATGTATCTATTGGGTGATCAAAGCTTTGCCAATACATGGCAAGTGAAAGATGTTTCAAACCAACATGTAACAGAAACAAAAACCAGAGGAAGATCCACGGCCTTGCTCTGTTACAATTGTGCCTTGCACTAAAAGAAACCATTACAATTAAGTATTTGTGGAAGAGACATGTGTTCATCGCCAAAATTCTTCATATGTATGAGCTGAAAAACATTTAGGATGATGTATTATTGATATATAATCAAAACCCCAAGACCTTGTAAGAGGAAAAAGTCGATTTGACTTAAACTCGACCACAGCTTCAGAGTTTACAAATGTGTTTGGCATTACTTAGTTGATTGTATGATCGCAGTAGGGCATATTTTCTTTGTGACAATGCTATTAAATGTAAGTAAAGAGTAATCTGATAGTAAACATAAAGTTACAAGGTACATAACAATAACTACTTATTTACTTTTACTAGGTGACAGGCTTAAGAAGTTGATGTAGACTCTTGTTAATATTATTTTATCCTCGCTTGCTACGAATTAAATCTGTCAATAATTTTTTGTACATTTTGGATCAATATGCACAAGACTTTGGAGCGCGGACATTTGGAAAGCGGATTTAAATTTGGCTAAGCAACATTTCAGAGGCAAAAGTCGTGCGGCTAACTGATGAAGCTGCCCTTGCCTACAGCTTAAAATCTAAATGACAAGGAAGGCGTGGAAGAAACTTTTGTACTAGAGTCACAAATAAATTTTGTATTGAGTTTCAAGTGTTGATACTGCCTTCACAAGATAGTTTGCTGTCCAAATAAAATAGTTTGTGTTTTGAGTTTCATGTGTTGATACTGCCTTTCACAAGATGGTTTGTGTGGGTTGATTATATCCTTAAAAATCGTTTCTCCTTTTAATACTTTTGTGGATAAATAATTGAGCTAATGCCCTTTTGCTTTTGATTGAAAAGTTTTATAAATAGGGTGTGGAATTTTGCCAAGTTTATCCTTCACAGAATGATGAGTACTAGATGAATAGGACGTCACTTCATTCTTCCCTCTATTTAAACTTGTGGCTACCTGCATTTCTTTTCTTGCTATCTTTTTGCAATAGTGTTCTCTTCTATCGAGAAACGTAATGCCTCATATAATCACTTCTAAACATTTTGTGGAACTCGCCACTACATTGTTCAGTATGGATATGAAAAAAATTTCACAAAACATGTTCTTTTTTAATGTATTATTATGTAATATTGACCACTATACAGAAAACATCCTACGTGCAACGCACGTGACTCCCAACTAGTATTCATAAATGTGTTTGGCCAAGAATTAACTACAAAATTTTTTCCTATGCTAGGATTAGAAGTTAAAAGGATAGCTAAAACGAAAAAGAATGAATCTCAATTTGTTGCTTCTACTTCTAATTTTTATAGTAGTTCCACCTCTTCTCATGCCCCGATGTTGTTTGTAAACCAAACTCTTTTTCTAATACCCCTATTGTTTTTAAACCTAGAGGTTTTAAAAAATAGGAGCAATAAGTTTCAAAGAGGAAATGGTTATTTTAATAATAAACAATCAGGTAATTGTTATACTTGTGAAAAATCCAATCACCAACATGAGAGCTATCTGGTTTGGAGGACCCGCTAGCCTCAAAATAAATTACATAGGCCGTCCGTTTCGGGAATGACTTATTGCATGGCTAAAAAAACCTAAAGCAAATGCATTAACCAAACAGTCTCTCTTGTATCAACACGTGGTGCATCTGGACACATATATTTGAACCACAAAATCAGTCTCTCTTATATCAGTCATTTAGACTATCAAGGACCTCACCGATAAGATCAAGGTCTCACTATCCAAAAATGCAAAGCCTTACACCCAAACCCGCAAATCTGATAACCTCGTACTCCCCTAATTATACACAATGAGTTACACTCGTGTAATTGCATTAATAAGGAACCCTTCGTGGTACGTATGGTTTTGTGCTTTAACAAAAAACTTCTCAAAGCTGGTATAGGTGTTACGTGTCTAAAACGTCATAACAAAAGGTGTGGATCGGCAGCAATCACCACGGTAGCGATAGACTGGGTGACATAGTGACAAATTGGGCCAAATCAAAGAATTTTTTGCATATCCAATTTATTCTTGACTCAAAGTTTTTGCTCTGCCACATGACGAATATTGAAGACATTATCGAGCCGATAGCACCGATAATGTATGACTTTTGTTATATAGTTGTAGACTTGTATTACTATAGTGTTGATAGGGTCACAGTCTTGCAATTGAAGGAGGCTAGATCCTTAGCCGCTTTTGTGTGTCACGCCCGAATTGTTGTTCATCACGATTGGGTCAATGGAATGTTGCTGCAATGAGAGCTATCTTTCCTTCCTTTGGTTATTTGTAAAATATTTACTGTAACAGTAACCTGCTATGGGATAATTATCTGTATAACTATTTTGTCTCTTGTACGTGACATATATAATCACTACTGTGTCCTGCAAAAAGCCAAACTGGATGGCTCACGCAACTGGCTTGTAACTTTTGATTATCAATGCAATTCTCATCTTCTATAAATAAATAAAAAGGAACTATTGCCCTCAGAATAAGGATGGAAATAATAAGCAGTTTAAAAGGGGACCTAAGACATTGTTTGTGTGGTTTCCAAATCACATTTTTTTTATTGCAATTCTCGGTCTTTGTGGGTTGTGATTCAACTTATTCTTGTCATATGGCAAAGACTAGTGAGAATATTGTAGAGATAAAAGATGTTAAAGCCAGCGACCACAAGCTCTATACAACAATTAGCAGTACTGTCATGTGCTTGGTGTTGGCACTGTGAAAATTGCATTGCCCAGGGGCGGATCCAGAAAGTTCAACCGGGGGGGACCAAAATGTCATAAAAAATTAACGGCTAACATAAATAATTCGCGTCACGATTGAATATGTTAAATGCAAAATAGATTGCTCAATTTGACTAATAATCATATAATTTAACTATTTATAGTGATTTATTTAACTTGTAAAGTTAGTCAACAACAAAATACTAATCTTGCATGAAAGAAATTTTACTCTTATTGTATATATGCATTATTAGTGCGATTATCAATTGCATGATGACAATAATCACGTATAAGTTAACATACTATAACAATTTAAATTAAAAAAGAACTAACCTTGATATATTAATGTTTACTTTAAAATCTGGAGATTTAGAATTTGAAAGAATGAAGATGGACAAGAGAACGAAAAAGATAAAAGATTACGACGGCTGGTGGCACAAAAAGTAAAAAAAAAACATTACAAAATGAAATCTAATACATTGAATAATTAAAATGGTGCCATTTTAAACATAACTACCTATTATTTAAAACAACTAAAAAAACAAAAAAAAATTTTTTTTTTTTTTTGGGGGTGGGGGGGGGGGGGTGCCATGGCCCCCCCTGGTCATGCTTGGGCTCCGCCCCTGGCATTGCCCAAACAGAATAATCTCATCTTGACATATGCTCCCTACCGACCTAACATGAGGCACAATGTGCTCTCTTTGCCATGCATGGACAAAAAAGGTTTTGAGCTGTGTTTTAGGTCTTTTAAAGTTTCTATTGTGAAGCATTCATATATTCTTGTATGGAGGTTTAAGATTGATTGTCTTTATCGTTTGAATAATTTTGATGGTAATGAAAATGTTACTAGTTATTCTGCTTACATGGATCTGACAATCGTGACCCTTTAAATTTAAAATGCACAACAAGAATGGAGTATTTTATTACTTTCGTTGATGATTTCTCTAGTTATGGGTATGTTTATTTTCTTAAGCAGAGATTTTAGTACAAAAAGGAGGTTGAGCCCGACAGAGGTGGAGAATACATGGTTGTACACTTTTTAACAATATCCTATACACCACAGCAAAATGTCGTGGCGGAGAGACGCAAGGAAAGTTTTAGATACGGTTTGTTCGATGTTAAGTCAAGCAAAACTCATCATTACCTTTTAAGGTGAAGCCTTAGCTGCAGCCATCTGTAAATTAAACACTACAAGAAAAGAGGGAATTAGCGACGGACTTTTAGCGACAGACTAAATTCCGTCGCTAAAAGTCGTTTCAGAGACGGAAATAACCGTCGGTAAAAGTCCGTCGGTAAAACTATTTAACAACGGAATTATTCCGTCGGTAAACACACCCGTCGGTGAAAGTAGGGTTTTCCCGACGGACTTTAACCGACGGGTGTGTTCCGTCGGTAAAAGACTTAAAAAGATCAGATCCCCTTTCTTTTCTTTCTCCCGTTGCTCTCTCTCTCTCTCTTTCTTTCTCCCGTTGCTCTCTCTCTCTTTCTCTCTCTCTCTCTCTCCCTCTCTCTCTCACCGGCGATATTGCTTCTGTCGCCATCCCCGTCAACCTAGCCCCGGACGGAATAGAGCCTGCCACCGCCACTGCCGCCCATCTTCAAAACCGAAGGACCGCCGCCACCACTGCCGCGCTGCCACCACTGTCGCGCCGCCACCACTGCCGGTCTGCCACCACTGTCTGCGACGGGTATGGGCTTTTATCCAGAATACCTGTTGTTGCCGTGTGGGCTGAAAGTCTTAGCCTAACTATCAAATACTTTTCGGCCTCTACTTTCAATGTCTAACGTGGGTCACCATAAGGCCCAATCTGTTTCTTACTGTAACTTATTTGGTTGTTGGTCTTCGAAATTTTGTTATTCGGGTAGCAGTAGTATATTTGTAGCGCCCTTAGTATATGCTTCAAGGTTAAACAAAGGTTAATTGCCTTGTCGGTGTATGTAGATGCATGCAACCGTAGGATCCCTCTTGTGGACTTAGTAGAAGAATCTACGCAATCCCTTGACTGGCCGGCCCATTGAAGTCATTTGGGATGTCTCAGTATATTCCCCGACAAAGTCACAATATTCACGCATGATATCGTCATAAATAATTCGTTCTTAAAAGTTGAAAATTTGACGAAGAAGTATGAAATGAAGCATTGAAAATTTGACGAAGAAGTATGAAATGAAGCATTGAAGCAATGTCATAAGTGGGAACCACGTACACTCGAGTCCGACTTTTGTTACACTTTTATCTTTGTTGACGAGATATGATAGGTGGTTACCGTTAATGACGTTCGAAAAACTCCCGTAGCGAATAAAAATAAGAAATCTTCTGAAGTAAAAAATGGCTGCATAGGCCAGCTCTCTCTCTCAGTACTAAGTCAAGGCTTGGAGAAGTATTTGTTCTTTCTAACTGCACCCTAAACCCTAAACCCTAAACCCTAAACCCTAAACCCTAAACCCTAAACCCTAAACCGAACCCTAAACCCTAAACCCTAAACCCTAAATTGAACTAATTGAACCCTAAATTGAATGCCTCAAATCAACCGAACCCTAAATTGAATCAATAGAGCCCCCTAATTGAACCCTAAATTGAAGCAATTGAACCCTAAATTGAATGCCCTAATTGAATCGAACCCTAAACTAAACTAATTGAACCCCTAATTAAACCCTAAATTGATTGCCCTAATCCAACCGAACCCTAAATTGAACTAATTGAACCCTAAATTGAATGCCTCAAATCAACCGAACCCTAAATTGAATCAATAGAGCCCCCTAATTGAACCCTAAATTGAAGTAATTGAACCCTAAATTGAATGCCCTAATTCAATCGAACCCTAAATTAAACTAATTGAACCCCTAATTAAACCCTAAATTGATTGCCCCAATCTAACCGAACCCTAATTGAATGCCCTAATCCAACCGAACCCTAAATTGAACTAATTGAACCCTAAATTGAATGCCTCAAATCAACCGAACCCTAAATTGAATCAATAGAACCTCCTAATTGAACCCTAAATTGAAGTAATTGAACCCTAAAATGAATGCCCTAATTGAATCGAATCCTAAATTAAACTAATTGAACCCCTAATTAAACCCTAAATTGATTGCCCAAATCTAACCGAACCCTAATTGAACCCCAAATTGAACCCCCTAATCCAACCGAACCCTAAATTGAACTAATTGAACCCTAAATTGAATGCCTCAAATCAACCGAACCCTAAATTGAATCAATAGAACCCCCTAATTGAACCCTAAATTGAACTAATTGAACCCTAAATTGAATGTCCTAATTGAATCGAATCCTAAATTAAACTAATTGAACCCCTAATTAAACCCTAAATTGATTGCCCCAATCTAACCGAACCCTAATTGAACCCCAAATTGAATGCCCTAATCCAACCGAACCCTAAATTGAACTAATTGAACCCTAAATTGAATGCCTCAAATCAACCGAACCCTAAATTGAATCAATAGAACCCCCTAATTGAACCGAACCCTAAATTGAACTAATTGAATCCTAAATTTAATGCCTCAAATCAACCGAACCCTAAATTGAATCAATAGAACCCCCTAATTGTACCTAAATTGAAGTAATTGAACCCTAAATTGAATGCCCTAATCGAACCGAACCCTAAATGAAACTAATTGAACCCTAAATTGAATGCCCTAATACAATCGAACCCTAAATTGAAATAATTCAAGCGCATCGGATATGTGAATTTTGAACATTTTTTTCCCATTTGAACATTGATCATTTGTTTGATAATTTTAGGTTGTTAATTGTGCGTTTTAGAATTGTGATTATTGATCGATGATTTTAGGTTATTAGCTGTGCATTTGAAGTAATTGCGATTATGAATTGATGATTTTAGGTTGTTAATTGATGATTTTAGATTGTTAATTGTGCATTGAGCATTTGAGATATTGAGATTATTGACGGAGGATGGGACCCAATTGGATTGAATGTGTGATTTTTGTTAATTTTTATTGCATTGAGCATTTGAGAATTGAGAATTGAGATTGTTGACGGAGGATGGGACCCTATTGGATTGAGATACCTGTTAGTTAGCGCAGACACGGACACCACGTCTGATCGACGGTGTCCGACATTTAGAAAACAAATTAACGTATGCCGATGTGTCTGGAGGTGCGTGTCGGTGGGCATCGGACACGTGTCCGGAGGCGTCGGACAGGTGTCCAAAGGCGTCGGACACGTGTCGGTATGTGTCGGTATGTGTCGGACACGTGTCCGGAGGTGTCAGACACTTGTATCGGACACCATATCGACACCCTATATGAGGTGTCGGAATTGAGGTTGTTGAATGTGCATTAAATTTAGGTTAGTTAGGTTAATGCGACATTTTTAGCATGCACCCCCTGGAATCTAATCGTGGCTCCAGCGCTGGCTATAATTAGCCCTAATTAGTCCTGATTAACAATATTTTAGTAAATCAATTAACCCTAATTAGCTCTAACGAGCCTAATTAGTTTTAATTAACCCTAATTAGCTCTAACGAGCCTAATTAGTTTTAATTAACCCTAAGAACCTGATGAAATTCAAATTAGCTGTAATTACCTCAAATTAGCCCAAATGAACCCAATTATGCGCATATTGATTGTAGTTAGCCTAATTAGTCATAATTTGCACTAACATAACCCAATTACGCCAAACTAGCGCTAGTTAGGACTAATCAACACTACTCGGCACCATCAAAACCCTAATTAGGACTAAATAACCCTAATTAGTCCTAATCAACCCTAATTAGCTATAATTATTCGAAACTAGCCCTCATTAACATTAATTAGCTCTAACATAACCCAATTAAGCCTAATTAGCCCTAATTAGGACTAATCATCACTACTCGGCACAATTAAACCCTAATTAGTCATAATTAACCCTAATTAGCTATAATTATCCGAAACTAGCCCTCATTAACATTAATTAGCCCTAACATAACCCAATTAAGCCTAATTAGCCCTAATTAGGACTAATCAGCACTACTCGGCACAATTAAACCCTAATTAGGACTACATAACTCTAATTAGTCCTAATCAACCCTAGTCAGCTATAATCATCCGAAACTATCCCTCATTAACATTAATTAGCCCTAACATAACCCAATTAAGCCCAATTAGCCCTAATTAGGACTAATCATCACTACTCGGCACAATTAAACCCTAATTAGGACTAAATAACCCTAATTAGTCCTAATCAACTCTAATCAGCTATAATTAATAATCGTGTCTTGTTCCCTAATAACCCAGTTAGCCCTAATTAGCCCTTGTACATCCCATAATTACTCCATGTTGCCCAGAGATGGTTCAATTACTCGTTGTTTACAAACCCTGCCTTCTTTATATTAATTGTTGTTTTGAGAAGTCCATTGGCAACGAGATGGTTCAACTCGTTGCCAACGAGTTCTATTTAATGTGGAATTGATAACATATGCAACGATCATTCTGCAGTTTTGATATTTCGGAAAGATTCTTGCATATCTTATCAATTTCTGAACACATGCATGCATAAAAACCCTTAGTTCCCGTTCAAAGGTACTCATTACAAAGTAATGCCTTGTAATGAGCCTTTGGATGTCCAGTTTGGACAGTTTGGAAAAGCTAATTGTTTATAAAACAGTATTTTGACTCATGCTTTATGTTCTATGTCGTGGATATTTGGTACACGTTCTCGTGTGTTTCTCCGGGTGCATACAGATCTGGTGTTCTAACATCCGTCAAACCTTCCTGAGCAAGGTTAGATGAATGTTAGAACACCTAATCGATGTGGTGTACTTGGAGAAATGCGGGGAGGTGCTGCCGAATTTTCCACAGACATCGGACTAAGCATGAGTTATTCACTGTTTTATAAACATGTGCTTTTCTGAATGGGATAGGACCACTACCTGTTCAAGAGTGGAGGGGAAATATGTAGACGTGTTGTAACATTCATGCATTGATATTTACATCGGCAATGCCTAATCACTGGTCATTACTGAAGGTGGTATACAGTACGATAATTCAGTCGTCATGTCAGTCGATCGAAGTTGGATGAAAAGGAAGAATGCTGAAGATTTTGAGTGTCGCGTTGACGAATTTCTCGACTTCGCTTATGCGCATCCTGCACATGTTGACCTTGATAAGATAAGGTGCCCGTGCGGTAGATGTGAGTTGTTGCACTGGAGAAAAAGAATTGAAGTAAAATGGCATCTTCGTCGGTACGGTTTTATGGGTGGATACACAAGGTGGACGCAGCACGGGGAAACGATAGTATTGTCGTCCAACCTGGCTAGTCAAACTGAAGTTAGGGAGGAGGCACGATATGATTTTCGAGATATGATTATGGATGCTGGGCATGCTAATGTTGACTGGGGTAACGACAGGCCACAACCGCCGAACGAGGGGGCTCATCAGTTTTATGAGTTGTTGAGAGCTGCGGAAGAGCCGCTGTGGGATGGAGCTCCGAAACACACACGGCTGTCTGCGGTTAGTAGGTTATTACAGTTGAAATCAGACCACGGGCTGAGTGAGAAAGGTTTTAACGAGTTTGTTACCTTCATCAAAGAAATACTGCCCGAAAGTGAAAAGCTACCGCCGTCGTACTATGACGCGAAGAAGATGATGAGGAAACTTGGGTTGAGCTACGACCGGATAGATGCGTGCAATAACGATTGTGTATTATTCTGGAAAGAGAATAAGGATTTGTCATTATGTCCAGTGTGTGATCATTCGAGGTACAAACCGGACAAAGGGAAGAAGAAAAACATTGCATGGAAGATATTGCGATATTTCCCGGTCACACCACGGCTTCAGAGAATGTACTACTCCTCCAGTACGGCTGAACATATGAGGGCTCACCGTGAGACTCGCAGCAACGATGCCGATGTGCTGACACACCCAGCTGATGGAGAGGCGTGGAAGGAGTTTGACCGCAGGCATCCAGTTTTTGCTCAGGAAGTTCGGAATGTTAGACTTGGTCTGGCAACCGATGGGTTCAACCCTTTCGGTCAGTCTACCACGCCTTACTCCTGTTGGCCTGTTATTATTGTCCCTTACAACCTTCCACCAGGCATGTGCATGAAGAAGCCGTATATGTTCTTGTCGTTGCTTATTCCGGGGCCGAAGAGTCCCGGTAAGGACATAGATGTGTATTTAAGGCCGTTGATTGATGAGTTAAAACAATTATGGAATCATGGAGTCGAAACATATGATGCATCCCTTAAACAAAATTTTCAGATGAGGGCTGCTTTGATGTGGACTATACATGATTTCCCCGCATTGGGAATGACGTGTGGCTGGAGCACACATGGGAAGCTAGCATGCCCTGCTTGTATGGGCGTGAACCCCGGTCATACGTTAAAGCACGGCGGAAAGGCCTCGTGGTTCGGATGTCACCGTAAGCTTTTGCCACCGGGCCATCAGTTTCGTAGGCAGAAGGATAAATTTGACGGGACAATCGAGCGTGAGGTTGTCACGCTGGACTACCCATCTGGTGAAGAAGTACTCTCACACCTGGAGGCACTTGATACTGACATACCACACGGTAAGGGTGTGCCGGATCAGAAGATTGCAGGGTTCGGGAAAGAGCACAACTGGAGAAAATTTTGTATCTTCTGGGAGTTAGCCTACTGGAGGACGCTCGTTATCCGAAACAACATGGATGTGATGCATATTGAGAAGAACGTTTTTGATAATGTGTTCAACACAGTGATGAATTTCAAGGGCAAATCGAAAGATCACCTTAAAGCGAGAAGGGATCTACAACAGTTGGGTGTACGCCGTGAATTGCATCCTCGGACAGTCAGTGGGAGGACCATACTTCCGAAAGCACCTTACTGTCTAGACAAGAAACAAGTGGAGAAGGTCTGTCAGTGGGTTAAGAATTTGAAGCTTCCGGATGGGTTTGCGTCCAACATATCTCGTTGTTGCAATGTTTCGGAATGCAAGTTCCAAGGGATGAAGAGTCACGACTGCCACGTATTCATGGAGAGATTCATTCCTATTGCCTTCCGGGGACTGTTGCCACGGGTTGTTTGCGAGACTTTGACTGAATTATCTCATTTCTTTCGAGATATATGCTCTTCTACGATCCGGGTGAGTAACATGGAAGTGCTTGAGAAGAACATTGTGGTGACGATTTGCAAGCTGGAGAAAATCTTCCCACCTTCGTTCTTTGATTCAATGGAGCATCTGCCTGTTCACTTGGCATATGAAGCTAAGATGGGTGGACCCGTGCAATATCGGTGGATGTATCCCTTCGAGAGGTAATCCTTAAATTGTTACAGTTGTTCGTTTACACTTAATGCGACATCTGTTATCATTGATATTCCACCTAACTCGATTCCCTAAACTTCTAGGTTCATGTTCCATTTAAAGAAAAAAGTCCGTAATAAGGCTCGGGTTGAGGGCTCAATTGCGGAGGCTTACGTAATGGAAGAACTTGTAAACTTTTGTAGTCAATATTTCGGTTGGATGTTGGTACAAGGTTAAATCAACTAGGCCGAAATGATCCCGGAGCAAGCACAAATTTGGAAGGGCAATTGTCAATATTCAAGCAGTCAGGTAGTCCGTTCGGCCGAACGTATACTCGATGGCTAACAGATGAAGAGTACAGTGCTGCAACAATATATGCCCTTCTAAATTGCGATGAAGTTTCGGCATTCGTTGAGTAAGTTAAAGTCTTAATTCACTTACATTGCTGTACATAATTGAAAGTGTGTGTTAAGCGAGTTAAATGCATATTGGTTTGCAGTGAGTTCGATGCGGAATCTTTAATCACTGATCCCGCTGGACTTGAATCTCACCGGAAATCACAATTTGTACAGTGGTTCAAAATCCGTGTAAGATTATTTAACGAAATTATATTATGTGTTATATACAGTTCTGTGGCCAATTAGTATACTGATTTATCCTTAATTTTTACCGTCATCTACAATAGGTTCAGTCAATGGATAGACCAGTGGCCTCCTGCTTGAAATTACTAGCCGAAGGCCCTAACAAACAAACATCCTGTTACGGAGGCTATATCATCAACGGGTTTAGGTTTAACGTAAAAGATGATGACCGAACAAAACAAACCCAAAACAGTGGAGTCTTGGTCAACGGCGACTGTTATGCCGAGAATTGCATGGATTTTTACGGAGAGCTAGATGAGATTGTTGAGCTAACATATCTGGGTTCCCAAAACCGCCTGGTAATGTTCAAGTGTACGTGGTTCGATGTCACATGCAGCAGAGGAATCCGTGTTAGCTCTCAAGGGATTGTAGATGTCAATGTCAAGTCAAGACTTGCATCAGACGAGCCCTTTGTGTTTGCTAGTCAAGCTGTACAAGTCTTTTACGCGGAGGACGTCGCCAATCCCAAATCTCATTGGTATACAACTATCAAGTCCAAGAAATTGCCCGTGACATATGACAGTGAGCTAGACTCCTTTCAAGCCGACCAACCACGTGTCTTGTTCCCTGTTGAGGTCAACAACGAGGAGGACGATCTTCCTCTTCCAACAACACTTCTTGTGGGAGAAGAAGTCGTAGATGATGACGCGGAAGATGTTGAAAGTGTTGGAGATGATGTGACCGAGTCTACTGATGAAGAGGATGAATTAGAAGATGAAGAGGACGACGAGTCCCACGAAGAAGAGGGCGACGAGGATAGTGATGAAGATGATTCGCAAACTGAAAATGATTGACTTGTAATGTTGTAACATCACGGGAAAAATGTAGTAACATTTTAGAACTTGGTGTTTATTGATGTGTTTTTGCACATCCGTTCATATATATATATATAGTGCCGATGATGATTTATGCCTAAATTATTGTTTTTCACGTGTTAATGTCTTTGTATATAATCTATATGAAGTCAGATATGGATAGGATACGGGCTATTCGTGGCCGGGCTGGACGCCGAGCTGCTTCCTCCCCGGTTAGTCCCACCTCGTCATTGCCTACTGATGACGAGGCACAGAGTGATCGCGGACAGCCATCGGGGGCCCAGCCCCAGCCGTCGCCGTCACCGTCGCCCCAGCCCCAGCCATCGCCGTCGCCCCAGCCGTCTCCATCTTCCGTGGGTTCTACCTCAGGTATAGTTGATAACGGTGTTTCGTACATTTTCGCTAGCCTTATATTTGAACTGTATTAATGTCTGTGTTTTGTAGGATCTCGACGAGGCCGTGGTCCGACACGCGGGGTACGCATCGACCCCCAGCGTAAACAGAGAGTTACGCTCACGCAGGAGGGCCTGTAAGTACTAAAAATATCACCTCATGCCTTATGTTTAAAATTTTTGGGTGTTAATTTATATTTGAACTGTATTAATTAATTTAATTACTTCTTTGGCAGGATCCTGGAGAATATGGCGAGGACGAAGATCGGCGTTCTTGTGAAGGGCCGATTCTTCGAGCCACGCCTGTACTGGAAGGACTGGGATGCCGCTGCGAGGGAGGCCCTATGGGAGGAGTGGCTGGTACGGTGAAGTATTTTTTTCAGCGTTAGTAAATGTTAAATTACAGTTTGTTTTATGTTGTTAATTTGTGTTATTGAATGCATTACAGGAGGGGTTCACGTTTGATACGCCTGAGCAGCAGGGACTGGGGCAGCAGGCTTTCTTTGCCTACATCGGCAAGAATTACCGCCGATGGCTCCACGATGCACGGGACCGGGCGAAGAAGGCGCTGCCCGCGGGTGCCCCGATGACGGACATGACGAAATATCCCCCACATTGGATATCTCACCGTGTATGGGGGGAGATGATAGATCGGTGGGCTGCGGATCCAGGTTGGGACGCCAAGAGTAAGAGCGGGGCTGAGAACAGACAGAACAGAGATCCGACGCACACGGGGGGGTCGGTGCCACACGACATCGTCCGACATATGAACGCGGTCGAGCACCCGGATCTAGAGGAGGATGAGGTCATAGCTCTGACCTATACTCAGACGCACGTGCGGAAGAAGGACAAGGACGAGACGCACCAGGCGGGCGACTATATTTCAGATATTGCCCGGCGGATCGATGTGAGTCAATTTATTTAAGTTAATGTTTTTTCTTTCTATCCTCGATGTCTGTTTCGTTAATTAATGCCCTAACATATCGTTAAACCACTATTTTTGCAGGCCTCGTATGAACAGCTAAGGGGGTCCGAGCAGCAGTCCGGACAGCCATCAGCGTCCACTAGTACGGCTGCGAGTACTGGGGGGTTGAAGCGATGGCTGGATACGCCGGAGGTCGTGAATCGGCCGAAAGGCCGCATACGCGGCCTGCCTAGCACGACTCCTCGTGCCGTGATAGGAGCGTCCTCACCCCCTGCTGCCCCTCCACAGACACCGGCTCCTCGGCCTCAGTTGGACGAGGAGGATATCGAGCGCATTGCTACAGTGGTGTGCCGGATGATGAGGGAGCAGCGCACTGCCTGACCGGCCGCCCCGGCCCCCTCGCAGGATCCAGATCCAGCACTCGACAACCCCTGATGAGCCCTTTCCCTTGCCCGTTCCTAGCTTCCCCCTCTCCCCCCCGCGCCCGGCTTGGACTCTTCTCCCCTCTCCTAATCGGCTATATCCGGTTCCCAGCTTGTACATGTATGAGTTTTTTTATAATAAATATTTTTTTATAATTGATTATATATATTTCTTTCTGTATTGATTATTGTGCGTTGTTGTTGCGAATTGAAAATTGTATTACAGGTTTAGGTAATTGAAAAATAAAAAAAAAATTTGACTTTTGGCGACGGATTTATTCCGTCGCTAAAGTATTCCTTTCAATCAGTTATTTAGCGACGGAATATTCCGTCGCTAAATAAGATTTTTAGCGACGAAATATTCCGTCGCTAAATATTTAATCCGTCGCTAATTAGACAAAAAAGAAAATAAATTAAAATTCTAAAAATATAATTAGCGACGGAATATCCGTCGCTAATGAAAAATAAATCCGTCGGTAAAAATCACATATTTAGCGACGGATTTAAAAATTCCGTCGCTAAACTATTAGTGACGGGCTTATATACGAGGGATTTTTAGCGACGGTGAATCCGTCCCTAATTCTTTTAGCGACGGATTTTGGGCTTTTAGCAACGGATTTCCCCGTCGCTAAAAGCATGTTTTCTTGTAGTGAAATACGGTGCCAAGTAAAGTAACATGCTTAAAATAACAAGAAGTTTGGTCAGGAGGGAACTCAGCCTTTCGCATGTGAAAATTTAGGGTAGCTCCGCACAGGTAAAGAGCTTAAGACCCATCCAAAACCATAAAATGCAACTCTATTGTTATTGTGAGCATTCAATTGCATATAAGTTTGTTGTTTTTTATTCAGAAGTACTAATCAAAAGTAGAGATGTATTTTTGTCATAAGACAATATTGGAAGGGATAAACTAGAGAAAATGGTTGAAATCTTGGAAATAGAAATGGAGAAGGTTATTCCAATAGAATAGCCTTATGATACCCTGTCTAGAATACAAAGAGATTGAAAGAAGGCCTCCAAGTTATTTGAAAGATTATTTTATACTATTAGTTGAAGATATTCTCGATGACTCAGTGGACTTTAAAGATTTTTTCCGGCTTTCTTGACAAAGTATATTCGTCGCTAATTGTAAAAAGTAAATTCAAACACACCAAAAATTATTTCATCTCCCAGGCCACATCTTGTCGAACATCTTTTGACAAATTAACAAGTTCGTCGATAAAAAAATATGGTTTATTGACGAATAAATGCATTTGTCAAGAAATATTGAACTATTATCGACGAACTCAGTATTCGTCAACGTTTATCTACCTCTATTGACGAACCTAAGTTCATCGAGGATTTATTTGTCGCTAAATGTCAAATTTCTTGTAGTGGTACATTAAGTATTCTATGTGAAATGGAATCTATAGAACGTTACTAAACAAAACGTGTTACCAAAGGTCTCTAGGATGATTTTGGGTGGTGTCATTTTCTTTGCATCAATAAAAAGCTGGTTTGTAAGCTTTGTATAATGTGAAAACTATTAAAACATTATAAAACTCGACCGATCAGTACGCGTTAATTTTAACTGCTATACTACTATAAACATTCTCTAATATAGGCCATCTCTTTGGATGACAAGACGGCTAATAGAGTGGATACTTTTATAATTACGTCCATTTACAAGAATAATAAAAGCTTATTAGTAAATCTCATAGTTAAAAATGGGGATAATAACAACAATTTCCCTGAGGTTAAGGTAAAAATGCAGTCAATGACACAAAGTTTCAAAAGGTTACAGCCATATCCTTCCGTCATTATTCCGTTAAAAAAATATATATGTTTTTGCTTATGTAATCAATACATATTTTTTATATGTGAATACTGCCCTCATTTCATAAATAAAAAGTATATACCGTATAAAAACATCATCATCTTCCAACTTAGGGTTTCAACCTTAATTTTCACCAGCCTGCCCCCTCTTCTCCCTTATCACGCTGCCGCCCCCTCCCTCTTTCCCGATAAGACGGCGTGCACTGCCTTCATAGATTGGTTGTACTACTGGGAGAGTTAATCTTGGCCTTGATGATGAAGGGAAAGTCAAGGGAGGAGGGCTCGAGAGCGGTGCATCACGGCAGTGGCCCGCTGCGATGCATTAGTATGTGGTGTTCACTACAAGAAAACAATGATTTTGCGACGGACTTTTAGCGAGGGAAGGAATTCTGTCTCTAAAATGTCTTTCAGCGACGGATAAACCCTTTGGTAAATGTCCGTCGTTAAAAACTTTTAGAGAAGAAAAACATCGTTGGTAAAACTTTTGCCGACGAAATTTTACCGACGGACTACTCCGTCACTAAGAGTTTCTAGCAAATTTTATAATTTGAAGGTTTTTAAAAATATTATAAGCGATGGAAATGTACCGTCGCTAAAAATTCCGTCGTTAAAAATAACTTTTGCCGACCGGCTTTTAGCGACGGTGTCATTCTGTCGCTAAAACTCCTCTTTAAAACAAATCAGATCAAAGTTTCTTCTTTCTCCCGTTTCTCTCTCTGTCTCGAATATCTCACCCACCGGCGACCCACATCTCCGGCGACACCACCTTCCTCCCTCCGACGACGTGCCACCTCCAGCGACAGCCCCGTCCTCCGCTCAACGCCGCGCCACCTCCAGCGACATTCTCGTGCTCCCCCCGACATGGCGCCACCTCTGGCGACAACCCCGTCCTCTGCCCGACGGAGTGCCACCTCCAGCGACAGATCCGTCCTCCCCCCGACACCATGCCACCTCCGGCGACCTTCACGGTACTGCCCACTGCTCACCATTTTCTTTCATCAGTGTCCTTAACAAATTGCACTTAATTGTCAGTAGAAAAAAAAAACAAATTTATACAAATGCATGCCCATTTTGTTTAGTTAGTTTAATTGTTTACTTCATAGAGTTTCTTAAAATTTTAGCAGTTACAATGTTGTTGTTATATAAACTTGCTCCACCATGCTGTTATAATTATAAGATCCCTTAGAAAACGGAATAAATTCGTATGGCAAATCTAGGAAGCCTTTCATGATTTCTCGACGTGAAATTAACACAATAATAATAATTTGCAGAACAATAAATAGACCAAAAATGGCCGGAACCAGGTGGAATCGAACCACCAATCTCCCAAAAAGTTGGGCGCTCTCACCAGTTTGAGCTAATGGATCCTCTTGACTGAATTGCACATAAATCGTAATTATTAACGTAATTAATAGTTTACTTTTTCCAAAAGGCCAACGGGAAAGGTAATTTCATGAAAAGAGAACGTTGCAGCAAACAATAAAGATATGAAGAGAGAAACGAATCAATGAAAATACAATAGCGCAATAAACAAAACATGAAACTTACGCAAAAACTTTATGACTAAGAACGACATTGCCAAATGTAGGATAAAGATGTGGAATAATATCTTACCATTTCATACCAAGATCCTGTTGAATATTCCCACACTATCGGGCATCAGCTTAAGGACATCTAAAGTACTCTTGTTTCACAAAAAGAGTGCATAAGTGAAATTTCATGAATTCACCATTAAGTCGAAAAGTCAGGCATATATTGAGAACTTAAAGTACAGTACATCACTGGACGCATATAGCAGCTCTATTAGCCGCTAGAGATAACATATTTTAGTAATAATGAGCTCTCACTGTTACATTGAAGTTGTTATCCCTTAAGAGTGTGGAATCTACTGCTAGCACTAGGCCTAGAGAAGATTGAAATTGGTTATGGAGATACATCTTAGCAAGATGGTGACAAACTGACATTTCAATGGTAACCCTGAGGAATGTACCAAGAGTCCATATCAGAAAGTAATGTAGGATATGTGGTACCGGATTTTTTTGGGATCGTCGGGTTGATTTGATTAAACCCGGCCTAGGGTAGTACCTGTGCAAGCGCGGGTGTATTCTGGATTAGCGTTAGACGCGATGCGAGCATTGAATACTATACGGTAACCCCTAATTGAACCCTAAATTGAATGCCCTAATCCAATCGAACCCTAAATTGAACTAATTGAACCCCCTAATTGAACCCTAAATTGAATGCCCCAATTCAACCGAACCCCAAATTGAACTAATAGAACCTCCTAATTGACCCTAAATTAAAGTAATTGAACCCTAATTAAACCCTAAATTGAATGCCTTAATCGAATCGAACCCTAAATTAAACTAATTGAACCCTAAATTGAATGCATTAATCCAAGCGAACCCTAAATTGAACTTATTGAACCCCCTATTTGAACCCTAAATTGAATGCCCCAATTTAACCAACCTCTAAATTGAACTAATTGAACCATAGTTGAACCCTAAATTGAAGTAATTGAATCCTAAGTAAATCCTAAATTGAATGCCCTAATCGAATCGAACCCTAAATTAAACTAATTGAACCCCTAATTGAACCCTAAATTGAATGCCCCAATTCAACCAAACCCTAAATTGAACTAATAGAACCCCATAATTGAACCCTAAATTGAAGTAATTGAACCATACTTAAACCCTAAATTGAATGCCTTAATCGAATCGAACCCTAAATTAAACTAATTAAACCCCTAATTTTTATCCTAAATTGAATGCCCTAATCCAACCGAACCCTAAATTAAACTTATTGAACCCCATAATTGAACCCTAAATTGAATGCGCGCCCCAATTCAACCGACCCCTAACCTGAACTAATTTAACCATAATTGAACCCTAAATTTAAGTAATTGAATCCTAAATTGAATGCCCTAATCAAATCGAACCCTAAATTAAACTAATTGAACCCTAAATTGAATGCCCTAATCCAATCGAACCCTAAATTGAATGCCCTAATCCAATCGAACCCTAAATTGAACTAATTGAACCCCCTAATTGAACCCTAAATTGAATGCCCCAATTCAACCGAACCCTAAATTGAACTAATAGAACCCCATAATTGAACCCTAAATTGAAGTAATTGAATCCTAATTAAACCCTAAATAAAATGCCCTAATCGAATTGAATCCTAAATTGATTCAATTACTCGTTTATAAACCCTGCATTCTTTATATTTGTTGTTGTTTTACGAAGTCCAATGGCAACAAGATGGTTCAACTCATTGCCAACGAACTCTATTTAAAGTGAAATTGGTAACATATGCAACGATCTTTCTGTAATTTTGATATTTCGAAAAGATTCTTGCATAAGTTATCAATTTCTGAACGCATGCATGCATAAAAACCCTTAGTTCCAGTTCAAAGGTACTTATACAAAGTAATGCTTTGTAATAAGCCTTTGGATGTCCAGTTTGGACAATTGGGAAAAGCTACGTGTTTATAAAATAGTGTTTCAAATCATTCTCTGTGTTCTATGTCATGGATATTTGGTACACGTTCTCATGTGTTTCTCCGGGTGCATACAGATCTGGTGTTCTAACATCCGTCAAACATTTCAAGGCAAGGTTAGATGAATATTAGAACACCTAATCGTTGTCCTGTACTTGGAGAAATGCGGGGAGGTGCTGCCAAATTTTGCGCATACGTAGGACTAAGCATGAGTTATTCACTATTTTATAAACATGTGCTTTTCTGAATGGGATAGGACCACTACTTATTAGAGAATGGAGGGAAAATATATAGACATGTTGTCACATTCATGCATTCATATTAACATCGACCATGCCTAATGACTAGTCATAATTGAAGGTGGCATACAGTGCGATAATTCAGTCGTCATGTCGGTCGATCGAAGTTGGATGAAAAGGAAGAATGCTGACGATTTTGAGTGTCGCGTTGATGAATTTCTTGACTTCGCTTACGCGCATCCTGCACATGTTGACTTTGATAAGATAAGGTGTATGTGCGATAGATGTGAGTTGTTACATTGGAGAAAAAGAATTGAAGTAAAATGACATCTTTGTCAGTACGGTTTTATGGGTGGACGCAGCACGGGGAAACGATAGTATTGTCGTCCAACCCGGCTAGTCAAATTGAAGTTAGGGAGGAGGCACGGTATGATTACCGAGATATGATTATGGATGCTGAGCATGCTAATGTTGACTGGGGTAACGACGGTGGTGATGACAGTCCCCAACCGCCGAACGAAGGGGCTCATCAATTTTATGAGTTGTTGAGAGTGCGGAAGAGCCGCTGTGGGATGGACCTCTGAAACACACACGGCTGTCTGCAGTTAGTAGGTTATTACAGTTGAAATCAGACCACGGGCTGAATGAGAAAGATTTAAACAAGTTTGTTACCTTAATCAAATAAATTATGCCCGAAAGTGAAAAGCTACTGCCGTCGTACTGTGACGCAAAGAAGATGATGAGGAAACTTGGGTTGAGCTATGAGCGGATAGATGCGTACAATAATGATTGTGTATTATTCTGGAAAGAGAATAAGGAATTGTCACGGAGTCCAGTATGTGATCATTCGAGGTACAAACCGGACAAAAGGAAGAAGAAAAACATTGTATGGAAGATATTGCGATATTTCCCAGTCACACCACGGCTTCAAAGAATGTACTACTCCTTCAATACGGCTGAACATATGAGGGCTCACCGTGAGACTCGTAGCAACAATGCCGATGTACTGACACACCCAGCTGATGGAGAGGCGTGGAAGGAGTTTGACCGCAGACATCCAGTCTTTGCCTATGAGGTTCGAAATGTTAGACTTAGTCTCACAACCAATGGGTTCAACCCTTTCGGTCAGTCTACCGCGCCTTACTCCTGTTGGCCTGTTATTATTGTCCCGTATAACCTTCCATCAGGCATGTGCATGAAGAATTCGTACATGTTCTTGTCGTTGCTTATTTCGGGACCGAAGAGTCCCGGTAAGGACATAGAGGTGTATTTAAGGCCGTTGATTGATGAGTTAAAACAGTTATGGAATCATGGAGTCGAAACATATGATGTATCCCTTAACTAGAATTTTCAGATGACGGCTGCTTTGATGTGGACTATACATGATTTTCCCGTATTGGGAATGACGTATGGCTGGAGCAGACATGGGAAGCTAGCATGCCCTGCTTGTATGGGCGTGAACCCCGGTCATACGTTAAAGCACGCCGAAAAGCCCTCGTGGTTCGGATGTCATCGTAAGCTTTTGCCATCGGGCCATCAATTTCGTAGGCATAAGGATAAATTTGACGGGACAATCGAGCGTGAGGTTGTCACACCGGACTACCCATCTGGTGAAGAAATGCTCTCACACCTGGAGGCACTTGATACTGACATACCAAACGGTAAAGGTGTGCCAGATCAGAAGATTCCAGGGTACGGGAAAGAGCACAACTGGAGAAAATTTTGTATCTTCTGGGAGTTAGACTACTGAAGGACGCTCGTTATCCGAAATAACATGAATGTGATGCATATTGAGAAGAACGTTTTTGATAATGTGTTCAACACAGTGATGAATGTCAAGGGGAAATCGAAAGATCACCTTAAAGTGAGAAGGGATCTACAACAGTTGGGTGTACGCCGTGAATTGCATCCTCGGACAGTCAGCGGGAAGACGATACTTCCGAAAGCTCCTTACTGTCTAGACAAGAAATAAGTGGAGAAGGTCTGTCAGTGGGTTAAGAATTTGGAGCTTCTGGATGGGTTTTCTTCCAACATATCTCGTTGTTGTAATGTATCGGAATGCAAGTTCCAAGGGATAAAGAGTCACGACTGCCACGTATTCATGGAGAGATTCATTCATATTGCCTTCCAGGGACTGTTGCCATGGGTTTTTTGCGAGACTTTGACTGAATTATCTTATTTCTTTAGAGATATATGTTCTTCTATGATCCGGGTGAGTAACATGGAGGTGCTTGAGAAGAACATTGTGGTGACGATTTGCAAGTTGGAGAAAATCTGCCTGTTCACTTGGCATATGAAGCTAAGATGGGGTGGACCCGTGCAATATCAGTTGATGTATCCCTTCGAGAGGTAATCTTTAAATTGTTACAGTTGTTCATTTACACTTAATGCGACACCTGTTATCGTTGATATTCCACCTAACTCGATCCGTTAAACTTCTAGGTTCATGTTCCATTTAAAGAAAAAGTCAGCAATAAGGGTCGGGTTGAGGGCTCAATTGCGGAGGCTTACGTAATGAAAGAGCTTGTAAACTTTTGTAGTCAATATTTTGGGACTGATGTTGATACAAGGTTAAATCAACTAGGCCGAAATGATCCCGGATCAAGCACAAATTTTGAAGGACAATTGTCAATATTCAAGCAGTCACGTAGTCCGTTCGGCCGAACGTATACTCGATGGCTAACGGACGAAGAGTACAGTGCTGCAACAATATATGCCCTTCTAAATTGTGATGAAGTTTCAGGATTCGTTGAGTAAGTTAATGTCTTAATTCACTTACATTGCTGTACATAATTGAAAGCGTGTGATAAGCGAGTCAACTATATTGGTTTGCAATGAGTTTGATGCGAAATCTTTAATCACTGATCTCGTTGGACTTGAATCTCATCGGAAGTGACTATTACGGGCAAATATCAAGATCTAATTGGTACTCATTCCAAAAGGTTATATCTTTTTGCAATTAAATAATTATCCATGTAAAAATACCATTAAAGACAATTATAAGATGTAAAAATAATAACTTGTAACAAATACTTGTCAAAAGTTCATTTTTTTCCTCGATTTTTTGTGATTTGTTCCAAATACAGATCCTCTACACTACAGTCACAAATTTATTGGTAATGTTCGTTATCAAGTGAAACATATTCTTACAATGTTGCGTGAGTCATTTCAAGACAATTCATTGGTAGACGATAAAACATTAAGCCTCCACAATATACCTTTTAGAGGAATTCTTTATGTATAATGTTCAAACTTTATACAAGAGCATCCAAATTTGTACGCATACTTAATTGTTGAATCTTGAACGCTAACTCGTAAACATGGCATTATATTCTCTTTGAGTATAGCGGATAGTACTCCACCCCATAAAATTCTAATATTAGCAAAATAGATACTACAAATTTTAAAAGAGAGGGGAAGGAGATTGGAGAAGAAGAGAGATGCGAGGGATCAAAAAAGAAGATGAGATGGGAAGAAGAAGAGAAATTTTTGTGCAGAGCCTTGACTCTGTATGTGTGTTCATATAGTGTGTGTGACGGGTCTAGGCCCGACCTTTATTCTCATTAAATTTCCCAACTTCTCCTTCAGTTATTTATGAAATTTTTTAAAATTCCCCATCTTATATGAGTCATTTAGCAACTTTCACAATTTCTTTTGGACATGTGTACCCTTTCCTACAAGCCTTAACAAATAAACACATTAAGTATAAAACCGTCATTCAATTTTAAAAACTTATAACCCTGATTTTCTCTCTCTTTCTTCCCTGCCATCATGATCTTTGAAGGTTTAGCAGCGTTGTTATCGTCGCAGTCTAGTGCCACCGTCACCCTTTCTGCTTTCTCTCCATCCTCCAACGTCATCACCTTGACTAGGGTTTAGCATCGCCATAGCAGAAAAGCCCCCCCCCCCCCCCCGCTCTTGAATCCCGTCAGTTTGTTTGATAACTTCGGTCTTTTTGATATCCTACCAATTCGAGTGATGCTCATCGATAAGCATTAGTGATGGCGAAGTGAGATCCCGGTGGTATTAAAGTGAGTTTTTGGTGGCAATGACCAGAGGTATTAGCGGTGGTTGATGACGTGATAGTAAAAATTTTGGGTGCAATGTAAAAGGAAAATTTTTCCCTTTAGTTGTACTAGCATGTTTTTTTTATTATAGGGGTAATTTTGTCCGCATAAAGATAGGGAGGAGGTTAAATGCATCCTATTAGTAGATTGTAGCCAAGCACAATTATAAATTGCTGAAATTGTGTAATTGTGTCATCTGCAATGCATGACATAAAAAATGTATAAATTATTACCAAAACAAAAAGAAAAAATAAAAATATTTACACAAGCCTGATATAAATGTCCTACGCAATAAAACATTGGTCTTTATGTTTTTTCCCCCATTTACTTATACTAGTATAGTTTATTATTCCTTTTTTTTTTTGGGTTCCATAAATGTTGTAGTTTATATTGGCATGCATAAACTTTTCATGGCTATAGTTATAACTATATCTATTATGTACTATTTTATCAAGTCGGTAATATCTAAATGAGCAAGTGCTTTGCTTACTGATTTTGACCTGCTTAAAATTAATATAATATATCTTTCATCAAATAAACATGTAAATCAATGTTGCTAATATCACTCTTACATATAGTTAATGAAGTGCAGTATAATTTATCATACAAAGTAGGTATCAGTAATATAAAGTCTCGTTCATAGCATGACAACATCAAAACTGTTTTGGACAAAAACTCTATCCATGTGTGTAAATCAATTGCAACCCAAAATCACACTTGAGTTGAAAAAAACCCATTTAATACGCCCAAGTGTGAATAGTCGAAGGGAGTTTAGCACACCTTTTAGAAGTAAAGTGGTGTATATCATACTTTGTGTATGATAGAGGCTATTTTTTAAGAATAAATTTTGGCTGCTATTAGGAATGAACATTGTTCGATTTTTAAGGGTCAAACTGCAAACCAAACCGTTACCCATTGATTTGAAAAAATGTGAACCGAATAGAACAAAACACCATTGATTTAGATGGTTCGGTTTGGTTGGTTTAAACGGTTCAACTTAGTTGGTTTGGATCTGTTTGTGCCCATTTAAAGACATTGTTCTTTTGCATACTACTATTAGATCTAAATAGTTTTAAAATTTCTCAATTGCACATAATCTTGTTACATTTAATATATAAGTTGCGACACCCTCAACCCTGGTGACATTATCGGGCTGAGTTATCGATCATAATCACATTCAAAACTCTGTGCTGAATACAAAGCAACTACATCCTCATACTCATACATCCTTAATAGACACTCTAAATCGCGTCCTTATAAATTTTTTTGTTATAAACATACATCGCACCGCAGCGGAAGACTTTCAGGTCTCTAAACAATATGAATGTTTACAACCTAATACACGGCTGTAGTCGTATGACTCTTATCAACTTATGTCGTAGCTCAATCTTTATCTCACCATTTCTAGCTTGTCTTACCTCACACAATCCCCTTCTCAACTTTTCTAGCTTGTTTCTTTTCCCTTTCTAAATATTTCTCCTTGATCAACCTTATAACCTGCACAACACAACACAACACAAGGAATGAGCGCAAATCGCCCAGTAAAGACAATACGAGAAGTGTCGTGTACTAATGATTCAAGAGACTTGAATGAATAATAATCACCTCAACGATAACAATGACCAAGAGTTACAATATATTTTCGGCATCCAAATAATTTTCAAACAATCTTTTTCTTTCGTTAGACTGAGCAGCTTCAAGGCCAACAGAACATCGTAATTTCAACTTGAACAAGGACACGACAGACATTGGCTATGCAAGTGTAATGCAACAAAAAACAATAAAGAAAACGCTAATAATCATAGGAAACATACATAGTAAAAATCAACAAAATCAATTAAAAATCAATTGCAAATGCAGACTCGACTTGACTCGACCGACAGACTCTAGCACGCTTCATCCTTTTTGTCAGTTACTTAATTTTTCACTGACTACCAGTTACTTTACTTTCAATGGTCACCAGTTACTCCACTTTCATTGGTATTCATTTTATTTATGCCCACATTGCATGGAATGTTCATCTCAGTCTCAAGTAATTTAAGTGAGACATTGTCAACAAGAGGGGACTCACCACGAGTGTTTGTCCCTAACCGCGTTACAACTAAACAACATAGCTTCAAAAACGGGGCGGACTAATGAAAAATTGTTCCACCTTATGTCCTCAACAACACAACTCAACAAGGAATATCGAATCAGAAGATCAACCGGTGTTCAACCCAACAACAAGAGTTCAACGTAACATCATCAACATGGTGGACTCGGGAGAAGTATGACACAAGTCCTCACAACGTTCTTACATAAGAGAAATGTCGATCATCAATAAGTGCCGGCATTTCACAACAAACAACGCAACAATCTCAACATCATCATCATCAATGACAGGGTGGACTCAAGAGATGTTTAACAATAAGTACTCAATAATGTTCTCAAACATGAGAGATATCGGCTATCAATAATTGCCGACATCTCACTACAACCGCACAACAACCCCTACACAATATTACCCCCAATGTCAGGTATGCAAATCAAGTCATAGCATACTAGGACACGCATTATCCTCACTAAATTTCATCAACGGGGCGGACTAAGGAAAATTTATTCTACCTTAAGTCCTCAACAACATAACTCAATTAAACAAATACCAGTCACAATGACTACCGGTGTCTAATCATAATAACAAGAGTTTAACATAAATGTCATCAACATGTCATCCTAACCGAAATAATTAATTAGCATATAAGAACCGCATTATCCTTACCTCATTGGCTTATAACCGAATCAACTTCTAACCTCTGACCGTAATGAGCAGGATCACCTGATCAAATAAGACCTTGCTCGTCAGGTATCATTTAAACATGCACGCACACTTTATTCTATATCTTCTCATTTAGCCGTTCCTAGCGTCTTACGACCAGTTAGTTAATCCGATCTGATAACCGGATCCTTAACCTAGGCTTATCGACGCATTATCGATAACAACCTTCTTATTTTTTACGTATTAACATCATTCCTCGCTTCCCACCACTCCGGACGCATAATATCGGGTGTTTCCAAAAATTCAGGGCCAACATGGTAAATTATCAAAATACCCCATAATGGCCGCTACATCACCAACATCCCAAAACTGCTTTAAAACTAGTTTTTAGATGTATTACATCATTTATAGACCAAATAGTCCCTCAGCAATTTTCAAAGGAAAAAATTACCAAAACACTCCCTGGCGGCCATCGCCCCAACAACATCTCAAAACTACTTGAAAACAACCTTTTAAATGTCTTACATCCCTTCCCATACCAAAAAATCATTCGGAAAATTTTTTAGGGAAAGTTACCAAGATACCCCTATTCCGGGTGGCAAATTACCAAAATGTCCCTGGGGGGGTTTTCGATACCAGAAAAATCTCAAAACCACTTTAAAATGCTATTTTAAGCGTGCCGAAGTCATTTTTGAACTAAAAAGTATTTTAGAAATTTTCGCCCAAAAAATTTGAACCGATGTCCGGACCGAGCGCTTAATAGCTATTGACTTAAAAAAGACCCGAAAATTTTAGAAATGGAACTTCTCAGCATCCTAGGGTCCTGGTGAAACCGCGCTAGTTTGATATTTTAAATTTTACCGTAAATGTTTAAAATCACCGCATCCGTTAACCCCTTCCCAACCTCAGAAAAATCCAGAAAGTTTTCACAGTACAGGTATCCCAAAAATAATTGGGGTCACTTTTTTGCACTTTGGCTAAATCTGTTCCTAACTATTTTTAAAAATCCGAGTTAAAAACTGCCTAATTGATTTTCTACTTTTAGTGAAATTGTCATTTTTAGATTAAGGCACACACTACCTCATCTTTTCCACACACAATCATCCCCTACCTCCCACTGCCGAAATACATGAACACCCACTTCTTACACACCCTAATTCACCATTAAAACACACTCAAGCACTTAAAACACCTTTCTACCCTCACAACTCACACACAGATACACCATCTATACACATAATCACATACACAACATCCACACCCGAAAAACACACATCAACTGTCACCCAACCACACCGACTGTTTCACATAGAATACACAAAATAGACCCTCGAACACTCTAAGTACACTCACAAACCTGATCCGATTTCTCTCCCTTTTTCTTCCTAAGCTCACATATACACAAGATACCACATGAACCCACCATAATTCACCATTATATCCACCCCCCGAACCCATTTACACACACATATCACACCCACTGTACACACAATTAATTAAGGAGGAATTACCCTTGGCATTCCCACGATTTTTTCTCCTTTTCTCTCCATGATCTTCCCTCCCCCGAAGCTCGGTTTCTTCCCTCTGTTTTCCTTAGTTTGCTGCTACTGTTCTGCCTTCTTCTTTTTCTTATCTTCCTCGAATTTCAACTTTCCTCCCACAAACTTTCTTTTCCTTCTCTTTTGTTTTTATTTAATCAATCCATTAGTTTATTTTTAAATTCCATTAGTCATCAGAAATTCGAGTAGGAGGTGGCATCTCCTTGGGACAAGTTTTGCAACAATTTGATACCTAGGGCATATTTTCAAAAATTGCAATTTAACCCCCTGAACTTTCCAAAATTACACTTTGGCCCCATAACTTTAGAAAAATTACACTTTGACCCCAAGACCACATTAACCCCTCATTTAACCCTCTAACACCTAATTATCATTAAAATGATGCTACTTAATAAAATTATGCATCCTCGTCACCATATTTTCTAAAATTACATTTTTGCCCCCTAATTTTTTAAAATTATATTTTAACCCCCAATGCCACACTAACCCCTTATTTAGCTCCCTGACACTTAATTATCACTCACATAATGCTACTTAATAAAATTAGTCCTCCTTAATTAATCTAACTCGTAGTTAAATTAATTTTTGGTATTTTCATGGTATCACATAAGTGCTCGTGCTAACATAAGTTATAAGTGTTATTCTAGATGTATATTAAAATAAAAACAAAAGTATGTTTTTGTCATTGATGTATAAGAAAGATTGAGTAAAATAAGAAGAGATATGGTCACTAAATTTTTGTGTTATAACTGCTTTCATTGTTTTCTTTTCTTTTAACTTTAAAGGTTTTTTTTTTATTTGGATTTGTTTACTACCATGTATGTGTAAATTATCTAAAAATAATTGAAGTATCATACACCTGTTCGGTTTATGATCGGTTTAAAAAATATGAACCGTGAATCAAACCGAACTAAGGTCGGTTTGAAAAATATGAAACCGAACCGTTAAGATTGTATGGATGGTTCGGATTAGATTGGTTCGGTTTGAACGATTTAGATTGGTTTGGTGCTCGCCTCTAACTGTTATCCCGATTGTAGGAATCTTTCTTCAACCCCGTATATAGTGGCAATCAATAGTTGCCAAATATTTCTAATAACTATTATGCTAACAATTTTAGTAACAATTCTTAGAAGCATTTTTTTAGCGCTACTAAATAGATACACTAAAAATATATAGTGACCATTAATGTTGCTGTATCAGGGGATGACGAAAATTCCTTCGACACGGATTGCAGCCAAAATTGTTTCTTTCCTAAATGTGTTACTTTATGTGATGAAGCAATATTATAACTTTGGAACTTTTGTCCTTCAACTTTGTTTTTGTGGACAAGCCGGTCATTTTGCCATATTTTGAGTGTGAAATAGGTCACATGAGAGTAATATAAGATCAAAAAGTTGCAAAATTTCCCTCGAAAAGTTTACCCCGAAAAAATTATACACACAAAACTTTTAATAACAAAAAATGCATTATTTACACATACGGAGGAACCATAGTCGGCAAGTATTGCTCTATATACCTAAAAACAAACGATCATATATAAGTAATATGGAGGAACCATAGTTCGGATCGGTTTGGTGCTTACCCCTAACTGCTATTCAGATTGTAGGAATCTTTATTTAATCCCATATATAGTGATGATTAATAGTTGTCAAATGTTTATAGTAGCATTTTTGCTAACACTTTCAATAACAATTCTTAACAGTATTTTTTTAGTATCACTAAATAAATATACTAAAAATATTTAGCGACCATTAATGTCGCTATATTAAGGGATGTTGAAGATTCTTTAAACCCGGATAGTAGCCAAAATTGTTTCTTTCCTAAATGTATTACTTTATCGGTACATACGCTTGATTTCCTCATTGCCAAGGTCAAGTCGTCGTATAACGGGATTTTGGGCCGCACAGGCCTTAACAAGCTACAAGTAGTAGCTTCAACCTACCACCTTGTCATGAAATTCCCCACCCCAACAGGGGTTGGCTTCGTAAAAGGCGATCAAACCCTTGCTCGAAGGTGCTACGTAGCCTCTTGCAGAGCAGAAGAGACCCTAACGATCAATGATCAGCGTGATCAGAAGGCACTAAGGCGCGCAGAGCCTGTAGAAGCTCTTATCTCTATACCACTCGTAGAAGGAGATAATGAACGACACGTAAGGATTGGCTCTATGCTAGAGCCAACAATTCGAGAGCAGTTAATCTCCTTCCTTCGATCCAACATGGACATCTTCGCGTGGAGTGCGGCCGACATGCCAGGTATAGACCCATCCGTGATCACACATCGACTTTCAGTCAATCCCGTATGCAAGCCCGTTAAACAGAAGAAGCGACCCTTCGCACCGGAGAGGCAAATGATAATCAAGAAGGAAGTTGATAAACTCATAGATGCTGACTTCATCCAAGAAATTGACTATCCCGACTGGGTAGCCAACGTCGTCATGGTGCCAAAGGGCGAAACGGGCAAGTGGAGGATTTGTATTGACTACACCAATCTGAACAGAGCTTGCCTGAAAGATAGTTACCCGTTGCCACGCATCGACACACTGATTGATGCCACATCGGGTCATCAACTCCTCAGCTTCATGGATGCATTCTCCGGCTACAACCAGATTTGCATGAACGAAGACGACATAGTCAAGACAGCTTTCGTCACAGATCAAGGCCTGTTCTGCTATAAGGTCATGCCTTTCAGATTAAAAAATGCAGGCGCTACTTACCAAAGGTTAGTCGACAAAATCTTCAAACCCCTCATAGGGAAAAGCATGGAAGTCTATGTAGACGACATGCTCGTCAAAAGCCTTCGAGCTGAATAGCACATAGTCGACATTCAACACTGCTTTAATCTCCTTCGAGAATTTCGTATGCGCCTTAATCCCACGAAGTGCGCCTTTGGGGTATCATCTGGCAAATTTCTTGGGTTTATGGTTTCAGAAAGGGGAATTGAAGCTAACCTTGAGAAAATCAAAGCCATCCAGGAAATGATGGCACCAAGACGTGTCAAGGAAATACAGATCCTGACAGGACGAATCGCTGCCCTTAGCAGATTTCTCTCTAAATCAGCCAAACGCTACTTGCCATTCTTCAAGGCATTGAAGAACATAAAAAAATTTGAATGGACAGCTGAGTGTCAAACCTCATTTGACGCGTTGAAGGAGTATTTAACATCATCGCCACTTCTCTCCAAACCTGCCATGGGAGAAGATCTCTTCCTCTACTTGGCCGTTACTGAGTCTGTGGTCAGCGCGGTCCTAGTCCGAGAGCAAGGTGGTCAGCAGCTCCCCGTCTACTATGTGAGCAAGGTTCTTCAGGGAGCCGAACAGAGATATCCTAATGCAGAAAAATTGGCATTTGCTCTGCTAAACGCCGCCAGAAAGCTTCGGCCGTATTTTCAGTCTCACACAATCACTGTGCTCACCGATAAACCGCTTAGATGGATATTACACAAGCCAGACCTTTCTGGTCGCCTCGTTCCCTGGTCGGTCGAGTTAGGCGAGTTCGACATCTATTATAAACCTCGACCTTCAATCAAAGGGCAGGCCCTGGCCGATTTCATAGTCAAATGCACACTTCCCATTGAAATTGAAGAACCTCTCCTTAGGGTCGAAGAGCCTCTCCTCCCCGACCAAACTGGGCTGTTTACATGGACGCTCTATGTTGATGGATCGCCAAACACAAGCGAAAGTGGAGTTGGGTTGATCCTCAACGGACCGGATGGCCTAACCATAGAATATGCCCTTCGCTTCGACTTCCAGGCTTCCAACAATGAAGCAGAATATGAAGCTTTGGTAGCAGGCATGCATCTGGCACATGTAATGCGCGCAGCGTCTCTCCATGCTTTCAGCGACTCTGCACTCGTCGTGAAGCAGATGTCAGGAGAATATGAAGTAAAAGACCCAAAGATGGCCGATTACCTGCGTAAAGCGAAAGAGATTGCGAATACATTCACCCTGTTCAAAATTACGCAAATTCACAGAGAATACAATACTTCCGCAGACGCACTCTCAAAGTTGGCCTCTCTAGATCCGTCAGGTTTCGACCGCACAATCCATTTGGAACTCTTGCATGAACCGAGCATCGCCGCAAAAGAAGTTATGCAAACCGAGCATAAGCCATCATGGATTGATCCCATCAAGGCCTACCTTCAGGACGGCACACTACCTGCCGATCGGAAGCAAGCCAGGAGTATCATCCATCACTCGGCTCGATAAGCCATTGCGGAAGATGTGTTATACAAACGATCTTTTACTCTTCCTTACCTTCGTTGTCTCACCCCGACTGAATCCGACTATGCCTTGCGGGAAGTCCACGAAGGAATATGCGGACAACACTTGTGAGGACGTGCTCTAGCGCACAAAATTCTCAGCCAAGGATATTACTGGCCGACCATGCACCATGATGCCTTGGACTATACGAAGAAATGCGATGCTTGCCAACGTTTCTCCTCGGTCCCCAGGCAGTCACCGAGTCCCCTATCATCGATAAGCAGTCCTATACCATTCGCAATGTGGGGAATGGACATCATGGGCCCTTTCCCTCCGGCTACAGCTCAACGTCGATTTGTAATTGTGGCAGTGGACTATTTCACTAAATGGGTTGAAGCCGAGGCCCTGGCTACAATCTCTGAAAAGAAATGTGAAGATTTCTTTTGGCTCGTCGTGGTTTGTCGCTTTGGAATCCCGCGCGTACTCATCACTGACAATGGGAAACAGTTTGACAATGCCACCTTTCGGAAGTTTTGTGCCAACTTAAGCATTGAGCAGCGCTTCACTTCTGTGGCGCACCCACAAACAAATGGACAGACTGAAGTTACGAATCGTACTCTTCTCCAAGGGATAAAGAAGAAGCTGGACGGCGCAAAAGGACTATGGGTAGACGAATTACCCAAAATCCTCTAGGCTTATAATACGACGACGAGGACCTCAACGGGCGAGACTCCTTTCAGTTTATCATTTGGAACAAACGCCCTCATCCCCGTTGAGGTAGGGTTTTCGTCCCTTCGATTAACAACTCATGAACCTGTCCAAAATGAGGAAGATCTCGGAGCTAACCTTGACCTCCTTGACGAACGTCGTGAACAAGCGGCAGTGCGCCTTGCAACCTACAAACATCGGGTATCCAAATTTTATGACCAGCGAATCCGACATCGCGCATTCCGAGTAGGCGACCTCATCTTACGTCGTATCGAGGCTTCAGCTCCGCGTGAAGCAGTTGGCAAGTTAGCACCGAACTGGGAAGGTCCTTATAAAGTGGTCAAACTAGCAGGCCCGAGCGCCTATCACTTAGAGCGCATCGATGGAAGAGCCATACCGCGCACGTGGAATGCAGCTAACCTAAGGCGCTACTATGCATGAGCAAGACTGAGGGGGTCCCTACCACCTCTGATTCTACCACCTCTGATTGCCTACCGCCTCTGATTATTTTCGCTCATTTACTAGATCCTGCTCATGCTCAGGATTGTTCCTTTTTTATCGCTTGGGACTCTACGGCTTTATACAGCCTAGTAGTCTTTAGTTTATTCTTTTCAATATCGGCTCTACGACTTTGTGCAAACTAGCAGCCCAAAGTTCTTTTCCATTAATGTATCTTTCTTCATCATAAATGGAAAAAGATTTCGCATATTTACTTTGCAAAGCAAGAATGCCAAAATAGAAAATTGAGGATGGATTAAAAGAGTCAAAGATCTTACACATTAAAAGCCCTGAGGCAGCAAAATCTCAAAAGATACTACAAAGACTAAAATCTAATAAACAAAGCAAAAGCCTAGTCTAATCATCCTGCTCAGCGACGTCTCTGGGTACTTCTACCTCTTGGGAGCGACCTCCAGCCTGAGGCAGTGGCGGCCTTGAAACAGCCACAGACGCTGACCCCGAAGCTCCTACACTGCGACTCGCAGAAAGGCTAGTGAGCGCGCGGGAACTGGCAGCTTTCTTGCGTTCAAGCTCTTTGGCCCGACGCTCGGTCTCTGAAGCAACCTCTCGGGCGAACTTGTGCTCATAAATATTCATGTCAAGGTCTGGATGATCCTTGTAAACATCATCCTTGCATTCGTTGTAGCCATGCACAAGCGCCCATTTGGAGTCACGGAGACGCTGATCCAAGAAAACCTTAGACCTCTTAAACAGTTGCACAGCCTGAAACCCCGCCGTGGACTTCTCGGCCTCCAAATACACGACCCTAGTAGTCAGCCCGGCATTGGACAGTTCTAGACGCTCTACCTTCTGCCCAAATCTTCAACTTTCTTCTCTGCCTCTCTGCGAAAGTTGTTCTCAATCATCACATTCTTCTTCTCCTCGTCCAAAACCTTGTCCGTAGCAATCAGCTTCTCGGCGCCGATCTGTACTTGTGCCATAGCCTATACAACAAAGAGTTAGAATAAAATAACAAAACTCTCAAAAAGGAAGAGAAGAAGAAGCAAACCTGCGACATTAGCTGGACCATCCCATTGGCCGTCTCCGTGACGCCATAACCGGACAGCGTCTTTCTATCCATGGGTATGATTGCGTGACTAGACCAATCCCATGCCATGCGAGGAGACTTGAACACGGACTCGTCAATGGATACTCCCCAGGTAGGACGATGTGGAGTATCAAGACGAACAGAAGATGATGTAGCTCTGCTCCCAGCCTTACTTGAGATTTTTCGCTTCTTGGAAGTCTCCTTACCCTTATCCACGGAACTCAATCTGTCGCCTTTGGCTGACCCCCAGAAACCAAAGCACCAAAGTCCAAGTCTTGCATCTCCTCCTCCTCGACTCCATGAATCGAAGCTAGCTCATCAGGGATTATATCCCCCAAAACTCCTTGGGCGTTGAACAATGATGGATCTCCTTGCGCTCGTGACAACATGTTTTCTGCACATAAAAAAAAGTAAGATTACCATTCATGATTAGATGAACTCAAGGTTTGGTAAGAGCTTTACCAGGGTAATTTTCGCCCTCTTCCTCTTCATCTTCCTCGTCAACAAGATCTTGAGGCTCAAGAGGGTAGATGATACCGCATTCACGGAGCTGATCATTACTCAAAGGATATCTAGACTCTAAAGGCTCAGTCCCCTTAAGCTTCCCAATGTGTTCAAGGTCAGTCTCCGTCAGATCCGTCTCTTTTAATTTGTTACAGGCTTTAGTCTCGCACTCAAGGAGCCATATGTTATTGACTTCACTCCTTTGAGACTTAGGCAATCTAACAAACAAAAATCTTTCTTTCCAATGGTGATTAAATGATGGTGGATGCAGAAATAGGTTGGCTTCGGCCTTTGAACTCCGACACAAAAAGTACCAACCTACATGCCTAGTTATCGAACAGATAGTAAAAAACCATCTAAATACTCGAACCCTAGGGTTTAAACCTAGCTTATGGCACTGATAGATAAAGAAACTCATGAAACGCCATGCGTGAGGAGAAAATTGGCCGGGCACAAGGCCATAGACTTTCAAGACTCTGATAAAGAAAGGGTGAAGGGGAACCCTAAAACCATTGATGAACATGTCCCAATAAACACCAATCTCGTCTAGTGTAGTCATATTGGCTTATTCATTCTCGTCGGGGAGCCTAAGTTTTATAGTCAGCAGAATCTCACAGCGCTCACGTAGAAGTTTCAAGTCGTAACTACTAAGCTTACTTCTAAGAGTGTGCGCGTCAAAGGGCTTAGGAGACTGAGCGCTCTCCCTTAAAACTTCCCTAGCAGGGACCCCTCTTGACTCCTGGAAAGGAACTAAGGGAACTCCGATTTCTAAAAATAAAGGATCAAAGGTAGGCTCTCTCCTAACACCTTGTACATTAGGCTCAGAAACAGTTTCTTTATCCAAGTTGGACATAATTTTAGATCAAAACAAGAGATTTCAGGAGAAAATTTGAAAACAAATTTGAAGCTTACTTGGAAAAGAAGAACCTTCGAACACTTTGGAATTTCTCCTTTGAACAAAGCCTCCAAGTAACTTCACCCTCTCTCAACAACACTTTGAAGAAATGAGAAGTTGTGAAAGAAGTAAAAGGTTTTCCCCCCTTATATAAAAACGAGTGTGTCATCCAACGGATGAGATCTCGGGACGGTTAGTTTACCCCAGACACGTGGCAAGATCCAATAAAGTAATTGGGAGGCAAAATTACCTGATTACCCCACGACTGTAACTACAACATAGCCGAATGGACAAACTACTTTGGTCCTAACCTCTACCGAGCAGACGAGTGCATTGGAACCCATGCCTCTACTCTAGACGAGTAGACGAGCTACTTGGTCCTAGCCTCTGTCGAGCAGACATACATTAGACCACACGCCTCTACTCGGCCATGCCGAGTAGATGAGCTGGTTGCCACGCCTCTACTCGGCCAGACCAAGTAGACGAGCACCTTGAAACGCCTCTACCCAGCCGTGCCGAGTAGACGAGCTGTTTGCCACACCTTTATTCGGCCATGCCAAGTAGACGAGCTGGTGGCAATGCCTCTACTCGACCAAGCCAAGTAGACGAGCTGGTGGCCATGCCTCTACTCGGCCATGTCGAGTAGTCGAACACCTTAGCACGCCTCTACTCGGCCAAGCCGAGTAGACAAGCTCGTTGCCATGCCTCTATTCGGCCATGCCGAGTAGACGAACACCTTGGCACGCCTCTTCTCGGCCAAGCCGAGTAGACGAGCTAGTTGCCATGCCTCTACTCGGCCAAGCCGAGTAGACGAACACCTTGGCATGCCTCTACTCGGCCAAGCCGAGTAGACGAGCTCGTTGCCATGCCTCTACTCGGCCAAGCCGAGTAGACGAACACCTTGGCATGCCTCTACTCGGCCAAGCCGAGTAGACGAGCTCGTTGCCATGCCTCTACTCGGCCAAGCCGAGTAGACGAACACCTTGGCACGCCTCTACTCGGCCAAGCCGAGTAGACGAGCTCGTTGCCATGCCTCTACTCGGCCAAGCCGAGTAGACGAACACCTTGGCATGCCTCTACTCGGCCAGACGAGCTCGTTGCCATGCCTCTACTCGACCAAGCAGAGTAGACGAACACCTTGGCACGCCTCTACTCGGCCAAGCCGAGTAGACGAGCTCGTTGCCATGCCTCTACTCGGTCATGCCGACTAGAAGAACTCCTTATGCGTCTCTACTCGGCCAAGCCGAGTAGACGAGCTGATTGTCATACCTCTACTCGATCATGCTGAGTAGAAGAACTCCTTATGCGTCTCTACTTGGCCAACCCGAATAAATGATTTCCATGAGGTCTCTACTCGGCCAAGCCGAGTAAATGAACCCGTGATGCATTTTTATTCAGCTTGGCATGAGTCTATAATACACTTCTACTCGGCCAAAACCTAGTAGAGAAGCTTCTTAAAAATTACCAGGAGAAGGAACTGTAGTGATGCTATAATTCCATAATCCCTCGAAAAGAATATGGAATGGGGGGCAAATGATATGGAAAGAAAATAGCACCTAAGAGATGGTGACACGTGTCACCATCTGGTACTCTCAAAACTGCTACTCCCTTAATGGAGAAGTAGGGAGTAAACCACCCACCTTCCCACTTCTTATCCATTATGGCAGTAAACCCTACTTAATAGTGGTAACTGCCCATTAAGAGGAGTAACCCCTCATTAGACTGGTAACTCCCGAATTAAAGGGAGGGTAACTAACCACTAAATAGGGGTGACTCTATAAAAGGGAAAGAAGAAGAACAACGAAAGGTAAGTGACTTAATCCGAGTTTACACTAAAATCCATCTTAAGCATTTTCTGACTTAAGCATCAGAGATTTCCCGCCGGAAATCTCTTCGGCGAGTCACTGGTGTTGTTTCTTTGTTGCGCAGGTCTATGCGCCTTAATCCCATTATCTCCTTCTACGAGTGGTATAGAGATAAGAGCTTCTACAGGCTCTGCGTGCCTTAGTGCCTTCTCATCACGCTGATCATTGATCGTTAGGGTCTTTTCTGCTCTGCAAGAGGCTACGTAGCACCTTCGAGCAAGGGTCTGATCGCCTTTTACGAAGCCAACCCCTGTTGGGGTCGGGAATTTCATGATAAGGTGGTAGGTTGAAGCTACTGCTTGTAGCTTGTTAAGGCCTGTGCGGCCCAAAATCTCATTATACGACGACTTGACCTTGGCAATGAGGAAATCAAGCATATGTACCGCCTGTTGAGATGCTTCCCCAACGACGATAGTGAGTGAAGCGATTCCTCTCACTGGGGCAGAGGCACCTGTAAAACCATATAAAGGAGAATATATTGGCTTTACCCTATCGTCAAAAATCCCCATCTGATTGAACGCATCTTCGAAGATAATATCGGCTGAACTCCTTGTGTCGACCAACATGCATTTAACTTGGAAAGCATCTATGCGCAGAGTGATGACTAGAGCATCATCGTGTGGCAGACTTATTTCGTCGAGGTCTGCGTCGTTGAACTCCAAAGAAGTGGATGCTCTCGGTCGCTTGGCTGGTCCTTGCGTTAGATTAACTTGTCGTGCATAGGCCTTTTGGGAAGAGCTAGACAGTCCTCCGGCGTTCGGTCCTCCGAAAATGGTGTTTATCACTGGGGGATCCTTCGGCATCGTCTCCTCTGTTCTCCGTTGATTTCTTCTCCCATTTTGCTGTCGATCATTGGCTTTGATGAATTGTTTGAGATGTCCTTTGGCTATGAAATTTTCAATCTCACGCTGAAGCACCTTGCATTCATCGGTTGTATGTCCGTGATCTTTATGGAAGTGACAATATAGTTGGGAGTCTCTCTTGTCGGCTGGTCCTCTCATAGGTTTTGGCCATTTGAGGATGCTTTGGCTCTTGATCTGGTTTAGCATGTGCCCCCGGGGAGTATTGAGTGGGGTAAACGACTTGGGGAGTGTTGCCCTCGAGCGTTTAGCGTAATTTGAATTTCCTCCTTCGGGACGATCTTGTCTTTTGTGCCCAGCGTGCGCTTCTTCGTGCTGCGAGGTTGTTGAATCTTCTTCGGCTCGAAGATACTTTTCCACCCTGTCAAGGAGGTCCGACATGTTTTATGGCGGACGCTTGTTTAACGAGAAACGTAAGGGTGTGCTTGGTCTCACTCCTCTAGCCATTGTCGCGAATGTAACTCCTGGGTCCAAATGATCAATAAGAAGTTTATCAGAGTTAAAACGGGCATAATATGACTTTAATGATTCCTTCGGCCCTTGGACTATTCGAAAGAGAGCCAAGGAATTCTTCCTTTGCACACGGCTTGTGAGGAAATTGCTCCGAAAAGATTCAGCTAATTGAGCCCAGCATGAAATGGAGCGAGGTGTCAGGTGTTGGAACCACACATGCGCGGCTCCTCTCAACGTTACGGGAAATGCTCGGCACATGATCTGGTCAGGGACCAAATGCAAATTCATGCCCGAGGTAAAACGAGCCAGGTGCTCCATTAGGTCTCTTGTACCATCATATGACTCACATAGAGGCATTTTGAAGTTGGAGGGAACCGGGAAGAGATCAACTTCTTTTACAAATGGTCGTCCAATGATGATTGGAGCGTTGGAATAGCGCTCTGCCGGTAGTCACCAGGATGGTTCCTGGTGGATTGAGCTTCGCAATAGCTCTCTTCATGTCTCCTGGACCTTGGGTTGCGTCGTTCGTCATCGGAGTATTCGTCTTCTATTTGTATCACATGTTGGTCATTATGTGCCTTGTCTCGCACTTTAGAGCCGCCTGGTCCCTCGCGGAAATTCAATCGCTGCTGGACAAATTTCCTCTGCGCATCAGGTATTGGCTTTGCCATAAGTGGTTGAGGTGGCTCTAGTTGCAAAGGTGGGTTTTCAATGGTGGCTTGCAACTTTTCAATGGATCGCTGCATTGTTTGAATGACAGCAAGCAGATCAGCTTGGTGGTCGATAGCGGGTGGAGTGATATTGGCGGGAGCAACCGTAGTGATTCCGACAGTTGGAGGTTCAGATGGACCAGCAGGGTGCAGTGGAGTTGACGTAGGGTCCATGGGGAGTGGCGCAGCTACTGTGGTTGTTAGTGCTGTCGTTGTGGTTATCGGGGTTTCCACCACTCTTTTCCCACGATCTGCCGGCGGGGAAGTGGCTCCACCACGAGTAAGGTCACGGAGCAGCGTTGATGATGAGCTTGACGCGAGTGCTCCGTCTTGTGGAATTTGCAGTTGAGGATTTTGAGCCATGGTCTATTTATGAATTTCGGTCCCACGGATGGCGCCAAAATGTTGTGGATGAAATCCGGAACCTGATTCACGAATAGACCTGCACAACAAAGAAACAACACCAGTGACTCGCCGGAGAGATTTCCGGCGGGAAATCTCTGATGCTTAAGTCAGAAAATGTTTAAGATGGATTTTAGTGTAAACTCGGATTAAGTCACTTACCTTTCATTGTTCTTCTTCTTTCCCTTTTATAGAGTCACCCCTATTTATTGGTTAGTTACCCTCCCTTTAATTCGGGAGTTACCAGTCTAATGAGGGGTTACAACTCTTAATGAGCAATTACCGCTATTAAGTAGGGTTTACTGCAATAATGGATAAGAAGTGGGAAGGTGGGTGGTTTACTCCCTACTTCTCCATTAAGGGAGTAGCAGTTTTGAGAGTACCAGATGGTGACACGTGTCACCATCTCTTAGGTGCTATTTTCTTTCCATATCAATGCGATGATGCAATATCATAACTTCAGTGTTTTTGTCCTTCAACTTTGTTTTTGTGGACGAGCCGGTCATTTTGCCATATTTTGAGTGTGAAAAAAGTCACATGAGAGTAGAGGTGTCAAACGGGCCGGGCTTGGGCCGCCCGGCACGGGCCCATCGGGCTTGAATCGGGGCCGGGCCGGGGCCGGGCCAAGGGGGTGCCAAACCGGGCCGGGCCGGGCCGACTGGGGAGAAATGTTAGGCCCAGTCCAAGCCCTGGCCCTAGGCCCAATATTTAGGGCCGGGCCCGGGCCCATTTTTGTGTGTGTGTAATTTCTTTCTTTAATTGGCTATAATTATCCCTCTTTACTCATAAAGTTGTTTTATTAGAGATTTATGCTAAGCCATACAGCAATCAACTTTTGCCAAAGAAGTATAAGTTACAAATACCTTATCACAGAAAAGTTGATTGTTTTAATATCAATATGTGTCTAGGTAAGCGAAATAATTAGCAAGCATAATATCAACCACAGTAGTTTGAAGAGCCTATTATACTTTTACGTCTCATAAGAAGCGATTACCATAGATCCCCTACTTCAGCCTTCTATTCATGGGTGTTACGGGAGTTAATTGGTATTTTTTTCACAAAATGATATGGCAAAGGGTTCCACCTGTTTCAGGTTGCAAGTTATCTCCTCCCTCAACAGCAGCACTTCAACCTTAAGCATAACATAGATTAGCCAAGCATTCAGGTTCTGAATGATTTCAACCTTATAGCATTTTTTTAATTTCAGTAAATAACTTGTTTTAGGAGAACATGTGAAAAACAAAAAAAAGTAGATAAGTGAGACTTAAGTGATGAATAGGAAAACATCAGCAAAAGAGTCGAATAAAATACTGAGGATCAGCTGATAAAAGGCAAATATGAAAAGTCCAGCTGTGCTCCTAAACATTACAAACTTAAAGAGAACTAGACTTTACAGGATTACAATAAAATAGGACACAAACGTCTACATGATCAATGTCTTTAAGAGTGTAATTAGAATTTATTAATGAAGGGAAAAGCAAAAAATTCAAACAAGTGGTGGGGCCAAAACCGGGCCAGACCCGGGCAGCAGAACCGGGCCAAGCCCGGGCCAGAACCGGGCCGTTTCCGGGCCAGGCCGGGCTTTTTCGTAGAATCTGAAGGCCTGGTCCAGGCCCAGGCCCCAAGCCCGCTTGTGCTGGGCCGCTACTGTTCATGGACGGGGCCGGGCCAGCCCGGGCCAGAACCGGGCCGGGTCGGGCCAGCCCGCGGGCCGCCCGGCCCTTTTGACATCTCTACATGAGAGTAATATAAGATCAAAAAGTTGCAGAATTTTCCTCAAAAAGTTTACCCCGAAAAAATTATACATTTACAAAACTTTTAATAACAAAAAATGAATTATTTACACATACGGAGGAACCATAGTCGGCAAGTTATGCTCTATATACCTAAAAACAAACAATCGTATATAAGTAATACTTTGATATATATATAAATAATCAGTTAAATTTTAGTGACAAGAAAATTTTGAATTGTTTATAAAAATAATTGCGTGACCGCTCAACACTCGAGAAGTGCCATAGGACCACTTTAACGACATACTCGAAGTTAATAAACGAACAGTCAAAAAATACCTTTCAAGAAGACAGGTGTGCCCTTCCATGTTGCGCTCTGGCAAAATAGGCAAACCATAAACAATTCAGAAACCTTAAGACATGGACGCTGTAATTACTCCGAGAACCAGAAAGGAAAGGAAGACCAGACCAATTAAAACAGAGCAAGTGAGCGTTTTTAATCACACAGCAAACTTAGCTCTGGAAGTAGTCTGTTTTAATGTGCAAATCTACGATTTGAATCTGCATGGAACCAACAAGGTTGCACCTTTGCCACCAAAACAAGTGCAAAAAAACAGGGGATTGGACATGTGTGTGTGCAGAAATCCAGGCATGAAAAGATCAATTTTGCATTAACTTCCTCATTTAATGCCTTCACCTGCACTACCCCCTCCCTTATTCAGAAGTATTCAGTTTCATTGCATTTATCGCCCCTCCTCTGCCCCCTCCAACCCTTCTCTCTCTCTCTCTCTCTCACTCATCATTTCAATCTTGGCTGCTTCACTCAACCTAACTTTCACCAATCCTGCAATCCTTTGCAAGCACTCAACACCCCGAAGCAGATTTTTTAAAGGGAAGGAATTGACCCAAAAGCTGTTCTTGAACTTGGAAGGAGCTTATTTGGGCTTTCAAAGTGGCTCTACACAGCATTTCTTGATCCAAAGTTGCAAAAGCTCCATTGGAAGCAGCGTCTTGGGTGGAGTGCCTTTTAGTGAAACAGAGCGAGAGCAAGTAGCAGCGATTTCTCATAAGGCTGTATCTGTAAAAAAGAGCAGAGAGAGAGAGAGAGAGAGAGAGGAGAAGCAGCTGTTCTTTTGGAGAATCCACAGTTGGAATCTTTTGATTTGGGTCTTTGGTAAGTCTTTTTTAGCTTTTTTCATGTGGGTTTGATGACATTTGTCTCCTCTGACGCTAATTAGTCATGGAAATTCATCAAAGTTTGTGTGTGATATGAGCCATGGACAATGAGGGGCATGGAAAAGGGTTTAATGCTTCAAATTGGTTAGGGGGCAAGCTTTCTTTGTTGGGCAATTAAAGGTTCATGCCATCTTGCAGAGAAGAGTAAAATGATGAACGGTGAAAGCAGTCATTTATGTACAGTAGTTCATATGGGCATTTTGGGTTTTTTTGAAGTACTTGTTTGACATTTAGTGATGGACATTTGGAGGTGTTTGGTGAGGGATTCTGTGGCTAGGGTCTTAAAGATCCCCAAATGGAAGGCTAGATTTCTTGTGCAAATCATTGTTTTTGTGGTGATATCAGATTTTTGGGGCACAGCTTCAGGTCTAGGGTCCATGTCTTCTATTGCAATTTCTTACGGCGAGTATGGCCCTGTTTTCTGTGGTCTAAAGTCAGATGGGTCTCATCTGGTGACCTGTTACGGATCAAACTCAGCTATTATATACGCAACTCCAGCTCATTTCCCTTTTACAGGCCTAACCGCGGGCAATGGCTTTGTATGTGGGCTTTTGATTGACTCAAACCAGCCTTATTGCTGGGGAAGTAGTGGTTTTATTCAAATGGGTGTTCCTCAACCCATGACTATAGGGTCTGAGTACTTAGAAATAAGTGCAGGTGATCATCATTTATGCGGCCTGAGAAAACCGTTGATGGGACGACAAAGAAACATTTCCCTTGTTGATTGTTGGGGTTATAACATGACTAAGAACTATGTGTTTGATGGGCCGATCCAGTCTATCTCAGCTGGTTCTGAGTTCAACTGCGGATTGTTTGCCCAAAATAGAAGTGTTTTCTGTTGGGGTGACGAGACTAGCAGCCGAGTAATTAGCCTAATCCCAGAAGAAATGAGGTTTCAGAAGATTTCAGCCGGTGGTTTTCATGTTTGCGGGATTCTAGAGGGGGTGAATTCGAGAGCTTTTTGCTGGGGAAGGAGTTTGGATCTTGAAGAAGAAGTCTCGGTCTCACATTCAGGTGAAGTTAATGTGGATTTGGCTCCGGATGCTGCCTTGCTTTCTGTTGTTGGGGGAAGATTCCATGCATGTGGAATCAAGAGCTACGATCGTGGAGTGGTTTGTTGGGGTTATCATGTCGAGAAAAGTACCCCGCCTCCCAATGGCGTTAAGCTTTATGAGGTTGCTGCTGGGGATTACTTTACTTGTGGAGTTCTTGCTGAGAAATCTCTCCTTCCTGTTTGTTGGGGTGCTGGGTTTCCCTCCTCTTTGCCACTAGCTGTTTCTCCTGGAGTTTGTAGGCCTAATACTTGTGGGCCTAGCTATTATGAATTTAACAATGGAAGCGCACCTTGCAAAGCCCCTGGTTCTCACATATGTGTGCCCTGTACCAACGGCTGCCCTCCTGAAATGTATCAAAAGGCTGAATGCTCTTCAACGTCTGATCTACAGTGTGAATTCAACTGTTCAAGTTGTGTCTCCGCTGGATGCTTCTCGGGTTGTTCATATACCAATGAAACAGCTGGAAAGAAAAATGCGAGGTTTTGGTCGCTACAATTGCCGGTCATTGTTGCAGAGATCGCTTTTGCTGTGTTTTTGCTCAGTGTTGTGTCTTTGACTTCCATTTTATATGTTCGCTACAAGTTAAGGAACTGCAGGTGTTCAGGAAAAGACTTGAAATCCAAGAAAACCAATGGCAACGGTTCTTTCCAGAAGGAGATTGGTAAAATCCGCCCTGACGTGGAAGAGCTTAAGATTAGGAGAGCCCAGATGTTCACTTATGAGGAACTCGAGAGAGCGACCGCTGGGTTTGTAGAAGAATCCCAAGTGGGTAAGGGAAGTTTTTCATGCGTCTTTAAAGGTGTAATGAAGAATGGGACAGCCGTTGCAGTAAAAAAAGCTATAATGTCTCCTGACATGAAGAAGAACTCAAAGGAGTTCCATACTGAGCTAGATCTACTCTCAAGATTAAATCATGCACATTTGCTCAATCTGCTTGGCTATTGCGAAGAAGGCGAAGAGAGGCTTCTGGTCTACGAGTTCATGGCTAATGGGTCCTTGTACCAACACCTCCACGGCAGTAAGGCCTTAAAAGAGCAATTGGATTGGATAAGAAGGGTTACTATTGCTGTACAAGCAGCTCGGGGAATTGAATATTTGCATGGTTATGCTTGCCCTCCTGTAATTCATCGAGATATAAAGTCTTCAAACATTCTCATTGATGAAGAGCACAATGCAAGAGTAGCTGATTTTGGTCTATCGTTGCTGGGACCTGCTAATAGTAGTTCTCCATTGGCCGAGCTACCTGCAGGGACTCTTGGCTATCTCGACCCTGAGTACTACAGGCTTCACTACCTCACAACAAAATCAGATGTCTATAGCTTCGGAGTTTTACTTTTGGAAATCCTCAGCGGAAGGAAAGCCATTGATATGCAATTTGAAGAAGGAAATATAGTTGAATGGTCAGTCCCTTTAATCAAGGCTGGAGATATACAAGCAATTCTGGATCCGGCTTTGAATCCTCCATCTGATCTTGAAGCTTTGAAGAGGATTGCAAATGTGGCTTGTAAATGCGTAAGAATGAGGGGGAAGGAGCGGCCTTCCATGGACAAAGTGACAACAGCTTTGGAGCGAGCGCTTGCTCTGTTGATGGGTAGCCCAAGTAACGAGCAACCTATTTTGCCAACGGAGGTGGTTTTGGGAAGCAGCAGAATGCACAAGAAATCGTCTCAAAGATCTTCGAACCGGTCAGCTTCTGAAACTGATGTGGCAGAAGCTGAGGATCAGAGAATTGAATTTAGAGCTCCTTCGTGGATTACATTCCCAAGTGTAGCTTCTTCCCAGAGGAGGAAGTCCTCAGTTTCGGAGGCAGATGTTGACGGGAAGAACTTGGAAGCTAAAAATTTGGGCATTGGAGGAACTGTGGTGGATGGGTTGAGAAGTTTGGAAGAAGAGATTGGTCCGGCTTCGCCTCAGGAAAACTTGTTCTTGCAGCACAACTTCTAATGCTCAACAGAAAATATTGAGGTAAAGCAGGAAGGTATGTTCAACAATTCGTGATTCACCTTATTGGGTGTAGACCTTTTTTTTTTTTTTTTTTTATGGCGGAAGAAATGTAAAGAGAGGAAGGGGGAAGGATGTAATTTTCTTAATTACTGCTACTCGCGTCTGGGCCGAACTACTACTCCTAAATGCCTCATTTTGTATGTTTCAGCTACTACTTTCATGCATTCAACTCTAACAATGTTCTTGTTTTCTCCAGGAAACCACTGTAACTTCACATGTTGTACTTACATTGTTTTGTTTCATGGGACCAACTGTAACTTTTAGTCTGCATCTCTTCAGTATATTCTACATAACTGAAAATCTTGAATCTTCACTTCTAAATGTTTACGAGGCCTTAGATAGAATGCCTGCTGTTACATTGTTTTGTTTCATGGGACCAACTGTAACTTTTAGTCTGCATCTCTTCAGTATATTCTACATAACTGAAAATCTTGAATCTTCACTTCTAAATGTTTACGAGGCCTTAGATAGAATGCCTGCTGATAGCTGATTTTTAGCATGCCTAACAAGCTCGATTTGTGAAAGTTTGTACCTCACTACAGCATGTCACCATATATTGCATGTTTGTGCACTTGTAGTTTCTTGGTGCTGATTTAATTCCAACCAGCAACATGCTGGGATTTCCAAACGTTGCATCTTACATGTTGTAGTCGTAATGTCGTATGAAACATTCGTGATGATTGCAAACACCAGATGAGTAGGGCTCAATAAATGGCAGTTACTGCTGGATGACCAAACTTGCAGTCAATGCAGTGTGATTTAAGGCTGCAATTCCCCTCTGTGCATGGTTAAACGTTTCCAAGCGATAAATTATAGTGATTGTAGCCCCTGGAGCCTCAAGAGTTCTGAAATGTGCGTAGTCCTGCTTTTTCTGAGCAACAATATAGTGGGAAAAGTGTGTCCTTACCAACTTGCTAAAGAGGGTAAACCAGAACTAGTTGAAGGCAGATAGATAGCAGGTAGCTGTATTTGATTTTTGATGGTTAGTAACGAGGTTAGTTGATTATGTTCCTCTAATATATGATCTTCTCCTGTTTAGGGCAAACGTTTGCAAATGTGCTGTTTCCTGAAACTCTTATCAAGAATGCTAAAAATTGCATAAGTACGTCACTGGATTTACTAAAGTGGGGGATGGCTAGGTAGGTGGTGGCAGCTTTGGGCCCAAGAGCGAGAGGATTGACAAGCTCTTCGGTCCATATATAGCTTCAGTTTTCAGTATTCATCAGGACTGCACATGCTTAGACGGTCTTCTTAATTGATTCTTAATGTTGATGGTACAGTTATCGCAGGTGACGACGCAGCTGAAGGTGTTCTAGTCCAGTTCAGACACTGCATTGGATGGACGGTCGAGCATCCTAGCTTGCTGAAACATCTTGGTATATGAGTCTTGAAGTAGACTTTTCATTCATTTCTGTCATCTTTGATTGCAGTTAAGTAAATGCATCCTGATCTGATCTCTCGAGCTGGCTCAGGCTTCACGAGTCTTACTGCCAATCTCTGGCTATTGAGGCGAGCTTCTTGCCGAACACTTAATGTAGGAAATCGGGTTAGGGCTGATCTTATTCGGATCCAACCCATGAAGGGCCACAGGGGCTTCAATATGTTTGTAGCAAAAACAAGTCAGCTATGTGACTTGCCGAAAGGTTGCCAAGGAAACGTTGCAATGGTTCCTTAGCACCTCTTCTCTCTCTCTCTCTCTCTATAATATGTCCATCGGTGTGGGCAAACGAACTTCCATCAACAGACCCTGAATCAGAGAGTGCGCGAGAGAGTGACCTTGGTCTTTAACCCGTACGCTTACCATATTCGTTTTCTGTTTTTAGCAATGATGATGAAAAAGATTTTTTGCGTACTTTTACCATTTTCTGTTTTCGTTTTGGATAAAATTACTCAAATATTTTACTAAAACTTAACCCAATATAAGAAAAAATAGTTAATTTTTTTTTTTGAAAACGATGAAAGTACAGGAACGAATTTTCAAAATGAATATGAAAATCATGAAAATGAAAACAAAAAATAAATATGGTAAGCGTACGGGTAAATAGGTTATCGACGTGACTCTAGTTGCCACTACTTCCAACGAGAAATGACAGAATTTTGGCGGGATCGATAGCAAGACAATCAACGAAAGATATACTATACATCAAGTCGGATTTAGTAAGCGATCAAAAGGTACCCTTCCGTTTCCGCAAGTACTCTGATCGTCAATGGTATCAGAGCCTGAAAAGGCTCTTTTGTCTTATAAATAAATGTTTCTGGTGTAGCAGTTACTATATTTTTTGTTAATAGGTCTCCTCGCATGGTGTTACATGCATAAAACAACACGTGTGCATTAGTTCTGTCGTCGGAAATTGCTTGTCGTCCAGCTTAGTCTGGGTTATAGCCCAGAATTTGCCAGTCATAACTGCCAAAAGTGATGCTCTTGTTGTGGACTTGAGAGAAACCCTAGTTTCTGTAAACGTGATGAAGAAGGCGATAGCAACGGTGTCGTTAGGTTATTTTTCTGCCCACTGCCCACAGGCCAGGCCATAAACTGAGTGAATCATTTGTGGAAGTGGGCTTAAACGGCTTGTGGGCTGTCAAATTTCATATATATTTTTTTATTTTTTCATAAATCTAATGTCCACTCCGGTCATTTGATGGGCTATGTCCTCACTTTGGATTCTTGTTCAATGTTATTTTTGAGTAATATATTACTATGGAAAAATATTGATAATGTGTACGTGCTAATACGTATATGTGCGTTTTAAATGTAGTGAAGTGGCCTTTACAAAGAAGAGGTGAGTGAGAAATAGAAGCAGAAAAAAAAAAAAGACAAGCTAGGGATCTGTTTTATGTTGAAATGATACTCCAACACACCTGTCCATTTAATTTAACCTGTCACAAAATTTTTATTTGGTACACGTACGTCATGCACGCGAATCCCACGTGGGTGCGTGTACACCAAGGATTTAAAAGAGTCTTGTTTGCACTTTAAACGTGCAAAATACTTGATTATCCTAAATCAGTGTCGAGTAACTAAAAAGAAACCTTTTTTCTCCATAAAATCGAAGAAGCGCGCCTCGATCGTCGCATGCCTCTATAGATTGCGGTATTCATTTAGATTGCGTATCGCTCGATTCAAAACGGGAATTAACAAGGTGAAATTTTCATGTAGTTGTTGCCGAAGTTGTGTCCTTCGCTGTGACCCTAAATATATGTTGGTAGCATGCATATTCTTATTTTAGAGGTTGCCCCGTTGGGATCATTTACATAGCCTTTTTTCAAGAGTAGTTTTTTGTACAAACTTTTCCGGAGCTCTGAGAATAAATTTGCTAGATAGGTCTTCCTGTATATCTTTATAGGAAAAAAAAATTGGCCGTTATTCGGAGTTACAGGAAGATAGCTATAAGTCCTTGTATATCATCAATGAGTAATTGTTATGTTTTGAGTGACTTTTAAGTGCTGCTAAGTATTGTTACTGAAAATGTTAGTAGAAATGTCACTAAATATATGTAAGGACAACGAATTGTTGCTGTATAAAGAGTTGTAACTTTTTTCCTGCAATCTTTGTCGCAGCAAAAAATTATCCTTTTTATAACTCCAATGTTTAAAGTAAAAGGTGGATCCCTAGAAGTGGACTTATGCCTTATGTATTTTCAGTGCAGTTTGTCTCGTGAGGTGCTTGGGAGTTGGGAGGGTAAATACCGATCATAATCCGTTGGGGCAAATAAATGGACGACGAAATGTACATATGAAGTTTGTAGCTTTTTCTTTCTTTTGCTTGACAAGTTGCTAAAATTTGCTTTATAGTTGAGGTGTAGTGGACGATATTCCTTTTTTGTGTCGAAGCCTGGTAGGGATGGAGGGGAAAGTGATTTGGAGCACTCCATTTGGAAATCTGCGTGTCTACGAGGAACAATCGTTACGTCCAAACGATTCAGTTGTCTTTTACGGTGTGAAAACCACCTTCTCTCTCTCTTTATGACTTTTCTTTGTTAATTTCCAGCTGCTAGCCTTTTGGATGGTTAGGTTCTTAAAGGTTGGCTCCCATTTTTTTTAGGTGAGCTGATTTGTTTCAACTCTTTTTACGGATTAAAAAGAAACAATTAATTATCGTGTTGGTTGCCTACTGGCACTGTGATTCCTTCTTATACAAGAGGTTGCATTCATGAGAATGTAGACGGTCTGTATTTTGAAAAGAGATTTACCAACACAGAACACGTGAGTTGTTATTTATATTTCATGAACTAAAAGAGAATAGTGACAAATGCGCTACTTTTGCTAACAAGAATGTGTAACGCATGTGAAGAACAGTAGTCATTTAACAAGAAACATCTCTTGCATTTGCCCACACTTGTTCAGCTTTTCGGCCAGATCGAGGCTTACCTATCAAGTCAAAGCCATGCCCTTCTTTGATTGATCCACCATGCTTCAGCCCTTTGTGAAAGGTTGTAAGCAATTGCATGTAGTTGTTTCCTTCAAAGTCTTAATAGGTTTAGCGGGTCTATATGGTAGATCAAGATGCCTGCCTTGATTAACAAATGTAATATGCAAAATTAACACTAGTTGGCATGATTCGTTACTGCTTATTTACAAAGAATACCCACATTTCAGTTTCAGACCTATTAAATGGTATTTTAGTGTACGTCAGAACATCCTTATATTCCGGATCACTAATCCATCCATCCAGAACAGATTTTCACAAGTCAACTAAAGCTGTACATAGGATCTACTATATTCATCAAAAACTGAAAAAACAATTTGTAAACGTACCAAATTAGTATTATCAGATGTTCAAGTTGAAAAGTAAGAAGATAACAATTAGACCTGGCAATTTTATATCCGTACCCGCGGGTCTACCCGTACCCGATCAAAAAACCTGGGTACGGGTACATATATGTACTTTCCGTTGAAAATAGACCCGTACCCGAATCGAACTGTATTTTTCGGGTCGATCTGGGTCGGTTGGCAGGTAACCCGGTTTACCCGTTTTCCCAAGTATATATAAAGGACCATTGGTGCCCTAACCTTCATTTTCATTTTTTTCTCCTTATTTCTCTCTTCTCACTTATCTGCCACCACACCTCTCACTCTAGATCTACGCCACCTCTCTCACTCTAGATCTACGCCACCCCTCTCACTCTAGATCTACGACACCCTTCACTCTTCTCTCCCCACACTCCCACATCACGGATCTACAACAACTCCACCATCGTCGATCTTTCACCGCTACAACCGTCGTCATCCGTCACTGCAGCCAACGTCGTTCGAGTAGGTGAGCGATCGTAGAGCCTCCAGATCGTCGCTCTGTCATCCGTCGTGGTTTGTCACTCTATCGTCGTTGTGTTCGATCAGATGATCAGATCTATCATTTAAAGTCGACGACCGTCACTCTGTCGCCGACTACATCTACCGTTGACCATTGCTGACCAATCTTGAACTTTTCTTTTTGTTTTATTTTGTTTATTCCAGATGCCTAATCTTGATCTTCAGTCGTGTTGTGTAGACTTTTGATTCTTGTGTAATGGATCTCTTACTGTTGAACGCAGATCTGATGATCTTGAACTATTTTTTTGTTTTATTTTGTTTAGTAAAAAATATTAGTCTTGATTTTCAGTCTTGTTGTGTAGATCTTGTGCCATTGTTGTGTAATGGAGAATATTGAAGTTGTGTTTGTGTAATAAAAGAAAGTAGAAATGAGAAGAAAAAGAAAGGAATATTTATTAAAAAAAATGAAAATTTAATTTTTTATCCGCGGGTAATACTCTACCTGCAAGGGTAGGGTACGGATTCTAAAAATGCCTACCCGAAAAAATTGGGTAAAATATATCCGATCCGATTTTATCCGGACCAGATCAGATTTTACCCGTACCCGGCGGGTCTACCCGTTTGCCAGGTCTAATAACAATATATATACATCTCTCTCTAGAAAAATTCCTCTGCCTTCTCTCTAAAAAGTCTTCCACAGAAAATTCACCGTGGCCGACCTACTGTGCGTTAGGGCGCGTGGGGTTGTGGCCGGAATCCGGCATGTCTAGATATACTTTCCGTCTCTTATTTTCATGTGGTTACACTGTGGAGCGGCGACCATAGTGGCCGGCGGCGGACCGAGGGTGGGTGACGGTGAACGACGACGGTGCGATGGCCGGCGCCATCTCTCCAACCACGATCTGGGATGACGATGCCGTTATCTGCTCCGATCGCTTCAGATTTGCTCCGATTTCTTCATATATATTTGAATTTTGGGTATTTTCTTGATCCTCTAGATTTGATAGGCTTAAATCGTAGTGATTGTCTTTGGTTGATCAATTTTCTTTGCTTTATTGAAGAGGCATTGTTGTTAGGGTTAGATCTTTCACCGCATGCGGTAGTCGAAATTCCATCGTCGGTGGCCGGTATTTTTTTGCTGACAGCAGAGAGGGTTTAAAAGCTAGTTGTGGGGTTGTCCATTGTGGTTACTGGGTAGTGTGTCTAGAGTCTTAGAGTGGTGTCCTTGGGGGTGAGGGGGTATGTATTCAAGGTAATCTACTCTATGGGTTTTTTTTTTTTTTTTTTTGGGATATAGTCTGGGTTACCCTGGTTTATTGTTGGTTGCTGCCCGGGTTTACGGTGGCCGTGTTGAAATGTCGTTGGAATATTGTGAACCACGCAAGGCTGAGTGCCTCTTGTTTTGTGCTGTGGTTCATTTGATTGTCGAGGACCCCTTAGATTACTCGTCCAGTTTTGGTTGACTTCCTTGGTGTAATATTTGTGTTTCTAGATTTATATTGTTTCGTATTTATTTTAATAGGTGTTTTATGTAACCTTTAGACTTCCGCATGTTACTTTAAGTTATGCTAAAGTGTAGTATATGCTCTACTTTAGTTTAATTATAATTTGTATCAGATCTATAAGTTGGTTGTTAGTTTTTGACCTTTGTGATCTTATATACAATGAGTTACGAGAATGTCGTGACCTGTACATGCCGTTGGGCGACTTTGTAATCTTTAATTTTCAATGCTATTATCTTATTTAGCCCAAAAAAATAAAAAAGTTGAAGAGTTTGAACTATTTGATGATATTGGGACTTCACAATGAGAGACTGCATAGTGTAGTGACCATTTTGTCTCCCGTTGCATAAAATGAGGGTTAATTTTAAAATTGTGCCCTAAAGTATAAAAGACGTACAATTGAGTACATAATTTCTAAATGTACCAAATTAGTGTCTCAAGCTTTGATCTCTGCTTAATTTTTATCTTTGAACACATATTTGATGCACCATGCCACCACCAACCACACAACAACCCACTACGACCACCACCACCCCACCCTCCCGGAACAAAAAAATTGGTACAAATCCATAGCTACTAGGGCTCCCTAACAATACCGTCACCACCATCTGAGTTTAATTTAATTAGTCATGGTTCATATATTTGTCATTAATTGTGTAACAAACTCAAATGATTTACTTGATGAATTTTTCAGTCAATGTACAGGAATTAGAAGGAAAGCTGAAAAATTAGAGATTACCAGATGAAATGGCCAGAGAGTTAAAGAATGATAAAAGCTGGTGAATGTGGGACAATTGTTTGGCGTCCGAATATTGGTTTGAGAACTGAGACATGGGAACCCGGATGAATTGGAAGGCAAGTCAAGCTTGTAAGCAACTGTGCAAACTTTAGATATGATTTCAAAGGGTCCAAAGTATTTGAAACATATCTCAAGGATCTTTACAAGTTCTAAGCTAAATGATTTCAGAAGAATATGAAATTTTGCCAGAAATTATAACATAGCCTAAAGTACCTTACTGCAAAATTTCATGAGCTAAAGACTTCTATGCACCAACCCATGCATGCACTGAACACAACTAAGGATGTGGTACATCTATGCAAGCACAGGGTACCACCCAACAGCACATGCCCACATACCAACTTATTTCTTCTCCCTCTCCTCTCTACAAACATTCAGAACACACATTGCAGACTCTGCACACTACCCTCACCACTGGCACCCCTTGTCTCTTGCCCCCCCCCCTCCCCCCCCCCCCCCCCCCCACCCACACACACTTAACGGCCACCATGACTGCTCTCACACAGCCTGCACCCCCTCATGCATGCCCACATACTCACGGCTAAAGAAGAAAATCTTTACACACACATATAATACACACATATTTACAGCAACTCTATATACTATACACACACAAAATACTGTAATGAAATACTGTAAGAGGAGCTTTCCAGAAATCGAACTCCTTTGCCAGATTACGACACTAATCCCCCCCCTCCTCTCTCTCTCTCTGAAAGTAACTGAAATTCTGATATAAACTCATATGCTCAAGTTCCTCTAGTTTCCTCTCCATTTTCCCTCTCTAATTTGACTTTCCAAAATTAAAGAGTTGACAAAAAAATAAAAATCAGATCATTATCTTTATAAATATCTAATAACCCCAATTTATATTAAATTTTAACTAACCCCCTATAACTTTCATTAATTTCCTTTTGCACCCAGCTTCACTAATCTACAGCTTCCGGTTAAAAAAAGAAAACGTGTTAAAGGTTGCCCACAATTTCGTTCATGTATATCAACGGTAAATATTGCTTATAAAATCTGTTGCTAAAGAAATAAAATAATTGGCTAGAATTTACCAAGGTTCAGGATAATACACAAAGGGGGCAGCTACCATCGGTTCCCACAGGGGCGGAGGCAAGTTAGGACAAGGGGGGGCTAAAGCACCCCCTGACTTCTGAGGAAAAAAACATTTTTTTTTGGGAATCGCGTTGACCCCGTTCCCGGAGGCCGAGACCCATTTCCCAATCCCCGATACCCATTCCCCGAGACTGGCCGAGAGGCACAATCGACTCTCTCTCTCTCTCTCACACGGTCTCACCGGCGACCGGTCCACCCACCGGCGACAGCTCCACCCACCGGCGGACGGAGTGTCGCCGTGACCGGACGACGACCGGCGACCTCCCGCTGTCCCGCGACGCGCCGGCGCCGACGCCCTTGAAGAACCAGATCTGAATTCTCATCTTGGCCTTGCGTGAGTCTTCCCTCTTGCTCTTAGATGCTGATTGCTAAATGAATTGTTGTCTGCTAGTGCTAGTATTTAATATGATAATATGTTACATTTATATTTTAGTTTAATATGTTACATTTATATTTTAGTTTAATATGTTAAATTTAGTGTAATATGCTAATATAATAATATGTACAATTCTTTACTTATGTGAATTTGTGTTGAGATATTGAGATATTGAAATTTTATTCCAATGTGCGTGTGTGTTTTTTTTCAGAATGGATAAGTTTTTTCAAAAGCTAAGGAAATTGGCAGAATCCTCGCAGCCTAATCAAGATAGTATTCTACAGTCTTCAACTTTAACAGTAACGGACAAGGCTCATTTTGTGCATCGAGATGTTGATTTCGGGGGTTCAAGTAGAATTCGTGATGAGTTCAACTCTGATGAGCTTATTGCGGATCCTGGCTTGCGTCCGAATATTATGGATTATAGTCCCAATATTCGAGATAAAGTTCGACGAACATATTGGTCGAAAGGTCCTTGCCAACCTCGTAGCCACAATTTTCCATTTACACAATTCGGGAAACAATCTCGTCGATTTGTTTCTTCTTGGTTTGACCGTCATGCGAGTTGGTTGGAGTATAGTGTAGCAAAAGATGAAGCATATTATTTTAATTAAAAATTTGGTAACGGACATATAATTTTTGCACCCCCTGAAAAATATTCCTGGCTCCGCCCCTGGGTTCCCAGATCACAACAATGATGTTCTATACCTCAGCTTGCTAATTTAAGATACCTCTCCACCCTACGTAAAAACACTTGCATGCATATGTTCATATGTTAAGTTCATTGGTTATACACACCTATATGCACAATATCAAACGCGTTCATACTCATGTTTAAGCACATCAAACAAAAATTCTCAAGTGCAATCTGTGAGTTGGAGAAAACCAAATAATGACAATGTAGTAACAGATGTCGCCACACAAAGAATCTATTTTCAAGAGTGTACTGGCCAGTGGATCTTGAATGGAGGCTTACCGATCGATACACTTATATGCATTAGTACACCCATTTGCATGGTGGACTAAATCAGGGTAGAGAATACATATGATAATCAAGCAACAAAATGCAAACACACATGTTTGCTATGACTAAAACTAGACTCTCAGAACATGAAAAACAACCGTGCCAAATTTAACAGAAACTGTCAACGAAATCTACCGATTTAACCCATAACAATGCAAGCCTTGAGATTGTAGGTAATATCTCACTTACTAGGCAGTGGAATGTTGTGTGGTTTTTTTATATAAACAATCTAAGTACATGATTATGGTAAGAGTACAAGAATCAATCCATCCTTATCCTATATCTAAAATTCGCTAATAGCTAGCAAGCAACATGTGTTTGTGTGGGTTAATGAGTTGATTGGGCTAGGAGAGAGCGAGAGGTAGAATTAGAGCAAAACTGGGCCATACAATTGGCTGAGAGGAAAGGACCGAAATGGGGTGTTTCGATAGCGCGACTATTGCGTCCTTGAAGGATGTGCGTACCGGGTTCGTGTAGAGAACTATTTATCTTTTGGGCTAATTACACCTATGTCCCTGAGGTTTGGGGGTAATTACACCCGAGGACACAAAGTTTCAAAATGTAACATTCCGTGACCAAACACTTTTTAAATGTATCAGCCGTGTCCATCCGTCAGGGTTCCGTCCAAAAAGTGTACTTTTTGGATGATGTCATCGATACGTATTTTGAAAATGTCAATATTACCCTTTGTGCTGTGTATACATAATATTTTTAATAATTTTAAATTAAGAGTTTAAGCTTTAATTTAAAGATTAGGGTTTTACAACATTGATTTGTTCTCTATCCTTGCAATCCATTTCATCAAAAAATTTCAATCTGTCAATTAGGGTTTTAAGAGCAGGTTAGTTCAAATTTACGAATGAGCAGGTTAGTTAGAAAACCCTAATTTGTGAATTTTGGTCAACCAACCCACACCGGCCGATTGAAAGAGAACAGAAGGGGACAGGGGGATGCGGTGGATCTGTTTTTTTCGGCAACGATGGGGACGGTGAATTTTGGTCAACCCACCCACACCGGCCGATTGTCGGGGAACAGAAGGGGACGACCGCTGCGGTGGATTTGTGCATAAAAGGGTATGTTCCACAGTAGAGGGCAAGGAGGAAGAAAAGGCCGGCGAGTATTCCTGCCGGCGTCATTGTGATGGTTCGGGTTTGGAAATTCGTTGAACCTGCCGGCGTGGGGCGAGTGAGTGCACTGCGGCGGGGGATGAGAGAAGAGAATGAGGGGGAAGAGCGACGTCGACGTCGACGTCACTGGTGGTGGATCTGAAGGGACTGCCGGCGGAGAAGGGGGCTACCATTGCCGGCAGGGAATGGGACTGTTGTCGGGGAGGGAAGGGGCTGTCGCGGTGGTTGCGGAGACTAGGGGGTCGTGGGTGGCTGATGGTGCTGGCTGCCGTGCGATGGCGTGCATCGATGCCTGATGGTGGGTCTGCTCCGACATCGGCCGTGGGTGGGCCGATTTGTGGAAGCGGGCAGTTGTGGTTGTGCGGTTACCGGCCGTGGGTGGGCCGATCGATGGGGATGTACATTGGTGTTTGGTTGGTGGCAATCGCCGGTGAAGACTAGTAGTGGGTTGCCAGTGAAGATGGATGGTGATAGGTGGGAGAGAGAGAGAGAGAGAGAGAGAAATTTTAATGAATGGTATTTACAGAAATTTTAATGAATAGAATTTGTAAATTAGATTCCAAAGTCAGGGGCAAATATGTCTTTTTGTCAGAACCGTTAAGTATTTTTGTATTCCGTTTGTCAATGGACATAAGTGTTACATTTTGAAACTTTGTGTCCTCGGGTGTAATTACCCCCAAACCTCAGGGATATAGGTGTAATTAGCCCTTATCTTTTATATCAGTTTCTGAATTTTGGGTGCAGCAGGGATACGACTGTGACACGTAGCAAGTACTTGAAAGGTCAAAGTATCAAATTTAGAAAAGTTTCTGGGAGGTCTCAAGAAGATGATTTTTAGTTTCTATATACTTGGTCACAACTAAAAACAAAGCACAAAAGAATGCAAAAGGAAAATGAGAAGAGCCCAGGGCGATTTAATTCTTTTGATGATGTATGCATTGATGGTCTTAACAACATATGACGTATCCCTGTCGCACCAGTATCCTATTGTTTTGAATCACGTACCTTACTCGTATTGTATTCGCACCCGTACTAGAGTCCATGCTTATATACAAGTTATAACAAGTCGTAGGGTTTACAATATGATAAGGGGCTAATTACTTGTTATTTTTAAAACGTTTTAGGCAGTTGTAGCGAACCAGAGTGAGATAAAGGTAGTTGATGGGGGTATTTAGGAAAATAAACGTTAGAACTTATGTATTCGTTTAAGAAAGACATAAAGTTATTTATTCGTTTAAGAAATACATAAAATTAAGTCTACTAAGTATATGTATATTGTGGGAAAGATAAAACTAAGATTTTCTTCAAAACAGATCTACTCTAAGGCAGTTGGGAAGAGTTAACGGAAGCCTTAAAACGTAGGAGGCATCGAACCTGGCACCAACACCGGTACCTCAAAGCATGCAAATGAGATACTAAAACAAAGTCCCAAGTACATATACTCTCCTTCCCTTCAGGCCAAACATGTTAAATCTTACGAACCAGTACCCGATATGATCACATTGACAAGCCAAACTAAGGCGGCGTTTCATTCCAGTTGATGGATATAATGTAGGGTGAAGGCGAAACAACCATACAGTTGTGGTCTGTTCCCGACTTCAGTCAATTGCTTTAGGGTTTTTACCTCGCCCAAGGCCTTTGGAGCACGAGGAGACCAAGAGTTTGTTTTCGATGGAAGAACATAATTTCCCAGAGTCTATCAATTTCAACACGGAACAAGCTACTAAGGTGTGTCTGGGGGCAAAACCAGCCTCTAGGAACCCCATGGGAAGTGTGTCAATGGACGGAACTAGCCGAGTTATCCTAACTGATCGAGCCTGATCCACGTTCCGCTCGGCATATGCAGCCACCGTATTTGTTTCTTCCTCTACCTTTTCGTACTATACTATCAGATCTCCTAAAATAAGACCAGTGATAGTCCGCTCATTTCCATTTACCACACGACATTGAATCTCTTTCATATTATTTCTTCAACCATTGACAAGAACTCCGAGTTCAAAGTTAGGCTTCGATGAATGGACAACCTGTGTACAGAGTGTTGGCCAAACTATAATGCTCGGCTTGGTTGAGATCGGGTATAATTATGCCAAACTGACGTTATATCCAAGGACATGAATGTCCTTGGGATTCCCTAGGCATGTCGTCCTCGAAAGGAAAAGTTTCCAGTGAAATCAAATGCTTGGTGGCTAATTCAAGCTCGGATCACTAAACTCAAAGAATTGCAATCTTATGCACGAGTTCATCGAAACGGGAATGCATCGACTAATCACAGGGAAAGCAACGTGTTCAAGAACATCAATGAATCCATAAAAGTAGTAAGGTCTTTTTTTCGGTTTTAAATAAGAGAATTACACTACAAATAAATTGTACCTACTAAACATGAAGATGCTCACGGTCTGCATAAATATGTAAAGAGATCATTAACTTCTTCAAATTAAACCAGATAGCTAGAGCAGCAAGTCCACACGGACATGAATCTATGGTAAGACGACGAAAATATATACTAGTATAGTAAATGCCATATATTGCGGCTGACACATCCGAAATTTAATCAGCACCTATCATCCGAGAGACGAGAAACCGTAATCAATATGAAATGTACTAGGTTTAAAATGTCCAAAAATGAAAGTTACAAGTTGCTTTGGTGGTAACCCAAGGGGGCGGTTGAGGAATAATCTGAAGTTCCCGAGTTCGAATCTCCATACAGACGGCCATATAAATTGCAGTTCTGGCAATTCCAAAGAGAGAAAAGAATTGCTTTGGTGGTAGTGGATGATTAAAGCTTCTTAAGGTGACCCCATCAGAGGTATTGAAGTTTTTACGGTTTCACCATCGTTGAAAAGTGTTATAGAATTGCCCGAGTATGTTGCACCCCAAATGGACTGCATCTTAATTACCACCATGTACATGCCAACATGCAAATTAGAAATGACCTATTTATAGTTGTCAATATAGAGCAAAGAAATCAGTTAATACCAACGACGGCGTCTAACTTTCTCGCCTTCATGAAATACAAGCACGATAGCTTGAATTAGTTTTTGCATCTCTCTCTTCAAGACAGCACCAACAACGGCGACAACGCCAGTATCTATGAACAAGCGCAGCACAGAGACCGATGGCAACAGCGACGACAATAAGAGTGGAGACGACAGTGCCTGTATCTATGTTTTTTGGACAGTCTGGGTGGCTAGACAGCGACAGGGACAAGATCCTCCGTCACATCCAGCATCTATGGTTTCTAGGGCAACCGTATGCCTTTTCAACAGTTACGGCGCTGGCGGCAGCAACAGTGACAAGATCCTCCGTCCCATCCAACATTTGTAGGTCTCAACGACAAAAGTGAGGGTGGCTGCACATCCTCCGTCACGTCCAACCACAAAGTCTCTTATTATCAACTAAATCTAACAGAGTGATGACTGCACCAATAGTACGTACGGTAGGAACAAGACCGTATCGTGCACAATAGTATGGCTTGCTGATATTTTCATGAATTATAGGAGGCGTGAGACTTGAAGCATTGTTTTCGTTATACTGGAAAAACAACAAAAGGTCAGAAACTTTGAGACCGAGCACACCAGCCAAGAATCATTCATAGGAACAAAAACAGAAACTACTATACCTCTGCACATTATAGACGAGTAATTTTTGAAAAGTTCTACAAGTGTATATACAAGCCATGAAGGCAAAAGTATGCAAAAAATGAACCAGTTCGATTTAGCAGGACCTAGGCTGCAAAATTTAATGCCAAATTCTTTCCCCTTCCAATAAGATATATGCACCTTGCCAATAGGTTTCACTATCTTTGGCTCAGATATCTGTAACACAGAATGAAAGGAACAAACAAAAATCCGATTTGTACGATAAGCACAACAAAAAGTAGAACAAAAGCGCCAAAAAGTGGTGGTCATTTTAGCAAATTACAGCATCATGAAAACATGAAGAAAATAGTATTGCAAGTACCAGGAGCAGATCAGGCAGTGGCAGCACTGAGCATGAATAGTGGTGCTTTTGACAAAAGGCTGCCCTAAACCCACATGGACGGATTTCTAAACTGTGTTTCCATTGCCTCTGATAGAAACTTGACAAGGTTTTCTCTCTCAACTTCCTTCTCCCTCTTGAGCTCGAGATGACGAACCTACAACAAAGGTCAAACAAATGTGCACAATCCCGCACAAACTTCAGCTCTTGTGCAATACAACAACTGCTGGAAAAGGAAAAAAAAGGTTTATTATTCAACTTCTGACTGGAAACAAATATGAAGTATTTTTTAAATCCAATATTGTAGTTTAGAACCTAGTCATGCTAATATAGTAGGGACACCAATCACCCATCGAGATAATTTCTCAACTAGTGAAACTGGTCATCTTCCACAGCGGGATAGTTTCGGACCAATCAACTTATGAAAGGAATGTTCTAAAGGATTCCATGAGTGCTCGAAAGGAAGCAATGTAGGCAGTAAGAGAAGCTAGAGGCAAGTCTTTATGAAGTTCATAAAAAAGAGATCTACAAGCTAGCTAAGGTAAGATAAAGGACAATCAGAGGTTTGACTCACATGAAGTGTATCAAGCTAGGTAGCACGGACACGGACACGGTGTCGGACACCGACACCGACGGGGACACCGGACACTGCAATTTCCAAAAAATCAGATTTTGGACACCGCAGGACATCGCTAATTTTTAATATATTATTATTATTACTATTATTATTATATATATATATATATATATATATATATATATATATATATATATATATATCAAATACATTTCACAACTTAAAATAACAAACAATAATGAAAAACTACTAAAACAAGGAATTTAAATAAATACAAGTCATATTTGAACATATATTTGGTACTGGGCAAAAAAACGAAGTTAAAAAAAAAAAGAGGTCTTTCAGTAGAATGCGCAACAGAGGGAGAAAAGGACAAAAAAGGGAAAGACACGAGAGGTAAGGGACCTGTGAGTCAGCGAGAAAGAGAAGACAAAGAGAAGACAAAGAAAAGAAGGAGACGACTGACGAGACAAAGAGAAGAAGCAGACCTGTGGGTAAGCGACGGCGGTGGAGGACCTCCGGCGACGATGGCAAGAGATCTGGTGACGGCGACGGTGGACAGATCTGTCGGCTTCGGTATCCGGCAACACCGGCGCCTTTCAGATCTGTCGGCTCCGACAACATCGGCGACTTTCAGATCTGTCGGCTCCGGCAACGTCGGCGACAGATCCGGCAACATTGGCGACAGATCCGGCAACACGGCGACGAGAGAGAAGAAGACGGCCGACAGATGAGGTGAGAGAGAAGACGACGACCCCTGAAATTACTTCCAAAAGTTCCAAAGTAGCCCCAAACGGTTTGACACTGCACATTGCCGTGTCCGACACTCCTCGACGAAGTGTCCGACACGGTGTCGGAAAATAAAAAAAATCCGACACCGAGTGTCTGACACGTGTCGGGCGGTGTCCAGAGGGTGTCGGGATGTCCGTCCGTTTAGGACACCATACCTCCACCTAGGAGAGGTGTCCGTGCTTCCTAGGTATCAAGACAAAAATTAGAGGTTACTAGTAATAGAAGACGATGAGAGAGGAGGAGAGATTACTTTGATAAGTTGTTTAATGGAGAAAATGAATATAATTCAAAAGAACTTGGTGACTGAGTCACCGATACTAATTTTCTCAGAGGTTTGCTCGTAGAATTAAAGCATCTATGGTGATGGAAGAATGGACCGGTTTATTATTATTTTTTAAAAATCCTACAATCTAAGAATACTCTCAAGGACCGGAGGAAGAACACTTGGATATCTACATATAAGGCTAAAGTAGATGTCCGAACTAAAAATATCTGAAAATCAATATCTAATTGTGCCCGGGAGATCCACTGTGGAAGCTATTCTCTTGATTAGATGTTTGATAGAGTAATACAAAGATAAGAGAGGGGTCTTCACATGGTCTTTACAGATTTGGAAATGCATAAGATAAGGTAGCATGGGAAGCTAAGTTACATGGACTCGGTACAAGTGTCCAGGTCAGATTCGTGTCTAAGTGTGGGGTTCGTCTAATTTTTAATTCACACGACATGACGACATGGCAAATTATTCACATATTAATACTTTTAGTTCTTACCAAGGTAAAATGGTTTTTCATGTGACGCGAATGGTTTTAACTGAGAACTTGTCTAATCTCAAACTAATAACAAATTTAAAAAAACTCTGTAAGATAGTGTTCATAGTGGCATATCCTATGAGATGTGTCGTACACAGATCTCATACCCACGTCCAAGTGTCCAGTGTCCGACACGGGTACTTTAGGCATTTTGAAGAATCCATGTAACATAGATGGGAAGTAATATGATTAGGTAGCAAGGAAAATTAAGAAGAAAGGTGCGCATGCATACCGAGTATATTGATCTAATTAAGGATATTATAATGAAGAGATTTCTAGTTTGAGAACATCTGACAGAACAACTAATGAGTTTCTCATTATGACGACTTCTATGTTACATGGACTCGGTGTCGGTGTCCGGATCGGGTACGTGTCCGAGTGTCGGACTCGCCTATTTTCGAAATTCTAGGATACGGGGACACCGTCCAAAAGTTGGACACGGGTACGGGGACACGGCTAAAAAATTTAAGATACATAAAATACTTTAAATGAGATGGAGTGTTAAATATTTTTTTTACAAGTATTTATAAATTTTACAGAAATTATATGTAATTACTGTCCAAAATAAATAAGTTCTTTTATTTTTGGTTGAACAATATACATTTTGTTTTGATTTAGATATTTGTTGAACCTTTTTTATAAGTCAAATGTCAAAAAGTTGAAAAAAGAAAGTAAAAGAAAGGCTGTAAAGTGTAAACTCAAAAGGCAGACAGCAAAAAGTAGACAGCTCACAGCAGACAGAAGACCACCCACGTGACTCCTGCAGAAGGTATTCTCTCTCTCTCTCTCTCTGCTCTTCTTCTTCTTCTTCTTTTCTTCTCTTCTTTCTCGAAGGTCGATGGCTATCTTCTTCTCTTTTCTCAGAGATCTTCTTTTTCTCTCTCTCAAAAACCTTCACAGCTTCTTCTTTCTTCGATCCTTACCGTCGCTCTCTGGCCGGAATGTCGACGTGGCGTATCCGTCCGGCAGATGACGGATCCGACACGGCTCCCGTACCCGTGTCGGCGTCGAGTCGTGTCGACACCGCCCCTTCACCCCAAAGTGAAGGGTCCATGTAACATAGGACGACTTCACCAAGGGTCAGCTTCCAACACATATTGTCATACTCTTTTTATGAATGAGTTTACTAGGAGTATTAAGGTTATGGTCTTATTGTGTATGTTATTTGTGAAGCAGTTTTAATTGATGAGACGTACTTTAGAATCCAAAGGCTTTAGGTCAACCATGAATAAGGCGGCGTACTTGGAAAAATTGTAGTAACTCTTAAGTGATCTATAGTAAATGTGGAAGGGCAACAAGTACCTAAGCAAAATATCTACAGGTATCTTGGATCAATAGTGCACAAGGAGGGAGCACGTATGATAAAGAGCAGGTTGGCTAAAGTAGAACTCCGCTTCTGGGGTATTGAGACGATCGTAATATCTTCTCAAGTTGAAAGGAAAGTTTTGCAAGACAACAGTGAAGCAGGCATTGTTGGGCTTTGAATGTTGGGCAACAAAGAAAAGCCATATTGTGGGCTACTGAGGTCGATAAAAGCTTTTTAGGCGGTGGTCCAGAGTCCAAATGTGCTTGGGGCACCAGTTTCTTAACGTAGAGGCACAAGCGTTCTAATTTCCCAGTTGCACATAACTGAAAGTGAATTAGGCTTAAATTCCGATGACTGGTCAGCCATCATTTGAAAGTTGTTACCGTTGATTGAGTCAGAAACCAGAACAAAGACGATCATAACAATAAAGATGAACAAAGCTTCACTGTTTCTAGCCCAAGGGAGGGACAAATCATCATCTAATCTGCTACCATATATTTGACTTGTCAGAAAACCAAGAAAACAAAATTCCCAAAATCATACTTATGATGCTATACAATGTACGGTGGCAAAATCATCATCATCATCAAAGCATTTGCCCAAACTAGTTGGAATTAGCTGGCGGCCAAAAAAAAAAACGCGAAATGTGAACTTGAGATTAACACTCCTGTGAGACGACAAAAGTGGCAATTCTCAAAACATCGAGAATTATGAACTTAAATCATTTGGGCACTTCGCAGCACCAGAAACTGTATGACGAGGACAATGACATGGTAACTATTTGAAAATTGCAAGTGGAATGGAACCAGCAAGAAACTTATGGTTTCCGTCATTGTTAGTTCATCAAATGTTCAGGGCTAAAATGAGGAAAACCCAACCACGATTCATGCAGACGACATCAAGTAAATAAGAACAGAAGCGACAAAAACTTTTGAAAATGACCTGAGGTTAGCAAAGGCTAGTACCTTCACTGAGCTTTTTTGAGATACACTGGTATCGGTAATGATGACAAGACACTTAATATCATGGTCGTTTGCATATTCGTACTGTTCTGTGAGGCTTGGATCGAACACAGCGACAAATTCAGCCTGAGGGACGCGTGGGCTGACAGAAGTTAGTTGGATTGTTAATTGCTTTAGTATAAGAACATCTTCCATTAAGGTTTCAGTCACAAACCTTTATATTCTCCTCCCATAACTCAGCAGCAAGTTCCATGCGTTCATCCAACAAGCCACCTCCTCCTCTTGAACAAATTAGAACGCTAAAGCTGGCATCATTGCTGCATTAGTTTGAAGAAGAAAATTTCGAAAATTTAGCATGACTATCATTTAGATTTTTGGCAGATTAGTCAGAGAGAAAAACGTGAACCTAAAAGGTTTAATATCTAAAGAAGAATGCTGAATTATTGTCTCCAAAGCGACGCTAGTCCCAACTGCACCTGGAGGATTTGATTTCTGGCAAGAATAAACAATCAGCTGAATATTGTAGCAGCAACACTAATATGTTTGCAGAATATATAAATCATTTTAAGAAAAAGATTTGGTTCAGAGAACTTATATCATATTTGATAGAATTGTTTCTAAACACAGCCTCTAAATTCTCAAAGCATCTAACAACACACGATACGCAAATCAAAAAAGCCTGTCACAACAATTTAGTGCACATATTCCATGTCTAGTGCAACACATATAACTCACACATGCACATGCGCAATACAAATTTTATAGTGAACTGATTGATTAAACCCATTTAACAACCAATAGACCCTACGTATTTTTAGAGATCCTTAAACAGTCTCCAAAAGTACATTTGCAGTATTTTTCTTGAGAATGGAGATATTGAAATCTGCCTTTCACTTCGTATAGCAGCAATTGCACTAACTCTAAACCATGTTTTATCCCTTTCACCGTCTTTGGCATGATTTTCAAAGTTTAGCAGGATTGAGCTTCAAGCATGAAAATCGAAAGCCCAATAAAAGAGATTAGGGAAAAAGAAGAAGTCACTTATGTGGGCTCAATGCTATGCTAAGCTACTATCTATCAATCATAGAGGTAACACGTACTCCAGCTTAGGTAATTATTAATGCCCGACGCTCTAATGCTTCTACGGGATCATGAAAGCATAACCTACATGTTCAGAATCCCAGAAATTATGAAGCAAATAGTCATAGCGACCACCGACAGCAAGCAATGTCCCTTCCACGAGTGTTCCAGGATTGTTCTCTTTCCTTGAGTATATCTGTGCCATGAAAAAAAGTAAATTCATGCCATGGAATCTGGTGGCATCCTATTTTCACTTGATAAAGAATAACAGTTAGTAAAACAAATTCAGCTACCCAATTTGGGTATAAGAATAGACACGCCCAGCAAATGCTAGATAAGTCTGTCCCGACAATCTAAAGTTCTATTAATAAGTACAGGTAACTAATGTAATGCCGTTCTTCCGCATGGCATTGCATATCCTCAGGTAGAAAAAAGAGTACCTGCATGACTATCTCATGTCTTAACATAAATGCGCTCATTGGATCAATAAGCATCTAAAAGGTGGGCCCTGTGCATGAGGCATTGCAATTGCATCTGAATCTATAAGCATCCTACTGCAGTATATCCTTTGACAAGCACAGTGAATCAATCACAATCCAGTAGCAGCAGAACTTCTTTTGTACCAAGTAGATAAACTTGTCTCTCGAATGAATATTAGCAGATAACGTAGTTTCAACTAAAAAGATGAATTTAACAATGTTATGGCCAAAATCGCCACAGCCTTCCAAAGTTGATTCTTCATTTATGAGGATATGGAATACCTACTGGTATTTGAAGTAAACACACCACATTGAACTCCTCCAAATATTACAAGAATAAGACATTTTACAAACTCCAAAATCACGAAAGTGTGCTAGTGGCCAACAAGGAGGAAGTTTGCAAAATGTGTCTACTTTAACAACTATCTTAAGCAACTACATACATCTCTGTGTGCGCGCACACGTGTTTGTGTGTGTGTGAGAGAGAGAGAGAGAGAGAGAGATTTTGTGTGCATGTAGATCTGCAGTTATGCTATATGGATCTGCTAACGTTCACTTCATTCAAAATAACATCCGCAAACCTGTATCTTTCAATATTTCAGTTTATCCCTTTAGTAGAAAAACTCTATAAACTCACTTCGGCCTTAAATGTCTAGTTCAAAATGAGAGTGCAAGAACAAAATTGGGATTGGGAGGGTAAAGGTTGAAAATTGCTTATTGTAAGAAGCATGAATTAAGGGAAGGGACCTTTCTTTTAGTTCATGTGCATACCCAAGCTTACTTCTGAACTGGTAACTGCACATCTGATCCTGTTTGCTAAACGAGATAGCTGGTGTATCTTTACCTAACTTTTGTCATTTACAAGTCGTCATCCAAATTTCTCTGTGGCAGACATGTATATTATCAGATGAGGGACACAGCTGCTATGTTTCTGAGGCCAGAACTACCCTTGTCCTTGCTCTCGCGATAAGAGTTCTGTTCAGTGGAGGAAAACAATATTTAAGTAATATGAAGCCAATTCATCTGAAGCTAATTTCTGCCACCCTCCTTTGAGGGTCTAATTTCCTTGCTTTCTCTACACCAGAAGTTCCATATTTACACCTCCTTTGAGGGTCTCTAGAAGTTTGCCCACTGACTTTGTATAATAAATACTACGAGGATTCAACAAAACCAAAGAAGAGAAACATTAAGCGAATTTGACATGTGACCTCAGTAATCCCTTTTTGGTAGATTTGCTTAGAAAACTGGGAAGGTGTTTTGAGTAATAAATAAACCCTTCACTTTTTCAGTCTAGACACTCCTCAATTCACTTTTATCTGGCAGCAATGACGATATTACGCTGTATGATGGCAGCTATACCATAACGGCAAGTGCCATAGCCGAAAAGATGCAATTAGGATCTCAAAATGCAACCATTCTACGGCTTTCTGTAATCAAAGCAAATCCATTCAGCCGGCATTCAATATGACAGACATACTGCACAAAAGATTACCTAAAAAGTGGAACATTTTCGCAACACAATATAGCTGATAACCATGCTACCTGAAAAAATAAATCCCTGTGATAGCTCTCCATTGGTGGCATAAGAGGATCTATGAAGACGTGTTTATCAATCCGCCAAATTCGTAAAAAGCTAAAAAGCTCCGACAGTTGATCAAGTGCCCTGCGTGTCAGTATATCTGCAGTAGTACCGCTACCAGTTTAGACAAGTTCACTTCCACAATTATTAAGACAAAAAATCAACTAAAGAATACCAGCAGGAAGGGCACCCCTCAATCTAGGAAGAGCCTGATCTGCAACCCCACAGAACCTTAATCCAACAGTCTGCAGCCTATTAACAGCAGCTTCAGCAAGATTGAGTTCCTGGAAAGGAAAACAAGAATAGAGAATAATCAATGTTCATCAAATCCCTCATAACAATACAATGGAAACGAACCCTCTTGGAGTAATATAAATCCTGAACAGTTTTCATCAGCATCATTAGCCTAACGGTTTCATGAATTTACAGGACAAAACATTCTATTTCTCTATATCTGAATGAAATGTCATCCAGCTGCAAAATTTACCTAAATATACTAATCCTGCAGCTATTACATAAATGCGGAAGAAAAGAGGTAAGGATTCAGGAAACGGAAGGAAATGGGGAAAATTAAAGGAGATGTGTGTGTGTGTGTGAGAGAGAGAGAGAGAGAGAGATCTTATACTATATTTAAACAAACAACACTCAATCTTGGACATTGACGGTAAAATTCTTGCCCCCGCGCCCACCCCCACCCCACAAAAGCATTCCCCCTCAGGTTGGTAAACTGATGTATCTCCTACCCACGTCTACTCAAGGGGATGAAGCTCTTGCTACAGATCTAGTTTGAAAATCGCAAGTGATCACCAAGCCTCAAAAATGGCATGCGAATTGATGAAGTGATGATTGACCTCAATGAATTTCAAGTCACAAACTGAACCCATGCTAGGGCCCACATTCGCTTATTGAGACATGCTGCCATCTGCATATTACCCTTTCTTGAAGCAGTTTCTGAAACTTGCTACTATCAGCAGTATCAGCCCGTAATCGTGCCAGGCTGCAATGCACGGCCCAGTACTGAGAAAGAGACAACCCACCCAGTTAATGAACCTCTTTTCAAACTCATAATCATGAGAATCACTAACCTACATAAGAGTAGGTCTGAGAGGCTGCAGTCCAAATCTCACAAGCTGTAAACCATATCATAGCTCCGACCAATATATGTGGCATTGAATTCAGAAACCAAGTCATTCTCTGAGGTTCATTTTCCAACACTATCTTTGGCTTGTATTCATCACTAATATTACCCAGACAGCCTCCTTAGATGATAACATGAAAGCAGGACACAAAGCCAAATAGTCACATTCATATAGCTTAGTATAGGCAAGTCTGGTGCAAAGTCTGTTCCCCAAGAGTTCCATACCGACTCACATGTTACACCCTCCACTTAAAGCAAATGTTTAAAGGGATTCGGAACAAAAATTCGTACTCAAATTGCATGACACTCGTTCATTGAGGTAGCTATGAACCCAGATCAAATGTCCCATATTTGAAGTGGGTTCATAGCTACCTCAATGAATGAGTCTAAGATTTGTTTTCCTGCTCAAATTGCATGACACTCGTTCACTGAGGTAGCTATGAACCCAGATCAAATGTCCCATATTTTGGGCAAGCGACAGTAGCACAGTGCCAAACCAGACAACAACAACAAATTGAGACCAACTGGGTTTTGTCAAGCACAAAAGGTTGACCCAATCCCAAGTGCTTCAAAATTCTAAATATAATCCTCGAAGCTCGTATCTCTTGAACTCATTATTGGAAAATGCTTCAATATAAACCCACTAAACAATCTCCAAAAAAATTAGCAAAGATCACCACAATTCCCACTGGTAGATTGCTAATAACCCATGTGATCTTTGAAGGATGTCAGTACAGTGTTGACATCAGAAACTGACGTCAGCCCGTATCTTTAATTTGCAGACTTTTTGAGCAGGTTATGTTCCCCTTCCAGACCAAGCTCAGCCATCAACATCATACGCTCTACTGAAAGAGATTCGTAGAAGGGCGTTACACATAAATATGCATTATTTCCAAAGAAAGGCAACACCCTTGAAAGTCTTCGATCTGGAAGTTCTCGTGAAGAGAACGGTTATGAACCGCCTAAAGGAAAGGAGAAAGTCTCTCGCGTTGAAACTATAGTAAAAAAAGATTTTGAAGAAGTTCCCTTGCAGTGATCATTAAAAAAGAAAAGAAAAACATAAAGGATAGTCAGATACTTGAAGAGACTATAAGAAAAGAATCGGAGATTAAAGCAGCCCACCTATAACCTTTGCATAGTTATACTGAAAGCATCAGATTATAAACTGCACTACAACCCTTCTTAAAGCGACGCTACACCTATTCCCGATAACCATGTTTTCTTTTTCTTGATGAGACTGTTGCATTAAGATTTTCACATGTTTTCTGGACAACACAGCATCTACTAAGAACGAGTTTTTTCCCCAAATAATACATATTTAATACTTAATTACCAATATACACCATTTTGAAACTTATTTACCCGCATACCACACTTTTAGAAATCGCTGTTTGAAACCACGTTTTTAAGGTAGAAATCGATGTTTCAAACAACGATTTCTACTTGATTTTTACCTTAAACGTGATTTCAAACAACGATTTCTACTTTAAGGTAAAAATCAAGTAGAAATCGCTGTTTGAAACCACGATTTCTAAAAGTGTGGTATGCGGGTAAATAAGTTTCAAAATGGTGTATATTGGTAATTAAGTATTAAATGTGTATTAATCGGGGAAAAAACTCTACTAAGAACACAAACGGATTTCCTTACAAGCCAAATTAGTTTCACCCTTGATCAAAAGGAGAAAATGTTTCTAGATAATATTCACCCATATTTGCTCCATACAGAGTCAAAAAATTACTTGTTAACATGGTGAAACCCATATTTGGCACCCTTCTTGGTGTTACTTTAAGAGGATCCTCAATATCTAAGCACTGATCTCACAACACATCAGTCACTGCACCGATCTCCATCCTCCACAACTTCAGCCACCTCATCTCCATACCATCAGCCCCCACACCACCAACCGTCACAACCACCAACAATCAGAACCCAGCCTCATCCTCACAGACAAACACCACTCCACGGGCATCGTTGCCCACCTCCACTCCACCACCTTCGTTGCACACAACCTCCAGTGAAACTGACTACTTGAAACTCAATGAACCTCTATTTTCGTCATCTTGCTTTTGCGAAATAATTGAAATGAATATATTTATATGCAGAGTTCCCTCCTATATTACATATATGCATGTGTACTATCCTGCTTTAAATTTTGATTTAGATGGGGATTACGGAGAAAGAAGGATAGTACACATGAGAACAATAAGAGCGTACTAGTAGGACCATAATTACCCTCAAAATTTTTATTGGCCCGAATATCCGATCAAATTATCCAACACTACCGTACTAGTATACTTGTGCAGCCGGAGTGGGACTAAGGTTATGTTGGTTAGCGTTTTCATGTCTTATTTGGTCCATTAGGATGGTGAAGTACCTGACGTCTGAAGAATATTATCCTAACATATGAAGCTTCACCGTTCCCTGGAATTGGCCGACCTGTTCTATGTAATGGAATGTCGCAGGTAGGTAATTTACATTCTTCTCTGTTGACCTTGCTTTATGGGTCAACCGCTCAAAAGATGCTTGCTTCTTTGGATTTTGTTCACCGGTACACTTTGGATAGTTCTTGACTTCTTGTTCAACCTATACAAAGGTCCTAATACCTAATAACAACTTTTAACTTAGTATATAGAGCCATTACCCATTAGATAAACCGTCAGCCACATTTAGAAGTTTGTCAGACTAGAAAGGAAGTCATTAGAATATGCTGCCGTCACTTTCCAAGAGGTGACCATGATTATCTTCCGACAATGAAAGGGTTGAAATGTTACAAAGTTCTGTTCGAATTCCTAAATAGAAGTTAATGGTAATTGTCCCATACTTTGAGTTGTTTGATGGCTTGTGACCTAGAAGTGTTAATTGAACATGTGACCTGGAACGGTTTTCTGCAATTCTTGGCATATCGGGTGGTTTGCTCTGCTGGAGTCAACATTCATGAGGCTTGGTTTACTTCCTCTTCAATGCCCATTGGACAGCTCTCAAACATTTTCTCTCCATTTTGTTTTTGCGTTGGACAGTTAATCGTTGTCTCAATTTTAAAATTTCAAAGCATATCCTGTTTCCAAGAACGTTGAGACTACTTTTTGAAAGAAGCTCTTTGCCTTCTTCTATCATTGAGCAGATATCATCGAGCATAGAAATGAGTCAACAGCCGGCCCATTCAAGAAGGAACTATGACTATCCATGCTTCCACTTTTGCGACTCCAACATAGCCTGCAGAGCTTTCACTTTTGCACTTTTCAGCAGGTGGAGGCTGCCATTGAACTGCATCAATCCCCCAACCTAGTGCACCGGAGGCAGCTGAGAAACGTATGAAAAGGACCAACGACAATGTCGGATGCGGTCTCAGGCTCCCGATGATGCCCATACATTGTTTGTTCTTCAAGGAAAGTCTTTCTCATGCTTTCACCCTCGGGTTTTGGATGTGTTCTTTTTTTTTTTTTGTGCACAAGAACATACCTGCCTGGTGGCAAGCTTGATCTTTAGGCTACTTGTTGTATGTTCATTAGCTATTCTCCAACTCAATCTTGTCAGTCTTTGTTAGACATAATGTTACCTTCCAAGACCTTAACCACTACCTTCGTACCATTGAAGCCACGGTAGAATTGTTTATTCGTGTGTCCATTTCGCGCCTTATTGTTTAGGATTTTCCTCGGGGAGTGTTTATGTTACCTTCCAAGACCTTAGACATAATCTTGTCAGTCTTTGTTAGACATAATGTTACCTTCCAAGACCTTAACCACTACCTTCGTACCATTGAAGCCACGGTAGAGTTGTTTATTCATGTGTGCATTTCGCGCCTTATTGTTTAGGATTTTCCTCGGGGAGTGTTTATGTTGCTCATCAGAGACAGGAGAAAAGCACGAAGAGAAACCTATTGGAGCATGAAACAGAGAAGGAATTACAAACATACTCTCGTGGGCCATGAACTGTACTTGCAACAAAGGGTACACCAGCCCAATCATCTTCTCCAGAGCCAAGTCCAGTATGTCCTAGTGATTCTCTAGAGGATACTAATTCTGGTAATATATAAGGTGTTTTTGATTGCTGGTAGGAAGGAGTTTGGCCTTGTAGACATCTTACTTTAAATTTTTTGCATTTAACTGGTTATCTTTTTTCGTATCTACGTATTGGCTTTTGTGCCTTGTCTTCTATATATGTTCCTCAGGGGTGGAAGGAAGCAACTGATGACCCAAGTTCAAATGCAGTTATATTAGCGGAATGCAGAACAATCTCCGCTGAAAAAATATTTCAGTTCAAGGGTGAATCTGTTAGTCTATCTTTGGTGGGAGTTTACAGCTAGCGTATTTTAGTGGCTGGTACTTTGGAGGGCTAGAAGTGCTTATTGAAGTTATTTATGTCTGCTATATACTCTATGGTCTACAAACTGCTGGGAGTTTGCCATTAAAAGGATAGTCCTAAGTTTGATGATGCACTTATGAGGGTATTTGGGCTGAGAATTCTATCAGAATCTATCCTCTATAGAAGTAAAGGTAGTTTGTTCTGTAAGACAGCATTATACTACATCATTTGGGACGAGGAAAAAAATTTCATTCCCATTTGCAGCAATTTAGCCTGCTGCCATTTGTACACCACTTTTCAGTCAGAGCATTTTTCTGCACCAGGTGGTGTCAGTGCCAAATCTTCGCGTGATCAACTCCTGCTGAGGCTCCTTACGTGGCACTCGAAGAAAATGATGCAAGTGAGTAGATGACCGGCAAATCATCAACGCCAGAGAAGATTTATAGCCTTGCACAACAATAGGCAGCAAAGGCTACAAGAATCGAGATCCATCTTGGTCGGATGGACGAGAGACTTAATTATCTTTGCTTACAACCGGATGTAAAAAGTCAAAAATAGAATCTGGGAGAGAGCACATTTCGGACCCACAAGAAGGTTGTTGTGAAAAGGATGCCCGCCAAGAAGAGGGAAAACATCAAGGCTTTATAAAAGAGGAGAAACATCTTTGTCCTTTCTCATAAGTGTAATAAGAAGTAGAGTGGAGAAATTGAGCAGAAGTTGATGATTTCTCCAAGGAGGTAAGCTTTCATGGTAATATCGATTGGGATTTACCATCAACTGATCAACCCTTGATGAATGCTCTGAAGATGGATATCTTATCATGGATAAGATGAGGATATGTGATGAGGTGGGGTATGAACGTGAAAAATGTATTAACAAATCTGATTCCAAATATTGGGGTGGCTTATCTTACTAAAGACAATATCGAAGTTTCAAAATGATTGTGTAGATTCATTTTGTTTAAAAAGTTAAATAAGTGCATTAGATGAAAAGATTCATGCATTCAGTACTCCATTCCAGTTTACACATTAAAATAAATTGCCATGCACCTGAGGGACTTTGGAAGTGCAAAGGTGATGTCCCACATGAGACTTTACCTAAGCTTCTTTGTGCCACAGATACTCAAGATTTGATGAAAAGAAGACACAGGAAAATGCAATGGAAATGGTGACTGCTTGATTTCCTAAGTACAAGACACAAAGAAAAGTGCAGGGGAGAAAAATTCAGCCCAATTCAGCAAGAGAAAACACTTTGAAGTAAGAAAATATCTCTGCTTAGAAAAGGACAAATCTATCAATTTATCTTCCCTGGGACTTTTGGGCCGTTAGAGTATGTCTAGTAAATGTTCTAGCGTCTACAAACTGCTATTGGTTTCCTATTAACAGGATAGTTCTAGGATTGATCTCACTTAGATGATTGGGCTGATGCACTAGTGAGCACTACTAATGAGAGTATTGGGGCAGAGAATCCTATAAGATCTTTATCCTCGACAAAAGCTAGAGGTAAGTTACTACATCTTTTGGATTGCCTTTGGCCTGCCTTGCCCTTCATAGCAAACCACTTAGCAGCTGCAGCATTTTCTGCTGCATCATAGAAGATGAATGTATTGAAATGGAAATAAACATGGGATTTGGCCCCTCTTCGCCATGCGAAATGACCAGCTGTGTATGATTTGAAGCACGGATCAGACCGTACTCTTGAGACTTAAAAGGCTTATGCATTACCCATCTGAAAAACTAAGGAAGAAGCGGAACAAGGTGTGCTCTCCAGGAATAGTACTAGTACTGGAGAGAAGCGATCACTGAACTCATCAAGTTCAATAAGCTTTTTGTTGCTCAAACTGTAGCATGACACTCATTTGAGGTAAAAGTACCAGTTTTGGGCGAGCCACAATAGCATCGTACCAAATCCGACCACCAAAGACAGTCCAATATAGTCTGAGAAGCTCAAATCTCAAGAAAACATTTTTGCAAAAACCACGATTACCCTATGTTACATGGACTCGATACGAGTGTCCGGGTCAGATTCGTGTCCAACTGTCGGATTCGTCTAATTTTTAATTAACACGGAGCGGCAACACCGCAAATTATTCACATATATTAATACTTTTAGTTATTACTAAGGTAAAAATGGTTTTTCATGTGACGCAATTAGTTTTAACTGAGAACTTGTCTCATCTCAAACTACTATCAAATTAAAAGAAACACTATAAGATAGTGTTCATAGTATCATATCCTATGAGATGTGTGGGACACAGATCCCATACCCACGTCCAAGTGTCGAGTGTCCGACACGGGTATACTTCTAAAGAGTCCATGTGACATAGCGATTATCACGGTTATGTCCGCCTGAGGAAATTCATGTGATCTTTGGAGGATGCCCTCAGTCAACAGGCCTGTTTTCTAACTTGAGAATTCCCAGAACAGGTTTCATTTCTCGCAAAGTTCGACCACATCAAGAAGTTTTCCAGCGTAAAGAAAGAAGAAGAAAAGACAAAAGAATGAGAGATAGAAAGAGGGAGAGAGATTATCAGAAAAAATGGGAACAAGGAACCTCCCTTCTAGCCTTGCATATTACTACCCTTGTTAGACCTACTCTACACTTATTCCCGACAACAGACAATACAGTATTTAATTATCAAACAATACTACCGGGCTTAAACCTTTCACCCGTATTTGCTACATCCGTGCAGATTCAGAAATTATTTGTCACCACCATGAGGCAGATATTTGTGCTCTTTTCTATGCTAATTCTTTTTAAATCAACCAAAGCTTTATAGAGGATACTCAATTCTTAAGTATTGAACTTGGATCGGGGATAGAGATGTAATGGAAACTGTTCAGATACCAAATCTACGTCTCATGTATGTGTCCTAAGGAGGGGTTATTATCCCTTGGCAGCAGGAAAATAGGATGGAGGATCGAGGATGCTTAAACCGCTTTAGTAAGCAATTGCTAGGATTATTAAGCTAACCGCAGGTTTCCCGTTGTGGGGACAAGATAAGGATATAGCTCAGAGCTAGAGGCAGGACTATTCAAGACTTTAGCCTGGTCAAATTAACTGGGATGAAAACCTGGGGTATCTGATATTATCTTCGGACGAACCAACACTAAACTAATTAGAAACCTTGTGAAGAAAAAATGGCAAATTGCCATTCAAGGAATATAAGAAAACAGAATAGAGAAGAGAAGATAGAGAAAAAGAAACCTAATATCTTATCTTTCGCCAGATGGTAACTAGCACCAATACTGGTGCCTAAGACATCACAACAACCAGCAGATCTGCCAGTGTATGTTCCCACAATCCCTAGCCCAACCCACAGTCGCAAGACAATGTATATAACCAGATGTAAACCTGCTAAAGGTTGCCATTAGAGATAAATGCATATATTCTGAAGAAAGTATAAATGTTTCGCATCTAGTGGAACGAATGTCCCACGAGTAAGCTTTCCACACACTTGCAATTCATTCACTACACGCAGGACTACTAAACCCTGTTGGGAATAGTCTAGAAACACTTGCTCTGTAGTTGATACCTGATCAAATATGTCAGCTCGGCGGATGCCGGAGGAATGATCTGGTCAATGCTCCGGATTTTGAGACCTGGATTGGCAGGTTTACATGATGTGGTGGCTTCGTTGGTGCTAGCATCGTGGCACTAGTGTCACCGATTGGAAAAACTATGACGAAGATACTGGGATTTATTTATTCTCTTCTTCCTCCTCTCTTAATTTTTTCCTACATTCGTTGAATTGCTCTCTTGTCATTTTTACTTTAATTGGAGTCTAGTTAGATATAGTGTTAAGCTCTCAAATGCTGCTGGGTTCTCAAGTATGATCATCAAGCAATATTCAGAGTTGGCGTAAAAGAAGTTCTAAGAACCGATGCTCATCACTGACACCAGCAATACCAAATTGAACCAAGAGAAGAAACCAATAGCAACTAAATCCATCCAAACCACCGCAACCGAGTGACCCATCACTGCAGTCGGCTCCATAATCCACGAACTCAGGAACCGGGACTTGCAAATGTAGCCGCGTTAGTCATATTCCTTATGATTGCCTAATGAGAAATCAGATTATTTATAATTCTGTGCAATACACTTTTACTAAGGCAAAGCGAGTTACTATGCATTTCACAGTCAAAAACATTTACAACTAAGAAAACGGAAACCAAGAGGAAGAAACAGACATGTAACCAGAACTAGGAAAACAGTACAAGTAATGTTGCCGAGGAGGAGACCTAAGGGTGTCTCCAGAACCCAAAGGTATCTAACTTGCACTAGATGAGAGCTGCAAGAGGGTTTTTTATGCAACCATGGAACCAAAATTACCTCACTTGTAAAACAAATTGCTTCTAGAAGTTACTCTAGATTATCCAACACTAGTGAAGAAATCTAAGGTCCAAAGATTATGCCTAAGAGATTCATGTCTTATGTGGTCCATTTGGGGGGAGATAATTCACGGGCACTCGAAGAAATTGGGCCTGTGTTTTTCCATTCTTAGAGCTTCATGTTGTTCTGGGTCAGAGAGGAGTTTCCAGGATCGTTCAATGTTTTTCTTAGTTTTCAACACCTTTATATATGCAGTTTTTTCAAGATAGGTGTCGAAAAAGGCATTAAAGTTTTTCTTATTCTGTTATTTCCAACTATTGAAAAAATAAACCAATACAAGAAGCTTTTCACAAAACAAATAACTAAAAAAAGGACCCAATCTCTAAAACCGATCAAATGCAATTTGTAGATATATGCTAACGCATCAACAGTCAAAGAACTAAGAATATCCATATTAATAACCCTTGTGCTCCACATAGTATAAGTGTCTCTAACCTGCTGAAGTTGCCGCCTTACTACCACCCATTTCGACTTTCTCTCAGAGGACTGAGGACGCAAAGAGCCCAAGAGAGAGAGAAGCTTCATGTCAAAAAGCAGATGCAATTTCAGTCTACTGCAGTAATATATTTGATGAGTCTCTTAATAGGAACTAAGTAAATGTACCTCCGCGACTTTCTTTCTGTGATCAGCCTTAATTCCTACCCAAGACCAAATAGCCTCCAATAGGTTTCCATGATTGAGATGAATATCACATGATTCTGGATGAAAACAGCGTGCTACAATGTCCATTGCAGCCTGAAAATTGAGCAGAAATGTTAACGTCGAAGAGATTAACATCCAGAAACTAAAAAGCAGAAAAATGTTATATAGAAAGTCACAAGACAAAATTAATTTTTTTAACAAAGTAGGCGAGAAAAACTTAAGCTTTTTAGCGATATATTTCAACATATTATATCGATAACTGTAACTGGATTTCCTATGATTAAATAGATTAGCATTGAGATTTCACATAAAGTGAAACTACAGCTCGAGCCGATCAGAGAAATACATATTTCTTTTTCTTTCCTATGCCTTTCATTCCCTGTAGTCTTACTAAAGTGCAAGGCCCCCAAATAATCTCTGCAAATGCTATTGCGACAAAAGTTCTGAAATATATAGTCTCAAATGAGTGAAAACATATCTAGTATCCCTAAGTCACATAGAGACGCGGAATTTCCCAATATACCGCTTAGCCAATAGAACTATGGTCTGTTACAGCCTTATTGAGCCTCCAAAACCTAAATCAGTTTAATATTGCATCTTCAAAAAGAACAACGTGTTTTTAGAGTCCCATATAATGCCTTCAACAAGTTTCAGTAACCCCAGCTACATGAGATTTATACTTCTTTCTTCGGTTAGTCAAGCTATGGACTTATTTGTCAGGTAAGACATGAGTGGGATTTCAGGTATGACAAGAATAATGCTACCAATCAGAGTAACAACATCTATAAGCATTCAAGACAGAATTTAACACAGAACAACACCCTAAAATAAACTGAACTCATATACACCTTAACTACATTTCTGCTAGAAACTTTGAACTAAAATTTTCAAAGTATTAAACGTGATTTCAATCAAAAACCATTACTTATCAAGGATTTCTTTTGTCTCAACAAAACACCATATGCTTTGCTATTCTACGAGTAACATAGCCAAAACCCTGAAATTATATACTAAGCAATGCCAAACTTAGCCAAAATCTTCAGCAAGTAGATATCCTAAATTCCAAAACCAGTTCACGATAATAACATGGACTTCAAGAAGTTCAAAAATGTACAAAAAGAATCAGAAAAAGGTCAACAAGTATATGAAATCATAATACTCAGTAATATTCTCTATTGTAGGCATATTCATTCAGTAGCTTCCACTGAAGTGTAACTAGTTGTGTTAGCTCTTAGAAATATTCCGAGGAACTAGCAAAAATGCTAGTTCCCAGCCAAGAGAAAGCAATCTTCCCACAAGAGAGAGAGAGAGAGAGACTTATCAAGAACAAAGTACCTTTATGGCCTCGGCCTCGGTTAATGCTGATGCGCCTCCAATAATGTCAAAGTCTCCCTAGAGACGTGAATCAAGTATTACTACCAATCTGATAAGCTAGCACATATGACTCATCACAAAGTCATGAAGAGCACTATAACAGACAACATGAACTGTCACCTGAAGGTACCGATTGGGTGGTGAATGACCAATTGCTCTGCGATATACAGAAGATATTTCATATCGTTTGAATGATGATTTCTGTAACAAACGAGTCAAGGAACAATATCACTATGTGTGTAATACCTTAACTAACTAAACCAAAATTCCCTACGCAATTTAAATCTACTGAGTTCAGAAATGAAAAAAGCTGCTAAAAGATATCCATTTGAAGGGGCAGACTTCAGGGAATCAGTAAAGTATTTGCCACAGTTCAAGACCTTACCTCTGCAGAGCGCCTAACTTCATGATTTAAGCCAACTCTCTAAACTACTGCAGCAATGTGATGTTCACGAGATATTTCCCACTTAAAGACACTCATGTATTTTTCATCTGCAGGGACTATCGTATTCTTGTCTTTTATTACTTAAAATTAGCTATGAAGTCGTTAGGCCTGGACATTATATGGGTCAATTTTCTTTCAGCTTGAATGCAGTTATGTCTCCGTTTGCTTTCTTTGTCACCTATCAGATCTTGGTTTTGATGCTTGTTTTCTTGGACGGGTTGTGTCTCTGCCTTGATGTTTTGAAGAGACTTGACATCCATGTGAAGCATAGTTCAACGATATTATTTTCTGTTGCTTAGACAAGAGTTTTCTCCTAAGAAAACGTGTATGGACACTAGAGGAGACAGATAAACTCATACACTATCTACCACATGGTAATTTGCTGATACAAATACTGCACAACTCACTGCAGATCATATAAGCTCTCAATAAGTATGAATAGTGCTTGCGGTTATGAAATACATAATAATTGGATTCTATATTAGCCACTAATAACCCTTGGGCAAAGAACAAGTAGCCAAGAGTGAAAAGTACAAGGAAGTAGACATGCGATGTTATCATGCTTAATGCACTCCCCCTCACGTGCAAGCCCCAGATTGCACGTGGAGCGAATATTCAAGGTGCACCACCACCAAGTGCACAAATACACAGATTCCATGTTGCACTACTACAAAGGAGGATCAAATATGCAAGCGGGAAGAATCGAGCCCAAGACCTTGCCAAACCCCTCAGGGATCTGATACCATGTTAAGTTACCGTCTGCTCTAAAAAGCTTAAGCTTTTAGAGAATTAGCCAGCAAGTTATCATGCTTAACACTAATTGGTACTAGAAAAGGTACAACATTTCTGATTAGATACCTGGTTTGCAACAACCCAATTGACAAATGGAAACCGCAGTTCTTGGCAAAGCTCAATCATGTCTCCTCCATTGGTCAAAAGTTTTACAGCATTCCTTCACAATACAAGCCAAAAAACAGTGGTCAGATCAACAGGAATCCATAAAATAATATCAGCACTCAAAGGTAGAAAATTGACCAGAAGAAGTTGAACAGAAGAACCTATCAAGTTGCTGGCAGTCACCACACAACCGAATGGGAACTATTTCCAAACGCTTTGCGCAATGCTGTCTAAACACTTTGGTAGTGACGTCCACAAGCTGATCACGGATTTCAGTTGCCACTTCAGTGTACTGAATAGATGAAGTATCATTGCTGACCAACTTGGCGCTCACACCACGCTCGTAGATGTCATTAGTGCTTAGCATATTTTCATCAAAGATAGCATTCACAACTTTATCATGAATGCTTCTATCCTCTGACGTATGCATTGTGCGTAGGATACCTGGGGAAAAAGAAGCTTTACTCAAGCTAGCCATCTATAGTCCTACATAAAAGATTACGTAAGCATTCCAACCTAGATAGGAAGGAAAGAAAGCTCATAAACATGACTTCTCCATATACTTATTCTCAAATAAAGAATTCCAGATTCTAAGAAAGTTTAGTTAAAACCTATTAGACTGAGTGTAACAATGACTTCATCGTAATCATAATTTGGATATGCAGGCAACAAGCTATGGCTTCGCAGTTCCCATACAGATTTAAGTTATTTCATGTATGAGCTAACATTAAAAAGTTAATCCACATAACATGACACGAATCAAACATGAGCAGAAAGGGGTCAACTATTTCATGTGGTCAATATTCACCCACAAAATTCTCCATCATCATCAGTAGAAAGGGGGGAGAAAGAGAGAGACAAAGAGAGTAGAGATTAATCATGTCCTGTGACTGGGACCAACAGGATTATAAGTTGGCTTTGCAAACAAACTATATATTGGATTGCGAACAAATTGAGAAGGATCAACAAAAACAGGTAAACAAACTTCAATAAATGTACTCAGAATTGCGTAAGACACGAAAAAATGACACTGTACGCCTTTTTTCTCCTGAGCAAAACCATTAATTATGTTATGTCACAGCGAGTTACCTAGAGAAGTGAAAATATGAACAAATGTTTCTATGAACTATTAATGTTCCATTATAAAACGGCTCCATCTTAAAATTCTACTTCTTCCTATTTTTAATGAATGACCATGACTGGAATGTACAAAACATACAAAATATAGAAACCATCGGACTATTGTCAATCCTGTCACATAGTTAGACTTAACTACATCATGCCACCTTAACCAAGAGAAAATACAAGTCAGAGTTTATTAAAATAGGGTTAAAAATAAGATAAGGAGAAAAGGTTTTTACTGCAATCAATCTGTATTTTATTGTCAGAATGCCTAATGAGCGTACTTACAAGAACGCCCTATACTAAAAAAAAAAAACAAAAGCATAGAGAAACAAATCTAACACTAAAAAGTGGAATGCTAGAGTTACATTGACTGAAACCTTAAGCTCAAGAAGCATGTGCAGAATTAAATGACTCGGAATTTGATATCTTGCCTTCAGTTTTAATGCTTCATACTGACAATAACAATATTAAACTACTTGCTCTCATGCTGAAGAAAAGTCAAAAGAATAGTCATAGCACAAATACAAGAAGACATCCTCACTACTTACTATCTAACAACTCATATTCCATTCTAGGGGGAAAAGCATGTTGGAGAAGTTCTGTGGCCGATGGACGATTAGATGGACTAGGAGACATTAAGCGACGTAACAAGGATGCCTGTTCTGGATATTCAGCAACCCAATCCGAAGGAAGTTCTCCCTTTTGTTTCAGATCAGAAAGAACAATGTGCCGTTCCATTGCAGTGCTGAATGGGTGCCAGAGCTCCAAGAACACAATTCCTAAGCTATACATGTCAGCCTATAAACCAAGATGGTGCAACAATGAGCAATGAAGATTAATTGAAATAAGCCATCCAAGTAAACTAAAGATTTCACCTTCTCATTAATCTTTGGCCAACCTAGCTCAATCTCAGGTGCAGTGTAAAAATAGGTACCAACTTGTCCAGTACCATCAACTGATACTCCAATGGTCTCTGCAGGATCCAAATCCTGCTCTAGCTGCTGCTCCAGCTTCAAAAACTTGGCTAAAAGACAAAGCGTATAAAGCAATCAATACAACTCTCCTGATGATTATCTTCTCGATTTATCTAAAATAGGAGAAACCTAAGTATTATGTAAAGTAAAAAAACGCTATTAAGCATGTTTAAGAACAAAAGAGAGAGAAAGGCAAGCTGATCTGATAGTTTCAGGGGGAAAGACAATAAAGACACCGAGGTGTGAAGGACAAGAGACACTTCACTTAAGCCAAGTCAATTCTTGAATCTTCACCGCTCAAGAGTACATAGGTTTGGATCATGATTATTTTTTAATAACTCGGAAAATTCAGAACACCAAAGTTGAAACGAAGAAGGAATCATGAGTAACAGCCTACGCATATAATGGAAATCAGCTTCACTGCACTGATGGAAATTTATTGGAGCGCATGATGCAATTACTGTTCCTTCTACTATTTCTAAAAAAATTCTGATCGCCACTCAACTTTTTGACTTTATTTTGACGAAGAAGTACCGTATATTTCTCTTCATGCATCGAAGAGTAAGAGCGGGATTAGGCGCGTGCACATCAATCTTGAGAATATTAAAAACATAATCCAATGTTGAAAATTTGAGGAAAAGGCAAGATGATATGGGGGGAAAAGACAACAAAAACACCAAGGTGTGACGGACGAGTGCCAGATTCTTGACATGTCGGCAACACATACAATTGAGCCAAGTGATTGAATCTTCACCAATCACCGGTGCAAGGCTTTGGATCATGGATTCATGGTCATTTGCAAAGCACAGCACATTCAGAGCAACAAAGTTAAAAGGAAGAAGGAACCAGCCTATGCAAGTAAAGAAAATCAGCTTCAGTGCTTAATTGGAAATTTATTGGAGTGCATGATGCTATTTGTGATCATCGGTCCATTTTAAAATTTAGTATCGCATAATTCTTTTTATGCATCACAGAGTAAGAGCAGGAGCGGGTGCAAGAACGCCCAAGAGCAAGAAGGTGCGCGAGCGAGCATCAATCTTGAGATCACTCAAAACTAAGATCGCCACGAGAGTGTCGATCAAAGTCCAGGATTATAACTTTTTCTTATATTGTTTCAGTTTCAAAATGAAAAATTGAAAATCATGAATGTAATATATTATGTCTATTCTCCCAGCTCCCTTATAGTGGGCAAATATATATTACTTTGTCCCCTTACATTCGCGGCTGATTGATCTACAAATGAACCAAAGACTCGTGCAATCTGCAAATGAACCAAAGAGTTGTGCAATCTGCAAATCTAATTATAGATATATATATGAAAGCTGAAGCTAAGAGAAAGTTGACACATCACTGCTTATGTGGAGACACTCTCAGCTTGCCACGTGGACTTTTCTTTTTTAACTTTTTTAATTCTAACCTTGAATGTCTTCTCTCTCTCTAGAGACAATCTACAGTATAGCAACCTAAATTTTAGCTATTATTATCTTCATACCTAAAATATCCTATTGAGGAAAAGATTTAAACCGAAGTAATTACCTTCCTAGGTGATTTTTTTTAATGTCCCTTTATACGTTTACTTATATATCCCTTTCCTTTTTTAGAATTTTGTTATGGCAATCTAACTTCAAATGGATTCCAAAAATTTTAAACCCAATGATCCTATTTAAAATTCCAAAATTACCTCTCGGAATAAAATACTAAGTTGACCTTCTCCTCCCCTAATTTGAGAAAATCACCTTTTATAAATTCTAAATTTGTAAAATATATTTTCCAAAATTTTAAACCTACTAATCCTACTTAAGTTCCAAAAGTATCTCTCACAATATGATTATAAGTTGACCATAGCCTCCCTTGAGATAATTTCATTTTATGAAACTTAAAACATAACAATTATCTCTATGGTGACTCTCTCTCTATCACAAATCACTTCTCTCTTTTATTGCTTTATTTCTTTTCTATTTCATCTAACCGTCATATTTTATTCTCTTGGGATATCAACGCTCATTTTGTGACTCAAATGACCCTCTCCATGTTCTATTCCTCTATAGTGCTGATATTTTTTGTCGATAGATTTGATTGCGATGTTCATAATTCTTCAATTGAATTGTAATTTTCTCATTGTTAGATTTTGTTGAATTGTACTGTATATAATAGGATGGGAGATATTCCACCATTGTTTTATCACTTTCAATTAGTTTTTCCGCTAAATTTTAATCTTAGATGTTTATTTTAGGTAACCATTATATGGATTCTATCACTTTTTGTTCCATTCTTTGTCAAAAACTTTAGTATCGTGCTTTTATTATTTTATTTACGTAATTTATTGACTATAGTTGCTCCCGTGTGTAACGCACAGATCAAAACTAGTTATATATATATATATATATATATATATATATGAAAGCCGAAGGTGAGAGAATGTTGTACAGTCATCGCTTACTTCGACACTCTCTTAACTCGCCATGTGGACTTTATTATTTTGACTTTTTGAAACATTTGGAATTTACTTACCTTTGTAATAATAATTTGGATTCATTTTTTCTCTCTCCCTCTCTTATTCAATCTGATTTTAATTCTTTTTTTTTTTACAATTTGAAATTCAACCAATCACATAGATTTTACATTTCTCTCTTTTCTATGTAAACATGTCCCACTCAAAAATTTCATTTATATCTTTGCAATTCCATTAATTCCTAGATTTTGCCAAAAGTAATTCTTCATATATCCCTTTTAATCTTAAATCTTTTCTATTATTTAGAGAAGCCCAATGCTTTTAATCAGTCTTCTCTCTAATTACCATAATCTCCTTCCTTTTATTTCATTACAAGTTATATATATACTCTCCCATTTTATTTTCAATCATTTATTATATATCTTTACAATTTTTTTGGTGGCCTTGAGTAATATAAACCTCAACACACGGGTTATTATTGTTAGTATTACCACTATAATTGCTATTAATTAGGAGATATTATTTCTATAATTTTATATATTATTTTCATCTTCATTTGTTGCTAAAAGCTAACAACTATTACCCAATTTCATGTTTAACGACAAAAATTAGTAGGTCTCATATAAAAAGGTGAAAATAAAATTTTAATTATTTTTTTTGTCACTACCAATTTTGTTTTTGTTATTGTTATTAGGCATACAAGTACGAAATTTCTCAATAAGTACTTCGATATTTGTTGCTCCCGTGTGCGACGCACGAGATCAAAACTAGTGAATCAAAAAGTTGTGCAACTTTTTAAGGATGTTATACAGCTAGATGATCCTATGCATCGCAGGTACATGGCGCCAAGCCACATGTGCGCGAATCAAGAGCGCGAATCTGAGCATTCCGATTTCAAATTCATCACGCTTTTGCTGCCAAAGCACAGATCGGTGCATTGGAGTGCAGAGCGTTACCCTAACCCGTGAATCTGGTCTAGTATGCACACATAGCCTTAAAGTCATGTTCTGACAACTATTCTAAATTTGCAACTGAAACAAGATAATGTAGTACAAAGCTCAAGGAGAAATACAAACAAGTGACAACAACGAAGAGTGTAACTCACCAAGACCAAAATCCCCTATTTTAATATCATTGCGAGCATCGAAAAAAATGTTATTAGGGGTCAAATCACGATGGATGATCCCCTGCCCATGTATATGTGCCAGGCCTTCTACGATTTGGCGGGACAAATGCCAAGCTAGCTCCTTGTCCAAATGACTATATGATTCAAACATCTGCCGAAGAGTCCTTTAACCCAGGAAAGAAGAGAAAAAAGTACAGCAAAATGATATTAGAGCACCAAATATGGGTACACGCGCATATAAATGTACATGTATACGTGATTGTGTGCTTGTATAGCTATAAACTGAGGGAAGAATGATCAGAGTATCAATAGCTAGTAAAAATACAGAAACATCAAATTGAGAAAAATTGAGTCATTAATATCAACGAAAACTTGATAACTTCTCAGCTCTCAGGACCATGCTGAATACAATTCAAACAACAATCAGGTTGTGTTTGGATGGAGAAGTTAACCGGGGGACTTCACTTTAGCAAGGTATTTAAAAATTCTCATTTAAATCCATTCTTTGGAGTACATAAATTCCGAAATTATTTTACGATTTTAAAAGAGGATTTGGAGGCTTAACATTCCAATTAAAGTAACTAGTCTAGTTTTTTGACAAATACCACGGTACGTATTCCAGAGTATCAAACTCATTTTAGTAGCCTGCAGCACCGCTATATGCTCAGCAGATAAAGTCAGACTTTGGTGGGGGTCCCTTATTTCTTCTCGATGCTTTTGATTGTTTCCAGATGTTTAATGTTTATCTTGTTTCTTATACACCACATATACTGGGCAGTGCAATCCACTTCATACTCATACAAACAACTGAAGTGCAAGCGTAAAGTTGAAATACACGCGTCAGCTAAGTTGGTCCAAATAATAAATTTGTGAATTATGGAACTGTGGAACTGTGGAACAAGGGATTCAAATTTGAAGAGCTTTGAAGTTGTTGAAATTTTAGATTTCCTCGTCCAATCACGTAAGGTTTAATTTTAACTGTAAATGATACATTGCAGTTAAAATTGTCTGCAAAAGGTCCCTTCCACACTGTCCCACCTCCTCTTCCACTTCTGTAGGTCAGAAGAGTAAATTCCACAGTTACGGGTGCCAAAAAATACCATAAGCATAGATAAGTTTGACAATAACATGGTCTGAAACAACTAGAAAAACTATCCCTCATCTACCATAAGCATAATTTTCAGGACTGTAAAATTCGCGACAATCTTCTCTTGGCAACACAGGAATACGTTAACTTTCTTTCTTTTTCCTGTTTTCATTGTGTTTCAAACAAAGTACCTTGTGATTTTTTAGGGCTATGTTATTTAAAGGAAAGAATGGCCACGTGAAAACAAAGTGGAAAGTGACAGGTAAGATTTGCTATTAGCTTTTTTACTTGCAATGGAAATTGGAATGGTTGTACTTTGACTTCCACAAAGATTTTTTGTTAGATATTGAACCCAGGTCTCTGGGAGGAAAGAAGAAACCTAGCCTCAATGTCCAACCGTCCACATCTTCTCTTCTACATATTCTGTCAGTTTCTGCTTAAGGCCTCTTTTGCACTGATAGGGGGGACTCTTCCTACCAAATGAACATTTATGTCTTTAATATGGCTACAGAAACAAAGGCTTCTCAAGGGAATGGTAGACCATATGGACCTAGTAGGCGCCATTCTTCGAAGTCCATCACGGATGTTGAGTGGAAATTGAAAGAGAGTTTCCTGAATGAAAATGAGAGATCTTGCGTCAGGAGGAAAGGGGTTGTTTAGGTGTTTGTGATACTTATTGGTGATTTTGAGGGTTGTCTAGAGCATATGATATGAAACCAAGAAAATCCCAAGTTTTACGCCAACAGTTTTTAAATACAAATAGGAGGGATCCTAGCTAACCACTAAGCTCTTCAGTTACATATCCTGTAATATTCAGTTAGTGTACTTCTGATTTTTGAATGTATGCACAGACACCATAAATCTAGAGACGATAATCCTCTCGGAGCACTGGGAGGCTTCAAGAATATCTGTGCTCTTTCATGGTATCAAAGCCCCTAGGGTTTCAAAGCCAGTGGTAGAGTATCTCTTTTCCACCTTATTCTGTCCAGATTTCTGTTCCTTTCCTCTGTTCAGTAATCATGTGGTCTTCTGATGCAACCTATGTTACATGGACTCGGTGTCGGTGTCCGGATCAGGTACGTGTCCGAGTGTCGGACTCGCCTATTTTCGAAATTCTAGGATACGTGGACACCGTCCAAAAATTGGACACAGGTACGGGGACACGGCTAAAAATTTTAAGATACATAAAATATTTTAAATGAGATTGAGTGTTAAATATTTTTTTTACGCGTATATATAAATTTTACATAAATTATATATAATTACTGTCCAAAATAAATAGATTCTTTCATTTTTTGTTGGATAATATACATTTTACTTCGGTTTAGATATTTTTGTTCCTTTTTTATAAGTCAATGCCAAAAAGTTGGGGGAAAAAAAAAAAGAAAAGGAAAATAAGCAAAAGAAAGGCTGTAAAAGAGGCTGTCAAAAAGCAGACAGCAGACCCAAAAAGAAGACAGACCCACGTGACCAGCAGAAGCAGAAGGTACTCTCTCTCTCTCTCTTTATGCTTGTACCTGTTATTCTTCTTTTCTTCGTCTTCGCTTCTTTCTCGGAGGTCAATGGCCGTATCTTTCTTCTCTTTTCTCTTTTTCTCTCTTCAAAGCATCAGAGATCTTCTTCTTCTCTCTCCTAAAAACCTTCACAGCTTCTTTTTTCTTCGATCCTTACCGTTGCTCTCTTGCCGGAATGTCGACGTGGCGTATCCGTCCGGCAGATGACGGATCCGACATGGATCCCGTACCCGTGTCGGCGTCGTGTCGGCGTCGTGTCGACACCGCCCCTTCACCCCAAAGTGAAGGGTCCATGTAACATAGGCTGCAACCTCAATTCAAATGCTCCTCTTCTTAATTTTTCTTCTGTCATGTTCCCTCCAAACAATGCCCAGAACCTTATCCCATTAGGTTGTGTAATAACACTTACCTGTTGTTCTCTCTTAATTGATGGTATGTCCATTAAGATAAAGCTGCATCTGCAAGTAGTGGTACCTTCACCTTGTGGTACAAACAAGATCAATTGCTGCTCGATTGGCTTCTCTCTTCTCTCACAGATCCTATTTTGGCTCAGGGTCTTGGCTTCTCAACATTTCATGTCTGGGAATCTTTCCAGAAGATATATTCCTCTCAATCCCGTGAAAGTATCTTTCAACTTCGCCATTATTTCATGAAGCTGTCTAAGGATAACCTCCCCACTAATGAGTACTTTCAAAAGGTAAGGAAACTTTCCGCGCTACACTTGCAGCAGTCGGGTATCCTGTTTCATGTGGTGACCTCACGATGCTAATCATTCTGGCCTTGGACACGAGTCCCAACCCCTAGTTACATCCCTCACAGCGACTGGCAAGCCATGCTAAGCCAGTTTCTTTCGACCTTCTCTACAGCTATCTCCAGAATTATGAAACTCAGCTTGCACGTAAAACCTCCTGTGAAAATCTTTTCCTCAGGCTCATGTTGCTTGACATCTTCTGTTAATTATCGTCTTCAGCTCCTTTTGAATATTTACTTTGCCAGCACAGTCAAAATCAGTGGGGGAGAAGTCGCAATGATCACAATAATAACCGTGGTATCTCTCAGTTTGTCTCTCCCATTTCATTCCATAATAATTGCCAATTCTCTCCTAACAACAATCTACAGCCATTTGGCCTCCTGCATTCTATGCCCAACAGTTCAACCCATATCATTCTACTTCTCTTTCAAAGAAAAAGATTATAAGTTGCTACTCCTGCGGTCAAGCTGGATACATTACTGCTCCTTGTCCAAATTGTGGTTCCTCAAATTTTTGGGGTATTCTTCCAACCCAACAGCTGCTTACAAGGTTGGTCCGCAACCTTGTGGGATATCATCCAGAGCGGTACCCCAATTCTGGGGCTATAACAAAATATTCCCAATGACTTAGAATACTTGTCTATCTATAATGAGTATAAAGGGGCAGCCTAACATTGTTCGCTTTAGAGATGGTATGGGCTTAAAAGCTCTTCAAGTTGGTTCTTCAAAATAAAATGCATCCACTAAATCATTTAATTTAGTGGCCGACAGCCACTTCCGGCCTCCACCTCTGACAGCACCCCCCAGCTGCGGCTGCAACCGGAGGAAGGAAAATAATAATTTTTTCCCCCCAAAATTTGACTAGTTAAGATAAAAGAATTGGAAACTAAACGGCTTGACCCGTATTGAATTGGGTCGAATGGGGCGGGTTGGATCTAAATGGGATGGTGCGGGCACATTAAATCAGATATGGAGCAACATGGGGATGAGCCAAATGGGTATGGGGCGACCTGGGTTGGGGCGGGCCAGACGGGGATCCCCATATTGCCATCCGTACCTGTCGGTCCCCTGCCCGTTCTTATCCCAACTGTTGTTTCTAATTCTAAGGAAGTAAAGGAACAGATAATTTCCCTCTCTCCAAAAAACGTCTCTTTAAAATCCTAGTAGAAACAGCCTTACAATCAAAATAAGCTCTTCATACACTTCCTCCACCAGTTTATCAACATCCTATGGTCACTAGGATTAAGGGATGAAAAATGGATGAAACGTGCTCAAGTTGCTTCTTGCTGTCCATTGCCTGTTGATTTAATACCACTGAACCAATGTTAAGTCCTCTTGGTAGCGTGACGCGTGGCCACCGAATAAAATGCTCTAGCAATCAACTGCACAAGGGATACGGTGCCTCCTTTATCCCATAAGAACATTATTGGCTGCAAATGGTTCTTTAAGTCAAAAGGAAGGCGGATATCTCTGTTCATCGATATGAAGCCAGGCCACTGGCCAAAGGCTACAAACAACAAAACATACAGAGAGTTCTAGTCCTGTAATAAAGCCGGCCACCATTCAGGTGGTTCTCACTCTCGCAGGAGGTTTTAATTGGAAAATAAAGCAAGCCAATATCACCGATGTTTTCTTGACTGGTTACTTGCAATAGGATTTTTACAAGCTTCAACCCCCTGATTTCCAGCATCTCAATCACAAGTCACGTACAAATTGACTTGAATGGATTTCCAGCATCTCAATCACAAGTCGCGTACAAATTGACTTGAATGGTTACTTGCAACACGTTCTTGAATGGTGACTTGCAAGGGGATTTTTACAAGCTTCAACCCTCCTGATTTCCAGCATCAGTCACATAATTGCATAAAACATTGTATGATATTCAACAAGCCCCCTGGGCTTGGCACCAACGGCTTTCATCAAGACTCCTTCAGCTGGTTTTCTCATGTTTCAACATCAGATTCTCCCCTATTTTTATTTGAAAGAGACAACATGTTTGTTAGTATATTTAGTTTTTTATGACATCCCCTTGACCCGGCATTCTTTTTCAGCAATGTCTACCATTTTTCATGCTCCTAATGCTGAGTTTTCAGTAGAGGATCTTGGCTCTCTACACTTAGTTCTCTGGGTTGAAGTAATGTCTAATTCTGGTTTGCATCTTCTAAAACCACACACACACACACACACACACACACACACATATATATGCACATGGGACTTGTTCTGCTGGTTTGCACATATATGACGTTAGCAAAGCCATTCCAGACTCCTATGTCATTGTCTTCTTCTCTCTCTGCAACCTCTGGTGCTCCCCTCACAACTCTAACTGAGTATCGCAACTTGGTAGGTGCCTTGCAGTATCTCTGAATCAATCGTCTAGAACCCTCATTAACTGTTAACAACGTTGCTCATTCATGCACCATTCTCGTACTCATCACTGGACAGCCACAATGCGCACCTAAGAAGCACGGACTCGGGTGCGGGTGCGGATACGCGGATACGGCATTTTTAAAAATTCTAGGATACGGGTGCGGCGGGGATACGGCATATTTTATAAATATTTTTTTTAATTATATATACTTAGTATTTAATTTTTAAACAATTTAAATCTTAATAATCATAATATATGTGTTTGATATATGTGAAAAGATATTAATATTCCAAACAAAGTAGTGAGTTTTTAAGTTTAATGGGTTCTTTTGTAAATTTTAAAGCTTTCAACCAAATTAGTTAAGTTTAATGGGTTGTTCTATAAATATTAAAATTGTAAAACTGAACATAATAAAGCTTTTATGTGGTATCACTTCTATTTCTATGAAATGTTGGTTGATTTATGTAATAACTTAACATTGGGGGTCCTTAAATAATATAACAAAACTAATAATATGTAAATAATATAACATAACATCAATCATAAGAAGATAACTTCACACATCGACGGGTCGACTCTCTGGAAGAAGGCGCACGGCGCTCGCCTCAGTGGGTCTCCGGGACTCGGCGCAGGGGGACGACGCAGTGGGTCGCCGGAAGTCCCCTCCTCCTCCTTCTTCTTCTTCTTCCTTCTTCTTCTCCTTCTTCTTCTCTCCAGTGTCTCCTCTCAGATTTTCGGTAGTCGCCGGAGGTCCCCCGATGGTTTTCGGTGGTCGCGGCTGTTCGGTGAGGTCGTGGGTGGTCGCGGCTGTTCGGTGAGGTCGTGGGTGGTCGCGGCTGTTCGGTGAGGTTGTGGGTGGTCGCGGCTGTTCGATGGGTGTCGCGGGACGTCGTAGGTGTCGAGGGAGGTTGCCGACGTCGAGGGAGATCGCCGGTGTCGAGGGAAGTCGCGGCTGCTGCGATCTCTCTTTCTCTATCTGAGTCGTGTGCCCTAATTTGGTTAGTTAAATTATTTTATGTTTTCACCCCCCACAAAAATTAAGTTTTATGTTTCAACCCCCGAAATATCTTCTACAAATTATGTTTCAGCCCCCGAAGTGTCGGATACGCACCCGAACCGCACCCGAGCCGCACCCGAATTTCGGAAAATAAAAAAATTAATGGAAAATCATGGGTGCGCACCCGACACGCACCCGAGGCGCACCCGAGGCGCACCCGAGGCGCACCCGAGGCGCACCCGTGTCCGATGCGCACCTGACCCCGATACTCCTCCCATTTTGAAGTGTCCGTGCTTCAGAGATGCGCACCTTGTGATCTAAGACATACTCTTAATCAAGGCCTCATCGTCATCAAGTTCCCTTCTAGGACTCTCTCCACTTTCTCAGATGCAGATAGGGCAAGTTGCTCATACAATCGCTGTCAACAGGGGCTTACTGTGTTTATCTTGGTACCAACCTTGTGTCGTGGAGTTCAAAGAAACAACCTAGGTGGCTCGTTCTAGCACGATCAATGAATATAGTTACTTACGACGTTTATTGACTTATTGTATTGCTGAGAGACATTATCATTCACGTATTTTCTCACCTAAGGCTTTGGTGTGATAACATCGGTGCTATCTATCTCGCAGCAAATCAAGTGTTCCATTCCCATGCAAAATATATAATTGATTGATAACCATTTAAGTAGAAAAAGTTCGAATATTAAATACATACCTGCAGTGAAACAAGCAGCCTATATCTTCACCAAACCTCTCCCAACTTCCCGATTTTTGCTGCCTAAGAGCAAACTCAATGCGGTTCCCCAGAAGAATTTGCGAGGGGAGTTGTAGCACATGAGCCAACATATGCGAAGTTTTATACCAGCAGTGATACAATTCAAATAGTAGCGAATAACCCCTTATCTTCAGTTACATATTCCTATGATCATCACCTACATATCTTTGCAATCTTCCGTTATTCATTTTGGTTTTAAAGTGTATGCAAAGACACTACAACTATAAAGAAGATAATCCTCTCAAAGCACTGGGAGAGGTTTGAAAATTTGTGTCCTTCCATTGTCATCTAGGAATTTTGAAAATACATATCATGATTTATATATATATATAAGAATCCCGCCGCAGCCAGATGCTTGTATCACAACCAATAGGAGTAGAGATTCCAGGGTGTCGATGGTGTTTAGTTACCATCTTCTCTTAAAGCTTAAGCTGTCATAGAATGGGCCCAACAATGTTATCATGCTTAACAGATGGTAATGAAGTTTGGAGCGTGAAGCGATTCAGCACGAGATGTGACGGTAAAAGGGACAGCACAGAATTCCAAAATAGGGTGTCTATGTTGCGACATAAATTGCAAGGCAGCGGAGTCTCCATGCAGAATGGGTGTCCTCTGAGAACAGAATGTTTAAAGTGGTAGTCGAGCTTTCTGGCATCCAGTTCGGTGACACTTTTAAGTGTTGGCTTGGGTGGTGGAGAATGAAACAACTGTGCGTTGCAAGACCTACGTTTCATAGAGGAAGTTGGCGCATGGATCTAACGTGCATTAAATCCACGCATTTCTAATGAACCAGCAAAGCTGTTGTTTAAGTGTCAGTTGGGCGTGATCATCCTAATTCCACTTCCATAGCAAACTGAAGCAGGTCTCATGATTTGTGGGAACCTGACTCATTTTGGAAAATTAGAATTTAAATTTTTCCATTTATGAAATGGAGATGCTTTTTGCCCATTTTGCAAGTTAAGAGATTAAGGAAGCCGATAGCAACTTGCTTACAATCCTGGTCTATGACAAAGCTCTACAAGGTGAAATTCTGATGTAGTTGAGCCTCGGCACACATTCGAATTTGTGGTCGACTATGGCATGGAGGTGATATTATTGTAGATAACACGACTATATGCTATACTTCGCTGAATCATATCGTTGCCCTTGAGCATTCCGTGAACAGCACTTTGGAATATCCAAACAGTTGTGCCACAATTTTAAGTAAACCGTTATTATTACTAGGTGAACGTGTGGCTAAGGGATTTTTAATTAGTTTTCCATTTCTTATTTTTCCCTGTTTCCTGCAAGTTGGCCCAAAGGTTTCTAAGCCAACTTCAGCGGAAGTTTGAAATAATAGAATATTCTAGTATGGGATTTTATGTTTTCTTATACTGGTATATCACCTAGAGCCTCCATATGTATCTAGTGATGATATCAAACAATCTCTTTTCTAGTTTCTATCACACCATTTTCATTCTTTGACCCTAGATCAATTTAATTCCTCGAAAAAAATCTGATCATAGCTCCAACACATTCTAGCATTAGGGTAACATAGCCTAACATTTTCTACAATGATATACACTTCAAGAATTAATGATGCAAGATAAACCAAGAGGAACAAGAAGGGCAAAAGGCCACTAAAACCCCTTGATATTCTAATGCTTTTGCAAAAGAAAGTTCACGGGAAAGAAGAAGATTTACCGTGGGCAATATTCCATTTGGATATAAAGGTAAGTTGACTCGAGCTTATTTTCATGCCCACTTAAGTCTGCAGAACTTGAATCCTTATAACTGAAAGTGGAGCTCATTGCAGTCTTGGAACCCAAGGCTCCATCACCATAGCTACCAGCGACTCCTGTTTCAAACCATGCCTGAAACCTTTTTTATCAATTGTAACACCAAATTTAATTCAGAAAAATCATAATTTCTCTAGATATCCATATAATTCTTGAAGTGAACAATTCCGCTAGCAAAATATAAATCAAACAGATTTATAACAGGTTCCAACCAAAAAATCCAGACATTTGGTATGCCATAGTACGATATTCAGAAATGGCCAAATTTCATTAGTCACCAAGTAATAAATCATATATGCAAAAATTATACCTGATAGTAGCGCACGACATGTTGGTGCTGCAACCGGGAAAGTGTGGCTACTTCCCTAAGAACGCGAAATAGTGGATGAGCAAACAAGTTGCACAACACATGCACAATGCGTAAGCAATCTCTATAGTTGTACACAAAAACATAAAAAAAAAAACTTATGCATATCCAAATTACTGGCATTGCTAATAACTTGATAAAGTAAAAATACCAATACGCCAATTTAGATACTCCAAATGCAGCAGCGAGCACGTGTATTGAAGCAAGAGAAAAAGTTTTAGAGTGAAGATGGAGTTTAGTTTGAAAAGTTTTATATTTTCACCACTAACATAAGACAATATAACCCATTTTCCATGACATATGTGCTTCATCATTATAAATGCAAACTCAGCTTGTTACTCGTCAACGTTAAAATAATTGTCATTTCTGATATCTAAAAATGTACTCAAATAAGATAGGCCTAAGAAGGGTGGCCAAACCCGTGTACAAATAAAGGAAATATATTACTTCCAATCATATAAGCAACTCTCTTGCATTTTTCTTTTTAACCCTGGACTAATCATAAGTTGTGACCCTTAAAGGGCTTGGAAGAGTTGAAGAGACAAGAAACAGTCTTTAGATCTGGACTTATGATAAGTCATGACCCTAAAGGGCTTGGAACCTCGCATTAAATAATAGTGGAAGAAACAAGACAGCAATAACTAAGCACATGGAGATCCAATACTATAATATAATGTTCTTACATACATACCTCAATATTCGGTCATTTACTGGAAGACTTTTGTCCTTTAAGCGAATCTTCTTTATAGCGTACTGCCTTCCATCCAGCTTATTCTTGCACAGCACAACATGACCGAATCCACCATGACCTGCCAGCATGGAATAAAATGAGCATGAGACCTTTATCCTCACTGTATTGGAACTGAACCAGATCAGCAACCAGCTAGAGTCTCAACATGGGCAACAAAAGAGCAGTAGACAAAACACTTCATGCTGCTAACACAAACATCAAAGTTTCCCCCCTGTTTTCCGGGCTTCCTTGACAAAGAGGCTTGCAGCAGAAACAGGTAGGTTTTTATATGGTGACAGATTCAATTTATGGCTGGCAAGTTGGAATTTTTCCCATTTTTGGCCAATTTGAATTTGCCCTCTTACTGATGAGCTCCTTTTGGTGGCATTTGTTATCAATAAAATGCCCAATTAGGTTCCTTGACAGCATGGGATTTTAGGCTGTTTGAAGGGGCTTTGCACCACATTATGCTGTTCAACTACAGAAGAGGTTGAACTGATAAATGTTGGTTACTTGGTTTTTAGTTCATTAACTGGTAGCAGAGAGGTCGAATCGTAAGCAGTGTGGTTTGGCCTTTGAGGAGACCAAGGAGGGTAACTGTTTCCAATCTGGCAGCGAATGATAACGTCCTTGGAGCATTTGCGGGGATGTTCACACTCGATTTTTATAACAGCACATGAGAGCCACTGTTTGGAGTTTGGACTGTGAGTGGTAGATAGCAGATAGCTTGGTGCAGGTCAGATCTTCTTGGGTTCCTTTGATGAGGGATTAATCCTAACGCGGTTCCTTTGTCTTCTTTTTTCCTGTTTTCCTCTCTCCTATTATTTTTATTCATTTTTCACTTCTTTTTTTTTTATTTTTTAAATTTTTTGTAAGAGGAGGATCCATGTTTGCAATTTTTGTCCCCTTGTGTTCTACTTGTGTGTAGTGTAGCCGGGTTACAGCCTTCTTACCTTTAAAAATTGAAATAATACATCAGAGAAATGTTTTAACATGTAAACAGAATCTTTAGAGCCTAATATGTAATATTTACATTTGACGGAAATGAAACATTAAGATGGGACACAACGTCTCTTACCCAGTGGTTGGAGTTCCTCAAAGTCATTTAAATAGCGGGAACTTTGGGAAGACGAAGAATTCTGTCCTCCAAAGTCAGAAGCAGTTTTCCAAAATTGAGAGATCTTTGTAGACACCTATTTCATAGCATTTTCAATTGGTGGAATGGAATATTATAGTGGATAAGAAAATATCTGGAGGAAACAAGAAGAATTGACTAACCATATGCTCCCTAAAAACATGATCAAAAGTTCTATCAAAAAGTGAAGATGGCTTGGTAGCTAAATCCCGTACCCGTTCTGAAAAAATCTGCAAAATCAAACTTTTACAGGACAGCAGATTCAAGGGAAAAGAATGTCATCTTAGCATAGAAATTATCAAGCACATACCCCTAGGTTGTATAGCTCTGACGTTATTTCTGGCAGAGCATCAGCTAGTGGCCCTTTAGGGGTACAAGCAATGCGAAGCAAGTGAGCCTACATAAACTAAAAGTCAGCATAGAATTCAACATCTACAAGAAGAACATTATGAGAGGGCAAAAATATAAGACTACCAGTACTAAGTCTTTTTCCATAGTCTGAGACATGTGATCACTAATCACAGAAGCAGAAGACATCGATTCTGGATGCTCACTACCTAGATCGTAATCATCAGTTTCTCCTAGATCCTCTTCCAGAAATGAATCCTGTAGAGTATATTATCATTTATTCAGTAACGATGAAAACAAGTGTTTTATCGTGCCAGAAGAATTCCAAACATAAATATTAGTAGAAAATCAACATATTAAATCAGAGAAAAAACTGCGAAATGCCACCTCATTCGGTCCAAACCTATAACATGAATCCCACCACATGAAGGACCTCCAGATATGGATCAAGTCCAAAAAACCCCAGGGTTGCACACGGAAATCCTAACATAAACTCGACCCTGGTGTTTCAGCCAGTTAGAATAATAAGGACACCGACAGTAAAACACCTCACCAAACAAATGTTCCCGCAAGAATTGCACTCAAAGATCATTCTCACTTTTCCAGACCAAGGAGGTAATACTCAAAGGAGACATCAATCCTTTTCCCTTATAATTCCTACCTTAGTTTCTCTTGAAGAGGATGACTGTTTGTTTGGAAACTGTGCAAGAGCTTCCAAAGCTTGGGATCGGTTGTGAGAGAATGAAGACAAGGTAGGTGAAACGATTGTAATATGATGAATAGTGAGGCATGGAAATAATGCTGGAATAACCCAAATCAGTTGGTATTACTCAAAGAAAAAGACATAGGATGGTGGTGGTCCTTAAGGCCAAAGGCTAACAGTACTAAGGAAATTAACTATTCTTCTGTTTCTCCACAATTTTTAATATGATGAAGTATAAATACCTCCCACAACACACTCATTTCTACTTACTACTATTTCCAGATTATCTGATGTGGAACAACACTTTCAAAACGAGGGAGAAGGAGAAATTGGAAAAGAAAGGGGGTAGTAATGGGACTTCCGCGCAGGGGATCCGCAGCGGCATAGACGGCCAATTGGCTCACAGCCCAAATTCAATGATAACTCTTGGACATTACTAAAATGCCCAAGAACTACACTTAAGTAACCCTAGACACCTAAGAAACCCGAAAGTATGCATTACTAGCAAAATACAACTGAGTTCCAATAATCCCAAATAACTGATACAAAACCAATGCCATCCTTTAATCCAACTTTCTCAAAGCATTTGCCATAGCGTATTGCATCATTATGCTTCTGGACCGCAGATTGGTATGCTCAGGTTGAATGGAGACTTCGTATCTAAGTGAAAAATTAGTTCTTTCTTATTTCATTAGTTGAATCCTTCTGTGGTTTATTTCTCGATGTAGAGCCGGAGTATGCAATAACAGAAAAAAAGTAGTGAAAGACTTTACTATGGCACAGGAGGTACGAAAGTATACCTCCAGGTTACTAGGGAGCAAACTTACCAACGCACCACGGTTCACCATCTAATCATGAAAAATTTACTTGCCTATACTTAAGCTAATAGAAAAGGGCCAAGAATGTACATCATGCTCATAAAAAGGAAGTCAAGTGCATGGTTAACATGGATCTAGAAAAAATATATCCAACGTTTATCGTTGCAAGGGGAATGAGGAATGAGGAAACAAGATATCATAACATGACATATGTAAGATAAATTTAACATGAAAGTTATCATTCGATATGAAAAATCCAAACAAAAGAGAGCCCAACATCATTTTTACCTCACTTACTGATATACTTCCAGCTGATTCTGCTGAAAGCGATCTACTAGAATCGGCGTTCCTATTCTCATCTTCACTCTTTTCTTCAACTATTTGCAATTTTGCCGTGGGTTTTGGTACAGAACTCTGCTTCATATCCTGAGTCACCAGCAGCTTCACATTCTGGTCAATTTTCTTCTCTAAAATTTCATGTACATTCCTTGATCTATCTATTGTATTAGGCTGTTTGGTAGGGTCTATCCCCCCTCTCTCTTCCATTGCAAGGCCCCAACGCCATGACTCCCCAGAGCCAACAAAAAGATCTATGAAACCATAAACAAAAGGCCCCCGAGAAGTAAAATTCTTGTCTAACGAAACTTCCATATCATTTTGAGACAATTGGCTGTTTCTATCTGTTGGCTGGCACAGAACCTACAAGAGACAAAAGCCAAAGGATGAATAATATATTGCTAACATGGAACAAAACTACTTGCACAAGACGGTATAAAAGAGACGTGGAGCAACCAAAGCCTAAAAATCTGTCATCACTGCAGAAACAAAAAAAGTAATCAGTCTTTGATAAGTTGAATAAAATATTTTGATTAGCTGTAGGATATTAGATAAAAAAAAAACATCCTGAAGTATCATCATAATCAAGTTATTTAGTCCTCTATATCCCTATGATTTAAATCCAAGAATTTTGAGAGTCAGCCAAAGGCTTCCTTGGTTTGGCACTGTTCGCCAGGCTAAAATTTTCTTGTACAAGCTATGACATTTTCATTCCTTGATTTTGTGCAGCTGGTTGTTTGACTGCAACATTCAATCATTTTAACATTATAGCTCTCTTCCAAATGTTGCCCCAGTAATTTGAAAGCTGATGCAACAAAAACTGCCATCACCACACATAAAATACTTGCATGAGTCTGGTCATATGTGTAAGACCCCGAATAAAATATAGTTAATTATTTTAATTTTTGGGGCCACTTTTGTAGTTTTAATAATATTTTGGAATACTTTTGAATAAATAATAACATATCATTAGGGGTCTTTTAAGTAATTTACCAAGTTTAGATAAATAAAAAGACTGGTTAGTTTGTGTTTTATCGATAAATTGAGTTTTGTCTTTTAGAGAGGAGAAAGAGAAAATTAGGCTTTTGAGGATTCCACCCTTTTACTCACAATTGGTAAGTGATCCTAAACCTTAATCGAAATACAATTATGATTTGAAGATTTTAATCTTAGTTGTTGATCTTATTATTTAGGTTTGAAATTTTTCGGAAGCCTACGCAATTTTGCGTATCTTTTAGCGCGAATTAAGGTAAGGGTTTCATGTACAGATCTGCGTCGTTATCGTTATGCAATTGATTAATTTCGTTATTTCGATTTTGGGTCAACGATAAAATTTATCTTTCACAAAAAAATTGTCATTCTTCGTCTCGATGTTGTACTTTTCTCGAATTCGTACACAGGTTTCAGAACGTTATGTGTCTCGTTCATTGTGCCCGCTTTTCGTTTCGCACTGCTGCTACTCATGCTTGCCTTTTTACAATTGGCCTTTGCAGTTTTCTTTTCCTTGTTTGTAAACCGGACACTGTTGCCCATATTTAAAAGTCAATTGACTAATCATTGCTAATCAATTTCTTGAAGTAAGTTTCTGCTTCATTGATTCATTTGATGAGAAGTTGGCCGTGCAATTGCAAAATAGCTTTGCCACGTGTCAACTTTTTAATGGTACAATATGCCTTGTTCAACTTTCGTCCATATTTCGTTATTTCAAAATTCTGAACTCATGCGAACTCGGATTCAAGTGATTTTACTTTCTTTGAACTCGTCTCTTTGTCCTCTTCGATTTGAGTTTAAAATCGAGTATTTTCTGAAGTCGTTAAGCTATCCTACTCGAAATACGAAGTTTTGATGTTTTGCGGTTCTTATGCGTTTGAGATATTTTAAAGTCCATTGGACCCTTTGAATTGAACTAATGTTAGAACCTTCACGTGCTTAGGTTAACGTGATGCCATGACATGATATGGCAAATGCTACCGGTATGCAACTTGAACTTTGAACCTTCACGTGCTTAGGTTAACGTGCTTTACAATCACGTATTACGTGCTTGTATCATATTTGATAATTAGTTCAATTATTCGAATGCGTTCATTTGAGTTTGACTTTGATTTGATATTTGATGGGCTGGATACCCGGAAATGAAATTATTTGTCGTGCTAAGATTTTCAATCGTCTTTGCACTTTCGTTTTCATATGCTTCGTTCGGACTCAGCTAAATGTTATTGGATATTTGCGTTGTATTCTGTGGGTGTGTGCGTGTGATCTTTGCTGGGCTTTGTGCTCATCCCCCTTCTCCTCTCATTTCAGGTAACTGAGCTAAGATAACGGTAGAGGAGGTAGCTATATGCATGAGCTTGGAGTTGTTCTTTAATTTTAGACTTTCTTTAGTGATTTGAGAATAAGATATTTGTAATAGTTTGATAAGTGACTTATGAGAACCCCAAAGTTTGGAAGGTAACTATTGTTATTAGATTTCTTTTGCAATTATGAGATTTTGATGATGAATGAAAATGTTACTGAATTGGGATATTTTAGAGCTCTGATTACCTCGTCGAGGTTATGTTTTTGCAAAAATGCTTTGGGTATTATATTTTTGGTAAGCAGGAATAGTTTGAAATAGTATGTGTTGGTCCGCCTCCGGGTCGGGGGCGTGACAATATGCCATAAAAACCTGAACCTAGAAGAAAGAGACATCGGTAATGAAAACTAGTTATGGTTGGTGTGCACCGCCTACAGAGCAGAATCATTTTTCTTGTTTTCTTCCATGCCCCCTCCCCCCCCACCCCCACACACACACACAAAAACACCCACGAAGGCCTGAAAAAAAAATTAGCTAGGTAGAACTCCCCGCCAGATGTGTCCTATCTCCTCAGTAAGGACTGGAGTTGGCCTACTCCAAGTAGTAGAAAGAGGCTTCCACTATCTCCTATCTCCTATCTCCTGACTTACGTGTTACCGCAGTAAAACTCCGGAAGAGTCGAAACACAGATCTTCATAATTGTTCTTCTTGGAGCACATGTAATGCGTGTGGCCAAAGCACATAGTCTTTTTTATAGGATTAAATTACAAGGTACAAAATAAAGAAGTTTGAGAAAAAAATGGTTTTCCCATGGAGAAAACGGTTTTTCTAGCTTACATTCTCTTACTTCATGTCACATCATAACATTAAGTACCAGATAGGATCAACTCTTATGCAATTTGTAAATATAGCTCATGAATGTAAAAACAAGGAACTGGAATTAATTGACATGCGAGAACCCAACTCACTCATACCCCCCAGTAATTCCCTTCTGAAGTCAGATAGGTCTAATAGAAGATTGTAATCCCTAGAGATTTATGAACCATACAACGGTATATTTCAATAGTTGTGCTCTCTTCTTGAGTATGTCATTTTTTATAAATGGGTTCCGCTCCCTTGATTAGCGGTTTTTCGTTCCTTGATTAGCGGTTTTTATAATACTTATCAAAGAAAGCATATTCCCAAGGAAATATCTGGGAGGACACTGGCACTGTAATGATATCAATGCACATAGATGGACAGATCAAAGCACCAAACTGGTGATTAGCAGATCTTACAGATTCATGTGAGTGTCCCAGCGGAACAATTTCAGATAAGAACTCTTGAGCAGCCTCCACCAAATTGTAAATCATAACACGTCCTTCTCGAGAATTAGAGTTAGCCTGTAATTGTTGACAATGAAACTAGTTAGCTGAAATGAAATGGCAAATACATGATTTCGGTACAAAATAGTTAAAGGAAACAAAAAGAAATAGATGCGAAGGGGAAAAAGAAAAAAAAAAGGTAAGAAAAATCGACCGACGTGTATGTTTATGGGGACAGTCCACAAGAAAACGTACTCCTGCATATACAGTTGAGTATACATCGCCCATAGCAAATTGAAGTTGTTCATGACTTTGCTTCCCATTGAAGCACAAAAAATTGAGTTTGATCTCCTGATTCTTGGATGGCTAATTGGTCTCAAATCAGGGACTGACTATTAATCCTAATGATTGGTTATGTGTAACGCTGTCTTACCAAAGACAGACGACTGATTATTAGCATAGCATATATATATATATATATATATATATATATAAACAGAAGTTCTTTTTAGGTCCAATATTGCAGTTTACAATTTCTGTTTACAAGTTCTCAAATCAGGGACTGACTATTAATCCTAACGATTGGTTATGTGTAACGCTGTCTTACCAAAGACAGACGACTGATTATTAGCATAGCATATATATATATAAACAGAAGTTCTTTTTATGTCCAATATTGCAGTTTATAATTTCTGTTTGGGGTCAACACCCTAGCACATCATTCTGTCAAGCATATTTTGAGCCCGTTTGGGATTGATTCTGAAAAGCAGATTTCAGCTTAAATCTTAATCAGGTTTCAAAATCATATTTAATCTACTTTAAGCAGAATCAGTTTGTTGTTTGGCAAAAGTAGTTGTAAACTAGCTTAGAGTTACAAAAAGTGTTTGGATAAAAAGTGCTTAAATCACCTTCACTACGACAAAATGACCATAAAGGTCACTTAATTAATATATTAATATTATCCATTTAGAAATATAATGTTAACAAACTTTCATTTGTAAATAACTACAGTATACGAATAAATTATCGAAAAGTTATTTTCACCCACCTATAAAGTTGTGTATTTCTTAATTTAAATTAAAGACAACCATAATCTCAAGTTAGTGCTTATAGTACAATAACCTTCCCAAATTAGTTAAAAGGTATGTAATGTAATTTTGTGAGAAATATGAGGATAGTATGGTAAATTAGAAGGTCAAATCTGATTTATGAGAAAAGTGATTATTTCATAATCCTCACTTTCCAAGATTATGGATTTAATCAGTTTTAGCTTTTTGAGGCCGATTAAATCTCTTAATCTTTTTTGCCAAACACTCACATATCGGATTTAATCCAGATTAAACCAGGTTTGACAATCCCAAAATCAATCCCAAACACCCTCTTTACAAGATCAAACTCTAGCACATCAAAAAATTTCAGTCGCTGGCTAAAGATAGTGGCCACTGAGAAAACACAATTTTGCGACTGATACGTAAAATAAGTCAATGCCCTATAACTGGTACTACAAGGACAAACCATATTCAAATCAATTCCAGCCGCTTAGGGGGTATGTTTGGTTATCACCTGATTTTAAACTTTTCCTCTAATAATTAGCTTGATACTCATTAAAATTGATGGACCCATTCAAAAATAAGCAATAATCTAATAGATAATTTTTTTAATACCAGATTTCCTCAATACAAGTAAAGCATCAGATCACACCGCTGAAGGAAACTATTCAGAAAAAGTGGGTGGCCGAATTTTTTCAAAATGACTTAATTGAATGTTGTGGATATTAAGCTAAAATGCAACAGAAAAAGTACATGAGACATTCAAGTTTGAGGCACAGCCACACGGGCCTTGGTCTTTCCCAAAAGTCCTTACTGGGGCACAAGCAGCATTGAATAAGAGATCAGCTTGAAACATAGTTATAAATATAGTACCTGAAAGCATACTGAGTTTGTCAATTTGAACGGCAAATTCTGGTTCAAGTTATGTTTCGTACCATTTTGGACCTACCGCATTATTGTTCATAAAGACCTATTATATGTGTACATAAATATCTCTTTTATACAACGGTAGGTATTTTGTTTAAAAAATAAAGATTTTATTAGTTTTTGTGTATTTTTTGCTAGTATATATAACATTCAAATGGAGTATATCCATTCTGTTAACCATTTATTTTTATGGCATATTGAGTTGGTAACCACAAATTAGTAGTCATGGCTCTAAACCTTCCACGTTTTTTTGCTTCATACGTGGATGCTCTGAATCCAACGGTCCAGGTTCTTATTTGATCTAGGGCATCTTAATAAGAGATTGCCGTCATCTTGGCAAGTACAAAGGTTTCTTCCTTCTCTCTTCATTTCTCTCTCCATCTGTAATCTGTAATCTGTACTCTGAATCTCTTCCTCTCTCTCATTTCGCCGAGTGTCGGCTGATTTGTCGTAAATGTGAGGTTCCCTCCTTTTTGCTGGAAATTTTCTGAAGAAAATCCCCATTTTGCAGCCAATACAAAGCACTACCCGGAGCAGCAGTTTTGTCTGGTTAACACTTTCGCCAATATGACCGGTATTCGCTGAAATATATACTGGTATGGAATAAATAGCCTTTTGGACCGGCCAAAACTAAAACGCTATGTACCGGCCGAAACGAACAGCTAGAGAATGAAGTTTATGACTATGGCCTGAAATAAGAGCTAAAATAATACAACACAGATAATCTGCAAAGAGCATCATTCAACTAGTGGCAAACTCACTTGGTCGTGAAGCAAGGACAGAAGGTTATCCGCATCAGCTTTTGATAAACCTTTCTCTGGAGTTATCTGCAGCTTTGGACACTTGTAAGGATATCCAGGTAAACACCTGACGAGGCAGAAAATCAAATGTAGAAGTTACTGTAACAACACGGGTATTGACTAATGTTGAAAGAAATCCACCAACCTTACTGATAAGAGAGCAGAAACATCTAAATCCTCGTAACCTGAATCCTTTGAGTATGGCCTGTTACTCCACTCGTCCGATACTCCGTATGAGAAAAACCGGCGAACATCACTAAATCAATTGTATGCATTGTCAGAATATCCCATACCTGAGGTTGATAGCAATTTGAGGGGGTGACTCGGAAACAACTTTGCAGTCTTCTTGAAATATCGCACACCTAAATGTCAAATGAGCTTGTACATCAACCTTACGATCTGAAAGTTAATATTAGAGCATCTCTGGAGAGGTTTCACCCACGCAGGACAAGCATATCCAATCATGTTTGTTAACACACTTCATATGCTATAAACTAGTCGATCTAAGCTCAACCAAATTTCCAAGCAATATAGCATTCAAGCAACCAATGGAGGACTGTACATCATGCATTTGCGTTAGAAATTCCAGAAGGACCCCGGCTCCAATATAATGTGCCAAATTTACAAGACCAACTAAAAAAGTCAACAATCACCCTGACATCTGGTAGAACATTTACTTTCACCATGACATCTAGCCATGTGCCAAACGGGAAAAAGAAAATGACTAAAGTTCATTGAACAAGAACGCAATGTTCCAATTGCCATCAAATAAGAAACACGAAGGAACACCCAAAACTTTTTTTTTTTTTCGGGACCACCCGATTCATAATTCTCCCGAATGTGCTAGTTATATTAGTTAGGCGACTTCCTTTCACTGTCTCCTCTATAATACAGATCCCATGGTACATGTTATGCAGATAGGTCTTCAAACTTCTTGGATTTGAAGTTGGCAAAACAATTCAATATTGTACCATCAATAGTATACTATTCGGAGGTTCTCAATAGAAACACATTGTAACGCATCCAGAGAGAGACAAATTCTCAAAATACAAAATTGAAGCCGCTGGTTGCCGTCCAACCAATACCACCGCATAAAATACTGAGCCAAAACCGTCCAAACAATCGTAACAATCGCGATTACAACCGTCATAAAATTACTCAATCCGTTCCATGGTACTGTGCCCTTTTATACTTTTTTCGAATTTTCCAGAACAGATTTTAAACGTGAGATTCACTCAGTGTTCATCCCTGATACTTATTGGGTGGGTTTATTATTCAATGTTTAGAAACTAGGATTGTACCCTAGAAGTTGGCGGAAAATCAAAGAAGTGCTTACAAGGCGGTAAGTTCCTCGGCGAGGAGTTCGCCGCCGTCGCCGCCGAGTGAATTGTAATCCTTGGAGGGAGTCCGGCCCTTGCTCCGCCTCCCCCCGCCGCCGCCGCCGCCTCCGCCTCGCTTCTTCTTCTTCGAGCTATGCCCCATTCTTGATTTGATTGAAAAAACAAGAAAATAAATGAAAATAAAAGACCCGGGAGTCGAAATCCGGACCAAATGGTTTATGACATGTGCGGGGGTTGTTTTTTTAAGGATTTGAAAGTGACGAGACGTGTACGAGGCTCTAACGGAACAAACGGTAATATACAATACATATAGGAAGCACTCCTGTTCCTATATATATATATACACGATACATATACGAGGCTCTAACTTTGATTGTGTTTATAATGATCAAGTCTTATAAACTGTTAACAATTTGAGAGTACACAAGTTTCAAATCAAGCATGAGAAAAATACTCTGGTGATTGTTTGAAGAAAGTAAACAGTAGTTTGATGCATCTATGATAATTCTGTTTGCTTACAATAAACAAAGATGTGCTAGTGGAAACTAGGAGCTAATTTGTGTGTGGTGCTGGAGATGATAGAACATTTATGACGTTTATAGTTGGGCTTTCAGTCGTTAGTCTCATGTCGATCGAATCTAAAGTTGCCATGTATCTAAATGTGTCTATTTTAATTTACCTCCCTATTCACGTTGAGCTTCCTTGATTTGATACGACTCTGTCACGTGTTAAGACTGGATAAATCATCATTTACCTTATAGCCTAAGATCTCAGCCACGCCATTTACATTCCTTCCTATGATGGCAGTTGCAAAGTCAAATCTCCATGACCTATGTAAGCGAATCGTGTATCCTTCCTTTGCTCTGAACAGGTCATGTGTCAATCACCTTTATTGCCTTGATTTGACGGTTTGATAACAGTGACCAACTTGCCTTTGAACGAATATGCGTTAGATAAGATTGTCTTCTTAGGTCGGTCTCACCTCATTGGTCACGTGTCATGTCGAGGTCTTAGAATAGATTAGCCTTGCTAGACCGAATCAAGCCAGATTTTTCCTTAGTGCAAACAATTCCCCCCAAATTTCAAATTTAACCCTCTAAAGACTGCCTGACATCCTTTTCTTTCTGTTTACGAACATCAGAAGCACCTAAGCACTTTTTTTTTCTTTCTAAGACCTCCTTAAGACCATTCATTTTCAAAGGTCAGCCGTCATTCAAAGCCGCTGCAAAAGGATGGATCAAGGGACACTTCTTCGATGCAACAAATCTGAGAAATATCATATAGAGCTTACAATGACTTGGAGCCGAAGATAGAAGTGGCCAGAAATTCTAACATCCATCATGCCTTGGATCCGGCCTTCAAACCAAGTAAGAGGCCCGGTCTTTCCCTCAAGGCTCAAACCAATTTCATTTCAATGCGGCCCAGAGTTTTTCAGTTGCTGAGATCGTCCCGCTTTAGGATCATTAGAGTCGAAGCTCCAATTTTGTTAGGAACAGCCCATTCTTGAACGATAAGTGGAATCTTCGGTTGCACCAAATGGTAGAAGCTATATCCGACTTGTAGAAAAAGATAGGCCTTTATGACCATATGGAGCTGTTATTGTTGCTATCATAAAAGATCAGGCTGTTGGCCGTCATGTGACTCCTTCTCTAGAGACAATCCAGTTTTACTTTTTCCTCATTGATAGCACATGAGGGGGAAAAACATTAGGGAAATAAGGGATTAATGGAGGCTGATGACATTAATGGAGAAGGGAAACGGGCCTCTAAGCCATGACAGACAAACTGATCTCCTTCTTAATGATATGGATCTCCAAATTCGTGCTCTATCCACTGCCATGACAAATTTATAAGGAGTATGTTGATCTGGCCTACGCTCTGGCCCAAGGCCAAGAACTTGCATTAGGCCCTCTTGTCTTGGCCCATCTATAAAGCTTGCCCTCAAATGGGTAGGCTGGGTTAAGCGTGCGCGTGTCTGAGTCGTAAAATAAAAATAGACCGGTTAGTTCGCACACAAATGAAGGATAAAAAACACGCTAAAATCACAAACAAAAACAAAAACAAAAAATGAAGTCTAGTCCTCTTATTTAGTCCCCAGTGGAGTTGCCACTATATCCAACAGCTCCGATGTTTTAGACTTGGGAAGCATTTTAAGGTTAATTTAATAATTAACAAAGGTAAACAAGAAAACTCTAATTTGACTCTGATTGTCCAAGTTAAGCTCCTACTATGAAACAAAAATTTTGGATTCGGAGAATAAGATATTTAATGGGAAAGTGTTAGACACTTGCTATGCCTAATTGGTCTCTCAATTGGCTTTATGTGATTTTTATCCCAAAATAAAAAATAAAAAGTGAAAGTCAAACTAAACCTAATTTGGTTTGAAGCCTACGTTTGCGGTCGGACAAACATGAATCAAAATCATCGTACTTCCACCTAACCCTACGAAAAGCAACCTAAATCTCGGTCTTTAATTTTTAAGTTAAACACGACTATTCCCTTCCCTTCTTCTGAACCACGAGAGAGCGAGAGAGAGAGAGAGAGGGAGGGAGGGAGCATGACAAAGGATTTTCCGGTGATCAAATAGAATTTTTGCTAAGTTATTTCAACTTCTCTCTCTTTGTTTCATTTGATAGCTTTCAGTTTTGGAGGGGCAAGAGAGAAAGTGTGAGATTTTAATACGGGTTTAGGGTTGTGACCGTATGATCATGGAAGGTTTAATGGATTATGGTTGTGAGATGAGGGCACTGGTTTAAGGCAGCTTGAGTGTGTATTTTGCTTGTGGCTGTGGCGGCCATGGATAGAGAGAAACCATGGGTGCCAAGATCTCAGTGGAGGGTACAAATGGTGTGTGCTTGTGTTTGTTCCAATGTGTGTATATTTGTGAGAACAGACTGTTGTGGATTGTAAGTAAAGTGTGCAGCCGTGTGGGTAGTGAAATGGGTTTATGAGAAGGATGGGAGAAGATAGGGATGCATGTGTATGTGTGTGTGAGTGTGTGCGTATGTAGTGTGTAAATGGGTGTGCATTAGTGTGTAAATGTGTGTGTGTGTGTGTGTGTGTGTGTGTAAAGGGTGGGTACGGTTGTGAACCAGTGTGTGGTGTGAGTGTGCGTGTGTATGAGTGATGTGTTGGTTATGGGGAGATTGAGTGCAGGAATTGTGTGGGTGTGAGTGTGTGTGTGTGTGTGCGCGCGCTCACTGTGTGCGTAAGTGTGTGTGTATATGTGAAGGTGTATTGTGTATGTGATGTGTGAGGGAGGGATGATAGAGGGATATGTGTGTGCCTGTGTATATTTCAGTGTGACTATATAATGTTTGTATATGAGTTTGTGTGTGGGTGTTATTGTATGCATGAGTGTGTGTCTTGTGCGTGAGGGTGGGTGCGTGTGTAAGTGATGTGTGCATGTGTGTGTGCTAAGTACATAAAGTGTAATAGTTGTGAGCGGTCTGCGAGGGAGTAGAGACTAAGTGCAGAGGGGAAATACGGACCGGGTATCGGGTTGACGTTAAGTTCGGCACGTGCATTGGCTAGCCCACAGTTATTGTTAGTATGTAAAACTTTACAGTATAATATGTTAGGCTATATTAGAATTAGTGGCAAATTTTCATAATTTTCCTAAATTGTATATATTTTTAATATTTTCTGTAATTTCAGAATTGTAAAATCTTTTGGAGTCTTTAAAACTCATTAAAAAGTTTTGGAAAATTAGAGTAATATTTATTATAGTATAAAGAAGTCCCATTTAAGTTTGGTGATTTTTAGAGTTGATTTGATATCGTTTCCATATTGCATTGAATTTAGTAAAATGAATAATTTAAAAATAGTTTTAACGACTTTTATATTTTGATTTCAATTTATATAATTTTTACAAGTACCTAAAGCTATTAAAAAAATTTATGGGACTTTATTTTTAGCTAGAAATAATTATGGCTATATATGGGGTTTTCTTGCTTTTACAGAAATTATTTTAATTCGAAAATATTCAAAAATTCAGAAAATTCATATTTTGACTTTTTCTAATGTTTTAAGTTATAAAAGTGTTTTATTCTAATTTATTATAAATTCTGGGGTATCATTACGCATTAAGGAGTGTACAGAGTTTTCGATTAGGTAGACCGTGTGCGGGACCCGCATTGAGTTGCGTGATTTCGGGGTTAGAAGTGAGCTCGTGGTGGGTAGTTGATATTAGGTTTCTAGTATAGTAGCATAGATTGTGTTCTAACAAATGGATTGGCAATCTAACAAAATCAGAAATCATGGGTTCGGGGATTAAGTTATACAACGTGAATTTTAGGGGTTTTTCTTATTTTTCTGTTATTATCAAGTAAGATAGCGACTCTGAACTTTAGACCTTCCCGAGTCTAAGAATTTTTGAGGCAGTGCGCTATAGCTACTATATATCCTTTGTCAACAAATTAAGAAGGGCAAGTTAGCCTTGATGGTTAGCCCTAATATGTCTCTTGAGACCTGGGTCATGGTTTAAAGTAGTTTCAACTTCTATTTTTAGGATAGCTTTGAGAAATATTTGGGGATTCAGCTTGACTTGTCCACCAACCACCGAGTTATTATTCAGAGTCTAGCTCAGAAGGTACATGATTGGTGTAATGTGGGTTTGCTAAACTAATCGATTTAGTCTTTCCTCTTTTCCTTACTAATTTATGATGAATAAAAGTACCCATCTTATGAGTGTAAGCAGAGTGACACGATCCTGGCCCCGCTTCTTGTGGTCGAGTGAAGCCACACAACAATTGATACACTATAGGTGTATGTCATGGATATTTTTTATCTCCTTAAAAAATTGGGTGGCCAACTTTTCCAGAACACCCGGTCCTTCAAAAGTCCTTGTTGGTTAAAGAGGCATGGTGAGTTTTCTCTACTACTTCTGGAGTCGTAACAAGGGTGCTCTATTGTTACTGCCACACCAGGTGTCTCTCCGGGATGGACCCTGAGATTTAGGACTTTTGTGGGTTTGGCGGAGCTTCCTAGTGGGGAAACATTTATTATAGCAAAGTCTGAAAAAGCATGTTGGGGATTCTCAATTAATTGATACTTGGAATGATTAGTTGCTTCCGAAGGTGTCCTTGCTTCAAATAGAGGGTTTTAAAACCATTTCAAGTGAACACCTGCGTGTTTCCGATGTAAGTAACTCAAATAAATACCCTTGTGACTCTGGCTGGGTACTTTAGATTTTCCCACCGTACATGGCCTGACATATCTCTGGCACTTCCCCTTCTTGAAGCGACTTACCAAACTCTACCTACGGGCCTTATTTGGAACATGGGCTATTTCTGCTTGCTACTACCTTTAAGTTTATAATGTTGGCCTCCTTCCAAATAAAGCCTGTAGATGGTTATATGCCTTCCTCATTTTGGGAAAAACTTTGTCGGCCACTGTTGCAAGTTTACGTACTTACCTTTATTTGGTAGGATTCAGCAGCGGGTTTCTCTGTGACCAGAGATGGCAAGACATGGCTGCGACATTATACAATCCTACCTTCTTTGTCATTACAGCTTTCCATACCTCTGCCATCATGAAAGGTTTTAGCAACACCTGCCCCTTATCAAGGGAGAGGCCCTATCCAAAAACCTCATTAAGCCTACAACCCTTCCAGGAGCATAAGCAAGACAAGGGAAAAAGCATTAGTGAACAAACATTTAATATACGATACAAGGTGATCCTGAAGATTCCTAACACCAGTTATTACCACCCCATATTCATATTAAAGGAATGGGATACGATTGTGACACCAAATAATGAGCGTGGAGGTATGAAAGATTTAGTGTAACAGTCACCCAAATCCATGCAAAAATATTTAGATCTATGTCCCCAATATAACTCTGCAACATCCAATAAAAAGACAGTCCAATTATTAGGGCAGATGATAGTCACAAATATTTCATGCCTCAGAGACGGGCGAGGATCATTGAAATTGAGAATACTTTGTTGGACCGCCTTAATGTGCTTATGAATATGACCAAGACGATCTCTCTTTCATGTGCTGAGAATGTCCTTGATCAATTTGAAATGAAGCATTAGACGATACAAGGGGACCCAAGATGGAAGTTCTCCAGGCTACAAGCATCAAGTCCAAGCAGTATGGAATGGATAACAAACACATAGCCTTAAAATGAATCGGTCGTGGGAGTCATTGCCAAGGGGGAGCAATGTCAACCAACTTAAGAGCATGGTCCACTGGTTGAATAGCTAGATTTTGAGCCACAATGTCATGGTGCAATCTAAGATAGTCTAAGTTTGCCATGACGCAGCCAAACCTCTCATAAGCAAAACCAGTCTTAGGAGAACTGCGAGCCCAAGTGAACGGTGCACCTAACCAGCGGATATCAGCCAGACCAAAGGATGCAAGGGAATCCAGATAAGATTACACACGTAGTAAGACCGAAGCAAACTTATCGATCTTTTCTTGGGTAAAAAAAACCTGACATAAACTCCCGCAAATCAAGTTACTCGCATATAACCACTCTTAGTGCTAAAAAAATATATGATGATTGTCTAACACCATGTCATCAATATATGTGGTGTTATACAACCACCAATATTGTGCTAACTAGGCAAGTTTGGCAAATTATGGGCCAAATGCCCCACTGGATCTAAATTCTTAACCATAGTTTAGAAAATTGAAACTCAAATTTTCAACAACAAAAAAAAAATTGCCCGCCACATCAATGGTGAGAACAGGAAAAATCAAGACCATTATTTCTCTCTGCCATTCATCATCTTTCTGTCTACACCCAGATCCATTAGTGACCAAACCACCACACCCATTGTCCACTTCGAGTGACCATCATGGCTTCCTCTCTTTCATATGTCTACCCACGGCCTAGAACCACCACCACTGGCCCACAACCATGCTACACCACCACTCTTCTCCAGCAACGACGTGGCACTACCTCCGGTCTCCCAAAACAGCGACTGCACCACCACGGCTTCTAGGCTACGTTATGGTGAATTTTATTCACATAGGTTATTCTTCATTGGTTGTTAGCATGATTAGAACCATCTATTTCTAGTATGATGGCAAATCAAACCCCCTTCATTTACGGTGTGCTTGAAACCCTTCTGATTTTTGTTTGTAGTTTTTCAAAAAAAGAAAACCAAAACCTGCTTTTGTTCTCAGTTTTACAAAAAAGAGGCAGCGTTTGATTGACAGTTTTTTGTTTTGCGTTTTTGTTATCCTTTTCTTTTCTTATTTTTTCCTTCTCATATTTATTTTTGCACCTAATGTCTTCAAAACACCACCACCCTAAATTGTCAAACTTATAACACCGTCGCCATTACCACCACAAACTAATTCACTGCCGGCGATGAGGACACAGCCTTCACCGCCGCTGCCTACAACTTGGCCGCTTAACTAAATATGTTACTTTGACTTTTTTCAAAATTCTAAGATAGTTTATGCAAACATTGAATTAAACTAAAATAGCAGTCAAATATAAAATAAGAAAAAAATACAAATAAGTTTCGAATATGGAAAAAAATTGCTCCCAACATGGTAGCAGATTTCTCCTTCTACCTCCTATGTGGCAGCCTCTCAAATGGCCCATCTGTCTATGCCAGAATGCTCTTTGTATGTGACCTATTTTCCTTCAATTAACGGGTTGTGCCGTCATGCAATCTCTCTAAAAATGCGGCTGATTTTAGGGAGAGACCTCTCTCTCTTCCCGTCTTCTTCACCCTTTTTCCCATCTTCTTCCTCCCCACGAACTTCAGTTTCATGTTCCTAAAAGCAGCATAAATTAAGAGTGTCAATAGTGCGAAGTGTCATTGGCACCAGTGATGATTGCATCTCCGTGGGGCAAGGATCAACCAACATTAACATCAGCAAGATCACATGTGACCCTGGACATGGCCTTAGGTAGTATTTTCATTATTTTTTCCTTGAATGTTTCCTTCATGTCCTATAGTATTCTGTTTATGAAGAAACGACAAAGTAGGTTACTTAACAGAAAAATCTGATATAAGATGTCTTACATAATTCCAACTTATCACTTTATCAACCATAATCAAAGTTCTTTTTTGTTTCTCTTCTTTTCGTCTCTAGACTGGCTACAACAAAAGTAACACTATCTTCTCCAAGCTGATTCAATTTGTCCATTGGCATCTCCTTAGAGTCTTATATGGAAAATTATGTAAGAAAGAATGTGGAATCTTGTTCCAGTAGAATTTTTTGAGTCTCGAAAACGATTGGTATTTCCATTACTCTGAGCATTATGCAACAAATCCTTTAAGCCTCCTCAAAGCATATTTCTTATGAAGTGCAAGCGTACCCTATGCATTGTCTCATGATAAAACTAAAACATACAATGGAAATGAAACATAGGATGAATCTATGACTTCCAATGTCATTTAACATTCTGAAGCAGTTGTATAGTTATGTTACATATACAATTATGTTTGAGTATAGCCTTAAACTGGCAAGTTTTGTGTTTTGATGGACTCTATGGGTAAAAAGGTGATTCGGTAGACAGGTCTCATAGTGAATATCTAGCCCTCTGCTGGTGTGCAACAGAAATTCTTGGTGTGGAGAATATACGTGGGTGTAATTACAGGGTTAGTGTCTAACTTGTTTCCAGACTACACATTCAGTGTTCAGTAGACTGCTGTTTGTTTCCATTGGTCACTATACTATCTAATCGAGCCTTTTTTTGAATGTTGTCTCATCTTTTATTTTTTAAGTTCTTTTCTCATGCAATTAGGGTTGCATAAAAGCAGGGGTGTGGTTGTTAGACCTACAACTTAAACATACTTTCACCTAGAGAGATTGTTGCTTTTCTTTTTCCTTCATTTACAGTGAGTTCAAGCAGTATGGATCAACAACCAAATGTCAATAATGAGCAAGAGGTAAATGATGTGTCCACTTTGAAATCAAGCCAGTCTAATGTGCATGGGGGGAAGGTTCATGAAGTATCAAAACTTGGAATGGAATTTGATTCAAAACAAAATGCTTTTGATTATTACACTGAGTATGCTCATCGAGGTGGTTTCAGCGTAAGAAAGCAACATGTGAAGAAAGAGCTGGAATTGTGACAAGGAGAACTTTATGTTCAAAACAAGGTGAATGGGGTATTCATAAATGACGAGTAAATGTTCACTATCATAGTATTGTCTCAAGAGTAGGTTGCAAAGCGCATATGACCTTTCAAATTCAAAAGAATGCAAAATTTAAGGTGACATCGTTCAATGCAGAGCACAATCATGCTTTTGCCCCTTCGCCCACAAAGCACATGTTAAGGTCAAAGAGAATACTTTCATTTGCTCAAACGTATTTGGAAACCGATGTTATTAAGGTAGGAGTATCAGTTAAAAGACTTTTCAGATGCTAAGTCAGCAAGCTGGAGGTCATGAACACGTTGGTTTTTTGTATGTAGATTACGTGAATTATCTTTGCTAAACGCGGGCGACTGAAATGCAAAAAGGAGATGCCGGTGCTTTGTAAGAGTATTTTCAGAAGATGAATTTATTATTTCTATTCGATACAGCTTAATGAGAATGATCTTAACAAACATTCTTTGGGCAAATCCAAGGTCAGTAGTAGATTATAAGCACTTTGGAGATATTGTATGATCTGACACAACCTATCGAACTAATGACAATGGCCGTCCGTTTGCTACATTTATTTCTGTTTATGACTTCTTATTGCAAGATCGACGATACACATAGTTGAAGTCAAGAATTCAAAATGAGGCAAACTACACCGGCGCCAGTAGCTAATGTTGAGATGTTAAGAGATGTCGTTGAGGTATATACTCCTGAAATGTTTAATATGTTCCAAAATGAGTACACAAGGGCCTGGGACAATAGTATTCACAGAGTTAGCAAGTCTGAAAGCATGTCAGATTACAAAGTTGTTTGTGGCGGTAATGGCAGAGAACATATTGTGAAATTTCAAGCGGAGACAATGAATGTACAATGTAATTGTATGAAAGTTAGCTTTGTTGGCAGTTTATGTCATTACGCCCTAAAATTTCTCGATAAAAAAATATCAAGAGGAAACCATCTCAATATATACTGAAAAGATAGACAAAAGATGCGAAGGATGCAATAGTAAGTGACTACCATGGTACTCAGATTCAAGGTAATTCTCAAGAATCTATTGGGAAGCGTTATTCCTATTTAAGTCATAATTTTCAAGAAGTGGTGACACTTGCAGCAGAGAATGAAGACATGTACACGTATGTGTATTAGAATTTAAGAAAACTGCTAAAGGATTTGGAAGAAATGAAGAAAACTTACTGCTCTAGTACTTTGAGTTCGAATACTAATACACAAGATGACCTTCCTAGAAATGTTCCCCAAGTAGCTGGATGATGGTTTCGTGTCACAATGAGCACGTGGGATTTAAAGAAAAGCTACAGTCGGACATCCACGTAAGAGGTTCAAGGATCCACTTGAGCAACCCAGAAGGCGCAGGTCACAAGCAATAGCTACATAAGTAATGTTTTATCTTTAGGTTCCAAGAAATTCAGTGATACATTTTTAGCCTACTATAGTCATATGGTACAATACAAATATTTTCCGATGTGATGTCATATTTTCTAGGGTACCTCTTCTAGTGGACAAGGCTTACAACAAACAGCGGGCAGATTGCACAAAGTGAATATCAGGAAGAGCATGCTCATATGGAAGATGAGGTGCTTTTGGATATATTTTCTACTGTACAGTCACAATTCTATTTATTGTAAAGGTAATACTAATTGAACCTTTTTGTTTCAGATATCTACTGATATAGAAAGTAATGTGAATGACGAGCATGATATTGGTGATGATAGATCTCATACATTTTTTCCTCCAACTCAGGTAACTATGGAAATTGGCATAGTTCAAGTGCTATGTTTTCGTTCTAGGAGCCCAATTATATCATTCGTTGATTCTCTTTTTTTCTTCCGGAGTGTTGTTTATAGGCACAGTACCCTCTCATCTCAAGGGAATCGCAAGAGCTTTCAAATGATTACATTACAACTTCCGTCACTAATAATTTTGGTCCAAAGATATGACCTTATCGTCACATGTCCTTCACTGAGTTGCTTCAGGTAAATAATGTAGTATAAAATTTTTGTCTTTAAACTTTTTCTATAACTTTTCTTTGATTTTATAGGCATCCTCAGTTTCCAAAGACAATTTGCAACAACATAACCAAAATGACTACAATTTAGACAGGCAAGACGGAGAAGGCGGTTGCTAAAAGAAAGCAAAAAATAATGAGTTGTAAGGGTACAACTTGGGCTCTGGGTAACCCGTGCCATTCCATAGAAATATGGGCATGAGCTTAGTATTATACTGACCGCGGTGAACATGGGCACAAAATTTTGAGCCCGTAGAAAATATGGGCTGGGCATGGGTAAAGGTAAGCCCGCCTAGCCCGTGAAAAACCCAGTCCGTCGAACTTTAATATAATATATGAATTATGTATATAAGTATTATGTGTACAATGTATGTCGTTTTTTTCTTTAGTCCTTAAAATCCTTTAACCATATGCGTTTAAAATCCTTTTTTTCTCCATTGTTTCTTATTACAAGACTAGACTTCATAAGATTGTTTGAAACCCTTCCTTTTTCTTTTATTTTGTCCTGAAATTTTGTTTCCATGTTAATAACTAAATCCATTTTGAGACTTCACTATACTCTTCTTTATTATCATGATTAGTTAATATACTTCAATGATAAATGATATGCTTAAAAATTAAATAAATAAAAACTCATGACTAATTAATAGACTTGGATGATAATTGGTATGCGTTAAAACTAAGTAAATAAAAAACTAATAAGAAACCATGGACAACCCGTAGGCAGCCCTTGTCGAGCCCGTGCCCACTAAAACTTTCATGGACTGGGTGTGGATAGATATTATTTGACCCGTAGATGGGTTGGGCTGGGCATGGGCAGGAGTTTTTTAGAGTGGGCTGGCATTGTCCGGCCCTTGAGTCCGTCCAGCCCGGCCAAGTTGTAGCCTTAATGGGTTGATCGATGATGAACAACCAGGCGTAAGTTGCTATCAAAAGTTTGAAGAATGTAGAGATGCATTGGCTTAGATCACTTGTATCCCTCGGTTGAAAGATTTCTAATGTTTAAGTTACTATCGAGTTTTTACTCCTTCATAGGCTTTGAAAAGAATTAGATTCATCGGTTTTTACTCCTTCGTATATATGAACTATCAAATCCCAGTTTATATAATTACCAAGAGGGTCACTGCATAATCAAAATATTGTGGACTTTTTTATCGGTGTAACTAACGTCCAGAAAAAACCATTAGGGGAGGCAAGTGAAAGACCATATCGATCTAACTGAGTTTTTTTTTTTTTTTTTTTGGATAAAGTTGAGAATAGCATTGATAATAAAACGCATTTACAGTGATTACAAGAGATGCCATACAGCTAAAAAAAAGGTCACGACATTCCCGTGACTCGTTATGCATGACTAAAATGGTCGATTTTAACAAAGAACCTAATAAACTTAGACACATTACAATTGAATTAGAGCAGAACATATCCTACACAATAACTCAACTTAAAGTAACATGAAAAGATTACAGGTTTAGGAACACAAAGGAACGAAACAGAAATAAGAACAAAACACAATGTGATAGCAATAAAGCACACAATCGGGGACCGCACGACCCAAAGGTGATCACATCATTAAACAAGGCGCAGTACACCACCAAGATCTTCAACACCGTAAATTTTATCATTCAACTGTCCTTTATCAAATCTGAACCAAATTTCACGAGACAAGGTGGAGAAACCACTACTCACCCACAACAGACCATGGTAGATACACAGGATGCTCAATCACCAAAAGGATCTTTAACCACTCCCCACCCCACCCCCCCTCCCCCCCCGGGAGACCCTATCCCCCCTACCCCAACCCCTAAGACCCCAGGTTCCACAGAACGAAACCATAACCATGGCTCAGCCCCCTCAAAACCAAGCCTTCCTGCAACTACCAAAGATATCACAACCAACCACAAACCCAATCTCCACCATACATCGCGGAACATATAAGAATGAAACGTATAAAAACTGAATGACCTTTTAAAAATTGATGGTCAAGCAATGTCGGCGCAATTTTAGTTACCGGCGGTGAAGTTCTGGTCAGTGCCGGCAAAATTCCGGTCACCTCCAGCGGAAGGTGGAAAGAAAGACAAAACGGGCAGATCTGTTTGGATCTACCAAGTTTGACCGAGATCGGAGACATACCGAGAGGTTACCGTCTCATCTGGTGAGGTGCCACGCTGCGATCGCCCATCGCTTGCGCCACCTGCCACCCACTGATCAAACCTTAAGGCTATCACCACAGAAGATGGAAGAATGGAAAATATAAATTGGAGTGGCTGCTGCCCCACGCACGTGGAAGCACGGTGGAGCGGCCATGGTTCCTGTTAGTTGAAACCTTGTTAGAGAGAAGGCAGAGAGAATGTCTTTTAGAGAGAGAAAGGGAAACAGTAGTTTAAGACCTCCATCGATCTAGCTGAGTTGAAAAGAAAGAATAAGACAACAAGCACAATGGAATGCAATTGCAAATGCTACTTCTCGACTTATTTTTTCAAGTATCACCAGCAATAAACTGAAATGTTTCTCCACCATCACATTGCCCTTGATTCTGCCTTCACCCAGTATCATATATCCCACATATGTACATTACTCAACAGTGGTCTCCACTCTCAAACTAGCTTTACGTCACAACAAACTGAGTAGGACAGAAGTGGTGTATCTCATCCACGAATGTTGAACTTTCTCATTAGCATATGCATTAACAGTAGCACATATTTGATTCCCTTAACAAAATTTCCTTCAAAATGAATAAACTATTGGGCCTGTTGTTTCACTTTACTGGGTCCTAGTATCCATACACGATAGGGCATTTTAGTATGTAATGCCTTTGTTTCAACGTAGTAGTCGTGCAAGTACATGAAGATTTGGGCAAACGGAACCCTCATGAATCATAATCAGATGTCAAGAAACCAGTGGCCTATGGTTATTAGCAAAATCAAACGGTGGGAACCCAGTTTAACTCTTTCAATGCAAGTGAGAGGTGGAAGAAGACTCCAAGCTGTTGCACACCAGCAGTTAATTTATATTTCTTTTAAATGAATGAACATATTCTCTCAATCAAATAGGAGGTCACTTTACTGGGTCCTGTAAGTAATATGTTGTTTCACACGAATGGATATGAACATGAAATACACCGGCAAGTTGGTGTTGCTACGTGCAAAAATAGGGCTGCTTTGGCTTTTTGTACGGTGTCATGAGTCGGAGAAATAAAGATGATGAACAATGAAAAAATCCACTGCGAGGGGAAAACGAAGACGGGAAGGAAGGTCATTGTGACTAACTACGTGATTGCTCCATTGCTGATTTTCCATGGCTTCCACGTCATCCAAGTCCTTCCACACCAACATTTACCGGATTGTGTGGGGAAGAAAAAGACGGGAGAGAGAGACAGAGAGGGGGGCAGAGTACCAAACCTGATACAAGTCTCTCCCTAAAATCAGCTCTAATCAGCCGTATTTTTGGAGAGATTGCATGACGGTGCAACACTGTCAACCGGAGGAAAATACATGCAAGAGCATGCTAGCAGACAGATGGCCAATGAGATACTGCCACGTAAGGGGGTTAGAAGGAGAAACCTGTTACCAAATTAGGAGCAAAATTTTTTTCTTCAAGTATATCCATTTTGAGCTCCACGTATGCTTGTAACGGTGATTTAGAATGCACAAAGCAATTATTTAATGGCTTTATGTAGATACCAAATGGTAAAATTCCGGAGCTTAAATATCATCTCAAAATCTTCTTGCAAGCTTAAGAGCAACCCACCCATGTGTGAACCTTTCTATGCTCTTCTCCACTTCTCTGGAGAAGTAGCATTTACCCCTAGATGTCCTCCATATCCAACCCTTAAGCTCAGTCTTCTATCCTCAAAACAAGCCCTGTTTGTCAACCAACTGATTCAATCTACCCTGCTCTGAAGTTTCATTAAGTGTAGTTGCCTCTACCTTCAATTTCCCTGAACCCAGTCAAACCCGCATCAATACCTCACCAACTCCCCTAATTCCTTAGACCAAATCACCCCAAAATGGAATCTCTCACAAGCAAGACCAGCTCACTCAATTGTGCAGACCTATCTGACCTTGAAGAAGATGAATTCAATGCAACCAAGGAATACGCTCTGACTCTCCTAGCGAAGGTCATTAGTACCAGAGCTATAAATGTGAAAGTTGCCCAAACCATACTGCATAAATCTTGGAATCCTTCAAAGGGAATGATAGTCCAACACCAAAAAGAAAACATATTTTGCATTTCCTTCAAACACGAATGGGACAGAAAGACAATTTAGACTCTGGTCCATAATGAACTCCCATGTTATGGTGCGTGATTGGCTTCCCCACCTAACCATGGAGGAAATTGAATTCACACAGTCTCTCTTTTGGCTTCGAATTTTAAGGCTACCACCAAACATGATGTCGAAAGTAAATGCTGAGAAAATGGGATCCAAGATTGGCACAGTTCTAGATATCGACTTCACCACTAAAGAAACCCTCTCATGGTTCAAGTATCTGCGAATTCAAGTAAGGATTGGTATAACCAAACCTATCCAAACGGGTTTCAACAAGAAAAAACTCACAAACCACAGCTACGTGGGTCAGGATCCAATACGAGAGGCTCCCAGATTTTTGCTTCAATTGTGGCCGTTTGGGGCACACAAACAAGAGATGTCATCATCCAACTCCACAACTGCCGAAAAACATGGTAAGTCCCTTCGGACCTTGGCTGAGATCTGAATTGAACAGTGCCCAACATCTGCCAGATGGAACCCGTTGCCCCAAATCTCATACCAAAATCAACCAAAAAATTCTTTAACTCCGGTAGCCAAACGCTGTCAACCCCAACCCACTTCCAAACCTGAAAAAACTTTTTAAAATAACCCTACCATAACGCATCAGTGCTACACCTGTCAACTTTAACCAAATCATAGCCACACCGCCCTACACAGACAACAACCCCAAGACAACCAGCCCCCTTTTCCCCAATCTCAAAGCCATCCCATATGTAGACCCTAGAGCTACAACACCAATCCAAAATTTGAATAAACCAACCAACAACTAGCCAAAATAAACCCAAGAAAACCATCTTCTGGACCCATTAGAGTACAACCAATCCATAACCCACAAGCCCAATAGCCCCAACCTTAAGCGTAAACATGAACCTGACCAAGATGAGACCAATAAAAAACCAAAAGTGCTCAATCTTTATTGGCCCTTGCATGCTCGCACACCGCCAAAACTGACCCAAAATCCCAAATTGTCAAATGCCTGGAACCAATGACCAACACAAAAGCAAACCAACTTAGAAATTTCAAATCTCAAGCATGACAAAAAAAACCAGAGCAACCTCCTCTTGCCAAACATGACGATTCCAGCTGCAAATCTTCCGTCAACCATCCTCTGTCACACACTGCTTCTCTTCGTAAGGCGACGAGTCCTGACTCGTCCCCTCGTCCACCATGATCTTGTTGGTGTGGAATGTCAGGGGGCTTGGGCACGCAACGCATGTCAGGGCCCTCAAAAAAGATGTTATGAATTTAAATCATGACATCTTGTTTCTCTCTGAAACTCTCTCTCTCTCTCTCTCTCTCTCTCTCTAAAATATCCCTTATTCTCAACTCTCTGGGTTTTTATAACCATTGCTTTGTTCCTCCTTCTGGGACAAAAAAACTCTCTAGTGGTTTGTGTCTAGCTTGGAAAAATGGACTCGATATTGAAATTACCTTATAGAACAGAAACATCATCAACGCTCTTGTTTTCTCTAACCCACGTAACACCCCATGGATGATGTCTGTGATTTATGGTCCTCCACTAGGGAAACAAAAGCCAATTCTGGGAGGAAATGGAAATTTTAGCAAAAGCTTTTACAGGACCGTGGAATTACATTGGTGATTTTAATGAAGTAGTCTCTCGGGCAGAAAAAGATGAGGTCGTCATGTCTCAAGCTCTTCTATAGGAGGTTTAAAGGGTTTTATTTTAGTCAACCAGCTTATTGATCTGGGTTTTTTCGGGCAACCCCTTTACCTGGACCAATAACAGACCTCTCAATGCAAACATCAAATATAGATTGGACAAGGATTACGCAAAAATGAACTGACGTACCCTGTTCCCAGATGCCACCCTAACCCACCTTCCATGCAAATCTTCTGATCATCATCCAATTTCTTTACAAACCCACAAGAAAGATATGTTGATACCCAAACCATTCAGGTTTGAAGAAGCTTGGACCCGTCATCCCTCATCCCATCGTGTCGTTAAACACGCCTGGAGAAAGAATGTGATTGGCAACCCTGAATTTGTGCTTTGTAGGAAAACTGATTACACTAGCCAAGCCCTTCGTAAGTGGAATGTCTCCCAATTTGGTCATATCCAATCCAAGATTAAGCTTCTCACAGATAAGCTGGATACTCCTCAACAGCAAGCTCCAACCATCAGAAATGTAGAATATGAAAAAAATATATCAAAAAGCAGATTGAAGAAGAATACTACATAGAAGAATTGCGTTGGAAACAAAAATCTAGAATCTCGTGGCTAAAGGAAAGAGACATGAACACCAAATTTTTCCACCTTAGCACCATCATTCGGAGAAGGAAGAATGCCATCGAATTTATCAAAGATAGAGAAGGGAAATGGATATCAAGCCGTGAAGAAATTGGTGCCTGCTTGAATGAAAATTTCCATCAGTTATTCAAGACCTCAAATCCCTCTTTTCCGTTGGATCTCGATGGCCTCATAACACTTGTTCTGTCCGAAGAAGACATCATCATGCTGAATGCAATCCCAACTGACAATGAAATAATTTCCACCCTGAAGCACTTTGAGGATCTCAAAACACCAAGTCCTAATGGGATGCCAACCATTTTCTACAAATCTTACTGGAAAACGGTGGAAAAGGAGGTTTGCAAGACAATCCATGATTTTTTTATGTATGGTTCGATTCTTAGAGAATTAAATCACACCAACATAGCCTTAATTCCCAAGATTGATTCACCAACCAAAGCCGATCATTACCGTCCAATTAGCCTCTGCAATGTCGTCTACAAAGTGATATCCAAAATCCTAACAAACAAGTTGAAACCTTTGTTGATGAAAATTATTTCTCCGATGTAGGCTGCCTTTGTCTCGGGAAGATTGATTAGCGACAACAATATCATCGTACAAGAAATCTACGATGCGGAAGAAAAAGGAGCAGGTCTTATGGCAACCAAAATAGACGTGGAAAAAGCATATGATAAAATTGAATGGCCTTTCATCATGTCTATTCTCCAAAATCTAGGATTCCCACAAACCTAGCTTTATTGGGTGAAAATGTGCATAACCACTACCAGCTTCTCTACTCTCCTTAATGGTGTTACTTATGGCTACATAAGACCACACGTGGAATCCGTCAAGGCGATGCATTATCGCCATATCTGTTTATCATTACTTCAAAAATCTTAACAAGACTTATCCTGCGGGACGAAACTGATGGGAAAATTCACATAATCAAGCCTAGCAGAGGAAGTCCATCCATTTCGCACCTCCTCTTTGCTGATGACCTTATTATTTTTTGCAGGGCAAATCAAACCGTAGCTGAAAATGTGAATAAATGCCTCTATACTTATAATTCTTGGTTGGGTCAATGCATCAACAATTCAAATCACAGATTCACTTCAACAACAATCTTGATAGAGGAGTGAGAAGAGACATATGCCGAATCCTGAACTACAATATTGTAGCTAAGGAGTCTAGGTATTTGGGGCTTCCAATGTTTACAAACCAGCCAAAAAGCAAAGTTTTTGCTGGAATTCTTGAGCGGGTGGAGAAAAGATTTGCAAGTTGGAAAGGGAAAGTCCTATCTCAAGCTGGAAGAGCTACGTTAATCAAAGCTTCTGTAATGTCTATTCCAGCTTATGCAATGTCAACGTTTCTAATTCCAAAGGTGATCACAAACAAGATGGACAAAAAAATTCGACAATTCTGGTGGGGAATAAAGGATAATGGGAAACACCACTTACATCCGAAAGCTTGGGATACTATATGTACACCTAAATCGGTATGTGGGCTTGGTTTCAAAAGGATGCACGACATGAATCTTTCTCTAATGGCAAAGGTGGGGTGGTCAATGGAATCTAGGCCTGACTCTCTTTGGATGCGGATTATGGTTTCCAAATACCTCAAATGGGTTCCTTTCTCAGAACACACCCCCAAGAGATCATCTTTTTGGTTCTGTAAAGGATTGTGTAAATCACATAACATGTTTGGTAAGGGGATTGGCATGTTCATAGGAGATGGAAAGGCTACAAATATCTGGAAAGATAGATAGATCCCCATTGAAGAAGGATTTTCACCTGCAACCCCTGTCGTGGAGGACACTCAGACCAACCTTGTTGCCGACCTCTTTGTCCCAAATTCCAAAATTTGGGATGTCTCTAAGCTACAGAACTTCTTTCCTCTACCTCTCGTGGAAGCCATCAGGAAAATAAAAATTCATATCTCTCAAACCCAAGATTTAATAGCTTAGACCCTTGCCTCTAATGGCATTTTCCATCAAATCCGCCTATCTCCTAGCTAATAAACATAGATTCAATCCCAGTCAATCCATCCCTAAAAGTTTCTGGAAAAAGTTATGGATAGCAAAAATTAGGGAACGCCATAAAATTCTTATCTGGCGCATTGCGTGGAACCTCATTCCTTTACGAAAAAATCTGATCTAATTCCTCCCTGAAAACAATCATTTTTGTCCCCTCTGTAATGCTCAGTCCAAAACAGCAACCCATTTATTCATGGAGTGCAATATGACAAGACTTATTTGGCTATCTTCATCTTTTGCGTTTCGTCCCCTTATGCAAATGGAAAACCCCATTAGCTGGCTAAATTTTGCTCTAAAACCTCATAATCTTCCACCTGATGATCAAAAGAAATATACTATTTTCACAGCTACTCTCATGGATTTAGTTTGGTTATTCCGGAATAAGCTGGTCCATGAAGGCACCTTTTCGATCCTCCCAAAATCTCAAACCTAATCAGTCTACATGTAAAAACCTACCTGAGCATGATTGAAATCCTGTATAGACTTGATCAAAGTGAGTTGATCGGATCTCCACCTCCTGCTGGATGGCACAAATTGACTTTTGATGCAGCTATTCGTGGGTCAAGTGCATGTATTGCAATGATTTGCAAAAAACCAAGACAATGTGATCGAATTTGGACAAAATAAAGAAATTGGAACATAGAGGCCTGAGGAAGCAGAAGCTTTAGCAGCACTTTTGGCTATCCAAACAGCACTGAAGCAAGGGAAACAATACGTTATTCTGGAAGGCAATGCCAAAAACGTTATCAAATTGATCCTGAATCAATCTCTAATTCCGAGTTGGATTATTAGATCAGCCACATTTGAAGCCAGGAATCTACTCAAATAATTTTTGTGCTGGGATGTTGTGTTCATTCCTAGAACCATTAATAGGGTTGCCCACAATCTTGCAGCCCAGGCTTCATTTTGTAAACCTTTTGACTTTGTTCCATCTTCTTCCAGCCGTTTGTCTAATCTGGAAGAAGATAGGAACAATGTTGTAGACTTTAGTCTTGAGTAATTTTAATTCCATCATGTTACCAAAAAAAAAATAAGCTTGGAATCCTCAAAAGAAGTCATAAAGATGAGGATACTTTAGTGTAGAGTTATCAAAAGGGCCGGGCCAGCCCGACCGGGCAATAAGTTGGCCCGGCCTGGCCCGGCCCTTTTTATGAACAGTGCCAGCCCTAACCCATAGGGCCTTGGGCCAGGGCTAGGGTCTCAAGTCTATTTTTCTCCAAAATTATCCAGCCTAACTCGGCCCTACAAAAGGGTCGGCCCGAAACCGGCCCATTTTTTAGGGCTGGCCCATTTTTTTGGGCTAGCCCGGTTGTGGCCCTCTTTTGGGTCTCGGCCCCTGGCCCTCTTCTGGCCCTGCCCCACTAACTTTTGAATTTTCAGATTCCTCTCCTTCCCCCAGCCCCAACGGCTATATTCCCATTTTTTTGCAAAATTCCACTTTTACCCTCTTCTATTCCTTTTTACACTTTTACCCTCCCAACAACTATAAGCGGCTAGTTTTAAGGGGCATTTTAGTCTTTTGTGGACTTTGAAAAATCAATAAATTCACACAATTTCTTTTGTATTTTTCACACCAATCTTCTCACTCTCTCTTATTTAAAATTCTATTTTTTACAAACTTTGCTACCATTGTTATTTGTTATTAAGTACTAACCCTCTCCAATTTTTAATTACAAGTATTGGTTAATTATTTATTAGTCTTATTCCTTTGCATTTAGTTACTCTTACTAAATTTTACAAGCTTTGCTACCATTATTATTTGTTACTAAGTACTAACTCTCTCCAATTTTCAATTACAATTATTATTTAATTATTTAATGCTCTTATTCATTTGCATTTAGTTACTCTTAATAGTTTTATTTTTGTAAAAAACAGTTAACGTCAAATATGTCTCGATTTTTTAAATCATGTAGTAAACGTGGATCATCATCATAAGCACTAGCACCAGCATCACCACAAGCACCACGACACCGCCACCACAAGCACTAATCCAAGCACTACCACAACCATTCGATTATGTATTTCCGACACGAATGAGTACAGGTTGTATGATAGATACCCAAGTCAATTGGGAGTTTAACCAAAACATTTCAGATCGTGAATATACGCCCTTACAAGATACCCCGCATTATAGTTAAGGATGCATCTCGATTGGCGAAGCTACTACTCTGGGGCAGAATTTTAACTCGATGAGCTGTCATCATGGAAAAGGGCTGAGCATTCCTTCCGATAGTCCGTCAGAAGTCCAAAAGGGAAAAAAAAAAGTCCTGTGTTGGAATCATTTTTGGGAATATTATGGTTGATGGAGTTCGAAGAGCTCAATGTAAGTATTGTGTTAAATTATTTTTGTGTGGTAGTGATAATAGACATCTTAATAGGCATTACCCTCTAAGTGCACCCAACAAGGTCATGTCGAACCTAGCCAACACATTTATCTTTTGACGGTAAGTTATTTATTTATAATCAGCGAGAACAAAGAGAGGTCTTGCTAAATTTTGTTATTCATGAGGAAGAAGCTTTTAGTTTTGCCAATAATGCTATGAACTCTAGATATATGAACACTTATGTGCAGCCTTTGTACAAAAAAGTTCATAAAAACACAACTAGATCCGATGCACTTAAACAGTATAATGCTGCTAAACCACACTTGATTTATTATTTTGATAATTTTGATGATAGAGTTAGTCTGACTTCTGATGTTTGGCAATCTCCTTTTACTTTTGTTAGTTATGCTTGTCTGACAGCTCATTGGATTGATTCTGATTGAACTACGAACAAGAGAATCATCGCTTTAGAACTCTTTCCTTGTATGCATGATGCAATTAACGTTGTCATTATTATAATTAATGCATGTACCACGTTTAAACTAAAGAATAAGATCATGAGTATCAGTTTTGATAAAGCTACTAACAATAAAGCTGTTGATGCAGCTTTAAAGAAAAGCCTTCAACCCGTACTTGCTCGTAAATTATTGGGCTAATTACACATATGTCCCTGAGGTTAGGGGGTAATTACAGTCAAGGATACAAAGTTTCAAAATGTAACATTCCGTGACCAAACGTATTTCAAATGTATCAGCCGTGTCCATCCGTCAGGTTCTGTCCAAAAAGTGTATTTTTTGCTGATGTTATCCATGCGTATTTTCTAAATGTCAATACTACCCCTTGTGCTGTATATAATGAATATTTTTAAAAATTTTAAATTAAGATTTTAAGCTTTAATTTAAGGATTAGGGCTCAATTTACAATTTCCCAATCTGATCAAAACCCTAATTTCCAAATTAGGGTTTCAAAGCCCTAATTTGAAAATTAGGGTTCCAAAACCCTAATTTGAAATCCTTGCCCTAATTTCCAATTTAGGGTTTCAAAGCCCTCCACTTCTCATCGCCATCGCCACTTACTATTGCTCACATGCGCCGGGGACGAGGGAGGAAGGTCGGGGTGCAGCGCCGCGGATGGGAGAGGCAGGCGGGGTGCATCGCCGGGGAAGGGGAAGAAGATAGGGTTGGCGGGTGACGGGGAAGGGGAGGGGGAGGTAGACGGGGTGGGCAGTGACGGGGTGACAGGGAAGGGGTAGGCAGACGGGGTGCGGTGCCAGGGAAGGGGAGGAAGACGGGGAATGGGGAGGTAGACGGGGTGGGCGGTGACGAGGAAGGGGGAGGCAGGCAGGGTGCGGCGCAGGGGAAGGGGAGGAAGACGGGGTTGGCGGGTGACGGGGAAGGGGGAGGCCGACGGGGTGCGGCGCCAGGGAAGGGGAGGAAGACGGGGTGGGTGGGTGACGGGGAAAGGGGATGCAGATGGGGTGGGCAGGGGTTGGGGGGAGGAGGGGGCGGGGGGGTTAAGAGCAAAATAAAGTAAAGTCTTTTTTTAATGAAGTAATGGCATTAGAAAAAAAAATGAGGGTCCAACTTAGGGGCAATACAGTCTTTTCATTAAAACCGTTAGGATTTTTAGTATTCCGTTTGGTCAACGGACATAAGTGTAATTATTACAAACGATTGTCCTTGCCTGTAATTACCCCCAAACCTCAGGGACACGTGTGTAATTAGCCCTAAATTATTTCATGTTCCATGTGTTTGTCATATAATTAATTTAATTGTTCATGATGGTTTAGCTGCTGCAGGATATATTCTTCTCAAAATGAGGGGTATGACAGCGTTTATTAATAGTTCGGGTCTGAGACCATAACAATTTAAAGCTTTGTATAATTTGCCTCGCAGGAGACCACTTACAGATGTCGCCCATAGGTAGAACTCCACATATCATAGACTTTTACATGTTTTAGTATACAAAGAAGTGTATACGCATTTCCTACTAACCACGTTCCCAGAAGGCTTGCCTACTCCCGCGAAATGGCAGATGGCTACACACCTATCCTAATTTTTGGAGGTATTTTATACGTCTACCAATATATTGTATGGTACGTACTATCCCACCTCCCCTATTGCTATAGTAGAAATTCTCAAAATGGCTACAAGTGTTAACAAAATGGAGATATGTAGGACCATTTCAGGAAATAGTAAAAGAGATGGACAAAAAGTTTAATAAATATCAGAAGAAACTGTCTATTATTTTTGCTGTAACCGTTTATTTGGATCCTAGGTTAAAGTTACATGGCGTGCCCTCTCGATACAAGAGATAGCAAGACTAATGTGCTACACGGATGCATATACAACCAAACTTACAATGAAAGTGAGCAAAACATTTGAGGATATGTACAACCTAAATCATAATTCTGCTAACTTGCACGGGCGAGCTTCAACGTCGAGTGGTGAAACGTATTATGAGCCATACCTTAAGGGCTTTGAACATCTAGTAGTAAGAAAACTACCAAGGGAATGTACTTCTAGTTCGACAGGTTCGTCTACTTTTTCCTCTTTTAATGAGATTGATTTGTATGCCAATACTAATCATTATTATGCTTTATCAATAGAAGAACATGTTAATTTTAATTCGTTAACTTTTTGGAAACAAAATAAAAAAATGTATAAAACTTTATCCCAAATTGCCCGGGATGTATTGCCGGTACAAGCCTCCATGATTGCTTCAAAGTCTGCATTTTCAGCGAGTGGGAGGGTGTTGGATGACTGGAGGAGTCGTCTTAACCCCGAGTCACTCAAGTTATGTGAATGTTGAAAGGTTTATCTTGATGCAAAATACCTCGAGCAAGATAAACGGATTGATGATAGAAGGAGCAGCGATTCGGACGTCGAAGCACTTCCGGATGGTTAGGTAATTTTCTTTTAGTTTCCTTTCTCAAGTTTTTAGAATAATTTTTTACAAAATATAGTTTATATTTTTGCTGTGGATTATTTTAAAACAAATTAAATGTATTTAACGTAAACAACGCATATGAGAATGTGACTATTTATAATCAAAATAAATACTTTTTCACACACACACACACACACACACACACACATATATATATATAAGCTGATCCGTTGAGAGCGCTAGCAAAATGGGGTATTTTGTAAGCACGAACAGGCCGTCCATCCTGAAAGATGGACGGCCTAGATCGCGCCTTTTTTGAAAACTATTAGTCGTCCACGACATAGTGCCGTGGACGGACTTTTTTACCTGGTTGCCCTGCTGTCTCTGTCCGCTACACTGTATAGCGGACGGCATTCAAGTCCTGTCAAAATCTGTTGAGTTGTCCGCTACATTATGTAGCGGACCACTATGATTCCGTATCTGCCCCCTTCTCTCTCTGCCTTTTTTCCTTTTCTTTCTATCTTATCGTTCCATGTTGCTTTCCAGATCCTTGTGAAAATCCTTATTCAGAGCCTAAATCTCTCTATGTCCTTCCAACTTCCCCCACCCCGCCGTCACCCCCCACCCCCACCCTATCATCGCCTCCATCCCGTCGCCGCCCGCACCCCTAACCCGTCGTTGCCCAGATCTGTGTGACAGATCTGTTATGTCTTCATCACCCCCGATTGGCCGTGCTTGGCAGTGTGATGAGAAGGAGACGGAGTTGCTGTTGAAGCACCCGGCCGAAGAATCAAGCCAAGGAACTTGACGCAGCCGAGCTACTGGAAGTTAGTCTGAACATGAATCGACGATGTCGTGGGTGCCGCATGTCCCTTGCTGCTACAAGTTACCAATGATCGACAACGATGCCGACGTCGGTGCAAATGAGAAGCAGAACTTCTTGGTTGAATCCACCGGCACCAGGTAATTCTCCGGCCTCAGGCCCAGATCTGAAAATCCTTATCTGTAGCTTCAATCGCAACCATTGATCCAGATCTGAAGGCCCAAAAATTGCAACGTCAACGAAGCTCCTAGCCAAACTCATTGTTTAGGCTGAACGTCCTTGACAGGCCGAAGCTCCTACCCAAAAATTGCAACGTCAACGAAGCTTTAGCCATCAAATATAGTTGTTTGTATTTTAGATCAAAATATGATGGGTTCTTGTTATGCTTTCAATTTCTTCTTTCAGTTCCAGTTCCAAAGATTGATAGTATGTGACTTTTACATTCTGAATCTCTCGAGCTAGAAATGGATTCTTCGGTTATCTTTCCTTGTTTGGAGCGACATAGTGAGAAAGAAGGAAACACAGTGAAGTCACGGAGTTTGGGTCGAAGTGGGACTGGAGTTCCTTCTGAATTGCTATGATACGCCTTGCTGAATAGAATAAGGAACAAGGAAAGCAAACAACACCAAAAGGAAAGCAAACAACATAACAAAAATTCCCTTGGCTTGTCCGCCACATTATGTGGCGGATGGATACCGTCTGTTACACTGTATCCCGGACAGCATTCAAGTCCTGGCACGCGACATCAAAAAGGCATCCGCTATACAGTGTAGCGGACGTCTCCTATATCTTTTTTTTACGTTTTTTTAAAGTACGTCCCCTACATTATGTAGCAGACTATTTTTGGCATGGACGAGAGAGAGAGAGAGTTAGAAAGTTAATTAGAGAAAGGAGAGAAAGAGAAAAAAATGAAAGGAAAAATGTCAGAACATTAAATAAGGAAAATGGGAGAGAAAGAGGAAAAAGTCTGAAGATTAGTCCGCTACATAATGTAGCGGATGGAAGCTAGAGGGTAATTTTGTCAAAAAAATAGTCCGCTGCATAATGTAGTGGACGTACTTTAAAAAAACGTAAAAAAAAAGATCTAGGGGACAGGACCTGACAGGTGTCAGCCTAGGGGACGTCCGCTACATTGTATAGCGGAAGCCTTTTTGCTGTCGCGTGTCAGGACTTGAATGTTATCCGGGATACAGTGTAACGGATGGGGCAGAGGGGCAAAAAGGTAAAAAAAATTCCTCCGCAACACTATGTCGCGGACGACTGACAGTATTCGAAAAAGGCGCGATCTGGGCCGTCCATCTTTCAGGATGGACGGCCAGATCGCGTTTGCAAGATCTTCTATTTTGCTAGCGCTCTCAACGGATCAGCTCCCTATATATATATATATATATATATATATATATATATATATATATATATATATATATACATATATGTATATATATATATATGGAGCTGATCCGTTGATAGCGCTAGCAAAATGAGATATTTTGCAAGCGCGATCTGGCCGTCCAACCTGAAAGATGGACCGCCCAGATCGCGCCTTTTTCGAATACTGTCAGTTGTCCGCGACACTATATCGCGGACGGACTTTTTTACCTTTTTGCCCGTCCGCTACACTGTATCGCGGACGGTCCAGATCTTTTTTTTACGTTTTTTTTAAGTCTGTCCGCTACATTATGTAGCGGACAAGTTTTCAGACCTTTTTTTTTTTTTTTTCATTAATGTTCTGACAGAAATTACATAGTCCGTTACGTCCACTACATTATGTAGCGGACAAGTTTTCAGTCCATTTTTCTCATTCTGTCATTAATTTTCCTGACATCTCTATCTCTCTTTATCATCAATTTATGACTCTTTCTTCTTACTCTGTCTCTCTCCTTCCCCTATCTTTTCTCTGCCTCACCGAATTGAGCTTCAGCGACTCGAGCTGCTTGAACCGGCGCCAGAGACGAGCCGGCGTCACCGTGTAGCACAGCGCGATTCCGGCGTCATCGACTCGCGTTCCGCTCCTCCATTCGCCGGAGAGCAACGACCACGCTGCGAAGCTGAACGAAAAAAAGAAATTCAGTAGAAGAGGAGTCAAAGAGACGGAGGACCGAATTCCTGGGGGATCAAGTCTGAAAATTCAGGCGAGAAAATCGGAGGGATCGGATCCGGCGTCATCGTGGTGAGAAGGGGAGTTAAAAAAGAGGGGGGCGGGGACGCGAGCGGGATCAAGTGGTGTGTGGTGAAGGGAATGGACGGTGGGAATCGAAGGAGATTTGATTCGTGTATGCATAGATACAGATTTACATTGGAATTTTTGAGATTTGATTCAGGATGCACTCCCACAGTGGAACCGTTTGTCATTTGTTTCATGTGCTTGTAATGTTTTGGTGCTAATGGACGAGTCCTTGGAGCTGCTTCCGGTTATGGAAACCCTTGATCTAAGTAGGAACAAGTTTGCAAAGGAGATTTGATTCGTGTTTGAATTGCAAATTTAGTGTCGTATAATTTTGTGCTTCAACAGCAACTCACGTAGCTCGGCGGCGTCAAGTTCCTTGGCCTGATTCTCTGGCCGGTAGTAACCGGTGACCGGATCTGGCACCCACGGCGTGTAGGCATTCGAAGTTCTGTCATTTGGCTCCTCGTAACTTCTGTCATTTTGCTCCTTTAGAGGTTTTAAAGTGTCGCTGATCTGTGCCGAGTTCCAGACAATGGGACGGTAGCTGGTCCCCACTACGCCTTGTTTCCTGAAGTGTCGCTGGATTTTCCATGGAACCCAGAAAATGGAGTGCAGAGGTTTTGAGATGAAGAGTAGAAGCAGAACCGGCGGGAGGGAGGGAAGATGCACCAACTTTTATAGGGACCAAATGGTTTGATTGTGTCCGGCGAGCTGATCTGAGACGAGGCCGTCGTCATCTCCACCGGTTGGATCATGGAGAGGTGCAGTGGCATGAGATTATGCTCGAGAGAGAGAGGAGAGAGAGAAATTGAACCCTCCACTTCTTCTTCATCCTCTGTTGCTGTGGTTGAGGAAGAACAGGAAAATAAGGACAGTGAGAGAAACGAGAGAGAGAGAGAGAGAGGGGAGAGAAAGAGAAAGGACAGTGAGAGAAACGAGAGAGAGATAGAGAGAGATGTCAGAAGGACAATGAGAGAAAGGACCGAGAAAGAGAAAGAAAAAGTAGTGTCTGTCTACTCGTCCGCTACATAATGTAGCGGATGGAACAGAAGAGTATTTTTGTCAAAAAATAGTTTGCTACATTATGTAGCGGATGTACTTAAAAAAACGTAAAAAAAGGATTTGGACCGTCCGTGATACAATGCAGCGGAAGGGCAAAAAGGTAAAAAAGTCCGTCCGCGATATAGTGTCGCGGACGACTGACAGTATTCGAAAAAGGCGCGATCTGGGCCGTCCATCTTTCAGGATGGACGGCCAGATCGCGTTTGCAAGATCTCCTATTTTGCTAGCGCTCTCAACGGATCAGCTCCTTATATATATATATATATATATATATATATATATATATATATATATATATATATATAAGCATCTGATCCCAAGCCCGAATAAAAGGAGGAGGACCTATGAAAAAATTTATCCTTAATTTAATTCCTCTGCAAAGTAAAAAATGAAAAAGAAAATTTTTAAAAAAAAAAATTATTTTTTTGGGCCCGGGCCTGGCCCTAAATATTGGGCCTAGGGCCTGGGCTTGGAGTGGGCCTAGATATCTATCTTTTTGGTTCAACCCGGCCCGTTTCCCCAACCCCTGAGCCCGACCCCGACCCGTTTTATTGGTTGGCCCGCTGGGCCGACCCAAGCCCAGCCCATTGACATCACTACTTTAATGGCATTATTGAACATAGAGATGTCAAGCGGGCCGGCTCGGGCTAGCCCGGCCCAGTGTTATACAAGGCGCAGTTAGGCGCACATAGCGCGCCTCGCCTCGCCTAGCGCCTGGGCGCACAAAGCACGTAGCAGCGGTGGAGGCGCCAAGCTAGGCGCATGATGTGTAGCCCTTTGATTTGGCTTTGTGTCTTCACATGGACCGTTGATTTCTCTTTTAGTATTTTTTTCCCTTTTTGTCTTTACCAAGTCAAAACACTTTTTTTTAAGATTAAAACATAAAACCTAACTACAAAAATCCCCAAATCAGTTTTCTGATTGACGACCAAAGCTCTCAGTCTCTCACAGTCACCTCGCCACTCTTATGCCATCCTTTGCTCTGGTCGTCACCGTCGCATCTCCCATCTCCGCCGGCCGTCTGCTGCTCCGGTCGCTGCCATTGTTGCTCCTCTTTGCCTGCTACTTCGCTTTTCAATTGAAGCAGGGCTGCTCAGTGCTGCGGCTGAAACTAACCACACAGAGATTATCAGCCATTGCTGCTCCTCAGTGCTGCGGCAGGTTTGCGTTTGTCACACTAAAGTTGATTTTTCGCCATGTTTAGTTTCATTTGTCAAGTTCTTTGACTTTAGCCTACACTCTATTCAAAACAAGAAGATAATTGCCACAAGTAGTTGGCCAAATGCCAAAATTACGTCCACAAATTTGTTCGGATGAGGCCAAAAACAAGATTTGATTAGGACTTCATTGAACCGACATTGCCATTAGCGGGGAGTCCTACTTACGCTTGAGACAATTTAATGTTGAAATATACTTTACTAATTGTTCATATTTATGTTGGGGTCCTGGATTGTAATTGCTCACCAATTACGTTACCCCTTCTGTGAAAGCTGTTGAAGACAGAGCACACATGGCTAAATTAGGAGACTTAACTGATTTGTTAGCTTCACTTTATATTGTTCATAAGGCCAAAGCTGAGTCTTGAGAAAAGATCTGAATTTTTAGTCCCTATATTATGCATATTCCCATTGAGATCGATCTTGTTTTTAAAAGCAGAATTTATTTTTAATGTTGGAAGCTTGTTAAATTAGGATGTTGGTATTTGAAACTTTCTCTAATGTTTAGAAATTTGTTAATTGTCATGTTCTAAATTTTTTTTACTTAAATTTTTTTAATGCACTATTATTTATTTATTTTTATATATTTTAATATTGCGCCTTGCTTCGAAAAGGCGCGCGCCTACGCCTTGCGCTTTGCGCCAGGGACCTTTTGCGCCTTAGGTGTGCCTGCACCTTTAATAACACTATCTCGCCCCTATAAATGAATAGTGTCGGCCTTGGACCGTAGGGCCAGGGCCAGGCCAGAATTTTAGCCCAAAAAATCCAGCCAGAGCTGGCCCGAAATCGGCCCGTTTTTCATGGCCGGCCTGGCCCTGGCCCTTCCCCCCCCCCCCCCCCCTCCTTTCTCCCCAACGGCTATATTCCCCCATTTTTCCAAAATTCCACTTTTACATCCCCCCCCCAATAGCTATATAACGGCTAGTTTGTGTCTCGAGAAAGTACTTTTACAATGTATTTTTGAAAGTTAACAATTATCACAAAAGTGGTTTTTAATTAGGAACAAAAAAAGTAAAAAAGCTGCAAGGGATAAAAATAGCATGTTTTGTTAAATTATTCTAGCTATTTGGAAAAGTATGAGCAAAAGCAATAGACAGAAACTTAACCATTTTAGTTTCGTGTAGGTAAAGACCTAAAGCAATTATGGATTAATGTTTGATGCTTAAGCTACCGATTCCTGAGGTAACTCGTGTGCATATTTTCATGCTAAAACAAAAGCCCGGATAAGGAAAAAAAATTCAACAACTAGTTTTTCTTTTCTTTTTCTTTTTTGGATAGATAAATACAATTAAATCAAAACAACCGAAGAGCTCCCCGCAACCACACTTAAGGGACTCGATGGTTATACATGTCACTTGAACTCAAAGCGACCATTCGAAGACGACAGTTCCACTTAATGAGTTTGATTATTCAACTAAGATCAATTCTTTGAACCGAAAAAGCTATCCCAAAATTATTTTGGCAATGTCCCATACAGCCTGGAGCAATATATATGCAGACTTTAGTTGGATTAGGAGACTTCAAGCTGTATAAGATAACATATTATTTTTTGTTGAACATGACAGCTTAATTTATTGGTTCTAAGAAACTAATCTCTTCATTGATATTCCAGGAATTCAAAAAAAAAAATGAAGGCATGGGCCCAACCCGATTCCCACGGCCCTAAGCTCGATTGGCCCGGGCTTTCACTTTGGCCCACTGGGCCCGGGCCAGGCCAACCCAAGCCTGGCTCATTGACATCTCTAATCGAACATCTAAAGGTTATATGTAGTTATTAAATTAAGTGACAATTGTCATAAATGCCACTATAATTGTCGGTCAACCAAATAACCAATTTACGCATAAATCCCACAATGCTGGATTTCCATGGTTATGGGCTTTACGCCTACAAAAAACCCGGCCAAGACCGAGCAAGAAATAAGAAAAAGGGTTCAGGGCGGTCATTACAATTTGAGCTTAAACTTTGAATTTGGGCCATCTTTGTCTTCCATTCCATTCCATTTAGCTTTAAGCTGGACTAGGCCTCACTAGGTTGGAGAAGATAGACGAAGGAAATGCTATTTCTACTCCCTCGTTATTTTTTTACTCTGTGTTAACACTTAAAAATATATTCTAGTGACAAGTAATATCCTTTTAACGACAAACAAAGGCATAAATTAACGAATGAAGGCGTAAAAACAGCATCTCGTGCCAGACACAAAACAGTCAGTTCTGCCAATTTCATCTTATCATCGCTCTCAAAAGGTAAAATAGCATTTACTATTAGTGCTAAAAATTTGCATAAAGTACAAGGTTATAGGTGCACTTAAATTTTTCGATGATGAATTAAGACCCCTTGTGACATTTGTTAATCCTCAGGACCAGCAGCAGGTGCAACTAGTTTGATGTTATAGTAGAAGGCAAGAGCAGAGACAAGTTGTTGGGGGGGGGGGGGGGGGGGGGTGCCAGACACAAAACAGTCAGTTCTGCCAATTTCATCTTATCATCGCTCTCAAAAGGTAAAATAGCATTTACTATTAGTGCTAAAAATTTGCATAAAGTACAAGGTTATAGGTGCACTTAAATTTTTCGATGATGAATTAAGACCCCTTGTGACATTTGTTAATCCTCAGGACCAGCAGCAGGTGCAACTAGTTTGATGTTATAGTAGAAGGCAAGAGCAGAGACAAGTTGTTGGGGGGGGGGTGGGGGGGGGGGGGTTGAGAGAGATAGAGAGTATCCGGCCTCACCCATATGTAGCCAATCACCTTCCCCCATCATATCGTCCCTATGATAACTTTTTAACCTCACCCCTTCATTCCATTCTTATCTCCCAACAAGCCCAAGTCCCACATCTCCCTATCCAACCAACTCTCACAACACAATCCACCCTCCATACCCCTTTCTCTCTTCTCCACCCTCATGGCTTCCTAAGCACTCCCTTACAATCTCTCCCTCTCTCCAAATCACACACCCACACATGGCCACCAATTCTCTTCAGTCTCTTCATCACCACAACTCTCTGCTTAGGCGCCTCTCCATAGACTCTCCTCCCTCCACCCTCCCCTCCACCACTCTCTTCCTCAAACCAACCAGCACCACCACCAATCCAACTTCCCTTTCCTCCATCACATTCTCACTCTCCTCCTCCTCCTCCACCACCGCCACTTCACCCACCAGTCCCTCCACCTCAAAGATTCTCACCTATGACCTGCTCCAACAACACCTATCCACCCAAAACTTCCGAGAAGCCGACGAAGAGACCCGCCGCCTCCTCATCGCCCTCGCCGGCGAGGGGGCCGTGAAGCGCGGCTACGTCTTCTTCTCCGAGGTGCAGTTCATCTCGGAGACCGACCTCAGGACCATAGACGAGCTGTGGAGACAGCACAGCGACAACAGGTTTGGGTACAGTGTGCAGAAGAAGGTATGGAACAAGGCGGACCGAGACTTCACCAACTTCTTCATCAGGGTTGGCTGGATGAAGAAGCTTGACACTGAGGTTCAGCAGTACAACTACAGGGCGTTCCCTAATGAGTTTATCTGGGAACTCAATGATGACACACCTGTGGGTCACCTGCCATTAACGAATGCTCTGAGAGGGACTCAGCTGCTGAGCAAAATCTTCTGCCACCCAGCTTTTGACGCCGTGGAAGAGGATGAAGGAGGGATTGAAATTGCTGAAGCAGGGAGCGGAAATGGCAGCAGTAGTAGTAGTAATAGCAGTAGTAGTAGTTCAAAGCCATTGAACAAGAATACTGTGTTTAAACCAGACTACAGTTTTTGAATTTGTGGCAGCCTTTGTGATAATTAAAGTACCCACTACACAAACAAAGGAGTTTTCTGTTCCATATTATATAAGCATTCAGACTGGCTAATTGATTGATCCTTCAAATAAATAATTGTTTCTATTCTACTTCACCCTTTTTCTACTTTTTAACCTTTCCCAGTGGATCTTAGCTATTGGGTAAAAGGGTTGCTTCTCGATCTATACTTCTGTTGTATAATATGAAGTTATTTTCACGAGGATTAATTATTCACGGCACCCTTGAGATTTATCCTAAATTACACACGAACCCCATATCTTTTGAAAATTAAAATCCGCTCCCCCAAGTTTATACCCGCATTTCACGGAGCCCCACAAAATTGACAGGGACCCTAACTCGGTCTAAAGATTCTCTGACACCTTACTTTTTGGATTTTTCATCTCCAAACTGCTCTCCCTTTCTTGAATAAATATCCCCCCTTGCCCTTTAAGATTTTTCTTCTTCTTCTTCTTCATTATCTTTCCCCTTTGCAGACCATTTGGCTTGGAGGTGGCGATGGGCGGTGCTTTGGTCACGGCACGGTGGTCGTGGATGTGCGGCACGATGCTACTCGGTGAAAGGTGCGGCTGGATTTGGCTGCCGGTGACGGCGTGTGGGCCCGGCGGGAGCGGCGGGGGCAACCGCTTCAGGAGACGACAGATCCTTGGCCTTGGGCAACCGTCCATGGCCCCGCTTCGGCGGAGCAGACGGGTTCGGCGGAGGTGAGGTTGAACTGGGAGATGGTTAGGCATCCGTGGTTTTCTTGGAATATAAAGGAGGAAATAGAAGAATATATGGAAAATTCTCAAGAATATGAGCAAAATAGGTCGGGAAGATGGCAGCCATGTGGTGTGTTTTGGGTTGTATGTGAGTGTGTTTAAGGGACAAAAAAGGGTAAACTGCCATGGGCAGTATGTGGGTGTGTTGTGTGTGTGTGCAACTATGTGATGTGCGTGCGTGGTTTGTGTGTGTGTGCAACTATGTGCTGGGTGCTTGAGTGTGCATCCGTGAGTGAGGTGTGTTGTATGTGTTAGTGTAGGTGAAATGGAAAGGGGAAAAGGCTGCACAACAGCCGTGAAGGAGTGTTTGTGAGAATTTTTTTGTGTATAAACTGAATGTGTGATTTCATTGAGTGTGAATTAGTGTGTGAATTGTGTGTGATTTAGTGTAAGTATTTGGGTAGTGCAGAGTGTGTGTTTGCAAGTAAGTGGCGTGTGTGTGTGTGTGTTCAATGCGTATAGAGAGTGAGTGGACAGGTGAGTGGGGGCGTGTAAAGTGGAGCTTAAACCTGTGTGAATAATGTTGAAATGGAGGGCATAAACGTCTTTTTATGACCCGCCGTTAACACCGTCAAAGAATTCTAAATTTTTGGAGCGGAGTGTAATTTTCAAAGATAATGGGATCCGTGTGTAATTTAAGGTAAACTTCAGGGGTACCGTGAGTAATTAACTATTTTCATAATTGGTGAAGAAGTCTGGCCAAACTGTGTATGGGTGCACAGACCGAAGCACTGCTGAACTCGAGCTATGCTGCTATGGACACACTTGAGGCATGAGACAGAATACTGTATGTGTGATCAGTGACCAATGCATATTTGTACTGTAACTCGATGCTTTAACCCTTGGACAGGGTGAATTAGACAAGGTGGGCAGCCTTGGATTGTGTGCATTTTGATGCCTCAACGTACATCCCTTGCATTATTTACTGCACCAGGGCCTAAATTTTGAACCTTGATGGTTTTTCACAACTAGAGACAGGGTCTCTTGCAACAAGCCCTTGAAATTTTACTGAAGGAACATATCGGGTCATATTATCTTTCTATTCCGCAGACGCGATCCTTCTGTTATGGACTCGCTCTATACAAATCTCGCTAGGACGAGCTTTATCTTTGTAAGGCCAGGGTCTTTTGGCTTCTTACACTAGTCAGTTTTGAGTTTTATGCACCACATATGATTTGATTTCATGCAGACAAGTGCCCACTATTGATCGTATCTAAAGTAGATGGGGTTGTCATCCGCTTTCTTAATTCACTTTTGTTCATGTCGTTTCTCCGCTAGTGACCTGTTGCAAATTTTTGTTAGTCGGTGTATAGTCCTACTACTTTTCCTAGGAAAAAAAAACACATGCATAGGCATTTCCAGACCAAGAACATGTAGATTCATCGCTAGACTGTTAGTGTAACCTTATATACGAAATGACATGCCAGTAGCATCAGTATCGTAACTTTTTCTTGGGGCTAAATCTTTATTTTGCATTTAGTTCCTGGCCTCTTCATTTTCCAGTGATTTAAGATAGCACACAGTCCATGTGGAATTACTAATGATTCGCCTTCCATGCACAAACTTTGCACCATTTCAGGTAACTAACAAAAATATCACAAAACAGTGATCAATGTTATTCTGCCAAAGAGAGTCGTCAGAAACTTCCATCAAAAAATTGGGACAACGAAAGAGGGGCAGAATGGGATGGGACCAGTGAACACTACACACAAGGGGACTTTCAATCATTTACCAAAAAAGATGTTTATGGAACGACATTGTGCTTCATTATGCATTTTCATGGCACGGGAATTGAAGCAAGAACGACCTTATATGCACGAGGCATAGAAGGGAACTCCCGTCCTTGAGAAACGAACGATTCAAACTGTATGTACCTTCTCTTCACAATGGTCGATCATCACTGGTTCACTCCAGAAACAGTTCAACATTGGATGTCTTCTTCAGAGTTAGTAAGACTGCAGCAGCATACAAGGAAAAGAGCCAGTGTGATCTTTCTTGTCCTATGCAACATTAGTCGGTACAATTTGTGCAATTTCAGACCGGCAAACTTTCCTAGGGATAAGCTTTGACATAGCACAAAAGACCACCATGATCAAACATGCACAGAAGTGGAGCCTTCTGCAAGAAAATGCAGAGAAAGAATATAATATAGTGAAAGAGTAGGGCTTGTGTTTAAGAAGGCCATGTACTAAACACAACAAATACTTGCTTCTAACTTATGATTATGCACAGGGACAGAGCCTCCTCGTATGCAGATGGGAACCATCACACGATAGCACGGATTCTGTTTGCGTGTACAAGCATGCTCCTGGATTCTGAAAACCAAAGGCCAAATATAATATGGTCAAATGTGGCACATAATTATAATCATACAATTGTGGTTCTCATCTGCCGTGTATTTTTTTCTTAGACATGTAAGAGACATGAATATAACATATTTAGGTAACGGTCAAAAGTTTTGAGTAGTGCTGCTCTTCTCATATTTCTACCCAAATCTTGACTCTCAAAATGAAGTGACACATTCCGGCTTAAAAACAGTGGATCCCACTGTGTTTCCACAACATTTGGGATGAAAATCTGGGAGGGATAGCAATACCCAAAAAAAATTTGATACTGATAACATGCATAATAAGTTTGTTCAACAAAGGTGCTATGCCCACGTATATCATGATAATTGAAACAGAATTATACATGCCCAATCAGACTTGAACCCCTCACTTCCCACTATGGTTACGCAAGAGAGAACCTTCAAGCTGAAAGCTGTTGGTCCATAGTTAAGATTCTAGTGAAGTAACAGGGAGGTATAAGAAAATTTGTGTTTGAAGTGTGATTCTCCCATCCAAAAGCACAGATGGCAGTAAAATGCAAGAAGATAGGAAGTTCTCCGAACAACGAACATATATAGCTAAAAGGATTAAAATAGTCCTGAAACTGTAGATACGAAATATGATAGAAGATCCCACAGGCAAGACAGGAACTATGAGTAGAAAATTCAGGAATATTTCAACATACCATAAAACAGATGCTTGGAAGTATTAATAGGGGAGAGAGACGGAGAGACCCGGGAGCGTGGGGAGAGGGAGGAGAGAGAGAGAGAGAGAGAGAGAGATGGAGGGCAGTTACATTGTTCTCGAGGAAAGATAAAATCCAAAAGAGTAACAGCCGAGTCTGAAATAAATCATGCACTTACTTTTTCACAGCATAAACGTACACATCACAATCATGAGGAAAAGGTAATGAGTTGTATAATCGATATTACAAATATCTGCGGAAGAACATCATGCAATATAATATGAAATAGCATAAATTATCTGCCGCTTTCGGACTTTAAAACCAAAATAATCAGATTTTTTTCTATGCTTTCACTCTTTCAACCTTATGCTGTGTTCGAACTCTAAAACCAATACATTGTGGTAGTTAATAGCCCACAACTTAAGCGAATTGTCTGCATCTTTAACCCGATCTTAGAGCTACACAAATTCTAATAAGCTTCATCAACTAATTCAGTTTACATGAAAATGAACAATAACTCCCAGACCAATAGAAGCGAAATTCTTTAGACATTAACAGAGTTTAGTTCTAAATGCATAATTTCCTTGAGCTACACCAATCGATAACTTTCGGAGGTGAATATGTACCACGATAACCAATGCAAAGTAACGAATTATACCAGATATCTTGGGGCATCCTCAACAACTTCTGCAGGTTGATCTGCTCCGATGCTGGCCAGACAAGCTCCTCTACAGCTCATATATTTCTGCATGCTATTCATAAAAGAAAAACAATAACAACGTTAAAAACAAAGATGTAATAAGAAAAAAAAACTAAGAGAACAATATCTAATCACTGCAAGAGATGCTGCTGTACGATTTCTTTTGGGAAGTGATTTTTGAGCTCCATTCTACATAGTCACTTTGGCAACAGAAGTGGCGCTAATGGCTAAAGTCAAGCTTTCTATCTTAGAATTTACCCTTCATGATTTCAAATTGATGAAACTCAGTGTATTTGCATTCTACATCCAATAATTGACTTGGACCGTCAAACAGAGGATAGCAGGGAATGGGGTTGGGGTTGAGGCGAGGAAGCACGGACACCTCTTCTAGGTCGAGGTATCGTGTCTGACACCTACCTGACACCCCTCGGACACCTCCAGACACGTGTCTGACACCTCTTCAAAGTGTCCTGATATTTTCTGTTTATTTTTAATTATCGGACACCTTACGCAGAAGTGTCTGACACCTATGGGGCAAAACTGCAACTTTTTAAACTCAATTCGGGGGTCATGATGGAATATTAGAGAAACTTGGGATTGTTTCATAAATCAAAAGACGGGCAAACCCCAATGGTAGATTGTATTCTTACCTTTTGTTCCAATCACCTTCTGCCTAACTGAGAGGGAGATGGGGCTCCTCGACGAAGGCCATCTAACATAGAAAGAGATCTCTATTGATGAGTGTGTGCAGGGAAGAGGTTGATGATCGAGGTCCGAGGACGATAAACGTGATGAAGCAACGTTGACTGAATCTTGAGGATGAAAGCGATGAAAGTTGTTGTATACTTGATTGCAAGTATAACTTTTAGTTGTGGTTTATTAGTTGGTTTTTCCCTTCTCAGGAGGACGGAATGTGTGTGAAACTTATATAAACATGCCCATACATAACACATATATTGCTAGTTAGTGGTGACCCGCAGTGTACAACTTAATGGACAACTTGAGCCCACGTGCGAGTCATGTGACAACTTAACGGACATATCGTTAACAACAGCTAACAAAATGGGTTGAGTGGGCAAATCAACAAGTCAAGTGACTAAAATGACACAAATCTAATTTCGGCGGGCAAAGTAAAATTTGGCCTATAGTTCAATGGTCATTGGTGTATTTTTCTCAATTTTTAAAAGAACCCTTTTTGTATTTTTGAAACCATCAATATAATTCAAGCAAAGAGGGTATCCAGACACAGCCAGAAACAATTAATGCCAGAGAGGTCCCCAAGTATGGATGTCAAGGAAACAACGAAGTTGAATTGATTAAGACAAACAAAGTTAATTACAAAAAAATAAGCTTACATTTCACACTGATTAAGCAGTATGAGTTTGCTTGGTACACATGATTGCCCAGTTGACTTGCAAGCAGAATCACATGACTGTCCTTGCCTTCACTCATGTGATGCACAAAGAAAACAATAAGATGTACGCGGGTGTTAATATAAAATATGATTATAAGCATCATAACATTATGATAACTCACTTGCCAATAACGATGTTAATGCCGCTTAGCCTTGTTTCTAGGGGCCTTTCAGTAGCCCCTGTTGCATGAAATATTCGAAACTGTACAAGTTAGGTCCTTCAAGAAAGACAAAGCATTGAACAAAAAGCACAACCTACTACAACGATTAGCAAAGAACACTGGTAGCAGTACAAGTATCAATACACTAACAGAGTAATAGTCCATGTATAAGAGCAGTAGTAGCAGTGTTAGTAGTGCATGCCATGTATCAGAATTATCTTGGGCATGCTAAATTATAATCTACCATTGCTCTTGCACTACTAGCACCGCTACCAATGCTCTTGTACTGTTAAAAATGACTGTACAAGAGCATAGCTGTGCTAGTAGTGCATGCCTGCGTTGGCATTATCTTGCAACTGAAATTATGGACAGAATAGTGTTAAAGAACACTTTATCTCCTATTCTCTTCCACAAATTGGCATGCTAATAAGACAGTAAATCCACGATACATCAAGGCTCAAATGGAAGTGACATGTGGCAATTCAAACTTGAACGAGACCAATGTAAAAATGAGTTGGTTTAATCAAATGTGCACGAGACCCTGATGAAAGGAGCAACAAGTGATGGATTCAAGCCAATAATTCTGGAAGTTTGAATGAATAAGAGGAATGTGGAAGGTCAAAATGTAAAGTGCCTGAGGAAATGAAAGAGATAGAGAGACAATGACAGAGGGGGAGAGAGAGAGAATACAAACAAATTACTAAAAAGTTGTTCCCTCCCCAACCCCCCAATAAAAAAAAGGAGGGTGGTAGAGCAAATGCATGAAAAAAAAAATTAAGTTTCGATCCTGCTAATGATGCGCATGTTTTTCTCCATAGTTCTGTCTTTTCCAACACGGAGGGTTATTATATTTGGCAACTTGTCTTTCCCCTCCCTCACCTTTTTCTGTATGGCTCGTTTAGCAAACTGAAGTTTTGCCTTAAATGATCGGATAGTACAAAAAAGCACATCCAGCCAGATAAGGCATTATCTTGTCCACTTCTTGCATCATTAGATGTTGGATGCGGTGGTGGTAAGGGAGCAACAGCCCGGCATAGATAACAGTGTTAATGTGGTGCCATGGTGATGGCGGTGGTGGATGTGGAGGTGGAAGCAGCAGTGGGCTGGCGGTGGTGCTGCAGTAGGGTAACGGCGTTTTATCAAGAAAAACTCAAAAGCAAACAAAAATACAAAAAAGGAAATTCATATTCAATGTGCAAGATATTACTGTAGCCCTAAGCCCCTGATGGACAGCTATATCACCTCCAAGTGGATATATGCTATGTATTCGTGGTTGTTTATTCTTAAAATTGTACATCATCAGTAAAAAATTTCATGAAAGGGTGAGCTCGTCTTCTTGTTGTTCAAAGTCCCAGTCAAATCACTTCAAAATTAGACTCCTGTCTTACTACTACATAATGTTTAGAGTTTCATAAGAAGTACAATTTATGATGCCAAGGTGATATGGAATCAGTGGAGTTCATCTCTGTCGCACCTTCTGGAAATGTTCACTCGCTAATGGCAGCTTCTACAGTGTTTCTCCTAACATAGTCATATTTTAAGTAGGATTCTTCTTGATGCATTGAATGCCAGGTTGGATGTTTCCTTCAAACAGAGTGAAGCATATGCAGAGTTATCTTTCATCAACGTTTGAACCAATCCCATCTGATGAGCACAACGCAAATAGCTAAAGTAAAACGAAGAAAAGCTTCTAGCAACTAATACTTAACGCTACAAGTTTCTTACTCCAAAAAACCTCAATGGCAATATAATCCAAACACTTTCTAGGAACAAATAGCCATACCTAAGCCACAATCGAAAGACTAGAGTAGCTATGATTAAGGGTTAACAAAAGGTATATTCTTAACTACAAATCACTTTCACACGCACCTGACGAATTTGATGGCAGGGCAAAACAATGATGGAAATCACTAAGATAAGCATTTTCATGAACCTGAAACATAAAAAGCCATTTCAGACACCACTGTAAACAGAAAAAATGCAATGCCCAGAAACCCAGGTGCTCGCTCATGAATATTACTCCCTCCGTCCCACATGATTCGATCAACTTTGACTTGCACGCAGATTAAGGACTCAAGTCATATATTGTGTGTTTCCCATTCTACCCTTTAGAGAGAGGAGGGGAAGAAAGTGGGCCAGGAGCTAGAAAATTGGTTAGTGGAGTATTAAATATATATATATATATATATATATATATGGGAGCTGATCCGTTGCTAGCGCTAGCACCGTCCGCTACATAATGTAGCGGAAAATTATCGTCTGCTATATTATATAGCGGACGGTAAAACAGCGCTAGCAACGTGCTAACGCTAGCAATGGATCACGACCCTATATATATATATACATATATATATAGAGAGAGAGAGAGAGAATAAAAAAGTGTTAGAAAGTGGGCCAAAAGAGAGAAAATGAGTTGGTGGAGAGTTAAATGTGGAGACAAAAATAGAATAGAAAAGTGTAAGAAAGGTAAATATGGAAAAACACCTATAGAATCTTTCTTAATTTAGAAGGTGAGCAATTTTAGTGCGACGGCCAAGAAAGGAAAGATAATCAATTTATGTGGGACGAAGGGAGTATATAATTATGATGTGGAACAGAGCATGCAAAAAGAAAGAGAAAAAGGTACCAAAGGCATGCAGACAAGAACTAGAAAAGAGAAGAGACTTGTCTCTCACTCACTTGCTAAAAGCCTAAAAGTTATAGAAAAAAGTTGCCTCAATGCACCTGTGATGCCCAAAGGACACATAGCATAAAGCTTCTCTTACACTTTTATCAACTCTAACTAGCTGCGTTGATTGCATAAATTTAGAAACAGTTCCACTATACCCAGGCATAGTTCTTAGAATCGTGCAATTCGCGATTCCATACTATTCAAGTATAAAACGATTCCGAGTCGTGACTGAAATGAAGGCCCTGAGTTGCAGGGTTTATCGGTGAATCCTTTAGTGAAAATGGTAAACCATAGAAAGGCTAGGCAAGGCATCACTACAACACATTAATTTTAAACAAGGCTTTACCATAGAAAGCTTTAACGATTGTCTTCTATCATGCCCAAACACTCTCTTGCAACTCTTTTAGTTACTGTAGCTGGTTAATTACTTATTGTCTGTCCATGGAAGCAAACTGACTTTTCAGCTAGGAAGCACGGACACGGGTGCAGGTGCAGATACGATACGGGTGCCAATACGCGGATTGTCAATTTTAAAAATAATAGGATACGGGTGCGGCGGGGATATGGTAGATAACATAATATATATATACATATATATATGTGTGTGTGTGTGTGCGCGCACGAAAAAGAAATATGTTTACCAGGTTTGTTGAGTAACTTAAGTTCAATGGGCTCTTTCATAAATATTCAAATTGAATAACTTAAGTTCAATGTGTATTACTGTATATTTTTAAAGTACTGGGGTTAATTTTAATATTCAGTTAATAAGTGGTTATTTAAACTATACAGCAAATTTAATCCAGCTGTCAAAAGGATCGATAACATCAAGAAATTCTGCTCAGATTCTCGGTGCCGGAATCACAGCCCAGGTAAGGTCGCTGTGACTTCTTCTTCTTCTTCTTCCCCCTTCTTCTTCTTCCCCCTTCTTCTTCTTCTTCTTCTTTTTCTTATTTTTCTTCTTCTCCTCTCTTTCTCACCCGTCACCTCTCTGTCGAAAAACCCTAATGTGCGATCTCTCCTCGGTCGTCACCGGAGTCGCGGTCGTCGTCGTCGGAGTTGCCGGTCATTGTCAGTCTCTCTGGTGGTCGCCGGGGTGGTCATGCTCGTGGCTACTTCGCGCCGCCACTCTCTCTCTCTTTCTCGGTCACTCCCCTCTCAGATTTGAGATCTCAGATCCCATATGCACCGGATTCGCACCCGATCCACATCCGATATTCAGGAAAATAAATAAATAATAGCAGATACGCACCCGACACGCACCCACGCCGCACCCGACGCGCAACCGACGTGCACCCGATGCCGGTGCTTCACTCTGATTGGCGCACCCGTGCTTCATAGCTTTTCAGTTAATGTTATCAATCCCTTCACTATTTGAGTATACTCCTTTGTCTTTTCTCTGTCTTATAGATTTGCATGTTATTGGTAGTTGAAAGTATAAGTCCTGTTAACTTGTGTGCTTAAACATCTCTTGGAACTCCTTTCATGTATATATAAGTATACATCGTGGTAAGGATGCCACTTGTCCCTTCAGTAATGACACAGACGTTGCATTTGACAATTGGACCATGTTTCATGCTAATTTCTCTGGTGTAACATGCTTCAGATTTCAAATACTCCACGGTTTCTTCATGTGTATGTGTTATATACCTTGATATGAGAGCAACTGAAGCAAATCTTATGATGAAACGAATCTTCGGATTACTAATTCAATTCAATTCCTCTTTTACAAAAGTTGATTCTGATTCTCGATTCGACAACTACATGCCTCTGAAGCACGGACACCTCTCTTAGGTGGAGGTTTGGTATCCTAAACGGACGGACATCCCGACACCCTCTGGACACCGCCCGACACAGGTCGGACACCGCCAATCGGTGTCAAATTTTTTTTATATTTTTTTAATTTTCCGACACCGTGTCGGACACTTCGTCGAGGAGTGTCGGACACGGCAATGTGCAGTGTCGAACTGTTTGGGGTTACTTTGAAATTTTTTGAACTAATTTCGGGGGGTCAATCTGTAATAAATATAATATGTGGGGTTTTTTACAAAAACAAATTGTGCTCTAATCTGAACCATTGCCATATGCTTCACTCACCTTACGGCCGTCACCTATCTGGGCTATCTCTCACCTCACGGAAGCCCTTCTGAGCCATTACCGACTTGGAGCTGTCGCCGGAGCTGGTCGCCAACATTCTGAAGCCTCAGTCGCCATCACCATCGCCGGAAGCAGCTGCTGCCTTCGCCGTCGCCATCGCCGGAGCTCACTTCATCGTCGCCGGAGATCCTCGATCCTGTCGCTGACCCACAGGTCCCTTCCCTCTCACTTTGAAGTCGTTCTCTTGATTTTTTTTTCTCCCTCTGTCAAGACTCGAGTCAAAGTCATTTGCAAGAGACAAGTTTCTATTCCTTTCATTTGCAAGAGACAAGTCTTTTTGCTGAGTCAGAGTTTCCAAGTTTCTATGCCTTTCTTTGGTCCCACGTGTTAACTTATTGTCTAAACTAGTGCCATAAGTTTATAAAAATACCCCAACTCATACAAACATAATCAAAATCAGCTATACAAGTACAACTGTACAATAATTTCAAAACAGCCCACCAATTTAACAGACTTTTCATTATTGTATGCTATTTTAGATTGTGGAATATATATATATATATATATATATATATATGAAATAAAAAATATTAAAAAAATAGCAGTGTCTTGCAGTGTCGAAAATCTGATTTTTTTAAAATTGCCGTGTCCGGTGTCACACCGACACCGTGACCGTGTCCGTGTCCGTGCTACCTAGCTACATGCCCAAGGAACCCAACTAATACAACAGAGCTCATAATCCTAGACACGGGATAAATCTCCACAACTATTCCTACTTTTATATAAAGTACAACTATCACAAAATACATCTTCTTGGGTCAATTGACACCGCGTCCCGTCGGCACTTTGTACCAATGACACAGAGTTTGCTGCTTGGTGTCATCCTGTACAATCTGACGAATAATTTTACACCATTCTGTTTTTCGTATTTGATTGACCCTTGGCACTGTTTGTGACATGACAAAGTGCTGTTCAACACTTAAGGTAACAAACGCAACTAAGCTGAAAAGTGAACTATAGTTTTTTTCAACAATTTGAATAGATAATGATTGAAGTTAAACTGCCAAACTCCTGCACAATAGAAAATCTAATCATTGACCAATCAAAATTTACGAGTACGTGCACTTGACATAGACCGGAAAGTGATTGATAACTGCAATAAAGGGAAACTACAGGAACAAAAGATCAGATATTATGCCATATCAAGAAAGTTTTCATAAAAGGTTTGAATCTAAGGCAAATGACCATGTTCCTTGTCCCAGTTACTTATTATACATTAATAGAACCTGAAGAACTAATTGCATACCACACTCTGAGAATTATGGCGACACCGTCCAGCACAGTAATCAAAAACACTTGAGTAAGTCCCTGCCAAAAGAATTAGGTGATATCATCTCATCCTTGCCAGATAAACAAAGAACAGATGCCTTAAGGAGAAACACTTAATTTTCCAAGCATATAAAAAGCCACAGGCTAACTAGAAAATAGCAGAATAGGACGCAGACTAGGCAGCTGGCAACCCCATAGCAAGATAGGTAAGTAAACGTAAAAAGGAGACAGGTGGAGATTAGATATTCAGCCCAGTCCTAACCAGAAGAAGCAAACTGAACAAATTTGTTCTCACCAGGTAGGAGTAGTCGCCTAATTAGGTTATTAACCGAGTTGGAGACTGAAACATCCTGTTGGGTGCCCGGGGGGGTGTGGAAGTTTTTCTTTTTATTTCCTTTTTTTTTCGCTGGGCTGGGGGGGTGTTGGGTTACTTGTACTAGAATTGGATGCAAATAATAAGAAAGTAGGTTACACCTGGAAGCTTATTCATAGTAAACTTGACCCCATTATGTTGCCAACGAAACGTCATCATTAGGAAATTTTGATCCCTCCCTAGATTCAAGGGATAGCCACTCCAAATGTGTCTCTCCGAAACGAATTGTTACAAGCACATGATAGACTCTTACCTGCAGTCACTGGCTTCGCTATCTTCACCTTCAGTGCTAGATCCTTCTTTGTCTGCACAATTAATTAATTAATGCTCTAATATAAAAAACGAGTTCCCTTTTGCAGATTTCTCATGCCCTCCTTGACATTAACTTCCATACCAGAAAGAGAAAGGACAGGAAAAAAGACAAGAAAAAACGGTAAATGACATACCTGTGCAGGACTCAGGCAACACGAAACACAAAATTCATACGAATTGCAGCACTGTGAGAAGAGATTGCATCCACTGCAAGCAAGAACGATTATTGTACAAACACAAAAAGTAATCATTCCAAAAGGAACTTTTTTTTTTTTCAAAATATAACTCACTGACAAGAGTACTGCTCTCCTTTCCCAGGGCAGCAGCGGGACTGCGGATCCAAGGATAATGCATCACATACATGACCTATAAATGTTAAAATCAAGTTAAAAGTGCAGTTGATGACACACTTGGAGATCCTTCAAAACAATTGGAATCATGAGTCAACATGATTTTACGCTTACTATTTCGAATAATTGGGGTTCAATTGTTCTTTGGTATTACCAGATAATCAGAATTTATTCGGTGCCTAATTTCAATTAACGCCGTGTTTTTGTGGTAATTTAGCCGTTTAGTTACTAGGCTTTTGGTCGTCCAAGTAGTACTACGGTTTCTCATTCCTATATGACTTTTTGTAATCCCTCTTAATTGCTGGAGTTGCAATATATTGAGTGTTTAGGCTGTACGCCATCGGCTATATGCTCCCACATATCCCCTGCGCCTTATTTTCGCAATCTCTCCTTCTTTCATTTCCGCACTCTGGTCCTACATCACTTTGGTATCAAAACACACCTTGATCCTTCGGGTGTGCCTCTCTTGGTATCACGGAGCTTAATTGCAGAACCACAATTCTTTCACTTTCGTCTTCTCCATCTCATACTTCCTCTATTTATCTTATAGCAAAAAAAATCACCTAAGTTCGCTTTGTAGGCTATTTTTCCGTTCATCATCGTTGATGGAGCCTTGTCGTCTCTTGCCCGTCACTATTGTTATCATCCTTCCAGCCACTGCTGCTGTTTAAGTGGTGCAGAACACCCTAAATCAACTTGGAGAAGGGCAAAGCTTCTGTGTTTTTATTTTGATCCAACTCGGTATCTTGTTTCCAGCCAGGTAACATAAATTCAGGCCCAATCTAATTTCACCAATCTGAAAGCTTTGTTTGAGTATACGTATGCAACACTGAAATATAGAAGGGGAGAACCCAGAACAAAGACAGGCCACAGGGCATGCTCCCTTAAAACCACTAGCAAATAAGTACTCCTCAGTTCCTCTGCAGCGGTTTTTAAGGCTGATTCCAAAAGCACACTGATGAGGTCGCTAAGGCAAAAATGAACCTTGTCATAGAGTCCAGGAACGTCATATCTAGTCACCCATCAGTTTCCCCAACCATCCTCTTTGCGTGAAGATACCCAAGTTTGCCTTTGTCTCCCAACCACCAGCAACCTGTTGAATGACCTGGTTTAGGCTTTTCATATTCAGCTCTGAAACCATCTCTACCGGCACAAAACAAGCAGCACCACCACAAGGCGTACCTCCCTCAAAGGGCTACTCAAGAAGTATTGTTTAAGGCTAATTCCAAACTCCCCAACATATAAGAGGTGGAATGGGGTGTGACAGCCAACATCCAACCGAGCCCAACTGTCTAATTTATTTTGATTTTAACAAAATGAAGCCTTTTCTGTGTGGAAAGATCGGAACTTCTTATTTATTTTTCTTTTTCAAACTAGATTCCATGCCGATGCAACCAGTGGAAACAACAGTAATCATAAGAAGCTCCAACGAACAAATTAACTTGGGAAAAAACATGTCTACCATTATCATCAGAGAGCAAGTATCTTCCTTGAACTGTAGTTCTGCAAATTTGTTTCTCTAGAAAGCTGACATCCTTCCTACCATATGCAAGTGAGAGAACATACAATCAGAAAGAAAAATGCAAAAGCAAGTGCGAAAAGAAAGCGAAGAAAAACTGGGATCTTGCTACAGCACTTGGTCACAAAACAGAATGTTCATAATCTGTACATAACTTGGCTGACATCCGGATTCAACAATTTTGTGAACACAAGTACATGCACCTAGTATTCCAGGTTATCTATACGAAATTACTACCCTCATCCCACAAAAGTTTCACACAGGGCTATTGGAAAGCAAAGATCTAAACAGCTACATCCTTAGATTCTTTTGTGCCAAAGAAGGAAATACGACCAGAACCTCAGTCTGTGATGAGGAGGTGACCATTACCCTTCTCAATCTTCACTACTTTTTGGTTACAGCCTCCTTTTTATCCATTTAGAGATAAAGCTATAAGAATTTTGTAACTAGGAAGATAACAACTTAGCCACTCAAAGATGAATGAGTTTCCGTTAGCCATTGACCTCAATTACCATTTAAGGAGAGTTCAATCGTTCATCACTTGTCATCAATCCAGCTGACCGGATCGAGTTCCCATGTTAGTTTGGGATGCGATCCCATGGAGCTCCTAACTTGGGATCACAAAAGCGAGTTTCCGAGAGAGAAGCATCACCATATGAGGAGCTTCCTGCTAGTAAGATGAGGCACAATATACCTTCATGTTCTTGGTTCCGTACTCTTTAATGTTTCGCCAACCGTAGCTTCAGATGGTTTTCAACCAAACCATGCCAACGAGCTGAGGACAAATTTTGGGAGGACGTAAAGAGCGCATCTTCTTCACCATCCACTATAGTACCTAGAAACTAGTGTCACAAATCCATAGGAGTTCTTAAGTAGAGGAGCTCTATATGTTTTGAAAAATGTCGTATTTGTTCAATATCTGTACTTTGAGAGTTCCTGCCTTAGCTAACTATATCTTAGAGGACTCATTTTTCTGAAAATAAAATGAATACAAAAAAGGGTGCGGCACATGTAACCGTACTCAAAGAGTTCAGGTTACAAGTATGATGCACTGCAAAAGATGGGACGCATTCGTCTTCTTTTGTCAAATTTATGCAACATATTGGTGTACCTAGGTATACGTAATTATGTTTCTACGTCCAAGCAATGTAACTGATTGGACAAGACAAAGCTCATGCACAAGGTTTTCCAACAGATTAGCAGTCCAAACATAGTGGTTATTCAATCAGTAACTATTTAATGGTTGATAGCTCTACTAAGCCACCTGAAGTTCAGAGATCAAATTTGATAGTTCACAATTTTCCTTCTTACAAGAAATAGTGTTCCTTTCATCGGGATTCTGATCAATGTGCCAAAAGCCGTAGGACTGATGCAGCAAGCTAAATGAAATTTGGAGCCCAACTGATCCCTTCTCCCAGGCTAGACCACGGAAGGATTCCTCATTCCCAAAAAAAGAGCAAATGCCCTTGAATTTACCGCTACCGTTTTATTTCATCGTGAACCATTTAATGCTGGAAATTAAACATTCACTATAGAACGGGCTTGTTTTTGTAATTAATATGTGAGAATCTCCAAATGAGCTTCAAGGACAAAAATGAGGCAGCCCATTCCACGAGACTCCCGCTATTGCAATGTCTGGGGTCAAGGGAAGGGGGAGGGTTAGTATACACAGCTTTGCCTCTGTGTTTCGAATCCATGACCTCAAGGTCACAGCGGAGCAACCTCACAACTGCCCCACGCCTGACCCTCTTGAAGACAACTATAGCAAATACAAGGCTGTGTATGTCTAACTAACCCTCCCAAGACCGTGCAATGGCACGAGCCTGGTGCACTAGGCTAGCCCTTTTACGGCACGCGTACGTAAATTTCTTCAATATTTTGGGCATGAATTGCGAACCAAACCATGTCAAGTACAAATATTTTTTCGAGATAAGTCTTACAAGATTCAACAACGCAGGACAAAAAGAAACGGAGAAAAAGCGGTACCTGATAGCTGATATAATGGACGCCAACTGAAGAATCAATAATTGCGAGAAAACTAGGTGCAAGTTTAAACGGAAGTTGCACATTATGGGCCTTTGGATTTGGGTGATGAGATTCGAATTGGAATTAGGGCTCGTTATGCCGCTCACTCTCTCTCAGCTGGTCGGCTATTTCAGCTGATTCCAATTTCATTGGAATTTCCCTAATTAACGACTAAAAATTTTCTAAGGATATTTTCACTAAATTTCATGTATGCGGAGTTAATAAATTTTTTTCCAGGTATGCATATAGGCTAAATTTTTTAGACGTGGAGTGCAAATAGAGGTGGAAGAGGTGAGATGATATATTTTTCAAGTCACGAGTCACCTTCTTCGTATCTAAATTTCACGAAATTGAATTCTTTTATCACGTCTTGAAATAAATTTGAGAAAAATTAGTCCCATCAAACTTGAATCCATGTAATAATAATATATTAAAGCGTGTGATATATTTGGATGAATTAGTTGGGTGATGATTAAATTGGTTTGTCGTTTTTTAATTGATATTGACTCGTATACCTACAAAAATCACTAAAAGTCGTGAAATCAACTAAAAATTTGAAACTCCATTCACTTCTTGTCATATGTCTAAACCCAGATATGGTATATGAACACGGTCCGAGACATATGGAATTCTATTGGAGTGATTTGGGAGTTTTTGCAATTTGGTGAGGAATGATCCAATTTCTGAGCTATGGTTGCAGTGAGTCAACTCGCAAAAAGGAACTAACGGTAAGAAGAAATGAAGGGCAAAGAGTTAATCCAGTCATATATTGCAATTTACATAATACCACTTATGTACGTAAAAAAAACATACAAAATGACACCTAATGTTATAACATAAGGACGTCTATCTCATAAATCTTTTAAATTCTCGGTTAAGACGTAGCATTTTGACAGGCAACTAAGTTGACTGGATAATGGATTACCCCGTAACTATAAGAGATTTAGTGATATATTTTCACGTGTTTTTCTAAGAGAGACAGCACCTCCTTCGGAGACGGCTCCAAAAAATCTAGTATGCATGGCCAATGGACAACCTTATTATCGAAATACTCAACTAAATCCACAAGTAATCTAAAACACCTACAATAAAAGATGAGTGTTTGATGTTAGTCATTGCCCTTGGATTAGAAATATGCAACGGGCACTAATTATTGTAGTTATTTTTTTTAACTCACGTAACGCCCAATATCTTTTCCATTTGTATTTAGCTTTCATTTTCTTACTTCATTTCATTTTTCATTTGGGTTAGAAGTATTATGCACCAAAACGGAGAGGGCACGAAAATTAGGAATCTACAATGATGTGCCAAAATTTTCAGATGTGAGCCTTTGATCAGCTACACCACAAGGACTTGTGAAGAAAAAAGGGTTGAATATGGGATCGAGCTGAAACTCTGATCAAAAAAGACCACACCCAGGAGAAAAGACGTTGAGAGAAATGACTTAAATACATGTCTAGTGCATCAAATCTTCGCATGATACCATCAAACACAACATAAACTTTTGCAATTCATGCTTTAGGACTTGTAAAATCCCTATCGATGGGACGATGGCCAAGATTCCTAAATGCATGAACTCTTTTGCACTCCCAAATCCATGAATTTTTTAAAATGCCCGAATCATGGTAAAATCCCCTGTTCATGAATAAATCCCTATCTGAAGAAATGCATTAAGGACTATGTTTTTAAAATTTCCCTAATTTGTGCTTAAGCCATGGCCTTCAACAGGGATTAAAATAAGAGGGAGAGACTGAGAGCTCAACATTTACACCTGTCGAGACTGTCTGTTACACCCTTCTTCCAACTACCTTACCCAAAACCTTCATCAACTCTCTTGCTAGCAGCTAGCCCTAAGTTTGTTGTCGACTAATTAGACAACCACTAGCCTGCCATCACCAAAGGTCCATGATGACACTCGACGGCTCAAGAAGGGCGTCTTCAGGTTTTAGGTTTTTTTTTTTGTCATAATTAAATGGTTTGAAAGAACCCAGAGGATGAAAGTTGATACGCGAACCAAATATGAAAGAGTGTCTATAATTCTTTATACATGAGGGATTATGAATGAATATAATAACATCACTCGAGGTTGTCAGATTTATTTAAATCTCTTTCAATGTCAAAAACAATACCGATTTTCAACCTATACAACAAATTGTGTTACTTGGTTCGGCTCATGTTTGATATCCAAATGTCAACATTCATTATATATGAAACCTCAAAGTTTGAGATTGTGTGCGCAGAACCCATATATTTTTTTTTGGGTCCCATAACCCCGGACTTTTAGATCGGAGTCCCCATGAGTAGTTAACAGCAAAATTTTCAATTTTTTTTTATATATGTCATATTGCGAGGGAAAAATTGGGTAATTTACTGCAAGAGCTAAGGGACAACCACGTTATTCCATTTTTGGGGTGACATTGCACCTAGCCATCCCTCTCTGACATTACACGTCAAACTACCACCTTCATAGCCCCAGACCCAACACCACTTTCCCATCTAAACCTCCCATGACTCTTTACGCTAAACCCCCCAACACTTCCAATAACCACCACCATAAGGTGGAAGCTACTGTCGTCATGATCGAAAAAAGAAACCAAAAAAACTGGTCTCGCAATGCCTCTATTTTCCTGATCTCCAACTCTTCAAAACCCGCACGCGCCTCCAAACCTTCTTACCCCTCTTACCTTCTAAAACCCCTCGCATATCAAGGGTAAGGTGCCGATGGCGGTCGCAGTAAAGTGGAAGCGGATCTTGTTGGGAAAGGGAGAAGGAAGCTGGGTGCGGTGATGGTCGATATAGTGTTGGTGGTGGGCGCAGACGTGGGCTGGGTTACAAGAGCTTTGACTATAATGATGTGGTTACCACATAGACTTTGATTGCAGTGATATGACTGTAACACATACTTTAGTTGCAAATTATCCAATTTTCCTGTCACAAACAAAAATTTCGTCCGTGAGAATCAGGAGAAAAAAAAAAGAGAAGAGTGCTTCCACATGCGGTTCCAAAGGGATTTTTTTGCTTAATCAATCCATCATATATCATAGGCATGCACCTAGCAGATGTGCATGTCTCGTTCAATGCACCAGAAGGGGTGTTAGTTAAAATTTCGCGCTATGCACGAAAAATTGTATTAATTATGAAATAGAAGAATAGAGATGATGTGGTTGAATGGTTACATGTCATGAGGTTGAAAGTTATTTTGTGGCTAATAAAAATTTAACAGCTATTAAGTTTTATTTTAAAATCAAGAAAATAGAATTTAGGGTCCGGAAGATATATAAAATGTCAATCAAATTCAAATATGTATATTAACGTTTAGTACAAACAAGCAAATTTAAAGAAATTTGTTTTTTTTTTCTTTCTAAAAATTCACTGCGAGAGTTTTTGCTGGTACTCGATTATATACATTTCCGCCTCTCCTCTTCAACTCTCTCTAATCTAATGGCTACAGCCAACCATCCCCACCTCCTCCGACTGGTCCTATCCTGCCGGAAAATCACAGCTCAGGTAACTCACCCTCGCACCGAATCGATCGTGGCAATGGCTTCCTCGTCGGAGCAAGAATTCATGGCCCAGTACCGGGCAAAACTCAACCGGTTCCCGAGATCCCACAACTACTGGGACGCCAAGATCGCGTCGAGGATCGGCGAGAAGCTAGGGTTCCGGCTCTAGGAGATCGGCGTGTCCGATGTCGAGATTGACACACACGAGGAGCTATTGAGGCCGATTCATCACCGGAGAATGGTGATGCCGCTGTTTGACTCGGTCAAACGCGCGGGAATAGACGTCGCCGGCGCCGAGAAGTTGGAGTTCTAGGGTTGGGTGTTCCCTTTGCCGCATTCGGGTTAGATGAATAACAGCTGATATTGTTGTAACAGGATATCATCTGAGCGGGTATTTTTGTCATTACAGTAATTATTTCTACAGAGGTGTGATACCGATGAGTTACAAGTAATCTGACTTCCAATCGGGCAATTCGTATGAGGTAATGATTGTACTGGGTTACTGGGATGGCATATCTATGCAATTGTAGGATGGCTTTAACTGATTGTACTGTACCCCATAATAGATGAACATGAAGCTACCAATTTAAGGTGGCAGTTTTATTCATAAATACATAGTGGGGATACCCACCGGTCACTCCAGGCAAAGAGCAAATCTCACCATACTGTCGATGGCCCCTTTAAATTGCTTAACCCAACCAATCAACCGAAGATTCGTGTTCGAGGCTTTGTGGCAATAAACTCAGTGCACAAGGAGTGTTCGAGCAACTTTTTCACAAATCACTCCAATCAACATCAGCATCATCTTCATCACTTCGAGCAAATGCCTAATTCATTATCACCACTTCAAATAACAACATCGTCATGTTCCAGCAAATGCCTAACTCAATATTCATCTTCCAGCACCATCATCGTCTTCAATACTCTAATCAGCATCATTATCATCTTTATCACCATCTATGTGTGTGATGGGGTATGTGTATCTGTTACGAGGTATGTGTGGGTTCTTTATGTGTGCAAGGCGATGTGTGTAGGTGTGTTATACGGGGTGGGTGGGTTCTATGGGTGTGTGCGTTATGGTTTGTGTCAAGTTGTATGGGTCTAGGTGTGTGTTACGATGTGTGTGGGTTCTCTCTGTGTGTGGGGGTTACAGTTGTGTGTGTGATTTTTTTCTTTAATTAAATTTCATGCCAGTCATCGTATTGTGATGACATGGAACAATCAACTAGAAAAGATGGTCTTGTTAATCTACTTTAAAAACATTTTTCTGTAAAAGAGAGTCATACTACTGGACTTTTAAACAGTTTTCACCTTTGGTTAGCGACATGACTGATTTGGTTCAAAAGTAGTATTTTAGGTATTGATTTGACACTTTTGAAATGTTGAGTACTTAAGTTATAAATGGATTGATACTTCATTCATAGAATTAGTGTTAACTCTTTTAATTACAAGTAATAGACTCCGGTATTGCACCGCGAGTAAGCCAAATGCCTGAAAGGAGAGAGCACACGATCCACATATAAAACTATCTCCTATACAACAAGAAATTCCTATTCTCTAAGCCTTAGAGGATTAAAGATTCATCCAACATTAAGTTTCACAATAGGCGATCCTAAACAAGACTAGGGTTGAAAGTTAGCATGGAGTGTAGCTAGATAGTTCATGTATTGTAGGTTATGCCTCATTGTTTGTACTAGGGACTAATTTCGTTAGGGTAGGACTCGAGGAGAGGAGGTTGGTAATGAAAATGATAAAATTTTAGAATTTAGGTTCCTTGTTTGCTAAATGATGAACCAAAGGTAAAAAAGGGTTAGTCAAAATATAAGGCTATTTGCGGTTGGTAGATATATATATATATATATATATATATATATATATATATATATATATATATATATATATTGTAGGTTATGCCTCATTGTTTGTACTAGGGACTAATTTCGTTAGGGTAGGACTCGAGGAGAGGAGGTTGGTAATGAAAATGATAAAATTTTAGAATTTAGGTTCCTTGTTTGCTAAATGATGAACCAAAGGTAAAAAAGGGTTAGTCAAAATATAAGGCTATTTGCGGTTGGTAGATATATATATATATATATATATATATATATATATATATATATATATATATATATATATATATATATATATATAATGGGAAGGGTTTTGGCCGGAAAACAAAAAGTTATCGGTTAGACCTTTACCATAGTGGATGATAGCATAGCAAAGATATACAACAAGAAATTCCTATTCTCTAAGCCTTAGAGGATTAAAGATTCATCCAACATTAGTTTCACAATAGGCGATCCTAAACAAGACTAGGGTTGAAAGTTAGCATGGAGTGTAGCTAGATAGTTCATGTATTGTAGGTTATGCCTCATTGTTTGTACTAGGGACTAATTTTGTTAGGGTAGGACTCGAGGAGAGGAGGTTAGTAATGAAAATGATAAAATTTTAGAATTTAGGTTCCTTGTTTGCTAAATGATGAACCAAAGGTAAAAAAGGGTTAGTCAAAATATAAGGCTATTTGCGGTTGGTAGATATATATATATATATATATAATGGGAGGGGTTTTGGCCGGAAAACAAAAAGTCCCCGGTTAGACCTTTACCATAGTGGATGATAACATAGCAAAGATGCAGACACAGCGGAATAGAGAGAAGATTTCAAAGAAAATATGGCAAAAACTAGAATCATAGAGAGAGTCTAGTTTGAGTTTTAAAATTTCAAGATGCTGGTTTAGAACGTATCAGCGTATATCTTTTTAGAAAAACTCGGGGCATGCGTTAGTTTGCAGGTTTTCAAACACCATCACTCGGCAAAAACCTTAAATGACTCGCTCCCACTTTTGTTAAATCTATTAAGATAACATTGATAGTTAAGAAAGCATAATCATTTTAAAATTGGGCAGAGTCTCTTTGAAGCCAAGTAAATGCCATATGATATTTGAGTCTTAACTATATAAAGTTGTTTCTAGTCATGCTAGACCTGAGATAATTTCTTTCAATTCATAGAATGTCTTTCACCGCTAGAACGTGTTCACCCCAGAATAATAGACAAGTTTAAAAGAGTGAGAGCTTACTTGAGAATATAGCTGATATGATTAAGGCAATAGTAGAGTTTCTTTACAGGATGCTTGAGAACATGAAGAAAAGAAGATAAGTTGGGAAATATTTTTTGAGAGAAAGTCTCTTTGATTGCTGGAATTTTTTAAGCGTATCTATAAACTGAATTCTGCCTTGATTTTATAGGCAAAGAAAAGAAAAGGTCTTTACAGGAAAAAAGAATCTATACAGCTGTCCTACTTTACATAGTGCTACTTATATATTACATTTGAAAATTGGGTAAAGCCAACACTGCTTTTACTTAAAGTCTAAAGCTTCTAAAGTAGTTCTATAAAGTAGATTCCTTCCTTCTACTTTTTCTTTACGTCTTCCATCTTGCCTTTACTTTCTTCCTGCTGCTTCTTCTTTACGTCTTCCATTTTGCCTTCAATTTCTAAAGTAGCTCTCAAGTAGATTCTTTCCGCTTTTTCTTTATGTCTTCCTCATCCTTCTTTTTTTCTAAAGTAGTTCTCAAGTAGATTCCTACTGCTAAAGTGTCTTATGTCTGTCTTCTAGTCCTTCTGTCGTCTATCTGCTTATTTCTTCATTTCTTCGGTGGAGTCACTCGAAGTAGGAGAATCTTCTATGTTGATCAGGCTATTATCTGGTCCCTGAGCATCTTGAAATAAACTGATGCTAATGTCTTGTTCTAGAGAGTCTGCGAAAAGGCTACTAGTTGTGGCTGATTTTTCTGCTTCTTTATTCTTGTCTTGTACTGCGGTATTAATGCTACCAAAAGTCTTGCTGATTAAGTCAGCAAAGGCTTCTGCTACCTGCTTTTGAAAGGCATGGGCTTATCTCTTTGCTTTCTTCTTATTCTTTTTATTTTGTTCCGTTTTACCCAAAAGGCCAGGGGTTTCAGGAATTAATTTGTCTTTACCAGATACCTGTCTATCTGGACTAGCAGTTCTTTCTCCCGAACTAGAGGGATTTTCAGAGATTTTGAGTAAACCTTCAACTTTGACAGGGTTTGATAAGTCTTCACCAGTTACCTGTTTGAACTGGACTAGGAGTTCCTTTTCCTGAACTCAAAGATTTTTCAGTAATTTTGAGCAAATTACCAGCTCTAACAGGATTTGATTTATCTTTACCGGAAGCCTGTGAATCCAGATTAGCTATCTCTTTTGTCCCCGAGATAGTGGGTTAGGACAACTGGTGTTTGGAAAGAAGATTGGTGTATTTATTTTTCCGGTCGTTGGCTTCTAATGCTAATACTTGTATATGGGTTTTAAGTTGGGTAATTTGCTGGTCAAAATTTGCCTTTTCTAAAGCTAAGTGGCCTGTCCTACTTTTTAAAATGTTAAAATGCCTAATAAGTGTATTGCAGTTTTGACAATCTGCATTACTATCTGAAGAAGAAGAAGAAGAAGATTCTTAACATTCTGGACAAATATAGTAATTTGCCCCATAATGGGTTTGCATAAGGGTATGCGCTTCAGAAAATGTAATAGTTCCTTTGTACCACGGTTGGGGGTGATTTCCTACACCTCCTACCATCGCCTCTGGAAAATGTTTATAAATGCCTGGAATGGCACCTTTAAAAACATAATAAAATTATACTTCTTAGTTTCTCTAAGTTTATGAAAAGGGTCAAATACACGTAGGTACCCTGAAACTACCACAAAGTCTCACTTGAGGGTCTCAAAGTTTAATTTTTACACATAAGGGCCTGTAACTCCAAATTTGCAACAAGTAAGGGCATCCGTCTAAATTCCTAACGGTTCAACTCTTTCCGTCAGGAGCATTTTTGGGAACTCAAAGTGGCACCCGCACCGCACCGTGGAGACCCCCAGCTCAAACTCCGGCCACGCACACGCCACCGGAGTCGCCATCGACGCAAAACCGCCGGCCATCGCCGTGAACCACCGGCCATCACCAGCGCCGAAGCGCCGAAGCAGATACAACATCTCAACAAAAGAGAGAGAGAGAGAGAGAGAGAGAGAGAGAGAGAGAGAGAGAGAGAGAGAATAGAAGACGCAGCAGCGCCACCATCGGACTCGCGCCGTCACCACTGTGACCAGCGATAGCGCTAATCACCATCGTCGCGTCGCTACCAGCTTCCAAATCAACGTCACCGTTCTGAGCCACCGCAGCCACAGGAAAAGCGTCGCTGTTGTCCACCACAACCGACGGCGACCGTTGCCGGCCCAGACTGAGCTTGCTGTCACTGCCAGCTGCAGCTCCGCCAGGGAGCAGGCAATCAGCGGTGGGCCATCAAAATCCAGTCTACCTGCACAGCGCCGGCTAAGTCTGTGTGCGGCTCTACCGCATGATCCGATCGATGTTTCTTCCATCCGTCGCCAGATCATCAATCTCCTCTCCGGCCAGATCGTGGCACCAGCCAATGTCATCACCACCGAGACGGGTAGTGCCCTCGCCGCCGTGCCAATAAGGCCACCAGTTGTACCCGATCTACTTCCAAAGGCCATGGATTGGTATGAGTGAAACAATGCCAATTTTAGGGTTCCAAATATTAATAGATCAGGGTTCTAAAAATCAAGGGATTTTACAATAAAAAATTAAAAATGAGTTCCCAATAATGCCCCTGACGGAAAGGGCTGAACCGTTAAGAATTTAGACGGATGCCCTTACTTGTTGCAAATTTGGAGTTACAGGCCCTTATGTGTAAAAATTAAACTTTGAGACCCTCAAGTGAGACTTTGTGGTAGTTTCAGGGTACCTACGTGTATTTGACCCTTATGAAAATAATTGGCTAAAGCATTAAGGACGTTTACAAATCACCCATTGTCTTTCTTTAAAAAAGATTGCCACAAATTATCTAAAAGGGCCTTTTGGTCATCAGGAAAAGATCCTATTTTAAGGTTTTTAATTTGAAATCTTGAGCCTACGTGGATTATTTCTAAATTGTTACCATCAAAATTTATCCTACTTTTACCTCTATCAATAAAGCTAGTATAAAGAGAAGGAAATACCGGATTTGTTTGGTTTAATTGGGGTCTGAAACTAGTGGTCTGAGTGAACCTGTTCTGAGAAGATGATGCCATCTGTAATTAAAACAAGAAACTTGTCTAATTCTACTGCTAATTGTATGGGGTTATCTTAAGATAAAATCTTTCTAGATAATAAATCAGCAATAGAATTATTTACTCCTTTGACATGCTGCCATTCTATTTTATCTATTCTATAATTACTTAAAGATGTCATAAACTTTAACCATCTATTTGTATATCTAGAGTCTTTGTTTTTGTTGTATCTAACTATGGCTTCACAGTCTGTTCTAATACAGAATTCATGTTTTGAAATTAAAAGAGCTTTGAAATGTTTTAATGGATAAACTATTGTTATTAATTCATAATCTAAGCTTATTAAATACTGATTATTTTCTTTGTACTTACCACTGGCATATCTACAAATTCTTTCTTCTTTCTTATGACTGTATTTACTAGGTTTGCAGTATAAGACTGCTCCACATCCTTCTTTACAATCATATGTTTGTATAATTAAATAATCTGTATCTAATGGTAGGTGTAAATCAGGAAGTTGTTTTACTCTATTTTTTATCTCTTTAATTAATTTAATATCTTCTACGTTAAAATGTCTCTGACATGTTTTACGAGTTTTGTTATATAAGGGACCTAATAATTTACTAAGGTCTTTAAAATACATTCTAGCTTGATTTACTAGTCCTAAAAAGGCTTGTATTTGTTTAAGTCCTTCTAATTTATCTGGAAAGTCTAGAATCTTTTTAGCTATATGTTCTTGTAGCTTAATTTTGCCATTTCCTATTTCCATTCCTAAAAACTTGACAATAGTTTTAAACAATTCTATTTTCTTTTTACTTAAAATTAAACCATATTTTTCAAAAAGCTTAAAGGCTAGATCTAAATGTGCTATATGTTCAGTATCATTTTTACTACATATCAAAATATCATCTATGTAAACTAGAATAAAATCATTTTATGGTCTAAAAATATCATCCATTTTTCTTTGGAATATACTAAAGGCTGTCTTAAGCCCAAAGGGCATAACAAGCCACTCATATAATCCTTTTGGAGTAATAAATGCGGTCCATCTGGTGTCTTCTGGCCACATTTTAATTTGATAAAAACCTGACTTGCTATCAAATTTACTAAAAAATTTCTTTCCATGTATCTTACTTAACAAAAAGGTTTTATTAGGAATATTATAACTATCATCTCTAATATTATCATTCAACCTTCTGTAATTTATTGCCATTATACTTTTGCCCCTTAGTATTTCAGCATGATTTCTAACTATAAATGCCGCTGATCTATGTGGGCTATTACTTGGTTTAATTACTTTTAATTTTGTTAATTCTTTTATGTGCATTTTAAAGTCTTCCGCGTCTAGACTACTTGCTTCTATATTGGCTGTTTTGACTATATAATCAGGATTTATGATATCTAGTTTATTTTATTTAAATCTCATCTTTTAATGGGGTCTTCTCCTATGAAAGGTAATTTATCTATTGCTCTAATTATATCTGATTTGTTATAAAAATGGTTTATTAAATTATAATTAACCTTTTCTTGATTATAAATATCAAGATTTATATTATTAGAGTCTTCTATATCTAGATCTTCTAATTCTTCTATATGTAAACATTCATCTATATGAATAGAATCTATATTTGTTAGGCAACAATTTGTTTTTCCTAAACTATATTCATCACAAATTTTATTTTATCTTTTATTTAGTTTATCTGTTAATAATTTACTATGCCCACCACGCTTCTGAACGTACTCTGAGAGTGTATCTATATTAATAGGTGTTTGGGTAGAATTCTGTGCTAGTTGGACGTAGTCTCTAGATATTATTAAAAGATTATTTTGGTCTAAGAGAAAATTAATGCCTACAATTATATTTCTTTCATTATGATTTACTGGTGCACAAAAGGCTGATTTTAAATAATAAGGGTTAGACTGAGTATTGCATTGAGTTAAGAAGGTAAGGGTTGCATTATTAATATAATTTAAGTATTTTATGGGTGTATTAGAAAAACCTACTCCAGTTACGGGTGTATCAAAGGTTTTTATGTAATTAGGATTAATGATGCTTGGGTCTATTACCGTAAGTGTACAACCTGTATCTATAATAGCATTAGTTTCTGAAATCTGATTATAATGTTCTACTTGTACTCTTATAGTGATTAAATTGCCAAATCTATCAGTAGTACAAAATTTTTCTATATTAAAACCTTCGGTCGTCTGTAATAATTGTTTGTTTGTATGATTAACTATTTCTATATTTTGCTAATCTTTTATTTCTAGAATTTCATGTTCTAGTTGGGAAGTTTTTTGTTCTAGGTATTCTAACCTTCTGCTTACATTTTTATCATAATATACTTTGTCTATATTAGTTTTTGTTGTATCTATGGGTTTATATATTTCTATATTGAATTTTTTTCTTTAAACATTTATTACAGGCTTCTTTATAGCATAATTGACATTTGCATCTTACTTTTATTGCAGGGAACCAATTACATAAATAACAAGGTTGTGTATCTAATCCTTTTCCTATTTCCCATTCATGGGTACAAACATCTTCTATATTAAGATTTGCTAAAGGTGGTTTAAACATAAGATTATAAATATTAGAATCTCTTAAAGAATTTATAAAATTGTCTAGTTGGTTTGTGGTTTCTACCGGAAAATTTTCTTCATCTTCACTATCTTTATTTTCTATTTGTCTTTCATCTGAATATTCTTCTATAGATTTTATACTATATATGCTTTCAATATCGCTAAGTGTTTCATCTACTTCTAACATGTCTTCATTAGTATGATTTCCTATTAAAGCCTTAAAGTTTCTACTATTATGTTTGCTAGGACAACTTGAACTCAAATGGTCTGGTTCTCCACAGGAAAAATATGTTATCTTATTTTTATAAATTCTAGTATTATCATATTTTCTAACATGTCTAGGGTTGAGAAAATGTTTCTTGCATGGCTTTTTCTTAAGTAATAAGTGTTTCTAGGTTGTTTCTTAAAGTGTTTTCTAGTGTATTTGGGTCTAGATTCTTTTTGGCCATAATGCTGAGGTGTATATATTTCTTTACAGAAACTTATCTCATTTTTAAGCTGTCTAGCTATTTGTATGTTGGTACATTCTGCCACTAATTCTTTTATTACTTCTTCAAAAACTCCTCCTAATCATGGTATGTAATCAACACTATTTTTTAAAATAGTATATTTATTTAAAATTTCTTTTCCTAAAGCTCCTGGTAACTTGTTTAAAAATTTTACTATTACTGTTTCATTCCATATATTGCCACTTTGTGATGCATAGTAATAAAATTCTTGCATAAATGGTTTAATATTATGCCAGCTATAGAGATGTACTTGTTCTAGTTTTCTAGCTGCTTCGTCTTGTAGTAGAGTATCTCCTGTATTAGGGTTTTGTCCTGTTAAAATTAAATGTGTGGTATTGACAAAATTATAAGGATTAGGGCCTAAGTCTGCCAGTTCTTTTAAATCATTTGGATATCTATTCTTCCATTCATCAAAATTTGCTTTGGTTATATGTCCTAGAAATTGTGTCATATATCTAATCATTTCTTCACATGTACTAATGTTATCAATTTGTTTTGTCATGAAATTAGCTACGGCTGAGTCTTTCCATACTTGTATATAATTATTACGTTGTTGTGGATCTACGGAAGTTATATTTAGAATGAAAGGGTCTGCTGCCTTTTGTATCTTAAAGGTTTGTTCTAAAGGATGTTTTTTTACCTCTGGGCCTATAATTAGGTTTTCCATAATTTATATTTTCATTTTCTAGTTTACCACTTATTCTAGGAAGATTTCCATAGTGATATTGTGGTCTTTCTGGTTGAGTTGTTTAAAATCTACTATTACTATTATTATTTGTTGTTCCTGAACTACCTCCTTCTTCCATTAGCACATAAGGTGTCTCATGGACTAGATTAAATTTTTCTTTAGTATTTGCAATCTGAGAAGTATTAGATGTTGTTTCGTACGATTTATCATCTATATCTTCAATGATACTACTGTCATTTATTAAGCTATTTATATTCTGTTTAGTAATTTCTCTATCTTTAGATTCTTTATATTCTTCTTTTATAATACTAGTTGTAGTATTTCTTTCTTCTAGGTTAGAAATATCTAAAGAAGATGTTGTATTATAGTTTTCTTTAAAATTTGCTAAAAATTCTCTTCTTCTAGCTGAGTTGACATCTGTCTAAGCTGTTTTATGCTAATTATTATCATTTAATTATTTATTTAAAGATTTAATTTTTTGATATCTAGATATTTGAGAATATTAAATTCTTTTAGCCTATTCTTCATCATTTTCTTGAATATCTGAGCTATTATTTGCTTCTATGTAGTTAGAAAATCTAACAGACATTCTTCCTGATGTATTCTTATACCATAAGCTATATGTGGGAACTATACTACTACTTGAACTATTTCCTAGCATTTTATCAACTTGCCTTTCTTGGCCTGAATTTTCTAAAGGCTTTACTTGGTATGGGGGTAAGAGTTTAATTCCTCTATTTATTATAAATTTTGCAGTATCTTCTATGCTTAACTTATATCCTACTTGACTACTTTGTGTTAATTTGCCTATAAAAGTGGTACAAATTAAAAGGTTCTTGTTGAAAATTCTCATATCCTCTAGTCATAATTTTAATTTTAATGTTGTTAACAAAGTCTCTAGTATTTATACTAAAATCTGGTGCACAATAAAATATGCCACCATTGTTGTTCATATCTACTTCTATAGCTCCTATTATTGCTTGTTCACTAGAGAATCTATCGTCTATTATAGCTAAGAATACTTTAGCTCCTCTATCTCTTCTAGTTAATCCTTTTATGCCTATTACTATTAATCCCATATGAGTTAAGTTAAAATCTCCTCTAACTAATTCTTGTTCAGAATCTGGATGGATTAAATTTACGCTTACTACGTCTTCTCCTATACATCTATTTTGTGTTTCTCTATAATGCATAAACAATCTTGTTTGGCTTATAGTAGCGTTGATATAATATTTGTGGAGAAATTAAGTCTAATCTATTTTGTCTAAATTGTTCAATTTGTCTATCTATATCTATTATTTGTTCTAGTGAGGCTATAGGTGCAGGTGGATTTCTAAATAACCTAAGAACTCTATTTCCTACTGTATTTTCATTTCTTCTTCTTGTCTCAGTAGCTAATACTTATGTTCTATTTCTATCTTCTATGTTTCCTCTTCCTAAAATGTGCCTACTGTTGTTTCTTATCATAGACTAAAAATTTCCAATTGTTTGTGGTCTTACTAGTTTTGGGTTTGTCTATAATAATGTTATCTAATTTTTTGCATAAATTCTCTATATCTAAGCCACCATCGTTTTCTTTATTTTTTTTTTATTTTGTTCTAATCTATTTATTCTTTCTAAACAAGTTATGAGTAACATTATAATAATATTATTTTGTTTTCTATTTATTAAATCGTTAGGGGTTCCTAGCATTATTTTAGATATATCTTCTGAAGGAGTTAGATATTTGTTGCGTTCTACAAAGACTTGTTTATAATCTATATTTTCTTCGTAATCTTTTGAACTATTCATTTGTATTCTAAACCTTGTATTTTAAAGTAATGTCTTAAATTATCTTCTAACTTATTATTCTGTTTTTCTAAACTTTCTATTCTAAGTTTAAATTTATCTAGTTCTTGTTTGTATTCTATAAATTGCTTATTTATTTTTTCTAAAAGTATTTATGCTTTAGTTTCTATTTGTTTTGGTTTTTCTATAATTTGATTGAAACTGTCTTTTATATAATCTAGATTTTCTCTAATTATTTTTAGACTTTTTGTATCTGTTTGTAAATTTAAATAATCAAGTTTATTTATAGACATGAAAACTATATTCCTCTTAAGGTGTTGTCTAGATTAGCCGGTGCTTCTTCATTCCATGGATAATCATTGTCACCATCTTCATTATAAAGATTTAAATAATCTTCATAATCATTGTCTGATTCTAATTCTAATTGTAAAGTAGACATATTATTTATTATTTCTGTAGATACCTCTAAGGTTTCTAGGGAATTTTGTTCTTCTCTTAATCTAATTCTTCTATGAAACTCACTATAGTAGAGTGAATTATTGTGTTGATCTGTAAGATATATATAAAAACCTATAAGGTGTTGAAAAAAGATATCAAAATCTTCTAGCAATGCATCTAAATTTAAAAAATATCTGATATAGAAAGATAAAGGAATTATATAATAGCGTAATGGAATCTGTGTCTATAAAATGTTTTATTCTATTGTTTGTGAAGTCTATTGTTTCTATAATAGTGAAAAATTTATTAAAAGTGTCTAAAATATCGGAAGTTGTCTATGGACTAAGATCAAAATTATTAACCATTTCTTCAAAATTAAAAGGTTCTTGATATCTATCTGACACTAAAGTCCTACTATGATGCCAATCTAGTTCTAAATTCCGATTATTCATTTATCTTCTTTCTATAGAAGTGCTTGTTGATATTTCTCCTAGAATTTGTCTAATATACTGATTATGATATCTAAGATTGTTTTCTTGATCTATCAGAACTATATGGTGTCTTAAGAGTTTTTCTAAATATTCGTTCATTCTGGTGCGAGTAAAATAGTCTAGATTTACAAAGTATCTAAGATAAGTAGCAAGAGGATTTCTAACAAGTCTAAATCTACCAGAGTCTAAATTAGCTTTAATTCTATCATTTGTATAATTTATGAAATTTAAAGTAGAATAATATTCATTAAATTCTACAAAATCTACTTCATATTCTTCATTGTCTTCTGTATAAGAGCTGTAAAATGTAGGATTTGCTGGACGTCTATTCATGAAAATCTTTGATAAAAAGGGGCTACTTGCTCTGGGTTACTTCGACGTTATCCTTGATAATTATCTCTTCAGAAGCCAAGGAACATACATAGCAAAGATGCAGACACAGCGGAATAGAGAGAAGATTTCAAAGAAAATATGGCAAAAACTAGAATCATAGAGAGAGTCTAGTTTGAGTTTTAAAATTTCAGGATGTTGGTTTAGAACATATCAGAGTATATCTTTCTGGAAAAACTCAGGGCATGCGTTAGTCTGCAGGTTTTCAAACGCCATCACTCGGCAAACAACCTTAAATGACTCGCTCCCACTTTTGTTAAATCTATTAAGATAACATTGATAGTTAAGAAAGCATAATCATTTTAAAATTGGGCAGAGTCTCTTTGAAGCCAAGTAAATGCCATATGATATTTGAGTCTTAACTATATAAAGTTGTTTCTAGTCATGCTAGACCTGTGATAATTTCTTTCAATTCATAGAATGTGTTTCACCGCCAGAGCATGTTCACCCCAGAATAATAGACAAATTTTAAGAGAGCGAGAGCTTGCTGGAGAATATAGCTGATATGTTGAAGGCAGTAGTAGAGTTTCTTTACAGGATGCTTGGGAACATGAAGAAAATTTGGGAAAGGTTTTTGAGAGAAAGTCTCTTTGATTGCTGGAATTTTTTAAGCGTATCTATAAACTGAATTCTGCCTTGATTTTATAGGCAAAGAAAAGAAAAGGTCTTTACAGGAAAAAAGAATCTATACAGCTGTCCTACTTTACATAGTGCTACTTATATATTACATTTGAAAATTGGGTAAAGCCAACACTGCTTTTACTTAAAGTCTAAACCTTCTAAAGTTTTTCTAAAGTAGTTCTATAAAGTAGATTCCTTCCATCTACTTTTTCTTTACGTCTTCCATCTTGCCTTTACTTTTAGCACAAATTCTTGAATTCTCAAATCAATCTTCTATTGTCGTATTCCCAGGAAATTCTTGGTGCACAAGTGGAATCTTCACTCCTCTAGAACAAAGTCAAACTTTGTACAACAATCCTTCTCTCACTAGCACATAAAAACCTAACTTTAGTGACCTTTCTCCTTTACACCGCACCCTCCATCTAATTATCTCTTATAACCTTTCACGTCGTTCAGGCTCTTATGCTACTTTTACCTACCACGACATTGTGCTTCTTACCCACTTTATTCGAGGATCCCCTTTAAATCTTGCTGGAATAATTATTCTAATTATGGCTACCGGCAAAAGCAAAAATCATGTTCATCTTCCCTTTGGTCTCCTTCTCACTAAGGTTTTTTAATACTTCAAAGTTCCCCTCTCAACATCTGTTTCAAAATGCGTCCCTATTCCAAGCACTTACATCCTTCACATTACTTTCCTTCGTTGCGGTGGTTTTACCCTTAGAACTAACCCCGTTACCAATGCTTGTTCTCTTTAGTGGGCGGCACCACCTGAGTTAACTCATGATCATGCCTCCCACTATATACCATCCCAGCCCACTGACCCTTCTTCCTCTGCATCGCATCAGCCCGCTGACCCTTCCTCCTCTGCACCACCTCAGCCTGCAAAACCTTCATCTTCTGCACCTCATCAGTCCACACCACCTCACCCTTTTGAACCCAGTTCTTTTGTACCACCTCCGCCCCTTGATCCCCTTTTTTATTCCACTAACTGATTTTTCCAGCATTAGTTTTAACGATTTTATGTCTTCTGACACCTCCGAACAACTCTCTCATCTCTCCAACACCGTTTCCCTCAAACTCGAACCCCAAACTACTATGGCCGCTTCTATCACCACAAATCAGATTGCTCATCTTGACCATCTCTCTGCTCTTCAGCGGTCTTCAAACCAGCTTCTCTCAAATCAAATTAATTTTCACAATATGTTAAATGATCTCATTTCTAACATTGCATCCCTTCCCTTTAACCACACTCCCATTTTGGATCGTTTGACCCGCATGCAACAAGATCTGCTATGACAGCATAAAGCTGCATGCACTTCATGCCAATCGTCGGCGAGCTTATCTCTCTATGAGTGTCCTGACTGAGCAGAACCGCTTCTTGGCGCATCAAATCTTTGATCAATCGCACGGGTTTTACGTCACTCATCCCGACGTCTTTCTATCTCATCATGGAGGAACTGAAGGCGAACAGTGGTTTTTCAGTCCGAACCTCCCTTATAATCCCCCCATGCCTCGGTCGCCTGGTGTGGTAGAAGTTGTTGAAATACCCACTTCTGACCTTCCCTCAGCTCCAGATCCTTCTTCATCTAATCACGGTGGACGTCGCAGACGTTAGATTTTTTTTGTTGGTTACTTTTCCCTCTTTTTGATTTGACCAAGGGGGAGAAAACATTATTGTACTTAAATTATTGAACTAATTGCTGGATTTTTTTGGAATTATTAAATAGTTCATAGTTCGTAAATTGTTTGCTCTTTGTTAATGATTATTTGATCCATGGATGTTAGATTAATATTTTGTCATCATAAAAAAGGAGGAGATTGTTGACTTTAATAGTCTAGATTTATTATTTTGATGATTCCAAAATTTACTGCTCTAACACTAATCTAACAATGCCACTAAGTATATGATTTTAGGACCAATTATAACGTCGAATATTCTTTGGTCAAAGATTTGGACTTGGACTTGGACTTGGACGACTTGGACTTAGAGTTGAGGACTTTATTTTTATCTCGCTTTCGTGAAATTAATCTAAAGCCACGTCTTCTTGAAGATCTTCCAGAAAATAAGAAAAGAACAAACCAAGAAGTATTCATCTTGAAAGGCTTTTCATTTGAAGGAAAATGTATTTCATTCGAATGAATCCTTCAGTCTTTGCTTATCCGATTTTAAAATCGTTTTCATTCGAAGCAAAATTGTTTTAGTCGAAGCAAAAGTTTTCATTCGAAGTAAACACTTTCCAGTCGAAGCAAAACTTTTCATTCAAAGCGAACACTTTCAAGTCGAAGCAAAATTTTTCATCTGAAGCAAAACATTTCCAGTTGAAGCAAAAGTTTTCATTCGAAGCAATACATTCCCAGTCGAAGCAAAACTTTTCATTCGAAGCAAACATCATTAGTCGAAGCAAAAGTTTTCATTCGAAGCGAACACTTTCTAGTCGAAGCAAAACTTTTCATCCAAATCAAACACTTTTCATTCGAAGCAAAGAAGTTTCCATTCGACTGAATCTTTCAATAGCTACAAAATATCTTAGCCCTTCCATTTGATTCGAATGAATCTTGGATTCATTCCATCAAATTCTTCAAATATGTTTTTGCAACTATTTCCTTCTACTGATTTTATTCATTCATTCGAATGAATCTCTGTGTCATCCCATTATCTACTTTTCAACGATCATATTCCTTCCTAGTATAAAATGGACTCTTAGAGAATTTATTACTTACTTCTTTTGATCTCTGAAAAATCTTTCATACTCTTCTCCAAAAGACTCTCTCATCTTATTCATTTATCTATTCTTTGAGTGAGTTCATCTTTGAGATATTGAATAACATGCTTTTTGGTTCAGTTCTTAAGGGTTTCAGATCTTTCCACTTAAGAAAGCTTAGCTTTGTTGTTTTCATTGTAATATCTACTCATAAAGGAGTGTGTATTGTATTTCAATTGTAATCCTTTTTTTAATTGTAATAGCTGGAAACCTTGAAGGGTTTCAGATCTGTATTGTGGTTTGAGCTAGCACCCGAAGCTAGCTGTTTAGTGAAAGGCTCGAGTAAGTCTCCCTTGTGTGGAGTGCTCGGGCACTGGACGTAGGCAGGTGGGGCTGAACCAGTATAAATTCTTGTGTCGATCTGTTTTTGTCACCTATTCACCCCCCCCAGGTGCATTTAGGGACCTACAAGGTGGGCTTGCCGGCGTGGTCAGGTTGGCGGCGGCTGCACGGTGGTTGGGGGAGAGGGGAGGCTGCAGATCCGGTAGGAAGAAGAAAGAGAAAGATAGGGTTGAGGACTTTTATACATTAGATTTAGCGACCGCGACCTCGGTCGCTAAATGCGGTCGTTAACTTTAGCGACAACAAAGCGGTCGTTAAAGTTAGTAACTGCTAAACGGTAGCCAAAACCGGTTGCTAACTTTTAGCGACCCAAGTTGTGGTCCCTAATAAACTGCACCATTTTTTTTTTGGCCCTGCCAAATTTTGTTAATACTAAGCGACCGTGAGTAGTAGCAGTTAGGGGTGAACACGGTTCGGTTTGGGGGTCAAACGATAAATCGAACCGTTACCCCTCGATTTGGGAAATTATGAACCGAACCAAACAAAACACTATCGGTTTAAACGGTTTGATTTGGGTTCGGCTTAGTCGGTTTGAATCGATTTGCCCACTCAAAGCCGTTGTTCCTTTGCACACTACTAATTGAAGTTATATTTTTTTCTAAATTGCGTATAATCTTGTTTCATTCTATATATAAGTTCTCATTGATGAATGAGGATGAATGAGTAAAGATAAACTAGATATTGGTCACAAAATTTATGTGTTCTAAGTGTTGTTAATATTTTCGTTTCTTTTAACTTTCAAGATTTATTTATTTTTGGATTTACTTAGTACCCTATATGTGTAATTATCAATAGAATGTTACTAAATATAGATTAACATATCATAGGTCGGTTCGGTTCGGTTTGGAATCAGTTTAAAAAATGTGAACTATGAACCAAACCAATACAAACCAAGGTCGGGTTGAGAAATATGAAACCGAAACGTTAAGATCTTCAGACGGTTCGGATTGGATTGATTCGGTTTGAGCAGTTCGGATCGGTTTGATACTCACCCCTAGTAGTAGTCGCTAATGCGGTCACTAAGTTATGATTTAGCGACAGCCCTTCTTGGCAGTCACTAAATGCAGTCGCTAAAGATCCTGTTTCTTGTAGTGTTTAGATGGTGGTGGGGAGAGAGCATTTGGAGTTTTGATGGTGTAATGCAATATGATTGAACAAACAGACGATGTGGATGCCACGAAAGAGTTTGATGCGAACCATTCTTGTGCTCTAAATTTGACATTAACGCACGAAATTGATAATCTTGCCATTAATTGGTAAATTATGTGCAAATTATAACTTTAGGACGTTGACCTTCAAAGTTTAGATCCAAGGATGTTTCCCGCACATAATCCTGAAGTGCAAAGTTTTATACGTAACAAATCGTGTCGTCTATTTTTATATATTAACTGTGCGAGATCTAACAATAAAAGAACTTTATGAATTTTAATTTTTAAACTTAATAATTAGTATAATTAGCTAAAGTTTGTGACTTGTCCTAGAGCAGACAAGAGGAGTAAGACTTGAAAATTGAAACTACAATCGGAAGTGTTAAGAACTGTCTTTCTCTAATCTCCACATTCTGCAAATTGTTCTTGGGCATGGAGAAGCATCTTGGTTGAAAGACACATATTGAAATTAGGGCTAATATATCTATATGGGAAGACCTTTGGATCCCGCATACATTTGGCAACCTGGAATCCTTAGTGCCCACCACAAGCTTTGATGAAGATATTGTTAGTGATCTCATTAAAGATGGAGAATGTGATATATAAGTGCTTATTGATTTATTCTCCTCTGACTTGGTCTACAAACATCTTGCAATCCACATTTATGCTTGCATCTTGAGTAGTAAAGTTGGTTTAGGGAGCTACGAACAAAGGCAATTTTCAGTTGCCTCAGCATACCTTACCCTTTATCATAAACAAATGGGGTCTTACATTCAAAAGCTCAGCTATCAGTTCAACAGAATATATTTCCTCCGCCTTCATGGAGAAAGGTCTGGGCATTCCAATCAAATAGATCTTCCTTGTATCACAAGCGTCCTGGGGACGACTGTCCTGACAGTCCAATTTTAGTCATTTACTACATAACAAAGAAACAAATCTTTGTCCTCTTTGTGGCTTCTTGCTTGAAACTGTGGACCACGTTTCCTTTGGGTGCCCACAATGTCCGACCGTTTGGCTTGGTCTAACCGTAGGGATTAGAACCAACACCATAGGAGGCTCTTCAAAGATTCGCGATTCCGTGGAATGCTAGACCCTCAGATCAATGTCAAACGATTAGTAATACCATTGATATATATATATATATATATACCAGTTTAATTGGGGTCTGAAACTAGTGGTCTGAGTGAACCTGTTCTGAGAAGATGATGCCATCTGTAATTAAAACAAAAAACTTGTCTGATTCTACTGCTAATTGTATGGGGTTATCTTAAGATAAAATCTTTCTAGATAATAAATCAACAATATAATTATCTACTCCTTTGACATGCTGCCATTCTATTTTATCTATTCTGGTTCCGTTGCATTAAGAATATCAGAGAGACTCTGTAGACTCTCTAGAACAAGACATTAGCATCAGTTTATTTCAAGATGCTCAGGGACCAGATAATAGCCTGATCAACATAGAAGATTCTCCTACTTCGAGTGACTCAACCGAAGAAATGAAGAATAAGCCGATAGACGATAGAAGACACTTACTTTAGCATAAGGAATCTACTTGAGAACTACTTTAGAAAAAAAGAAGGATGAGGAAGACATAAAGAAAAAGCGGAAAGAATCTACTTGAGAGCTACTTTAGAAATTGAAGGCAAAATGGAAGACGTAAAGAAGAAGCAGCAGGAAGGGTGGTGGCATTAAGATGAATGCTTACGCCATTTAAATAAGTCTCGAGAAAGGCTGTGGCAGTGGAGTTATACGACATGTTGACGTAGAACATGCGTATCAAATAGGGATAGTATACAGATGGAGTAGTAAGAAGGGACTCACACCCCATGCGCTCAAAAAAGGGCGTGGTACCAAGTTATGCCATAAGCTCAAGATCACAAGGACGACCAGGAACAATCTCCCGACTTGCAAAATTTGTATAAAAGTTTACTTGGTCGGCAGCGGTTTCAAAAAAATAGGGTAGATGAAGAATTTCGGTAGGTGATATATAGGGACATATGGGTGGAGGACCGGTGGGTGGAAGAGTAGAAGAGGAGGAATGAGCATTAGTACCTGGAGTATTTGAGGTAGCAATGGATGGTGGATTGGCTGGATCAGCGGAGGGAGTGGGTGCAACAGGAATAGCAATACGTGTGCTGCGATGAGAGGGAGCAGGCAGGACTTTAGGTTCACTGTCAGTATCTTCTTGTAAGCAGAGGCGACAACGGTTACGAGGGTAGCGTGGATGCATCCATAGCCAGAATAGTGGAAAAAGATAAGTGAGAGAAGTGTGAAAAAGTTGAAAACGAGATAAAGAGATGTGACACTGTAAAAAGTAAACAGTGAAAAAGGAGGGGTTTAAATAGGCGAAAGTTTTCATTCGACTGAAAAAAGGTTTTCATTAGATCGAAAAGGGCAGAAAGGTAAAGGCACTAAAAAGTTTCAGTTTCATTCGACTGAAACACTTTTCATTCGAATGAGAACTTTTCATTCGAAGGGAAAGTTGTTTCCTTCGACTGAAAATTCCAGGAGCGAAAAAGAAGATAGATTTATTCGACTCAAAACTTTCAAGTCGACCGAAAAGATTTTATTTGAAGAAAATGTCATTTCCTTCGACTGAAAAGAACAGATGAAAGCGAAATGATTTTTTTAAAAAAAGACACCTAGCCTTGATCACACATTCCTAAGCGACGACAAGGGGAACACAAACTTGATACAGATAAAGGTTTTGTAAAAATATTTGCAAGATGATCTCCCGAACTACTTTCTTAAGTTCTATTAATCATTTCTAAACGCTGTCTCTGAGAAAGTGGTGACAGATATCGATGCGCTTTGTGCGAGAGCGTTGAACATGATTTTTACTAATATCAATAGCACTATTACTATCGCACATAATATGAATATTATCTAAGGAAACACCAAAATCCCATAAGGTTTGACGCATTCAAAGAACGTGGGAACAACAACTACCAGCTGTAACATATTCCGCCTCGGCTGTGGAAAGCGCTACAAATGTCTGTTTCTTACTATTCCAAGACATAAGTGATTTATCAAGGAATTGACAAGTATCATTGATGCTTGTACGATTAACAAGACATCTGGCATAATCAGAATCAGAAAAACCCACTAAATCAAGGGAAGAATTTTACAGATATTAAAGACCTAAATTTACCATCTCGGAAAGATATTTAAAAATGCGTTTAACTGAGGTAAGGTGAGATTTTTTGGGATAGGCTAGAAAACGGGCACAAATACATACGCTAAACATGATGTCAGGCCTAGAGGCGGTAAGATAAAGCAAACTACCAATCATACCACAATAAACTTTGTAATCAGTATCTTTACCATTTTCATCTTTAACAAGATTTACACTGGGAGATATAGGAGGACCTCTAGGTTTAACAATATCCATACCAAACCTTTTCAAAAGTTCCCGCGTGTACTTTGACTGATCGATGAAAATTACTTCTTTTGATTGCTTGATTTGGAGACCGAGTAAAAAAGTGAGTTCTCTCATCATGCTCATCTAGAATTCCCTGCGCATATTTTCAGCTAACTCTTGGCACAGTTCATCGTTAGTTAATCCAAAAATGATATCATAAACATAGGTTTGAACAATAAGAATATGCAAATTTCTAGATTTAGTAAAACGAGTAGTATCAACTTTCCCACGAAAGACTCCATGATCAATGAGAAAGCTGCTTAGAAGATCGAACCAAGCTCAAGGAGCTTGTTTAAGACCATACAAAGCCTTTTTCAATTTAAAAACATGATTGAGGTACTTTTCATTTTCAAAACCGGGAGGTTGTTTAGCAAAAACTTTCTCCTGAATGACCCCATTCAAGAAGGTACTTTTCACGTTAATTTGAAAATTTTGAAATTGATAGGACATGAAAATGCCAAGAGCATTCGGATAGCTTCAAGTCGAGCTACAGGGGCAAAAGTTTCGTCAAGATCAACCCCTTCAACTTGATTGTATCCTTGGGCTACTAGTATAGCCTTGTTTCGAACAATATGGCTATCTTCATCAAGTTTGTTTTGAAAAACTCACTTGGTGCTAATAACTTTTTGTTGAACTAGAGGCGAGACTAGAGACCAGACATCGCTTCTTTCAAATTGATTCAATTCCTCTTGCACGGCAAGGATCCAACCATCATCTTTAAGAGCCTCATGAATATTTTTAGGCTCAATTTGAGAAAGAAAAGTGAAATTAGCGCAGAAAAGATTTACTGAAGATCGGGTAGTTACCCTACGCTCAGCATTACCAATTACTTGCTCCCTCGGGTGGCTAGAGGAATATCTCCAGCTCTTGGGAAGCGGTTGAGTTTAGGTATTTTCTTTGTAGGATGAAGTTGAGCTTTCTCCTTCATTTGAGGAAATATCTAACTTATTGAAGTTGAGGGGAAGGTCCTCGCTGTCATCATCTGCATGCTTACTTGGATTTTCAATATTAGACTCTTCAAATACAACATGCATCGATTTTTCAACATCAAGGATCTTACGATTATAAACTCTATATGCTCTACTCTTCATGGAATGCTTACTTTAATTTTATTTTTCTTTTTGGAATGATGTCACAATTGTTGGGGGCATTATTTTTTTTTTCATAAATTATCTAAATTAAACGATTGAATTCCCTGTTCTTGATAATCATATGTGCTTGCCCTGTTCTTGATAAATGTGTTTGGTAGTGTTGTAGTTTGCTAATATTTGCTTTTGCTCTCAAGATGTGCTTTTTTCCTGCTGCCATTTTTGTTGGTCACTCTGCATGTATTGTGCTCGGTTGGGGTTTGACTGGTGCAGCCTTTGCGTTTGACAATACACATTGGGAATAATAGTGGCTCAACTTGTTTATGTTTTCAACTGCTGTAATGTAATGAGGGGGTCATGGCTTAGCTGGATTTAAGTAACTTGTACAAGGTACAAAGCACCCTCATTGCCATTGCCTGTGAAACAGTCTCCGTCAAAATTCTACCTGAAACATTAGAAGCTCATTTGTTGTTTAAATGATTACTAGATACCTAATTTCAGAGTTCTTGAGGTCACCCTAGTTGTTTTATTCTCGTGCAAGCTAATGCCAATTGGTGTCATTATGGTATAGAAGTACTCTATAATCTACATTATTGTTGAACTGAATTGGGCTTGAATGGATTATGCATAAAACTAGTCATTGTCATTTCATAAGTAAATATTGCATTGTCAGGATGAGCATTATTCGATAAATTAGGAAATGGGATAGAAAGAGGTCTTAAGAGAGACAAGGTTTTGTTTTGCTCTATATACATATCCACCAATTTTGTATGATCACGACCATTGCTAGCTGTCCACAAGAGGCCTTTTCTCGTATTTTATTGCATATATAATAGGCTGCTCAATATTTGCACTTCTAAACTGTTTATGACAGTTCATCTACCACTTGATTAATATTACCATGAGTTTAGCAAGGTACAACTGTAAGCACAGTGGAGAAAAAATAATAAGCGTAGGAATGCTCGGTTTCCTATCGTCTTGGTTTATAGGATGGCATTGCTATCGTTTCCAAGTATTGCTAGAGACATAGGCATAAAAGCACAGTATCATAGACTAACATGTACCTTGCAAGATGAATGAGGTCACACACTTTTACTTAAGGTGATTAGTATCTTGCAAGTAAACAAATCTCTTGTGTGCATTTGAACTCAAAGACTAGTGCATTGGGGATAGAACCTACTTGGTTCAGAGGAGACGCCAACTCATGGGCGTAGAGAATTCAGGGATCAACTGAATGTGATTAGCTTCTGTTTTGTAATAGATGGATATATAGCTTGAGTGATTGGTAGTTACCTAAGACTCATATTATGTGTATCAGTAGATGGATAAATGAACTGAGAGTTTGTATCTACGCTTAATTGGAAATAAAAAGGACATGTCACCAAAAGAAAAGGTCCGTAATATTTGCACTAATTTTGTCAGTTGCAGCTATGTATATGAATTTAAATTTAGGTATGTTGATCATCACTATTTAGGGTAGTCAATTACATCAGACGTATGGAGACCTGACTAGCATCATGTTTGTGGGCTTGGGGGGGGATAAGAGAAGATCATACTCACTCTTTTTAGTGGAAATATATGCCATGGACATAGAACACAACACCAAAAGCTTAACTTGAAGAGTATATACATAGCCCTTTAACTTTCCCTTTTCCCATGCATCTTGCACATAATGATGTAGTTGTAAAAGATTTAATATGTCTTGTTCAATATGCATGCCACATTGTTATCAATTAACTTTTACACTTAAGTCTTTTATTATTCAAGCGAACTATATTTGGAACTGTAAACATATCAATTACTTTTAGTTATGATATTTGTTGTTGAAGTTTTCTTATGTTACTCCCGAATGCTTTTTTGTGGATATGCCAAAATCTAGTGCACCCCGAGGTCGTGAGGTGGCTGCTGCAGACTTGCTTCGGTACAGTCAGCCCCCCTCCCCAGGATTGATGACGTGGCTACTAATGAGCAGCCGATGTCTTCAGTTGCTTCAATACATGGTGAGACAATAATATTTTGTTGAATTAAAACATATTTGTTGCAAAATATATAACATCTTAGTTTTCATCATTTGTAGCTTCTAGTGTATCTGTACCTAGAGGTGTCACATACGGGATACCTCTTCTAGCCACCCCGGAGTAGATGATTACTGCTCATGTCTTCAACAATTAGTATGTTTTCAATTTTCAAAACTCAATTCCTACCATCTTTTAGCACACCTATCTAACTTAATACTTTGTTATTTGATGTATCTCTTGTGATTTCTTGTAATTAGCTTTACTGAAGATTGTGTTAGGACAAAAATCGGTCCTATTATCAAGGCCCACCTCCCATGTCCTTATCCGACGTGGAAGGCGTGGACCGAACCAGACACGAAACTTGTCTGGAGGAAGTTCTTGGTAATGATTGTCTATTTTTATTGTTTTATTTGGTTTTAGAAGTATATTATTGCTGAATTTTTCTTGCTAATCATGTTTGAAATCGTGTTGAATTATGTTCAAGACTACTTCAAATTCGAGTCTCAGAACTTGGGAGGCAGGCTTGAGAGTGGCATTGTTCAGAAAATTACAAGAAATTGATGTTCAATGCAAGGAGACAGGCACTAGCTCGGGCAGATATGACAGATATTTTTATGGCTAGGGATTACAATCCCCAGTAATTCTCAAAAGCCATGTGGGGGCAGCTGGTGGATCATTGGTGTATAGCTGAATGGGCCAAGCTCAGTGAGCGAGGCAAGGGTATGGCGAGTAGCAAGAAAAAGATGAAGCATAGTGCTGGATCACGTCCATATGCTTTGCACAATCTGAAGCTGAGAGAAGACGACCCTGAAAAAGGCCCCATACGATGCTCCAAGGCTTTGAGGTCACATAAAAAAATAAAGATGGGAAGTGAATTTCTAAAAGCGCATAGCAGATTGCGGTGAGCAATCAACTATTCTTCACATTTGCATTCCTATTGTATCCTTATTGGTTGCGGCCAGTTGCATTCTTATAACATTTAATACTTTCTTATACAAATTGCATATAAGGAAAAAGTTCAGGCCAACTCCCAGGCAAATGGTAGCCAAGTAGTGGGCGAGTTCTTTTTGTGGTCAGAAGCTACAGGAGGTCCTAAGAAGGACCGTATCATCGGTCACCCACGTCAATCCGCACGTTCATTGCTAGGCAGACAACAGTCATCAGATGCGACCAGTTATAATAGTTCTTACAATGATGATCCAACAAGGTTTTATTATGCCTGGAGCCAGACATCAGGTAATACCAATTTTCTTAAATAGTTATGTATTATGGTCATTTAGTCTGTGATCTTGATTATATTGTGTTGAATAATTTATATGGCTTCATGCAGAGCGGTATTGTACCTACTGCCGGTGATTCTCAAGGTGGTGAGGACATTGTTTGATCTAATGTGCCTTCAACAAGAGATGAAGAAGATGATGATACCGGGGTTGATGGGTCTGTCGACTAGTATGTTTTTTGGGTCCTATGTATTGATTGTAGTTGGGTAGCTCATGAACATATATTTGACTCATTTTTCTTATTTTGGTTGAAGACTGTGTATGTACTTGAGAGTTGACATTTTTCTTTGTCACATTGACGTGATTTTAATGGCCTATGTTTATAGTTTAATGATGTAAAGCTTCATGTGCTTGGTTTGGGATTCATGTACTGAAATGAATGCGGGACTTGTTTTTGGATGTGTAGAGCAGAAAAGTTTTGGACACGTTGTTTGAATGAATGCGGGACAATGGGTTGAATTGATTTTTTAATGAATGCGGGACATGTTGAATTGGTTTTTGGACAGGTTGTTGAATTGGTTTTGGACAGGTTGAATCGATTTTTGTACAAGTTGTTGAATTGGTTTTGGACAGAAGGTCAAAACAAACCTAATTTTACAAGGAATAACCCAGGTTTAGTGACCGCATATCACGATCGCTAAATTGGATATTGCGGTCACTAAATAAACATTCTAAATTATAAAAAGCGGTCGCTAACTAAAACAATTTTAAAATAAAAAAGTTTTTAGTGACCACAATATTGATCTCTAAATTGGAAAAAGCGGTATCTAAATAAAAAATAATTTAAAGTTTAAAAACATTTAGCGACCGCGGGTGCACTCGCTAAATGTGGTCAACGTGGTCGCTAATTTTAGCGACTGATTATTAAACGCGGTCGCTAAAGTTTAGTGACCGGGTCTCTTGCGACCGTTTTATCGACCGTATTTTGCGGTCGCTAAAATGGTTTAGCAACCGCCTTTCCTCCTTTAGCGACCGCTTTTGACAGTCGCTAAAGGGACAGTTTCTTGTAGTGAACTACCCCCCCAACACAAAAACCGAGGCAATCAAAGCCCTTCCATTACATGGCTCCCTCTCCACCATTTAATTTCTCCACTAGCCTCTTTTAATGATTTCTTAACGAGTGGGGGATTAGTGTAAACAATAGCAAGCTACAATGTATAGAGTGTAAATTTCAATCTTAGCTATAGACGTGTATAATTTTGGGGTAAATATGAGTAATGCCGAGTGTGATTAATCCTAGATGATTTGTCCTATATCCTGTTTTGAAATTAGAAGTACCTTTGCCTGAAAGACAATTTAGATGTATCAAACTTCTCTTTGGTTAAGATTAAATATGTCAAGCACCACCAAGTTTGTTTGTGGTAGTGCTTGGCATAAACAAGTATTTTTTTCGTTATCCTGCACTACAAAATTTACTTAGTAATGCAATTTATACCATACAAATAGAGTTGTCAATGGGCCGGGCTTGGGCCGGCCCAGCCCGGGCCCATCGGGCTTGCTGTGAAACCGGGCCAGGGCCGGGCCAGTGGGGCTGCAATCCAGGCTGGGCCGAGCCGGGCCTGCCGAAGGGAAATCTGGGCCCAGTCCAGGCCCTGGCCCTAGGCCCAATATCTAGGGCCGGGCCCAGGCCTTTTTTTTTCTTGTTATTCAATTTTAAATTTCATCTCTAGGCATGTCCAATATTCACAATTTAACGAACATAATCTTTATCCTTTTATTTCATTATAAGTAATATACATATATATGTATGTATGTATATACATATTTATTTGTTAGCCGTTATATTTTTTATTATATGTTAAACATTTTCATACTCTTCTTGGTGAGCTTTATTAATAAAATCTTAACACATAACAATTATTACTATTTGAGAGAGAACTAGTGTGAATTTATAGATTTTGGAAACTTCACAAAAGACCAAAATACCCTTAAAAACTATCTGTTTATAGTTGTTGGGGAGGGTAAGAGTGTAAAAACCCTTAAAAGAGTTGAAAAAATTAAGTTAGATCAAAATACCCCCCAATTTTCAATTTTAAATTTCATCTTTAGGCATGTCCAATTTTCAAAATTTGACAAATCTAATTTTTATCCTTTTATTTCATTATATGTAATATTCATATATATATATATATATATATATGTATATATATGTATGTATGTATGTATAGATATATTTATTTGTCTCTCATTTTATTTTTTGCTATATGTTAAATCTTTTCTTACTCTTCTTGGTGATCTTTATGACTTTATTAATAAAATCTGAACACATAACAATTATTACTATTTAAGAGAGACTGTTTCTACTATTTGATATTTTACTTCAAACTAATTGGCCGAAAACCCAGGATTGATACATGTTAATTCCCGAGACGATCTTAAGTAATAAGTATAGAAAAATAAATGTGTTCATAGGCCCTCCTCCTTTTATCCGGGCTTGGGACCGGCTGCTTGTAAACAAACAGGCGAAGTTACCTATTTTTTTATATATATGAAAAAATATATATCTTGCTTGTAAACATTTATTTTATATATATGGAAAAAAAGTATATTTTGTGAAAAAATTTATTCTTAAAACTCTAACAATCAAAATAAGAATGCATGTATATACCTCAAAACATGTCTATCCAAAATATCAGCAATCAAAGATCAAGAAATCTGCAACGTCAACCAAAAGGATCAAAAGAAGAAAATAAAAACAAATTACCTAATCATCCGGAAGTACTTCAATATCCGAGTCACTGCTCTTCCTATCATCAATCGGTTTATCTTGCTCGCGGTATTTCGCATCAAGATAATCCTTCCAACATACACATAGCTCGAGCGACTCGGGGTTAAGACGACTCCTCCTGTCATCCAAAACCCTCCCGCTGGCTGAAAATGCCGACTCTGAAGCAACCGTGGAAGCTTGCACTGGCAGTACATCCCGTGCAATTTGGGATAAAGTTTTATACATGTTTTGATTTTGTTTCCAAAAATTTAACAAATTAAAATTAACATGTTCTTGCCTTGATAAATCAGAATAATGATCAGTATTTGTATATACACCAATCTCATTAAAAGAGGAAAAAGTATACGAACCTGCCGAATTAGAAGTACCTTCACCTGGTAGTTGTCTTGCTACTAGATGTTCAAAGCCCTGAAGGTATGGCGCATAATACCTCTCAACAGTGGATGATGATGTAGCTCGCCCGCGCACGTCAGCAGAATTACGATAGAGGTTGAACAAGTCCTCAAACCTCTTGCTCACTTTTGCTGTGAGTGCGGTTGTCTCCTCTGCTGTGTAGCACATTAATTTCGATATCTCTTGTATCGAGGCGTTCACGCCATGCAACTTTAACCTAGGATCTAAACAAGTAGTCACAGTAAAAATAACAGGCAGTTTACTCCAATATTTATTAAACTTTTCATCCATCACTTTTACTATTTCCCTAAAGGGTCCTATATATCTCCATTTTGTTAACATTGTAGCCATCTTCAGAATTTCTATTACAGCGAGATGAGAGGTGGGATAGTACGTACCAGACAATAAATTGGTAGACGTGTAGAATACCTCTAAAAATTCAGCTAGGTATGTGGCCATCTGCCATTCCTCTTGAGTTGGCAAGCCGGCTGGGAACTGGGTTAGTAGAAAATGCGTATAGACTTCTCGGTATGCCAGAATGTGTAAAAGCATGTGGTATGTAGAGTTCCACTTGTGGACCACATCTGTAACTGCTCTCCTGCGAGGCATATTATATTGAACACACAACGTTTTAAATTGTTGTGTTCTCGAACTCGAGCTATTAACATACGCTGTCATACCCCTCATTTTGACAAGAATATCTCCTGCAGCAGCTAAACCATCTTGAACAATTAAATTAATAATGTGACAAACACAGCGAACATGAAATAATTCACCATTAAGTACAGGTTGAAGCGTCTCCTTTAAAGCTGCAACAGCAGCTTTATTATTAGAAGCATTATCAAAACTAACACTCATAATCTTATCCTTTATTTTAAATGTGGTACATGCTTTTAATATAAGAATAGCAATGTTCATTCCATCGTGCGGATAAGGAAAGTGCGCAAAAGCGATGATTCTCTTGTGCATAACCCAATCTGCATCAATCCAATGAGCGGTCACACAAGAATAACTACCAAAAGTATAAGGAGATTGCCAAATATCAGAAGTAAGACTAACTTTACCGTCAAATTTATCGAAATAATCGATAAGGCGTGCTTTGGCAGCATTGTACTGTCGGAGTGCATCGGATCTAGTTGTGTTTCTATGAACCTTTTTGTACAAAGGTTGAACGTATGTGTTCATATATCTAGAGTGCTTAGGATTATCGGCAAAAGAAAAGGCTTGTTCATCATGAATAACAAATTCAGCGAGACCGTCTCTTTGCTCTCGCTGATTATAAACAAATAACTTACCGTCAAAAGATAACTGCGTTTGGGTAGGTTCGACGTGGCCTTGTCGAGGTGCATACTGAGGGTAATGCCTGTTAAGATGTCCATTACCACTACCAGACGAAAATAATTTATTGCAGTACTTACATCGAGCTTTTCGGATGCCGTCCACCGTAACTACATCGAAATGATTCCAACACTCGGCTTTCTTTTTTTTCCCCTTTTGGACTTCTGGCACGTTACCGGAGGCATTGCTCGGCCCTTCTTCATCATGACCAGGCATAGGGTTGAGATTATGCCACGGAGTAGTAGCTTCGCCAACCGAGCTGCGTCCTTGACTATAATGCGGGGGGTCTTCATCAGGCGTGTATTCAAAATCTGGAATGTTTTGATTGAAATCCCAATTGGCTTGGGTATCTATCATACAGCCTGTACTCATTCGTCCAGGAACGAATGGTTGTGTTGGTGCTTGGATTGGTGTTTGTGATGGCCGTGGCGCTGGCGCTTGTGCTGGTGGTGGTGCTTGCGATGATGATGATGTTTTTCGTGATGACGATGCACGCCTCATTTTCTTCAATAATCCAGCCATATTTCACGCTAAAAATTGTAAGAGTAACTAAATACACAAGTATAAGAGTAGTAATAAGAAATAACAATTAAAAGAATGAACGAGTAACAAATATTAATCACTGAGGGTAATTCTGATCCAATGTGGAGAGAGTTAGTAATTAAAAAGCATTTAGTAATAGTAATTAATAAATAAAAATTCACTAATTACTAATTACTAGACAAAAGAATTAGAGAGTAACAAATTAATAAGAGTAGTAGTTAGTAATTAGAATTTAGTAAAACTAGTAATTAATAAACAAGAGTACTAATTAGTAAATACTAGTAGTAATTAGCAAGAGTAGTAATTGGAGAGGAAAATAGTAGCAAAGCTTGTAGAAATATAGAATGTTTAGGTAAGAGAGAGTAAGAAGATTGGTGTGAAAAATTAGAGAGAAATGGTGTGAATTTATAGATTTTAGAAACTTCACAAAAGACCAAAATACCCCTACAAACTATCCGTTTATAGTTGTTGGGGAGGGTAAGAGTGTAAAAACCTTTAAAGGAGTTGGAAAAATTAAGTTAAACTAAAATAGCCCCCAAACTAGCCGTTATATTGCTGTTTGGGGGGGGGGGGGGTAAAAGTGGAATTTTGGAAAAGGGGTGGAAGAAAGGGGGGGAAAACCAAAAAATTCAAACCAAGTGGTGGGGCCGAACCGGGCCAGAACAGGGCCGCAGAACCGGGCCAAGCCCGGGCCAAAACTGGGCCAAGCCCGGGCCAAAACCGGGCCAAGCCCGGGCCAAAACCGGGCCGGCTTCGGGCCGGGCCAAACCCGGGCCTGGCCGGGCTTTTTCCCAGAATTCTTTGGCCTGGTCCAGGCCCTGGCCCCAAGCCCAAATCTGCTGGGTCGTTACTGTTCACCTGCCGGGCCGGGCCGGGCCAGAACCGGGCCGACTCGGGCCAGCCCGCCGGCCGCCCGGCCCTTTTGACAACTCGACATACAAACCATATTTTGTGACCATTATTCTCGGAGCGATAATGTTGTAATAAGCTCAAGGTATTGTTAGCAAACCACAATAAATCTCTTTTTTTTAATCAATTTTCATCTTCCGTCTTCACCAGTAGAGTTCATGACGCCATTTCCACTGCGTAACATTGCAAACCCACGCATAGTACCTCTGTAACATCCCGAAAAGATTTTCGGAATGGAGATAATCGATCGATCAATCACTTATTCATTTAATTATCTAAATTCGATAAGGAAGCCCCAATGTGTATAAGAGCTTTTACAGTAACTCTAACTCTTAATTACATTATTCTTAAATAAAACACTAAAATTATATACCCGGGAAACTAAATTCAACATTACTCCCCTCACAAGGGCTTAACTAAATAAATATTAACATTTCCAGTCGACTTCTTGTTCAGGCTCTAATCACTCCAAATATCCTATTGTTGATGATCACCTACGGAAAGGAGTCAAAGGAGAGTGAGCTTTCGAGAGCCCAGTAAGGTCGATCAAAGATTTAAAAACAACAGAACGATTCAGACGCTGATTACATTTACAGTTAAATGATAATTTTTAAAATGGATCTTCAAATAAAACCAATGCATTTCGATATAAACATAGGGACGAGTATTAACTCAATCCCTTAAATTAATAATCATTTCAAAACACTTCAGCTGTAATAAGACAAACAAGAAACGTTGAACATGAGCAGTACACTATAGCAAAGCCACCCCGGCAGTGCTCGATACGCTGTACATATGCATTTGTACATTGACTAGCTAGTTCATTTAGGTACTAGTTTAACCTAGCCAACAGACCATCCTTATAGTGCCGGCAATACAGACCATCCTTATAACTCCCAGGATTACTGACTCATATCAACATTTAGAAAATAATAAATACAATTACGATAATCGAATCAATAAACATATGAGAATGAGAAGAGATAAGTACAACTCAAAATGTTTTACGATGATCGAATCAATAAAAATATGAGAATGAAATATGAATTCCAAACGATCGCTATAAGACTCAAATTAAGGTTTCATTGGCAGTTTAAAAATATTTTTTTATATCAATCATAAAAATTAACAATCAATGTAGTTTGTAAAATTAAACTTTTGTTATAAGCAGTTGAAATTAGAAAAAAATGAAAAAGGGTTTGAATAGAATTCTTTACCTCGATCCAAGCTAAGCGGTGCTAATCGATCTCGATAAAAATTCTCTGAGTAGACCTAGATTTGGCAAATCATGTATCAGAAAGCAATCTATACTGTTACACTATAAATCTAATATCAACTACCCAGAACGTATTCATTTTTAATCCGGAACGACGCAACCCAAAGCGGGCCCCTCACACGGTCAACCTAATCGAAAATCTTGCACACTCTTAAATGTTTATCAATACCCCAAATTCATAATAAATTATAAAAAAACACTTTATAGCTTAAAACATTATAAAAAATCAAAATATGAATTTTTTGAATATTTTTGAATTAAAATAATTTATTTAAAGGCAAGAAAAACCCATAAATAGCCATAATTGTTTCTATGTGAAAATAAAGTCTCATAACTTTTGTAAGATCTTTAAAATATGTATAAAAATTATAGAAATTGAAATTAGAATTTAAGAGGCATCAAAACTATTTTTAAGTTTTTCGTTTTGCTAAAAACAATGCGATACGGTAATGATAATTAATCAACTCTAAAATCACCAAATTTATACTGAAACTTCTAACATTACTCTATTTTTTCCAAAAGTTTTTCATAAGTTTTAAAGACTCCAAAAGATTTTACAAATCTGAGTTTATAGAAAATATTAAAAATATATACGATTTTAGAAAATTGTGAAATTTGACAAGAAATTCTAATATTGCCCTAAGAACCTTTCTACAGAGTTTCAGAATTTTTGGATAATTGCACGATACCCCGTAGCTACGTGGTACATCTGTGTAAGCACAGTGTACCACTTTTACTGTTCAACGCAGCAAATGTTAACCCTTCTTCTTCTTCCTCCCACTTCTGTCCTAACCCTGAATTCCCTTCACAAAGACCCCCCTCACGGCAACCCCCTTTTCTCCCCTTCTCATTCACTCTAATAAAATCAAAATACTCTCTCATCTCCCACAAATACTCACATTAAACCATTTACCTCACAGGAAATCCAACACTCGAACATTGATACACAGTGCACTAACATAGGCAGTAGCTTCTATTCTTGTCCTAGAGATCGACTCACTCCCTCCTTCTTGTTAAGCCACTCAAACCTACACAAACACACGACATAGATACAATAAACACCACACCCATCACAGCTACTGCCTATAACAGTAGCTCCCTTTCTTGCATAACATACTCACACACACATCTATACTATACGCACATACATTCATATACACAACCCACATACAACTAAACCCACTTTTGTTTTCTCTCTCTAAACCGCAACCATCATGGCTACTTTTCTCTCTCTCACACGGTAGTCCCATGGCTGCACAAGCTTGTCTCTTCGTCTCTGCAGCCATGGCTGCCACGACCACAACCCACAAGGTACAAAAATAACCCCTTCTATGGCAGCCATCACTCCATGGCCTCACCAAACACACACACATGCGCACGGCTGAAGTTTCAGCCTTTTCCTTTGCTCAGGCACACAGAAAAATCCGTATATAATGCCTTCCCTCATTCTTATACCCACATGATCTCTCACTCAAGCACACATGAGCATTCTGCCTTCCTTTCTAGACCCACAAACACCTCACAACCATAATCAATTAAACTCATGCCCCTACTTAATCTCGTAATTCATTAAATAACTAGAGAGAAAAGTAAAAAAAAACTTACCAGAAATTAGGTTCGATCGCTGGAAAAATTCTTTCTTCAAGCTCTCTCTTCTCTCTCTCTCTTTCGATTTTCAGAAAAAAGGTTGGAAAAGAAATAGGGTGGCTGCTCCCTCAATAGCCACACACACACACATATTAAAACCCTAAGTGGAAATTTACCAAAAACCCTCTAAAGTTTCGATAGTTTTTTTTTTCAATATTCACCCAAAACTTTTTTTTTTAATTTTGAAAAGGCCCACAATAACTATTTATGATAAAATAATGCAATGGAAAACTTTAACGGGTATCACATAATCTCGCTACGCTAATCGTCGCTACATAAAAATATCGATGTTAACTAAAAGAAAATAAGTCGCTAAAAGTTACCGATAAATTTCATTCATAAAAATCGACGCCAAATCTTGGGTATAAAAGTCTTAGCTCAAAAATAAATTAAATCATTAGGCAATATTAAAGTTCGGGGTGTTATAACCTCCTCAGACCACGTTCATTACCAATGGTCAATATCCTTTTTCTGAGTCTAGCGCAGAAAATAACCCCCTTTTTCCTGTTGACCGTGGACCATCCATATCATGGATTGGATGGTCTTGATTTTTTTTTAAATAGTGTCCAAGTGCTACTCTTTGTAGCACTTCATCTTCTCTTAGTAATTTGACCTCTAACTGCTTGAAAAAGGAGTACTTGGGCAAATTATTTTTAGAGTTAATTACGCGGTTGACCATCGAACTATTAGGCAAATTTCACTTTGACCACTGAACTTCGGTTTGTGTCATTTGTGTCAAAGTGACCACTGAATTCTCCAATTGAGCCTAATCGAGTCATTCTGTTAATTTTAGACATCCACAGGCCCGTTAATTTCATTAAGTGTGGGGTAAATCTGTCACTTTCAAAATATTTTAGGTTTTTGTTTTTTTTAACTTCTTTCCTTTTTCTTCTATTTTCTTCTTCTCTTCCTCCTTCCACCGCCGACCTAGCCCACTAGCAGCCGACCACCATACCCAGGACACTCTATCCAAACCTCGTTTCACACCTCAACACCTCTCGACACCCCATCCAAGCCTCGATCTGGTGTGTGACACCGCTTTCTCGTGCTCCTCTGTCCACGGCCACCTCGAGGAACCTCATGCGATCCTTAACCCAATCCTCAAACAGTAATTCGAGAGCTACGGGGAGTAATTCAAGTGCGATCGACTCATTGTTAATCATGATCGTGAAGTGGACAGTATATTGAATCAGCAGGTTTGGCAGGGGTGTTCGATTTTTTGCTTATGTGTATGAGATTGAGTTTGTGTGTGGGCGTGTGTTATGTGTGTGGGGTGTGGGGTGAATTGGATCATACGAGAGTCTCTGTATGTGTGGTGTATCGGGTGGGGGCTGGGGGTGGGATGAATTGTGGTGGCGTCGTATGGTGATGCCGTCATATGGTGCTCCGTCGCTGTGCTAGGTGGATTGTCGTGGTGTTAGGCTGGTGGTGGTGTGGTTGTGCTCCGTGGATCATTGAGTGTGACGACGAGGGGAAGGGTGTTGCCGTAGTGTGTTTGGTGTGGTCTAGGCGTGGCTGTGCTGGGTGGATTGTGGTGGTGTGAGGCTGGTGGTGTAGTTGTGCTCCGTGGTTGGTGGCGGCGCTGTATGGTGATGCTGGGTTTGAAGAGAAACCAGGAGATAAGTGAAGAAGAAGAAATTGAAATGACATATTTACCCCTGAATAAAGTCACTTAACGGACTTAGGGCTAACGGAGCCTAACAGAGTGACTTGAATGGACAAATTAACAAATTCAGTGGTCACTTTGACACAAATCGAAGTACAGTGGTCAAAGTGAAATTTGCCTAATAGTTCGATGGTCAACCGCGTAATTAACTCTTTTATTTATAAGATGATTTCTTAGCTTGAACTGCCAAAGATCAGTTGTTTATAAAATGGGTTTTTCTTGTGCTATATATAGCTTGACAACTGTAGACCCACCACCGACTTTTATGATGACTTCTCCGCTAACCTAATTTTCTTAAGTATGCACACAAACAAGCTAATGTCACCAATTTTACCACTTCCTTCAACGATTCGACCCCTTTCGTCGAATTCCTGTCTACTATACCTAACACCACACCAACAAACCATTTTCAACAACCACTACCCCTTACTAACTGCTGCTGCTAAAAACATGCTCCGCGCAAATTCCGGAACCCGAGCCCGAACCCGAACTGATGACCTGCAAGACAGAAAACGAGTGACCGCCGGGTGGGGTTCCCGGCGGAGAACTCTCCGATGCTTAAGTCAGAGCGCAGCTACAGAATAATAACTCTGAAAAAGCATGAATTGTGTAATTGTCCCATACCTGGGGGGTAGACCCTTTTATATAGCTGTAGGAGGAGAGTCCTAGTAGGACTGGGCCGTGGGCCATATGTGTTAGGATCACGTTAGGATCCTCGAGGATCGCGTTAGGATCCTTGAGGATCACGTCACAATCCCTAATAAGATAATCATTGATCTCCCAGTTTGACTGGGATTGCCGGGTATTCCCCAATTATTGGGAGTTATATTTGAGTTATATCATAAGCCCCCCACTTCCTTAGCTAAAATGTTTGGCTGAGGAAGTTTATACCTGGTGTCTCGAGACACGCGTCAGATTTGTAAATGATTCTCATCCACTTGTAGGGGTAACAATATTTCTCTCTTCCATGTGCTCCGACCTAAGCGGGAGCTTAAGCCTTAGAACTTTGCCCAAGTAGGGCGCTAGAACCCTAGCTCTCGAGAGCTAAGTCTTAGAATGTCGCCTGAGTAGGCTATTCGGAATCATCTTTAGAAAGACGAATCATGGGATCTCGAGATCCTTTAGCGGCTGTGCCCCATGGTAGCCTCTCTCGGGAGAGGACACAAAGCTGTGCATGCATGTTGTTGCATGTGCTAAGTGTTTGAATGTCCCCTTGAGGGGTCACCCCTCCTTTGGAGGGTGTTCATTTTGTGCAAGTGTGCGTTCTTGAGCTCTAGCCAACCACATCATGCTTGAGTTTTACTTTGTAACGAACTCTTATCATCAGCTAAGAGCTGGCAAAGAAGCCTCGCACTCACGCTTAGCTGGATTTTGAATTAACAAAGAATGGTGGGGGTGAAGTCCCATAGTCCTTTGCCGTTTCACGGGTTAGAATTGTAGCTAAACCGTTCGGATAGAACTTGAGCTCTATCTTATCACCCTCGGGGTGTTCATCCCTCGAGAGACCGCCCTAGAGGGCTGGTGGAGCGCGGAGCTCATGCAACTACCCTGGAAGATTTGACGGAATTTAAGAATTCGCGTCGTACACGCCATCGGAGGCGGATGGAGCGCGGAGCTCATGCAATTACCCTCGAGGGTTTGACGAAATTTAAGAATTCTCGGCGTACACGCCCTCGGGGGCAGATGGAGCCGGAGCTCATGCAATTACCCTCGAGGGTTTGACGGAATTTAAGAATTCTCGTCGTATGTGCCCTCGGGGGTTCCTCTTCCTTGTTGCCGCGGTGATAAATAAGAAGCCGCGGGTCATGGAGCCCGTAATATGGTCGCTGTGGCGAACCTTTCTATCTGATAAGACATAAGGCATTAAGCCTGTATAGGAATGATCTCATAAAATATAAAGCCCCCCGGCCTTTGAGAAGGCGTGGATATATAAAGACGGCTTTTAAGCCCATATGTAGGGCCCGGTCGCAAGAAGACCTGTACGAGCAATATAGAAGACCGTAATCCGCCTGCTTGACTAGACGAGCATATAGAGCTAGAGGACGCGGAGTCCGTCGCAGTTTATCAATATGCTGAGAAGCAACTAGATTCAGTTTGCTGGTCGCATGAGCTTGAGCTTGCAGTTGTACCGGCATATTAGTGATGCTTATTAGCAGAGGCTGACGATATTCTCTGATTCACTGATCGAGGTCACTGTGTGACCGAACATCACGAGATAATAAGAAATGCCGAGTCGGCAAGAAGCTGCAGCAGAAACCCTAGGCGTGACTTTTAGTCGCAGGGTGCTGTGAATTTGTTCCTCGCTTTACGAAGCGATTTATACGTCACTGTTAATACTCGCAGGCGTAGTTTAAACCCTTGCAAGAAATAAAAGTACATGACTGAAAAAACAGCCTCTGAAGCAATAAAGCATATAAAAATGCAACTATGTTTTTAACACATAATTAATAGCGGTGTTTTAGTCACCGCGGCCCCATTAGAGTTTTGTCGGTTAGCCAATAGGGGTGCGCTGCACTGCGTCTCACATGTGTGCTTTAAAAAGTCATAGCAGTTGGGAGCTCTGACTTGTGACGTGATTGTGCTAATTGGCGCAATTAGATAATGCTAAACCACAATAGAACGAAAGTCTAGCTAATAGAAGCGCACTGGAAGTAGCCTTCGAAAGGCTTGCTAGCGCCTAAAATTATAGTCGCTTTATTTTTAACGACACAGATGTCAGGAAGCATACACCGTTTTCAAAGGGTGTGAGACATATGTTAATTAAATGAGACCCTGTGGGTCTTGAATTTAAATATGCCTTTTTGACGAGTTAAAAGCTTAATGCTTTAAAAAGTACGTGGCCTAAGTCGGATATATGAGACCCTAGGGTCTTAAATATAAATATGCGTCTTTCATAGGCCAAAAATCTATTTTTTTTAAAAATGTGGCATATGTGGAAGATAAAAGACCTCATGGGTCCAAAAGTAAATATGCATTCTTATGGGGGGATTGCATAATTTTTTATTTTTTTTCTTAAGAAGAAGGAAAGAATGCACCTTTCTTCTGCCTATTCCTCTCACGAAGGTAAGGTGAGGCACAGCTGCGGTGAGGCGGTGGCGCGCTAGCGGCGCTGCTTGCCGTGGTCTCGGCCGGCGCGAACTTGACGAAATAGTGTCTTCGTTTTTGGTCGCGGTTGATGGAGCTGCTCTCGTACCGCGGTAGCACAGATTTGAACTAATGGTGACCTACGGTGAGGCGGCGCTGTAGATCCGGCAGGTATTACTAGCGGTGACGTCGGGCGCGCTGCTCGTCGAGGTCTCGGCCGGCGTCATCGGAGAGGAAGGAGGATCCGGTGGCCGTTGGATCAAGACCAGAGGCTATGCGGCTGCCGTCTGCTGAGGTGGTTGTGTCGCTTGGCGGTGGCTGCTGTAGTCGGCGTCACAGCAGTAACCGGCGGAATAAATATCGGAGGGAGGCACTGCCGGCGCCCAGGCCCGTACCGGACGGGCTTGATTTTGGTGCCCAATGCTATGCGAAGGACATTGACGGAGAGGGCGATAGATGATCTGGCGATCTTCTTCTCTGTTGTTTTTTTTTTCTTATGTTGCCTTTGCTACTCCGAAAGCCTCACGGCGGTGATAGGCCACGACTGATATGATGATTGGGCGCGAATGAGGTGGCGATGGTAGATCAGGTAGCCTCTACCGGCGGCGACATTGGGGCTTGGCTGGCCGAAACCAGAGCGCGATGTCAGGGAGCTGTGGTGAAGCGGCATCGTTGCCGTTTACTTCCGATGAACGCCGCGACGTCGGGGAAGGTTGCGGGGTTGATGGCCGCAAGAAGTGCTGGTGGTTACGCGAAGATTCCGTCGCTGTGGCCACCAAGGATAGTTGACGGCGGTGATGATTCGTTAGGGTTCTGACCCTTTGATGCGGCACTGATTTCGACTCATGTGGCGGTTGCCTGGCGGCGGCACTGCTACCAGGCGGTGCAGTGTTAGGTGAGGCCGCGATGGTGCTGAAGGATGACATGCTACAGTGGCGGTGCTAGGGTTCTGACCCATGGGCGGCGACGTTACTGCAACTTCTTCATCTTTGATTCTTCATTCTTTTTTGTTGTTGTTGATGTTTGTTGGTGCTGTTCCGGCAGCCTTGCGACGGCGGCGCATAGTACTGTGGCAACGCGTCGGGGTCGTGGATGGCAAGGTTACGACCTTGCTGTTGGTTGTGCAAGCATGGGCCATGTAGGCGCTACTGACGGTGGCGCCGTTATGGTTTATGGTGTTGACCATGGGGGCAAAGTTGTGCTGAGTTGCCTTCTTCATGGCGACTAGATTGTTTGATGGCAGTTGAATTTGGAGACGCGCGGAGGCGGCGACACTTGAGTTGGTGGTTCCGACACGTTACCGCCAGCCGCTTGTGAAACAACTATTTGAGTTTTCTTGAGGTCGATCGATTAGGCTGGCGGGTCCCACGGATGGCGCCAACTGTTGATGCTAAAAATATGCTCCGCGCAAATTCTGGAACCCGAGCCTGAACCGATGACCTGCAAGACAGAAAACGAGTGACCGTCGGGTGGGGTTCCCGGCGGAGAACTCTCCGATGCTTAAGTCAGAGCGTAACTACATAATAATAACTCTGAAAAAGCATGAATTGTGTAATTGTCCTCGTACCTGGGGGATAGACCCTTTATATAGCTGGAGGTAAAAGACTCTTAGTAGGACTGGGTTGTGGGCTAGATGTGTTAGGATCGCGTTAGGATCCTCAAGGATCGCGTTAGGATCCTCAAGGATCGCGTTAGGATCCTCAAGGATCACGTCACAATCCCTAATAAGATAATCATTGATCTCCCAGTTTGACTGGGATTGCCGGGTATTCCCCAATTATTGGGAGTTATATTTGAGTTATATCACTAACCATCACAACTTTTACTGCACCTAAGACCAACACACCAATCTAAAGGCAACTCCAAACCAAACAACACCATCACCCCCTTATATTCACCAACCACAAGTGCCATAACTGAGCATCCGCACCATCGCTACCAACCAACCTTTAGGCATACAAGTGATAAGCATGACCATTCAAGGACGGATCCAGAAAGTTTAATCGTAAGAGGCCAAAAAGTCAAAAAAATAAAAATTAAAATTAATGTCTCACTTAAAAGAATTTTAAAAGGTTCAAGTTTACATAAAACATGACAAATCAGAAACATAATGTAATTAGCATCACTATAACATAAGACCTGCTCAATTTGACTACTAATTATATAAAATTACTATTCAAAGTGATTTATTTAAGTTGGTAAGATTAGTAATAATAAATTACTAAACTTACACGAAAGAATTTACTAATATTATCATAAATTGTGTGAGTACAATAGTAACATATAAGTTACCATATGTATAAAAATTTAAACTAAAAAAAAAAAGAACTAATCTTGACCTAATCTTTTCTTTCTTTCTTTCTTTATTTTTTTTTTTGTAATATGAAGTTTTAAAATTTAGGATTTAGAAGAGTGAAGATCGAACAAGGAAATGAAAAAGACAAATATATGATGACCGGTGGCACATAGAGTAAACAACACAACAAAATAAAATCTTAATTAATTATTATAACGGCTTTTTTGTAAATTATTAAAATATATTTCCGCACTATCTATATATCAAAAAGAAAATTTCTCAAAAAATTGGGGGGGTGTCATGGCCCCCACCGGTCAGGTGAGTGGTCCGCCCTTGCCACCACGTCCACCGTCACAAACCTTACTTCATGCCCTATCCCCCTCCCAGAAACCGACCCATACAACATATCCATTTTCGCCTCCATCTTGAGGGTCTACCTCCACCAATTGAAACAATCCACAGCAACATAGCCTATCGTCAGCGGAACAACGAGTTCGCCATGATCACATCACAAAACCAACCACCATTACATCGTACAAAACCATCATCGCCCCTCTTCAAAATTTTGAAACTTTAAAAATGGATTCCTTGAATTGGGAATAGTTTAGATTTTGATCATCATAATTGAATTTCTCAAATTGGGGATCTTCAGGCTGTGATACTTGTTTCAAACCAATTATGCCGAACTAGTGGAGGAAATGGGGTGACCTCGTTATTTATCTATGGTACGGGCGGTCGAAATGGAGGGTCGGCAACGATAGAGGCTGGCAGACAAATAGATAATGAGGCAGGGAGATTTTTGAGATTGTTGATATGTGCCTGAAGGTGGGTGGTGGTCTATGGTGTGGGTGGTGTACATAGTTTGCGGCAGGAAGATGGGTGATTTACGGCAGGGACAGTGGGTGTGATGGTGGCGGAGGTTGGTGGTCTACGGTGGCTTGGCGATGGAAGGTGGACGACGGGTTTCTATGTTAGATATGGTGGTTGCGGTGGCTTTGATGGTGACTGCGGTTGGTGGTCTACGGTGGCTTGTGGTGGTCTACGGTGAAAGGTTGGGGCGTTGATGACGGTGAGTGTGTTACTGCTGCGGTAGGATGTTTAGGGCGTTGATGGGTGACGGTGGCAGGCGCAGGAAGTTTGGGGCGGTCGGTTGCTAGGGCCTGCGACAGAGAAGACGAGGAAGAGATGAGAGGAAAACAGGGGGAAGAGAAAGAGAGAGAAGACTACATCTGATCATTTCTATTAATGAAACTACGTAGTTTTTGCCGCTAGCCTTATAGTGTGTGTGTGTGAGCGAGCGAACCCCCACAAGAAAATCTAGAGCGCATAAGCTTTCACCACCACTCGAGTGTTATAAAGAGAAACGTGATACCCTTCCCGTTGATCTGAGGTGCAAGGAGAATTTTTTAGGACTTTGACTTATTCTTTTATATACAGACCTACACACACACACACACACACACACACACCTCTTCTCTCTCTCACACACACACACACACACATAGGGACGTGATCCCTTGTCCCCGCAGGCAACTTAAGCCAAGTTGACAACAAGACCTGACATTCCATCCATAGTGGATGGACGGACCATATATAACTTTCAAAAAACAAAAACCATCATCAGCTACATTATATAACGGATGGTAATTTTAACCAAAATGCTTTGTAGGTATTCAATGAGTCGAAGGGATTCGCAGGCAAATAGGGTGGTGGGGGGGGGGGGGCACCACTACATCAAGTGGTGGACAACGAAGTTACTGGAAAAAGAAAAAAGAAAAAAAAAAGAAACAGATCTGGCCTAGCACTGGCCTGGCAATTTAGCTTAAGTTGCCTACGTGAGCATATATATAGGGAGCCGATCCCTGTCTAGCGGTAGAGAAATAGTTATTTCTCTACCAAACCGCTACTTTTTCTTGCGATTGAAAATCCCAAAAAAAAACCCCAACCGCAACACTTTGTTGCGGTTGGTATCATTATTGTTTTGGCACAAATACCCAACCGCAACAAAGTATTGCGGTTGGAATAATTACTCCCAAAACCCAACCGTAACACTTTGTTGCGGTTGGCATGATTTCCTCCAAAAGCCAACCGTAACAAAGTGTTGCGGTTCCCCCCCCCCCCCCCGACGTGATGCCCCCCCTTCCCCCCCCCCCACGTGGTGTCCTTTCCCCCTCCCCCCGCCCCCACATGGTGTCCTTCCCCCCCTCCCTTTTTCCAGAGGCAGCTCAAAGCTCAGCCGCGCAGTCTTCTGCCATTTTTTTTTCTTTCACAGCCTTTGACTACTGCTCACTCACGGATATTTTTTTCTCTATCTTCTTTCTTTTGTCTCCCTCACTTTTCTCTCTTTATAATCCCTTCTCCCCGAACCCTTTCTTCCACCCTCCATCATCTTTACCAACTCTCTTCATTCTCCATATCTCACCTACATAATCTCCACAACAATACAAACAAAATTGTTTTACGCTAGATGATCGGTGGATAACCGCTAGAAGATCGATGGATTTTTCTTTAAATATATCAAGTTAAAACAAGTAAGTATTTTGAATTTCTTATAATTCAATGTTAATTTCAAATTGTTCTTACCAATGGATTGTTTAAATTGTGTTATGCTTAAATTGTTCTTACCATAGTCTAAAATTTGTGTTTTTTGAGAGTTTGAAATTAGGGATTGAACTAGCGTTTATTAGCGAATATTCATTCGAAGTCCAAAAATAGTCATTGTAGACTCAAATCGAAGATAACGAAAATACAAATTGAACGAAACAAAAATCAGATCAATCGAAAATCGGATGAGCAGTTTTTTAGGGCGGCAAAATTAAGTTTATACAAATCGGGATATTACATTTATATATTCCAAAATAGCGATTTTTTAGGGCATCAAAATTAGAATTTTTCACGAATTTATAAAAAATAGCTAGAACTAGATTTTGGCAAAGTGAAAAAAAGAGACCCTAGTTATTTTTAAAAGATCTATATCAGGGAAAAATTTTAGATTTTTCCAAAGACTGGAAAATGGGTTAACTGATATCAGGGGAACCTTGTAACTTTGCAGTGTAATTTAAAATATCAAGCTAGCGCAATTTCATGCAAAACTTTTATGAGAACCCTAGGATGTTGGGAAGTTCCATTTCCCAGGAATTCGGGCCATTCCGAAGTCGTTAGCTATTTTTTTGGCCGAACGGGCTTTTAAGCGCTCGATCCGGACACCGGTTCGGGATTTTTGGGCGAAAAATCCGTAGAATACTTTTTATATCAAGATTGAATTCAAAAGGCTTAAAATAGCATTTCAAAGCACTTTTGAGATTTTCTGATGCCAGGGGCATTTTGGTAATTTGCCACCCCGAGAGGGGTATTTTGGTAATTTTACAGTGTTAAGTTTTTCAAAGGAATTTTTAGTCCAGAAATGTAAGTAAAATACCTGAAAGCTTGTTTTGAAGCTGATTTGGGGCGTTAGGGTGATAATGAACCCCCGTGGACATTTCGGTAATTTGCCGCCCATCGGGGGCTATTTTGGTAATTTTACATTATATAAATTTTCCGAATGACTTTTAGTTCAGGAAAGGGTGTAAGACACCTGAAAAGTTATTTTAAAGTTGTTCTGAGATGTTTGTTGGGGTGATGACTGCCAGGGGGTATTTTGCATAAGTTGGGGGTGTTTTGGTAACTTTTCCCCTTAAAATTTTCTGAGAAAATATTTGGTATATAATTGATGTAATACGTTTAAAAAGTGGGTTTAAAGCAGTTTTGAGGTGTTGGGGGTGTAGCGGCCATCGGGGGGTATATTCCTAAATAACCACGTTGGTGCTAAATTTTAGGGAACTAGCGTTATTAAGCGTTCGAAGTGGTGGGAAGTGAGGAATGGTTTTAATACATTGAAATAATGAGATAATGACTATTGCTAATGCGTTGGTAAGCTAGGTTAAAGATCCAGTTACAGTTTTGGAATGTAAATATTATGGACGCTAAGTTGGTTTACGATTATATTTTGTTCTTAGATATATGAATTTCAACCCTGGACCTCATGATACATCAATCCTATACGATGACGATGACCACGTCGCGAGGCACGTATTTGGCGGTGTCGATAGGGGTGTTTTGGAAACAATTCAAAGCACAAGTCACCTCGAAGAGTGGGTACTAAACGAGGAACAAATACGAATATTACACGGTCAAAATTTATCTATGTTCACCGATTGCGGGATTTGGTCTCGACACGACGATTGCCTTATATCCGCTCTAGTTGAACGATGGAGGAGCGAGACGAACTCATTTCACTTCCGGTTTGGTGAAATGACTATTACATTAGAGGACGTCGGATTTATACTTGGAATCCCATGTCACGGCAGACCCATTACTTGGGCAAAATGTCTGCATCCATAGTGAATATGGCTAGGCAGTATTTTCCGGGAATTCCGAGGGAAGCTCTTACAACAAACGGCATCAAACTTAAATGGCTGAGAGAGCAGTACGGCGTGCTACCGGATGAATACACTCCTCATGATTTGGTGACGTATACGAAGGCATTCCTTTTGTATATTATTGGAGCTATATTACTTCCGACGCATTCGAAAAACACGGTGCATCCGAAGTATATGGTGTTCTTGGAGGATCTTGAGGAGGTATACTCGTATTCATGGGGTTTAGCTATCCTTGCGCACCTATATCGAGCACTGCATAAGGCTACGAGAAAGGGTGCCAAGTTCATTGCCGCTGCCTGACTCTATTACAGGTATGAGCATTTATATTCTTGTTTTGACGTGTCAATATATTCGTGATTAATTACTAATTCCATATAATGTTTGCATTCACAGGTTTGGTCTTACGAGAGGCTACCCACGGGTCGTCCACAACCGCGGGTATATTCCGATGAGACGTGGCCTAGGGTGTGGGCCTGGGGGCCTACGACCAACCGGAGGAGACGGGTAGACCCTCACCACCATCTAAAGTTCTATCGGGGGGAACTAGAGATACTGGATGCATCCCAGGTGACGTGGCAGCCATATGGCAAGGTGATGCATCGGTTGGATGAGTGGTGTTGGCAACTTCCGGTGTCGTACATGCTGGCAGGTTTGGTTCGGGTGCTACTTATTCACTTCAAAGTATGTGAGTTTCAGATGCCCGATCGAGCTATGAGGCAAGCTGGCTGTCTACAAGGGATACCAAAACCAGCGGTGGACATGCGGCCATACAGGAGCGGTCGAGGTCCGAACTTCGAGGTGCCTAATGCCTTGAATTTGTTGAGCGATGAGGTGCAACAATGGAATACTTGGCAAGAAACGTATGATAGCCTTGTATCGCTGAAGGACGATGGCATCAGTATTGAGGAGTACCTGCAATGGTTTCTCAAGGTGACGCGCACGAGGGTGAATCGCCCTTCCCAGGTGAGGAAGACATCGTATGCGCCACGTGAGATCTATGACCAGTTCTGGGCATTGAACATTATAAGTCACCCTACTGTTGTTTCAATTTTTATTTGCGCACCTTATTGACCATGCCTGAAATGATTAGCCATATTTTCTATGCATGTTTTTTAGGTTGACCAGGGCACTGAGATGTTCAAGCAACTGGAGGGGTTTGACTGATTTATCACGAAGGCTCCTGACAATCTCAAGAGGTCCATTGAGAGGTACAAGACTGAAGTTCATAACTTTAGTCTTGCGTACCGGGGTTACCAAGGGGAGCCGTCTAGTTGCTTGCCTCCTGACGCGTACGACTCTCAGCCCCAGAGTAAGGTGTGGGAGCCGTCTAGTCGCTTGCCACCTAACGTGTACGACTCTTTGCCCCAGAGTGTGGTGTGGGAGCCATCTAGTCGCTTGCCTCCTGACGCGTACGACTCTTTGCCCCAGAGGGAATTTTGGGAGCCGTCTATTCGCTTGCCTCCTGACGCGTACGACTCTCAGCGCCAGAGTTAGGTGACCCAAGTAGGAATCCAGGCCTCGCGCCCAAGCATCCGGTCGGATAAAGGACAAGCGACGAAGCCACTGAGGCCGGACAAGCGGGATTGGATCGATCCGCACTACTTCGGGCCTGAGCCCATCGATACCTCAGAATTTCCTCTTGAAACATTCCCATCTCATGCGGATGTGAGAACGTTGGCGCCGAAGACAGATATTTCAAATTTTGTCATGAACGCTTATATAGATCTGCTCCGGATTAGAGAGCTACGTTATAACCACTCTGAAGATTTGAAGCTTAACATGTATCCCACTTATTTTGTGGAATTAATGGTGACCAGCATGAGGGAATTCACAGAATTGAGGAGGCGAGGGGCAGGCAGGGGTAAGTGGAAACCAGCTGGAAACGTGTTAGGCATGTTGAACTCAGACTATCAATGTCACGCTGCTCATGCGAACCTTATCATGATACCTTGTCATCATGCAAACCACTGGTTCCTATTAGTTCTCCATCCAGCGAACAGAGCGGTCCACATATACGATAGCCTAAGGGAGGACGGACCTAGACGGCTGCTGGCACAGATGTACAGCGAGTACATCACTGCAGTGGTTAGTTTTTATTTTTTGACCTTGGCTCATAGTATATTCTTCTTGTTACATAGGCTTGATGACCTTTTTTATTGTTGGATGCAGACTACTATCCTCTCGCTAGCGTGCCAAGATTATTCGGGGGAATCCATCACCAGGAATTCGACGGTAGAGCCTTGGACGGTCGTGATGATACAGGACCGACCAAAGCAATATAACAGTCACGATTGCGGGATTTACGTCCTCAAGTACATGGACTACATTGCTCGCTCGGAGGTGCTCAAATATACGTCGTGGACTAGGAAGGATGCCTTGACGTTTAGGTATAGGATAGTCTGAGAGCTGAAAAAGAATGAAGCTAGACGCCTTCATTACCATTATCCTAACTAGCGTGGCTAAGGTGCAATGAGCAAACAAAAGTGAAAAAAAAAATGTACATAATTTTTCGCAAGCTATGAATTTGGCCTTTCATAGGAAAACCAAAAAAAATTATGTGGCTCCTTTTTCGCTAAAATTCATACAAATGGGCTAACTAGCGTGCCTAAGGTGCAATAATAAAAAAAAAGTGAGAAAAAAGTACGTAATTTTTCGGAATTTATGAATTGGGCGATAAAGTGTGCGCGAATAGGCCCTTCATAGGAAAACCTGAAAAAATAATTTATTTCGTTTTTTGCCGAAATTCATAGGAATGGGCTAACTAGCGTGCCTGAGGTGCAATGAGTGAAAAAAACGTGACAAAAAAATTACAACATTTTTCGCAAGCTATGAATTTGGCGCTAAAGTGTGCGCGAATAGGCTCTTCATAGGAAAACTTGAACAAATATTTTGTCTCGTTTTTTGTGAAATTAATAGAAATGGGCTAACTAGCGTGCCTAAGGTGCAATGAGCGAAAAAAAGTTACAAAAAAAATTACAACATTTTTCGCAAGCTATGAATTTGGCGCTAAAGTGTGCCCGAATAGGCCCTTCATAGGAAAACCTGAAAAAATAATTTGTCTCGTTTTTCGCCGAAATTCATAGAAATGGGCTAACTAGCGTGCCTGAGGTGCAATGAGCGAAAAAAAAGTGACAAACAAAATTACAACATTTTTCGCAAGCTATGAATTTGGCGCTAAAGTGTGCCTGAATAGGCCCTTCATAGGAAAACCTAAACATTTAATTTGTCTCATTTTTTCGCGAAATTAATAGAAATGGGCTAACTAGCGTGCCTAAGGTGCAATGAGCGAAAAAAAAGTTTCCAAAAAAATTACAACATTTTTCGCAAACTAAGCATTGGGCGCTAAAGTGTGCGCGAATAGGCCCTTCAAAAAATATCAATAATCCACAAACCAAATCACAAATTAAAGATTTCACAAACCAAATCACAAATATAAACATTATAAAAGTTCAATTTATACAACTGAAACATTAACCCTAACACTCTTCCTCATCATCGTCCTCCTCGACCATACTGCCAGGTTCGATACCTAGCACTTTATAATGGTTTCTCTTGTCATGATTGGTCATCTTATTACACAACGCACACTTTCCCAAATTTTTTGACCTGTTGCTTCTTCCATCGGACTCTTCATACGTATTGCTTGTTTTCGCCTTTTTGTTTGAGAAAGAATTGGATAAAAAATATCATCCTCCTCACCTTGCAGGCTAGTGCTGTCAATGACTGGCTGTGAAGCTCGATTGAATCTACCGGCTAGAGTCGTCCGAGGGTCCCGTCTTTCTGGTAATGCCATCCTAAACTGTGCAAGGTTAGCCTTATCCCGTGCGGCTGCTTCAACTTGATACCTGTACCCATCAAATGTTGACGCTGCATCCAATGATAAACCGTGCATGATGTTACAAAGGTGATTATATCGCAGCGTCTCAGATTGCTCGAAATCAACTGAAACATTGGGCACGTAAGGAATGTGACCGTGGACTCTATTGGCTTCCTTCGTCCACCGATCCAAGATATACTCTGGAGGGATTTCACGAGCATTCTTGGCGCTAAAAACCCTCAACGCGTGTCGACAAAGTATACCTTTATGCTCAAACAGTTGACAGTTGCAATTACACAAATTCGGTGTCCATACAAACGGTTACGGTAAAATGTCTTCTGTTCCTCGGAGCCGACGAAGAGCACAGATTGGCGAAATTCGTCACATTTGTCAAAGCATAAACCTTGAGATCCCTGGTGGAATACTCATGCAACTTTGTCATGCTATATTGATTCGACTTTAGTAGTTCCTCTTGAAACTGTCTAAACATTTCCTTGGTATAGACTTGAGCCGCATGAGCCTCCAAAGGTGAAAAAACTACTATGGCTCTTTCTTTGTAAACTGTAGCCGCGTCGGCTTCTCTTTCAAGGAAAAATTGCATGTCAAGGGCTTTCTCCATCTCTAGTACGAACTCTGTTATACTTAAAGAATGGCCTACGTACCCATCAAAGAATGAATTCATACATTCGCTTCTCGAGGTCGTAGTCATTCCGGCTGTAAAAAACTTCTTGGTGTAGGCACCGACCCACTGTGTCTTGATCTCATACAACGATTGTAACCATTCATGATTGTGCAAATAGTAGTCATCCATTAACTTGGCCCACCTCTCCTCGAACACGTCTACCGTCAACGATTTCTTCACACATGTATTAAAGTCAGTCTTGAATGTCGGATGGTTTGCATATACATTGTGAAGCCGTTCGGGATATTTGTTGCTTATGTGCCATGTGCACAGGCCATGGTGAGTATCTGGAAGGACCTTAGCGATTGCATTTTTCATTGCCAGATCTTGGTCGGTGATGATGGTCTTTGGAGGAATATGATACATTGCTTTAAGCCACGTTTCAAATAACCACGTAAATGACTCCTCTGTCTCATCCCTAAGCAGGGCAAAGCCAAACAAGATTGACTGATAGTGGTGGTTCACCCCGGTGAACGGAGCAAAAGGCATAGAGTACTTATTTGTGCGGTATGTGGTGTCAAACGTCACAACATCCCCAAAATTTTGGTAAGCAGCTCTAGAATGGGCATCCACCCAAAATATAGTACTAATGCGGTTCTCGTCATCCAGTTGGAGACTATAGAAAAAGCCAGAATTCTCACTCTGAAGGCTCCTGAAGATATCAAGTGTAGCTTGAGAATCACTCTTACCGAAAGACTCTCTCCTCTGAACACGAAGTTCATTTCGAAGGTCTACTTCGTTGAAACTCAACTTGTCAATCCCCCTCAGCCTGGCTTGAGAAAACTCCCATCATTCTAGAAGGTGGAATTTTAGCCTCGGCCATTGTAAATATCAGTTGTCTGTGTGCCATGCTTATTTCTCGGTGTTGATAAATTTGACCAATCTTACTAGGGGTCATCAACTCATGATTATGGCTCAACTCCACTCCCGTCACAACCCAATGGTTTTCATTTTTCCGGTGTACTGCATACACATGGGCCTTACAGCCAGTACCCTTAAATCTGTCGGGTTTTCTTTGTCTTGTTGGCCCTTCGTCGCTGATCAGAACAACCGGGGGTACATGCGATGCTCCTCTATGACACTCAAATAGTCTTCCACAAATTTGATCTGTATTCGTCCGTTTTCTAGTCGTCTTAATATGCTTTAACTTCGTCCAGTGTTTGAAAAACTTGACCCAAGTAAGGTGGATCAGTATCTTCAAAAAAAAAATTATTTCCTCCAGTTGCATCCATATTTATACTGAAATCTAAAAACTACAAATTATATCATTCTTAACAGGTCATGGAATTAAATAAATTTTTTTGGGCAGAAACATAAATAAAATGGAATGAAAAAGGCAAAACTTACAACCGCTAAAAAGGGTAAGTGGGGGCAACTGGGTTTTTATTAAGGTTTTTTAATAGCATTTGTGGGGTATTTGTGGGGTAGCTGGGGGTTTATTTACGGTAGGTGGGGCAATAATTTTTATCAGGTTCATGTCCCTGTGTCACACGAAACAACTGGAAAAAAAAATGGGCCCTTCATGGGGCAATGGGCTAACTAGCGTGCCTAAGGTGCAATGAGTAAAAAAAAAGTGACAAAACAATTTACGTAATTTTTCGGAAGCTATGAATTAGGAGCTAAAATGTGCGCGAATAGGCCCTTCATAGGAAAACCTTTAGCGACAATTACGTTTCGTATTCACATTAAACACACATAGTGTTACACCTTAGGAACACACATGGTGTTAAAAATTATTTCCTCCAGTTGTGTTACAATGTAAAATTACGAAAATAGCCCCCGATGAGCGGCAAATGAGCGGCAAAAGTATTCTACGAATTTTTCGCCCAAAAATCCCGAACCGATGTACGGATCGAGCGCTTAAAAGCCCGTTTGGCTTAAAAAATAGATAACGACTTCGGAATGGCCCGAATTCTTGAGAAATGGAACTTCCCAACATCCTAGGATTCTCATAAAAGTTTCGCGCAAAATCGCGCTAGCTTGATATTTTAAATTACATTGCAAAGTTATAAGGTTCCCCGTATCAGTTAACCCCTTTCCAGTCTTTGGAAAAATCTAAAAATTTTCCCTGATATAGATCTTTTAAAAATAACTAGGGTCTATTTTTTTCACTTTGACAAACTCTAGCTCTATCTATTTTTTATAAATTTGTGAAAAATTCAAATTTTGACGCCCTAAAAATCGCTATTTTGGAATCTATAAATGTAATACCCTGATTTGTATAAACCTAATTTTGACGCCCTAAAAAACCGCTCATCCGATCTTCGATTGATCTTATTTTTGTTTCGTTCAATTTGTATTTTCGTTATCTTCGATTGGAGTCTACAATGACTATTTTTGGACTTCAAATGAATATTCGCTAATAAACGCTAGTTCAATCCCTAATTTCAAACTCTCAAAAAACACGAATTTTAGACTATGGTAAGAACAATTTAAGCATAACACAATTTAAACAATCCATTGGTAAGAACAATTTGAAATTAACATTGAATTATAAGAAAATTCAAAATACTTACTTGTTTTAACTTGATATATTTAAAGAAAAATCCACCGATCTTCTAGCGTAAATTTTTTTTGTTTGTATTGTTGTGGAGATTATGTAGGTGAGATATGGAGAATGAAGAGAGTTGGTAAAGATGATGGAGAGTGGAAGAAAGGGTTCGGGGAGAAGGGATTATAAAGAGAGAAAAGTGAGGGAGAGAGAAGAAAGAAGACATACAAAAAATATCCGTGAGTGAGCAGTAGTCAAAGGCTGTGAAAGAAAAAAATGGTAGAAGACTGTGCGGCCGAGCTTTGAGCTGCCTCTGGAAAAAGGGAACGAGGGGGGGGGGGGGGGAAGGACACCACGTCGAGGTGGGGTGGGGGAAATGACACCACGTGGGGGGGAGGAAAGGACACCACGTGGGGGGGGGAGGAAAGGACACCACGTGGGGGCCGGGGGGAAGGGGGCATCATCGGGGGGAGGGGGGGGGGGGAAGGACACTGGGGTAGGGGCCACGGGGGGCAACTGCAACACTTTGTTGCTGTTGGGTTTTTGCCAAAAAAAATAATGATACCAACTGCAACAAAGTGTTGCGGTTGAGTTTTTTTTTTGGGATTTTCAACCGCAAGAAAGAGTAGCGGTTTGGTGGAGAAATAACGATTTCTCCACCGGTAGACGGGATCGGCTCCCATATATATATATATATATATATATATATGGGAGCCGATCCACACCCACCGGTGGAGAAATAACAATTTCTCCACCATAAATCTAGCCGTCCACGTGTACTCGTGGATGGCCCAGATCTGTTTTTTTTTTTTTTATAAAAAAAGTTGCCAACGCCACTCTTTCAAGCGGTTGCAAAATTGACAAAAATGCCCCGTAAAGCTGAAAAAATCCCAACCGCAAGAAAGAGTAGCGGTTGGGGGCCCACGAATTTCCTCCCAACCGCTACAAAGTGTAGCAATTGGGAGCACACCCAACCGCTACACTTTGTAGCGGTTGCACTGTACTTTTTAAGGATTTTTTTAATGAAAAAGTGGGGCCACTTAGGATTTTTTTAATGAAACATTTCTTTTTAATGAAAAAGTGGGGCCACTTAGGGTTTTTTTAATGAAAATTGTTTGACGGATTCCAACCGCTACTAAGTGTAGCGGTTGAGTGGTGCAAAGGTTGGAATCATGACCAACCTCTACAAAGTGCAGAGGTAGGTCATGATTCCAACCTCCACTCTTTGTAGAGGTTGGAATCATGACACTTTTTTTTTCTTTTGCACCACCCAACCGCTACACTTAGTAGCGGTTGGAATCCGTCACACAATTTTTCATTAAAAAAACTTTAAGTGGCCTCATTTTTTCATTAAAAAAATATTAAAAAAACCCTAAGTGTCCCCACTTTTTCATTAAAAAAATTTCCATTAAAAAAACTTTAAGTGGCCTCATTTTTTCATTAAAAAAATCCTAAAAAAAGTACAGTCCAACCGCTACAAAGTGTAGCGGTTGGGTGTGCTCGCAATTGCTACACTTTGTAGCGGTTGGGAGTGCTCCCAATTGTGCCGTTGGGAGGAAATTCGTGGGCCCCCAACCGCTACTCTTTCTTGCGGTTGGGGTTTTCTCGGCTTTCCGGGGCATCTTTGTCAATTTTGCAACCGCTTGAAAGAGTGGCGGTTACAACTTTTAGAGAAAAAAAAGAAAGATATGGGCCATCCACGAGTACACGTGGACGACTAGATTTATGGTGGATAAATTGTTATTTCTCCACCGGTGGCTGTGGATTGGCTCCTTATATATATATATATATATATATATATATACGGATAATTGCAAAAAACACCCTTGTGTTTTGGGGGTTTTGCAAAAAGGCACCTCGAATTACAAAAGTTGCAAAGAGTCCCTTGTAGTGCTTATTTTGTTGCAACTGTTAGAAAATTTGTCTGAAGCAATGGCGCGTGCTATTCAACCTCTTAAAAAGTATATTTAGTAAAAATTAATACATCAGAAAGACTAAAGTACACTTTTTATCTCTCCCAGAAAAACCCTAATTTCTTCCCCATTCCCACTAACCCTAGCCGCCACCCAACCAAAACCCAAGCTGCTACCTTCACCATAATCGCATGTCTGCCATCATTGCCCGTTTGCAACCACCTAGCCTCGTCGTTTCTGGTGTCGTCAGCTCCATTACCGTGCACCCTAACCATACATTCTGCCACTCAAGCCCCGCCATTCATCGCCACAAAAGCCCAAGCCCTCTCTCTCATCACAACCATCCAGCCCCTACCACCACCACCCAGTCATGCCCATCGTTGCCACAGGCCCAAGCCCCCTGCTCTCGTCGCTGCCACAACCTCGTCAAACCCATTGCCTTCCCTTTTGTTGCCAAACCAATTTCACTGCCACAACGCCCTCTTATCCATTCTTGCTGAGCTTTACTGTGACGGGATCTATTTGTGGAATAAAAGCTACATGTTTAGGGGTAGATGGGGTTGATTTACTCAAATTACACAAACTCGGATCTAGGGTTTCAATCGCAATGTGCGATTAAAACCCTAGATCTGAATTCGTGCGATTAGGGTTGCATTTGGGTGCGGTGCAGGTGGCTGGGGCTGATTGCGGGATTGGCGGCGGTGCAAGTGATTTGGTTGATGACGGGTCTAGGGATGTAGAGCTCGCGGTGGGCGGCGGCGGCGCACTTGGTGCCAGGTTGATTAAGGGCTAGAGCGGCAACACATGGTCATGGTTGGTGGTCGGGGCTGAGTGGTGGCAGAAATTGCAACTTGGTTTTGGGTAAGGGAGGCAGTTAGGGTTTTTGTTGGTGAAGGTAGCGGTTAGGGTTAGGGTTTGGTTCGATTCAATCTGAAAATGGAAATGAAAATTGATTCAATCTGATGGAATCGACTCTCATGGAAATTCTGATGGATATGGGGTTGGGTTTCGAGTTTTCCCAATTTATATAAAAGGGCAACTTACCATTCTGTTACGGAAATCTTCTGATGCAACACCTTTGTAATTCCATGTGTCTCTTTGCAACTTTGGTAATTTGAGGTGCCTTTTTGCAAAACCCTCAAATCATAAGGGTGTTTTTTGCAATTATTCCATATATATATATATATAGGGAGCTGATCCATTGCTCGCGCTAGCAAATGGAGTTAAGTTGCTAGCGCGATCTGGCCGTCCACGCGTGATCTGTGGACGGCCCAGATCTTTTTTTTACGATTTTTTTCAGTCCGTCCGCTACATAACGTAGCGGACGATTTTTGGACAAAAATACCCCTCTAACTTGAGGGAGTCAAAGATGCTGCAAAACCCATCCGCTACATTATGTAGCGGATGATGGATGCTCAATTTTGCCCATCATCTCCCGTTGTCTTTCTCCTTTCTGTGTTTCCTCTGTCCCCGAGGTTCTCTCTATCTCTCTCTCTCTCTCGCCACCACCGCCCATGAGACCAAGCATCGCCGAAGCATCGCGAAGAAGGAGATCCCAGATTTGACGAAGCATCGCGAGTTCCCATTGCCGAAGCATTGCGAAGAAGGAGATCCCAGATCTGACGAAGCATCGCGAGTGCCCGACGCTGATGCATGGCGAGGAAGAATATCCCAGAACTGACGAAGCATCGCGAGTTTCCCTTTCATGTCGCCGCCGCTGTAGCCAGCGAGGCCTACGTTCGGGATTTTATTTCGATCCAAACCTTCACATCTATTATTTCTTTTTATTTTACGGAGGTTCGGATGGTGGTGGTGATGGGTTCAGCGCCGGTGGCAGAGTGGTGGTGGTTGTGGGCGATGGAGACACTGCTTGGGATGAACAATTGTAGGTTTCTTGGTTGTGGTGGAGTGGTGGTGGTTCTGTCGTGGTGGTGATGGTTGTGGTGGAGTGGCGGTGGTTCTGTCGCAGTGGTGATGGGTTCGGATGGTGGTGGTGATGGGTTCAGTGCCGGTGGCAGAGTGGTGGTGGTTGTGGGCGATGGAGACACTGCTTGGGATGAACGATCGTAGGTTTCTTGGTTGTGGTGGAGTGGCGGTGGTTCTGTCGTGGCCTCGTTCTTCCCTTTCACGCCGCCACCACCAATTTGGGTTTGTTTTTGGTTTGTTTTGATCTCGATCAGACTATTAGTGTTGTTTGATCTTTTCCCAATTTTATGTTTTTTGTTAGCTCATCAACAACTGATTTTTTTTTGGTTCATGGGATTGTGTGGTTATTGGATGAAACTGGAAGAGCATTTTATGGTTTGGATGAAACTGGAGGAACACATAACAGAACAAATAACAAACATCAAAGCACAGAGACAAACATCAAAGCACAGAACAGAGTCAAAAGAAAGGAAGGAGATGATGGGCAAAATTGAGCATCCATCATCCGCTACATAATGTAGCAGATGGGTTTTGCAGCATCTTTGACTCCCTCAAGTTAGAGGGGTATTTTTGTCCAAAAATCGTCCGCTACATTATGTAGCGGACTGATTTAAAAAAATCGTAAAAAAAGATCTGGACCGTCCACAGATCGCACGTGGACGGCCAGATCGCGTTGGCAACTTAACTATATATATATATATATATATATATATATATATATATATGTGTGTGTGTGTGTGTGTGTGTGTGGGCGCGCACGCGCTTCTCTTGTATTCTTTTATCTTATATTTCATATACTTTTATACTCTTGTTGGTGAGTTTGATTAATAGAAACTTCAATACATAGGCTATTGCTATTACTAGTATTACTACTAGTCACAGTGACACACGTAATGTATGTGCAAAAGTAAAGTTAATAATACGAATTCTGTTAAACTAATCAATCATCAAGTAAAAATATTTATGGTCATATTCGATAAAATTAATCTTAATTTTTAAAACTCAAACATGTCCTTAAGGTAATTGTGTACATTTTTAATGTTTTTGTTTTGTGTCGTTTTTTAAAGAATATTCTCATGATGTCAAGTGTCACGTTTTGTAACATTAAAAAGAAAAAGAGTGTTACACCAATACGGTCACTATTCTAGACATCGTGGCACACGCAAAATGCGTGCAAAAATGGAGTTCACAATATGAAATTTATTGAGAAAAAAAAACCAAGCAACACGTATAAGTGTTTATTGTCATATTCCGTAAAAGGAATTTGATTTGTGAAAATCAAACATGTCTTTATAAGTAGTTATATAGTATTTTAACATTTTTATTTCGTGCCACATTTGATCAAAATCTTCTTAGAATGTCAATTGTCACCGTTCTATATAGGCAGTTGTGTAACACAAAAAGTGGTGTTACACCAAAGGTCCATTCTCTTTGAAAATAGAATAGATTTGGGGGAGATCATTTCTACCAATCTATATTTAATTTTTTCATTTGTTGCTGAAAGATTAACAAGCAAACTCATTAAAAAGGTGAAAATATTATTATTAATATTATTATTATTATTTCTACTTATTTTATTACTAATATTCGACATACAGTAGCTTCTATAATGCAATACACGGAATCAATGCTATGTAAATCTTAAAACTACCGCCTCATGCTCTCATACTCTCTAACCCCTCGTGATATGTAACAAGCTATAACTCTTTTTCTTTTGATCATCATTTCTGCTATTTTTTTCTCTTCCTCTCTCTCTCTCTCTGGAAGCCACCTTTAATTTGCAATGCCATCTATTGTGATCTTATTTTTGTGTGTTTGCACAGACATTGTATGTATCCCAAATGCTAGTTGACTATCAATTAATGGTAGTAACTATCCTGCTTTTGGGAGCAAAAGAAAGTAATACATGTCCCAGCAGCAAAAAAAAAAATTATTTTTGGGTAATAAGAGAATAGCGTTGAAAATTAAAGGTTTCAAAGTCGTCCAACGGCATGTATAGGTTGTTCCCAACCTATTCTGTTCGCACCCAAAGGCCCACTGGGGGTCCTAATTTCTATGACACGTCTGCACAAACAACAATCAATATTTAACACTCACAACCGGTCAAAGCGTGCACGCTCAAGTCACGTGCACTTCTCACTATTGTTACATTACTTCGTCACGGAAAAACTCATTTTTCGCATGACGCCTCATCACACTTCGACCGTTGCACTTCACATGTCGTCCATCGATGCGCCATGACACTTGCCCAAGGAAGTTGGCCATTGCCTTCCCTTGGGGTTGGCCTCGGCCTTCCCTTGGGGTTGGCCTTGGCCTCCCTCTAAGGGTTGGCCTTGGCCTTCCCCCAATGGTTGAACTTTGGCCTCCATACTTAACACATTCACTTCTCTTCAAGGGACCATACATCACTCCACGACCCCGTCACCTGGACGTCACTCCGCGACCCCGTCGCCCATACATCACTCTGTGACCCCGTCGCCCGGACGTCACTCTGCGACCCCGTCGCCCATACATCACTCCGCGACCCCGTCGCCCGGACGTCGCCCGCGCCCGTGGGCCAACTCCGCGACGCTCGTCGTCCGTCACCCGGATGTCGTCTCCGTGACCCACGTCGCTCCCGTCTGGGCGCCGCACTCCAACACTCCGCCGCGCCTGTGTGCCGTGCCGCTGATACATCTCTGCCCCCAGGCTCTCTGTCACACTACCGTGCCCCCGGCACCATACGCACTATGTCGCACCCATGCGCCGCGCCACTAACACAGACGTGCCCCCAACACCTTACTCACTTCATCGCGCCCATGCTCCACAATCATGTTACATGCCCCCCAGGCACCACACTCATTCACCACACCATACGCACCTTGCCTTGGTTGTGGAACATGCTTCGACCCTCTCTCCGGAGTGTACATCATCCTGCGGGAATAGGCGACTCCTCAGGGACACTATCTCCGCCAGTGAGATTTTGAACTCCCCTTCCACCAGGTAGACGGCTTCTCTTGGATGCTACCTTGGCCAGTTGGGTGGACGGCTCCTCCGGGATACTACCTTGACGCGCTCCGAGTGCTCCGGCACAAGGGCTCACCAGCGGGGATAGGCGACTCCTCCGGCACACTATCTCCGCCAAGGAGCTCTTCAACTCCCCTTCCGCTAGGTAGACGGCTACTCTAGGATGATACCTCAGCCAGTAGGGTAGACGGCTCCTCCGGGATGCTACCTTGACGCGCTCTGAGTGCTTTGGCATAAGGACTCACCCGCGGGGATAGGCGACTCCTCTGGGACACTATCTCCGCCAGGGAGCTTTTCAACTCCCCTTCTGCCAGGTAGACGGCTCCTCCGGGATGCTACCTCGGCCCGTCGGGTAGATGGCTCCTCCGGGATGCTACCTTGATGCGCTCCGAGTGCTCCGGCACAAGGACTCACCCGCGGGATAGACGAGCCCTCCGGGACACTATCTCCACCAGGGTGTCTTCGTGACTGGCCTACGTGCTCCAGCACCGGGGGCTTGCGTTGGCACCCCTATGGACTATGACCCTCGGGTCACTCCGAGACGGGAGCAGGTCTTCAGAGGGCATCGCTCCTAGTCTGCCTAGCAGTTGGGCGTCGGGTCTTCCCCACTGCTATCAAGCCTGTGGGACTCTGCAAGGGCTTGTATTGGTGGCTAGATCAAGGGGTTCTCTGGCCACACAGATATTATGGGAGTCAGTCTTTCCAGACAGACAGAGCGACGCTGTGCGGAACAGGCTGGGTGAATATGCGATTTGACAGTCCGTGGAACACCGGCAGTTATGGATCCCTCGGTGACGTGTCACTCCCGGGGAGCGCCATGTGTCGGTTGATGACATCATCATCTCAATCTCTATAAATAGAGGTCTTGAGAATTCATTTAAAGGAGGAACATTTTCAGACTTTTCACTCTCACTCTAGAATCCTAGAGAGAGAAACATACAGGACCTCAACTCTGGACAAAAGCATCGGACTGTGACTGTCGTCGTGTATTCATCTTGCGCCATTCTTTTACTATTCTTGAAGTTCTGGTAAAAAGAAAGAGGTTGTGGATGTCCCACCTGAGAATAATCCTAAACAACTGGTTGCTGGACTAAAAAAGGTTAAAACTGTTGGGAGACCAGGGGCCAAAACCTAAAGGCAAAGCCAAGGATAGCATTCGCAGAGTGACTAGAGCAGCCACTAAAGCACAATCTCCACCTGAATCTAGTTTACAATGAGTAGTGCTCTTATATGGAATATTAGAGGGATTGGGAATGATGGTGCTATGGATTCTCTTAAATATCTGACTAGAAAGCACAAGCCTTTTCTTATTGTTATTCTGGAACCGCGTTTTTTAGTACAAGTAGCTAAGGGGGCTTGAAGGTACAAAGATTCTGAAAATTGTCGGGAAGCTAAGGTACGCTAATCATATCCATGGCAACCCCGAGAACACGCATATCTGGATCTTTTGGAATCAGGATGTCAGCATTGCCACCCTCAGGCTCTGTCTGTGAAGCCTTTGGTCTCTGTCCTTGTTCCACCCTTGTTGTGTCCCACATCAACATACTTGGCATCTGACTCGAATTGCATTTTTTGTGGCACCTCCACGTCAACTGCGAACCCACTTTCCTTGGCATCATAGGTCACGACATTCCCGTGACTCTTTGTATAAAAGATCACAAAGGTCAGAAACTAACAACGAACCTATAGACCCAATACAACTTACAATTAAATTAAAGCAGAACATATCCTACACTTTATCCTAACTTTAAATAAAATATGGAAGAACTATAAGGGGTGATGGAGAGGCAAAGGGTTTTGAGGAATGACCTCAAGGTCTCGAGTTCGAATCTCCATACCCACGGGTCATATGAATTGCAGTTCTGATTATTCAAAAAAAAAAAAAGTAACATTTGAAAGTTTAAAGGTTACATAAAACACCTATTAAAATAAAGACGAAACAAAGTAAATTTGAAAACACATATATTACACCGAGGATGTCAACCGAAACCGGACAGATAATCAAAGGGGTCCTCGACAATCAAAGGAATCATAGCGGAAAACAGGAGGCATTCAACTCTGCATGGTTCACAATGTTCCTTCCACCAGCAGCAATTTTAATCCCCGTGGTATACTATTGAAACGGCGGAGGATTGTGGTTATATCTAATTCACTTACTAGGCCTGTAAATGAGACTAAGTGTAGGCTTGTTCAAGCATGGCAATTGCGAGATTTAATAGCTGAATGTAATCATGCTAAGCTTCTTTCTCTCGATGCAATAATCACTGAGTCAGAGCTCAAGCAGCATGACTTGGTGATAGAAGAAGATGTGGTTTAAGCTTGGTTTGTTTATCTCATAAGAAAAGAAAATAAAAATGCAATCCTTTAGCTTGGCATTAGCCTGCCCCATATGTGGGAGGATAAATTGAAATAACATGTGCCTTAGTTACAAGTAAATGAAGGGACAAACAATTAATTGTGCAACAACATGTCACCACTTTGTAGTGAGTCCAGTGACAGATCCATGCGTGCATGGTTGGTGCCTGAACTAGTTTTGAGTCACTGCCAACCATCTCATCTACATGTCTTGATTCTTTTTTGCCTTGGCAACCTTACTTGCAGGATAATGCAATCTGGCCATGAGAGGTCGAGGTGCCCTTGTTTCCCGGTCGAAACCTCTCACGCAAACAAACCCTGCACAATGCAAAGCGTATGACATTAGCAACTGAAGAATACTTGGCTTCAAAAAGTCCTTGGCTGGGAAGAGGATGATACAGGCCGGATTCCTATCGAATCTCTGAACTAGCGGGTACTAATTATTCGATCTAATAAGCATCATGGTTAGAAAATGAGAAAATCTTTAGGTCAGATTTTCCGTTCTTCTCTTGTGATTTTTCAGTAATGCTTCAGATGAATAGTCAGAATAAGAAAGAAATGCAAAAAACTGAACAGAAACAGATGTGGAAGTAGAGGCAGCTCCAAAACAGGAAGAAGAGCGCCAACAAGCAAGATTTTTCTCCTTCCAATTATTTCTGTAGACCCTTGACCATCACCAATTCATGGTTGCCACCACCTTTAAATGCCATAAAATCAGTCCGATGAGTTTTTTTCAGCAAAAGTAGGCATGTGGTGTCATTTGTGTCAATAATTATAAGTAAACATTCCAGCACGGAAGAGTTAAAAGAAAAAAAAAAAAACTGTGGTGCTGGACGTTGTCACGGGTAAGCTTGCTGGTATTGAGCATACTAACCCATTCGCTAAATGACAAAAGAAAAAAAATCCCTCATGTTAATCTTGTGTTTAATCAAACGTATGGATAGTAATAAGATAAAGTGCTAATTTGTGCATTTAGCCTCATTAAACCAACGCATGATAAGAAAGGATAAGTGTCTTTAAAATAAAGTGCTAGTTTACAAAAAATAAAAAAAACAAAATACTACTAGTGCGCACCAATTTGCTCAACGTTATTATTAGCTAGCCCTGTTACCAAAGTATTCACTTTTATCCTCAAATTGAAGGCTACGGTATTTGGAATGGACCATACCTTTTGAGCAAAATTGACTATTGAACGGGCAAAACCAGCACTTTTTTACCAATCCATATGTGTATTTTTACACAATATTGGCTACCTTATTACTCTATCAGTCCCAAATTATTTGATCATATTTTTACTTTGAGCTTGTCTCAACGTTATTGCTTACTTTCTAAATTTTGACTGAATTTTTTTGCCACTTTTCTAATTTACCCTTAAGACCTTGTACAAACAAATTCCCTTCATCCCCTCTACACCTCTCTTATCCGAACATGACAGCCTGTCTCTTCTTTCTTTCTTCTTCGAGCATCCCTAATAACTAACACGACCGCCCCTTCAATCACCACTAGTCAACTGTCACTTCCTTCAACACCACCAAAGTAGCCACCTTTTTCGACCACCACAGCGCCATCGTCTCCGTCAACCACCATCATCGCTGCTGCCTCCCACCAGTGATATAGTCGTCGCCTTTCAACAACTACCATCACCACCCCCTCCCACCATTGACCTAGCTGCCCCTTCGAGATTTATATGTCAGAAACATAATTCTATTTTGGTTTTAGATCTAGGTACATTGACATACATGATTCCCAACTCAATTGCATTTCAACCAATGCCAAAATTTGTTTCAGATGGTGGTTGTTTAAACGGTGATTATGGTAGTTGTGTGTGGTGATTCGTGGCGATAGGGAAGAACTGATAAATTGGTGATGCAGTGTATTTTAAGGTCGAGAGAGAGAAAGGGAGAGATACTATACTTTTTGCGATAAAGGAGATAAAAGTCAGGGTAAAATGGAATTGCTTAATTATTTGACCACTTTCTTAATGTTTGTGCAAGTTAAATGTGTGCAAAAATTGTGAAACAGAGGGAATTGTAAAATTTGAAGATTTATAGCAAATCTCATTTAGTGTGGTAAAGGTAGAATGTATGATGGATTCTAAATCACTAAAATTGCACCATAGAAATTCCCAAACTGTATAATATTTTGACATGTATACTTTGATATTAATTAATACTAGCGTCCGTTTTACACTAATTTGTGCATGTGATAACACAATTTCATTGCAAATGAAGAGTGGAAAATTTTTTGTTGCTGACCCATAAGCAGCTTGATCCTGCTACCTCTTAACGTGGCACTATCTCATTGGTCCACCTGTCCGAGAGTCATCCTCCTTGCACGTGATCAAGGTGTCTCCAGTTTGCTGCACTTAACTGAGTTTTGCCGTTAACCAATCCCTAAAATCTCGTCTCATTAAGGAATTACTCGTTAAACTGGAGATCTCTCTCTCTCTCTCTCTCTCTCTCACACACACACACACACACACACACACACATCTTCTTCCACCCTCCCAGACTCCAGAATCTACTGGTCTGGATCTTCACTTTGCACTTGGAAATCTCAATCTAATGAAATGAAGACTATAAATATTGGACAACAGCGCAGATAAGCTGTTTCAGAAATTGGGATCAGTCGCTTTACAGATGAACCGTCATCAACATCAGTGTTGGAATCCAGCAAGACAATGAACTACTTGGCTTCATCCAGCTTTGAGTCCTATGCATATAATGATGTTCTATTTATTTGATGTTCATCCTGCAAACTTGGTTGAGTATGAGTGAGGTACAAAGGATAATCTATACATGTGATGTTGTCCTGGCTTCAGTGAATTACTTGGCTTGATCCTGCAAACTTGGCTCTAACACCACTCCAAGACTCGTTTGAGTCCCACGTATATGATATTCAAGTGTATCTTGGCTTGGCAATATATATGGTAGGGGCTCCAATCATGTATCAGATCATCAAATGTGTGCATGTTCTTTCACTTTTGTTCATTCCTTTTCTTAAGTTCTATGAAACCAAGAATGAATTAAACAAAAAAAGTTATTGTTCTTATGAGTTCATTGATGCTACACTTCTGCATTCTCAAACAGCATGTAAATGGTGTAATAGGCAGACCTCCTCATCACTCAGCTGCCCTGCCAACCATTAAAAATTCATAATCAAGTCAGACTGAAGTTAAAATAAAGAAACTATTGCAAGAAAATAAAAGAGATCAAACAATTTTGGTTCACTACCAACCATTTGGACATTAAATAAGAAGAATCAAGAGTGGACGTAAGTCGCTGTTATTGAAGAGGAAATAATATTTCAACGGCTTTAGAAAATGCTTGATCATAGCCTGGCAGCAGCAAAACTTTTTCCATAAAGATTTATCTTGTTTTTTTTTCTCTACCAGTTTAGAAAGAAGAAATTAGTGTTTGACCACTTGTACTATACCTCATGGACAATTTTACCCCTTAAACTTGTAAAAAAATGCGCTAAACTTCCTCTCAGTTAACAAAATATCACATATTAAGATTCGCGACGATTTTATCAATGGTATGGTATTTCGTTTGCTTTAATATGGTTTCATGCATCATTCGCATCGTTCAGAAGCAGTGGAGTAAAATTGAACCCAAAGTATAGTGCAGGGGCCAAAAGCTTATTTCCCCTTTGAAAAACCTCGTAGCCAGCACCAGTCTCGCCACCACCAAAAAGTCAAAAACCCTCAAATGTTTCCTATTTCATCACCACAAAGATCGCCTCCTCTCTGAATCCCATCAGAAATTCCTACCAGAAATAAGGAAAAGACCTTAAAGAGACAAACCCAACTGATGGAGCTCCCTCCGGACGTTTGGGCAAAGATCTTGTCGAAACTGGGAGCAGTAGACGTACTGGAAAGTGCAGAGAAGGTGTGCACAACCTGGCGCAAAATCTGCAAAGACCCCACCGTGTGGAAGGTAATTGACATGCATAATCTGGGGGACCTGCCTTACGATCTCGAGGTAATGACTAGGCACGCCATCGACCGTAGCCAAGGCCAGTTGGTCGACATCAACATCGAGTACTTCGGCTCCCGACGAACTACTGGAGTACATCGTAGATCGGTATAATGCGTCACTTTATTTTTAGTATGTTATGCCTGCATGCCTTGAATCTTGTCTGCAAATGCATATTCCCGTTTGGCTTTATTAAAATGGGTCACTGTTGCACACGCGATAGAGATTAAGTTAATAGTATAATTTTTTATTAAAAAAATCAAGCATCACGTATAAATGTTTATTATCGCATTCGGTGGAATAAATTTTAAATTATAAAGATCAAACATGTCATTATAAGTATTTATTTACTGTCTAAACTTTTTTTTTTGGTTCTATTTATAGTGGCACATGCCTTTCATAATTATTTTATATAATATCAAGTATGGTCTTTTGGATATATTTTGACTACATATTTTGAAATAATTTTTAAATTTTAAGAACCAAACATATCCTCTTAGATAGTTATTTAATATTCAAATATTATGTTTTGTGATACTTAGAAAAACTCTTATGATGTCAAGCGTCAACATTTTAAGTAGGTAGTTATGTAACACTAAAAGTGGTGGTACACCAAAAGAGGTATTCCCTTTGTATATAGTATAGATATAGATTCGTGAATAGAGTTTGAACAAGTGGATATTGATTTTTTCAGTTGTTTTGCTTTCGTGCTAGTTTGACTTGTCAAACAATTCTTATTTGGTCATTAATTAGTATTCGACTTTGAGCCAACTTCTTGCTTCCAAATTATCCTAGAAATTCGAAAAAAGTCAAGTGGGAGAATATGGAGGGAGTTATCTACACGCCATAGATTGTACCAGTAGAAAGTCGCTACTACGTTCTTTTCTTAGTAATTTTTTTGGATAAATTACAAATTCAACCACATCAGTTTAATAAACAATACACTCGCCATGATCTTATTATTATAGCATGAATATGCATGAATGTGTTTGATCTTGTTTGCATATTAAGGTTGATTGACAATATACACATCACACATTATACAAAATTGTCGGCCCTCCAGATTTTCCCAATTTGACTTTTTCTGAGTTCTTATATGGTAAATTGAGTAATGTATAAGTTGACTTCGCTCATTGTCTTACCCTAGCTTGCGTTGCCCAATGGTACTTATTTAATCAACTCTTACTAGTTGGGTTTAATTTGATGTTTACATGGTACTAAATCTATTCCAGAAATCTGCAAAAGTAAATAGAGAAATTCCAATGCAATGGATCAGGGAAAGATTTTTTATGCCCAGCACTGCTATTAAATAAATACAGCAGTGTTGGGTGAAATGTAATTTTGTTGGAAGAATCTTCAGGAAGCCAAAATGGAACCCAAAATGCCGCCATTGATGTCTGAAAGTAGTTTGGGCCTTTGGGGCTTTTGCCTTTCTGCTAACCAAACTTCAGGGAAATGTTTAGGCATGTCTTCAAAAAATTCCAGGGCAAGGGGTTTGACTTGTGAGTATAGTTCAGGAGATGTGACTATGCAAGAAATAGCAACTGTTTTCTTCCTTGAACTAAGGTGGTGCAAACCTCCGAAGAAGTGTCAGCTTTTTTACATATAAACTTTTAAGTTCCCATTAGTTTTGCAATGCCACAATGGTCTATTTAATTAGGTACAGAAATTTGGTGCAAAACTTGAACACAGTATTGGGGCACAGGGTTTTCTCCGCTCTCATTTTTTGTGTAAATGTGTTTGTCTTGATTCGGGTTTGTTAATTTAGGGACTTCTTGATTAATGCAAGAATCTCTGTTTTTAATGTTGTGTATGCCACTCTGTGTGTGTATCTTACTTGCACGAAGCGTGGGTGGGAGCGGGTGTGAAGTTCTGAAGCAGGAGCATCACTAGTATATTGCATTTGTCGGTTTGGAGCAAGAGTAAATGTAGGTTAGTGAGAGGTTTTGGATCGGGAGCACCATTGTAATTGGAGAATCCGACAACTAAGGTTTGTGTGTGTAGTGATCGTGCATTTGCTCACCGTGTTATAATGATATTTGATTATTATTGCTACGACATACACAAAGTACTTCATATTATGCGTGGTTGCAAAGAGAAGAGAGCAGTTGTTTACCGTATACAGTTCCAGACTTCTCCTCTCTTGTTGTAAAAAAGCTTGACAATGAAAAATGAATGAAAAGCCACTATTTAGTCGTATGTATGTGAACATAGAGGAATGTATCAAATGGAGGAATAGATGCAATGGTTTTTTTATTAGAGTTGAGATTTTATCAGTTGAGTCGTCTTGTTTAAGGATGTTTTGTTGCAACCTGTGTTTGAAGTTTGATGAAGTTTGTTGACCTACATTTGCTGGTTACAGTAAGGTGCTAACCAGGAAAAGTTTTGTTTGCACAATAATGAGGAGAACTTACGAGTTCTAATCATGTAGGTGTACTTCTTCGGCAAATTAAAGAAGAGGCATGTGGCAGCAACTATCAAAAATTCTAATGATACGCTTTGTGCATTTGACTTATGGCTCTATCTAGAAAGGAGGAAAATAGATCTCATTGGTGAGCTTACATCAGTAAGGTTTGTTATTTTAAGTTGGTTGATTGAAGCATTGAGGAATGAGTTAGAAACAAGTGGTTTTTAAAAAGGTTGGATGGCGATCTTCTTGCTCTAATTCAACCTATATATCAATTCACAGTTCCCCCTGTGCAAATATACCACCTTATGGGATATTGACACTTGAAGGATAGATATGTTAGATTTGGCTTGAGTTCTACCTTCAAACTTCAGCATATGTTTAGTGGGTTATATTTATTTTCATAGACTGCTTTCGTGCTGGGGAGATAGGTTTGGGGGTACCCTTCGTTGCTAATGAGTTTGTTGATTGAAGTTTTGCGGACAAGGAGCCTAGGTCATTTTTCAGTCATGTTGTACTATAATTGCGTGAACCTGTTAGTTGGCATTTCTGATATCCATAAGGTTTTGCAATTCTTGTGATAGCAATGTTAAGTTTTCGATTCACTGTAGGAATTGGGTTCAAGCTTTCCCCAGCCCCTTCTCCAATTTGGATCATATCTAAGGGATTCCTATGACAGAGAGGATGGATTTTCAGTGTTCTTGACAGCTCTGGTACAGGTATTCCATCATCTAGTTATCAGAACAGACATCAACCTGGTGAGGATGTCGAATTATAGCCTAGTGTAGTTCATCCGTGTAGCATTTCAAACATATCAACTATTTCTATTTGTTATGGAAATCAGACACATAATGGTGATTGGTGACAAGTGCTGCTTAAACTAAGCTAACAAAGTTTGTTGATGGTCTAGTGGTAGTAGATAGCAGGTACAGTACACTAAGATTATTGGGGTTCCAATCATTGTAAAAGACACTATCGGTCTTGTGTTCTTAAAGTCACACTTTTGTAACCGGCTTAGAAATCGGCTTTTATACATAAATAAAGAAATTGGCTTGGGGTTCAGTACCTAGTCGAGTTCTTCTGCAACAACTATACTTATGAGGGCTCACAACAGGTGACGAGTCATTTCACAACGTGCACCTTATCTAGCATTGTTACTTGTTTCATGTCTTTCTATACCGTCCAGGCATTGGTCACCGATACTCCTGAGAATCGGACGAATGTCCTATGTTATGACATGGCTGGTGAGAGGAAATATTGTTTCGTCATGTGGAATGAGACTTTGCTTGTTCGCTTGACGTGGGTGTGAAGAAGACAGGCCTTGTAGGAAATTTATTTTGTTTAGAGTGGATGAAGCCTTGTGGCATTGGGTGGTGTCTTCTAGATATAAGAAAGAAGAGGTTGATTAATATGTAAGTAGGAGAGTCTCATGGTGTGATTTTGCAGAAGCCATTGGAAGAGATTTGGGCACGTTCCCACTTTGAGACAGGATAGGTGTTTCACATATTGTTGAGTTCATTCATTGTTTTCTTAGATGAAGGGAAAGTTTTCAAGCTCCCCCTTTCAAGGGATCTCCAAGACTGTAAGTTGAGAGAGATTTGGAGGCTTGTCCCCAGAATATTGTTTTTCCAATCTCGAATATGGGCCAGAGTAGAAATAGTAGAAGTTCATTTAAGTTGTGCCATATCCGCAAGAATGACATAAATATTATAGCCCATCTTTTCCTCCATCTTGTGATGTTGCTTAGAAGTGCTGCCATTTTTCTCTTTTTGCTTACTTTGGTGCCTCGAACGGTTGACCAGTTATCGTTAATTTTCAGAATGGATACTGGACACCAGTTCGTTTGGAGCTGGCTGTAGAAATAGTGAAAATTCATTTGAGTTAATGCCATATCTGCAAGAGAGATCATCTGTTCCTCCATCTTGGTGGTGTCTTTTAGAAGTGCTGGCATTTTTGTATTGCTATCTTTGGTGCCTGGTACAGTTGAGGAGTTGTTCCATAGTAGCAGGATGGATACTGGGCGTCACAATAGCTCATTTCGAGCTGGATGGAGTTGAATGAAAATTGTGACTTCATGGGTATCGTGTAGTTTACAAGAAGTGGAAGTCTGCTTATTCTTTTCTCCACTTTGCATTTAATATGGGAGCGAGGGAGCTCTCCGAAGCTCTTGCAGCTCTCATCTAGTGGTTGCATTGGTTCATTGGTTATGTAACGCGCACAGTTTATTTAATCCTCAGATAAACCCATACTCATCATGCGTCTCTTTAATTTTGTCAGACTTGATGCTTTGCGGTGTCTTAGGCTAGTTGAATTGTGTGGTTGCTTGTGTTTTCTTTTACAAGGGAGTGTTGAACGTCTAACATTCTTGAAATTTTGATTCCTTCTAATGTTGTTCCGGTACTATAAACTGGTGGTGGCCATATTTGCTGCCTATCATCATGAGCTGCTGATGTGAGGTTATATTTCCTTGATTAAGTTGCCCAATAATGTTATTCCCCGATAAGAAAGGAAGTTAGTAAAACATCCTAGGCAAACAGTACAATTAATGTGTGCTGCCACCTTTAATTATGGGAAATTCTCCTCCCCCAATGATGATTGGAGTCAAGTGGTTGATTATGTTGCTGAACAGTTTGATTGAACTCGAATTAATCTTGAATGGAACTCTAAGCTTACTAGAGGGTGAAGCTGCCTGTTTCAGGTTTTTGTTTTTCGTTTAGTTTAGGCCAGTGTTCAAGACTTTGCCCATACTTAATGGAGAATTTCTATCATCATTATGTTTACGAGTGCAAAATAGCAGACGACGATGGAATGTGATGTAGAGGATCCGAGAAGGAAGATCGTTGTTGTATCTTGCATGAACTTACGACTCGTTTTTTCTTTCATTTTAAGCTTGTAACTAGTGAGAGACTTATATCGCTTTGGTTTGCTACCTGTTTGCAGAGCCAGTCAGCTGTGACGTCTTCAATTTGCATGTTGCCATGATAATTTTTCATGTGAAGCGTTGATCAAAGCATTCAAAAGACTACCGTTGCTGGAGGAACTTCGCCTTACGTATACATATATGTCCGAAGAAGCTATTGAAGTCGCTGGTCGTTGTTGCCCAAATCTGAAGTCCTTCAGGTATAACCAATTCGGGCTTAAACAGCTCCACATTGTGTCTGATGACAGGGCTGAAGCTATCGCAAGAAACATGCCCGACTTATGCCATCTGCAACTCATTGGGAACGCTTTGACGAACAATGGACTGCAGACTATCCTTGATAAATGTCCTCGCCTTGAATCCCTTGATTTGCAGAAGTGTTTCAACATTAGCCTTGAAGGGGATTTGGAGAGAAGATGCTCCGAACTAAAATTAAGGATCTGAGGCGCCCTGACGAGTCCACTAAAGACTTTCGATTTGCTACCCACGGTGATGAGAATTATGCACCACCCTTCAATTTTTGGAAATCTCTTTTACTTTTTTAAATAGTGGAAAATTATATTTGATATATTTAAGGAAATATAGTTATATTGTAATACTAATGTCTCAGTGTTTCTTTTTGTTGTGCTTTAAATCTTTTTTGCCACCGGCGGTCATAACCTTTATCTTTCTTTTTTCTTTACTCTATCTTCATTTTTTTTAAATTTTAATTACAAATCTTTATACTACAAACAAAAAATGAATATATCAAGGTTAATTTTTTTTTTCTTTTTTAGTTTAAAATCTTATAGTATGTTAACTTATAAATACACTATTTTTCTCGTCTAATTGATTATCACATTGGTATTACGTATTTACGTGTAAGCGTTAAACTTCTTTCATTAAAGATTAGTAATTTGTTGTTGACTAACTTTACCAAGTTATATAAATCACTATAAATGGTAAAATTGTAAATTAAAAAAAATCATATTTTATGAAAACTTGAACCTTTCTGAAGTTTTATATATTAGCCGTCAAATTTTTTATCACCTTTTGATCTCCTTCGATTAGACTTCCTGGATTTGCTCCGGTAGGAAAGGATTAGGTAAGTTTTCTTTGGTCAAAAGCATCAAAATGAGCACTATATAACCCCTCTCGTCACATATAGCCACTTTTGCAATAGTGGTAATCCATGTAGTCAGATAGAAGCGATGTACTTATAATGTTCAATATCTGGCTTGATTTGGAAAATTGAAGTTTACATTCACTACAAGTTGCTATGTGCGTTCTATATGTTGAGACTTTCTTCTCCATTTCTCATTCACGTTTGACGGCATTGGTTTCGAACTTTATGGTTGTGTCCATAATGTAACACCAACAAATTCTCCACCTTTCTTCTTCATTTCTCACAAAACGTTCTCTAGATGTCTTCACTTTTGTCTCCTCAGGGCTCTTCAGCAGTACATCATACCCGTGAGCTCAATGCAGAGTTTGAAGTTTTCTATGGGAATAACATTCGTCATCACATCTGACGGATTATATATATATATATATATATATATATATATATATATATATATATATATATATATGGGAGCTGATCCGTTGATAGCGCTAGCAAAATAGGAGAAGTTGCTAGCGTGATCTGGCCGTCCATCCTGAAAGATGGACGGCCCAGATCGCGCCTTTTTTGAAAACTGTCAGTCGTCCGCGATACAGTATAGTGGACGGACTTTCTTACCTTTTTGCCCCTCCGCCCCATCCGCTCTACTGTATGGCGGACGACATTCAAGGCCTAACACGTGACAACAAAAAAGTCGTCTGCTATACAGTGTAGCGGACGTCCCCTAGGCTGACACCAGCACCTGTCAGAGACAGTCTCCCATCAGATCTATATTTCTGCGGGTGTCAGAGTGTCGGCAATCATTTCCGCTATACAGTATCGCGGACATTATTCCCCATATACACAAAACTTCCCTAATCACTCAAGCAAGGTAAGTTTCTGATCTTAAAGTATAATTTTTTTTTGGCCAAAAGAGTATAGATTTTTGGTGATGTTCTAGAAATTTGTCACTCTATTCATCAACTTGTGATGTTCTAGAAATTAATTTGTTAACTTTAAACAAATTCATTGTAATTAATTTCGATTTTTTTGAGGTTTGCTAACTTCGACGCATTTATCCTATTTAATTTGTTATGTTCAATGAATCTATAATTAGCCAAATGGGAGACTTTTGAGATTATGTATATGGTATATTCGTCAAGACAATTTTTAGGTAATATTTTCAGTTGAAAATGTCATTTGATTGTTAAGCGTAGTCTATTTCTACATAGGTCTTGTTCCACAATGTCTGATTTCGTGTCGAGCTCCAACACCCCCGTAGATGCTAGTGATCCGTATCTAGGACGAACCTTTCAAACATTGGAAGAAGCTGAAGAATGTTTCCGAGCGTATTCACTGAGGGTTGGATTTGGCATTAGAATAAAGACTTCAAGAACGAGCAACATAACGAAAAAGATATGCTCTCGCTTATACGAGTGTCATAGGGGCAGAAACCCAGTGCAAAATGAGACACGCATAGGCAACGATGACAGTGATGATGAACTAGAATATTCGCGCAGAAGACGGGACTCCTTTGCGCGAACGAATTGTAAGGTCAAGATGTTCGTAAGCTATAAAGCCAAGCAATATCATTGGCTTATTACCAGCCTGGAACTGGCACACAATCACTCGTTAGTAACCCCTTCTAAGGCGAGTCAGATGCATCAACACAAGAAGACGGGTAAGGTCGCGAGGAGCCTTATTCACACGATGAACGATGCGCGGCTAGGACCTACTGACATGATTAATGTTCTTGCTGAGCAGGCCGGGGGAATTCAAAATTTAAACTTTAACACGACAGACGTTCGTAACGCGGTCCGAACCCATAGACGAGCCGCGTATGACCTCAATGATGCTCAAGCCACAATGAGCCTATTGAAACGGATGCAGATGGAGGACTCACAGTTTACCTTTGATTATAAACTTGACGACGAGCATCGAGTTAGCACAATTTTTTGGGTCGACGGTCGTTCGAGGCTTGCTTATAAGCATTTTGGGGATGTCGTGACGTTCGACACCACATACCGTACCAACAAGTACTCGATGTCGTTCGCCCCTTTCACTGGGGTCAATCATCATTATCACTCCATCATGTTCGGGTTCGCCTTGTTAAGGGACGAGAGCGAGAGTTCTTTTGAATGGTTGTTTAGGGCGTGGCTGGAAGCCATGAACTTCAAAGCACCCAAAGTTATCATCACCGATCAAGATTTGGCAATGAAGAAGGCTATTGCCACCGTCTTCCCAGATACTCGACACAACTTGTGCACTTGGCACATAAGCAACAAATACCCCGAACGTTTGCATCACGTGTATGCAAAGTTTCCAGACTTTAAACAGGATTTTGACACGTGCGTTAGCAAGTCGTTAACGATTGAGGAATTTGAGGAGAGGTGGGAAAAGCTTGTTGAGGATTACTCATTGCAAGACAACGACTGGCTCCAGCACTTGTACGAGCTCAAAGAGCAATGGATTGGCATTTACACAAGGAGGCATTTTTCTGCGGGCATGAATACCACGGGCATGAGTGAATCTATGAATGCCATGTTCGATAGTTACGTTGGTACAGCTACCAATTTGAAGAGTTTCGTCGCATCCGCACAGAAAGCGGTTGCGTCGTTATTCGTGAAGGAAAGGGCTGCAGATTTTGCAACCACATACAAACAGAGGAGAAGGGTGCTTGAGACCCCGCTGGAGCCAAACAGTGCCAAAGTCCATACGAATGAGATCTTCTTGCTATACCAAGTGGAGCTGCAGAAATCGGGGCGATACTTTACAAACAAGGTGGCAGAAAAGTCTACGCGTGAGTACAAGGTTTATTCGCTCGTGAATGACCTCGTTCCTGAGAAGATGCGCAGAATGTATACGGTGAGCCACGACACATTGACGGACTCGGTGACGTGTGTTTGCAAGAAGTTTGAGTTCCATGGCATCCTGTGTAGACACATTCTGCGGTTTTTCACCCAGAAGAATATTAGGACAATCCCCGATAAATACGTCTTGCCACGGTGGACGAAAGGTGCAAACAGGTTGCACGGTACCATTGCCTTTACGAAGCACCTGTATACTGACTTTGAAGAATCAGAGACGCTGCGGTATAATCATCTGGTGACGATGTTCACCCGTTTGTCCGTAAAGGCTGCTGCTACAATGGTCGGTTATAAACATCTCCTCGAGGTAGCTCAGCAGCAAGAGCCCATTGTCGACCAGTTGGAAGCTGCTTCCGTCACCAATGCGGTTGACACCGAGCCTACGACGGGGTTAGAAGATGATGAGCCGGGGGAGGAAGACGACAATGATATCCGGCCGTTGGATCCAATTATATCGCAAACGAAAGGCCGCAAGAGATCTACGTGGATGAAAAGCTCTATTGAAACGGCAACTCAACCTAAAAAGCTGCGTAGGTGTGCATTGTGTAACAAAATGACCGACCACGACAAACGGAACCATTACAAGGCACTGGGGATAAGTCCAGGGGGTTTGCAAGACGGGGAAGAAAATGACGCCGAAGATGAGGACGAACAAGCTGCAGTGGACCTTTAATTTTTTGTATAAGTTTGACATTTGTAATAATTTGTCGACCGGATACTAGAATTTATTTTCTAATGGACCTCTGGGAGGCCATCAAATCAAATCTAGAGTCTTAAGTTTTTTTTTTATTTGTCAGCCCCATCCGTTATACAATGTAGCGGACGGAAAAGCAGAAAAACTTCTGGTCAGCCCCGTCCGCTATACAATGTAGCGGACGGCAAGGCAGAAAAACTTCTGGTCTTCTTTTATGTCCACTATACAATGTAGCGGACGGCAAGGCAGAAAATCTTCTGGTCTTCTTTTATGTCCGCTATACAATGTAGCGGACGGCAAGGCAGAAAAACTTATGGCAGAAAAACTTCTGGTCTTCTTTTATGTCCGCTATACAATGTAGCGGATAACTCTATCCTATTATATATAATAATCAGATTGGGCAATCAGCTTTTTATCAGTCCGCTATATTCTCTCTGTCTCAAACAGCTAACCCAAGCCGCTACCCTATCTCCGGTTACCCCCCATCTCCGGTGACCCACATCTCTGGTTACCCACATCTCCGGCGACCCACATCTCTGGTTACCCACATCTCCGGCGACCCACATCTCCGGTTACCCCCCATCTCCGGCGACCCGCATCTCCGGTTACCCATATCTCCGGCGACACCACCGTCCTCCCCTCAACGCCGACCTCAATGGCTTCTGGATCGGAGACCACCTACGATTTTATTGGCAACTTGCACCTGGCGGGCAAACACTTTTTCAAAGTCATGATGACGGGATTTGAGAATGAACTTGTAGGCCATCCCTCTTTCTCTGTATTTTTGTGTGTTAAAAGTTTGATCTTTTGGTTAAAAACTAACCTATTTTTTGTATTGTGTTTGCTTAGGACTTTCCGGAAGCCTTTACCAATCAATTTACAACCATTCATGACAGTGCAAGATTATATAGGCGCAAGGGGGCATGGCAGGTTGAAATCAAGCTGAAGCCCGGCCGACCCCAAAAAAAGCAGTTTGCAGAGGGTTGGAACGTCTTCGTGTGCCAGCATGGCCTCGAACTCGGGGACTTTGTAATGTTTGAACACCTTGGGTGGTCGAATTTTCAAGCTGTAATCTTTGATCGGAGCGTTTGTGAAAAAATTTCTTTCCCCCAATGTGAACCCTAATTTATTATTAATAAAAAAATTTATGTTCTTGTTCATTATGTTTCCAAATTTATATTCTCGCTTAATTGTGCCGTTTGAGATTCCCTCGATATATTGAGATCGTTGATTGTGAATCGTACGTTATTTATTGTTTATCGATATTGAGATTGTTGATTCCGTCGCTAAAACAAGTCTTAGGGCGCCACTTTATTAAAACAGGATTACGCTACAATGTCGCTAAAACAAGTCTTCGGGCGCCAATTTATTCCAATTTATTAAAACTGCGTTACGCTACAATGCCTAGTTGCGGACACCAAAGTCTAGCTCTACTATATAGTGGACATAAGGCCTCCGCTTAGGCCGGGGTTTGGGAAGGTCGGAACTAAGTGTCTGTTCGTGCCAACCATTTTTTGGTCCAAGTTGCAGACAATGATCTGCACCACTATGACGTGAGATCCTCACCTGTGCGCCTTTCTGCTTGGCCATGTATTCTGCGGAGATGTCCGCCATACTATATAGCGAACATAGATAGGACCACAAAAACTAAGTGTTGGAGACTCTCTTCCTTCTGCGGGAATGTCCGCTATATAGTATCGCGGACAGTCCCGCAGAAGGATGAGAGTCTCCAACACTTGGTTTTTTTTTCCTATCTATATCCGCGATACTATATAGCGGATGGCCCAGCAGAATTTTTTTTTTGTTTCTCCACATGCGCCATACTATAAAGCGGAACGCACCGCAGAAAGAAATTTTCTAACACAATACATGATTAGTGAGGCAGTAGTATCGTAATACATCCACGCACCACGCTGAGGATCTCACGTCATAGTGGTGCAGATCATTGTCTGCAACTTGGACCAGAAAATGGTTGGCACGCACCAGGCACTTAGTTACGACATTCCCGAACCCCGGCATAAGCAGAGGCCTTATAGCCTTAGAAGAACTCGATCTTCAGTCATCTTCATCTGAAACTGGAGCATCGGAAACAGATCCTAGTTCGAAGCTCATGTTCCAGTATACTTGTGCTTCTTTGTTGTTGCCATCTTCATGTGCATCACGTGTCATACAACGTAAGTTATGCCTACTTTGACGAACTCTCATTCTATTATTTTCTTCATGTATTCGATGCAGTGCCCTTTCAAGCTCCACGTGTGTAATTCGAGGCATGTTGATTGCCTTTTGTCGAGGTATGGGTATATTCATGTGCTGTGAATCTGCTACTAAGACCTCATATTCATTCATCCGATAAGAGCATTTTGCACGTAATGTATTAACATAGCTTGATGAGTAACGCAAACTTGGACGCAAAGAATAGTGAAATTCATCTTCGCCCGCCCAATAACGACCCATTGCTTCAAAAATATCGCGTGGAGTATATGACATTTCCAGCGTTGTTATGAAATTGGGAGTATATCACTCTATGCCCTTTGCCCTTCATGCAATGCATGTATTTATATATACTTTGAAACGGGACCACTTTATGAGATACTACAGGTTCAACTTTATGAGATGTGACAAGCCTCTGCAATAGACTAGAGACTTGTCTTGTCACCAAAGAGACTTGTCTTGTCACCAAAGACTTGTCAAGTTTATGACACGGGAATGCTATTGTCTCCAACTACCAATTAAGCAGGGTGTCAGTGTCCAGAGACTTGTCTTGTCACCAGAGATGGGCAGGCTATTGTGTAGCTATCACACCAATATATTGTGTATGTGTGTGTGGGCTTATTTATATATGGTAGCCATGCTCATCGCATTAGATGTAGCTAAGTTAAATGACAGGAGTTTCTAAGAGTTCTAGTTTGCGGGGACGTGAGACTGTGTGGTTGTTGTGTGAAAGGAACGAAGACTATAACGAAGTGAAGTACACGAATCCGAGAGAGTATTATTGCGGTTTACGGAGAGAATGGGCATATCGAGTTACGGAATCAGAAGCACTACAACAAGATCTCACCACGCTGAGGGCACTGTGCCGCAATGTCGTTCACTTAGTATGTCGAGGCGTAATGTTAAGCAATATAAGAAAGTTGTGTGCCAAATTCGTATGGAGAATAACCGGATGTTGCTGCGTAGAAAACGATTTTACATGCTTCAAGTTGCGGAAGAAATGGCTGAGGCTATTGGGAGGCACCTCAATTCAAACGAGAGAAACAATATTTTAACCAATGATCAGTACTTATCTGATGAGTATATGTCAAATGAAGAGTGATATATATATATCTCTTCCTACTGCATGTTAGGATTTCATTCCAACTGGCACTTATCCATGTAATACCCTGAAAATTTTCTTTTCCTTGTGCAGAATTAGTATTTTTGAATAAATAAGTTGTGGTCTTTTGTTAAAAGTAAGAAAATGAATTGGGATTGTTTCTGAAATTTTCGGTCGAGTGAAAGTGGTTTCATTCGAGTTATAACAGTGATTTTTGAACAGTATTTTTGAATAGTACTTTGAAAAAAGCTTCGACTAAAAATGGTCCTTTCTATGTCCACGATACTATATAGCGGACAGTCTCGCAGAAAGAGTCTGCAACACTTAGTTTTTTTTTTGGTCCTATCTATGTCCGCGATACTATATAGCGGACGGTCCCGCAGAAAGAAGAGTTTCCTACACTTAGTTTTTTTTTTGTCTATGTCCGCAATACTATATAGCGGATGGTCCCGCAGAAAGAAGAGTCTCCTACACTTAGTTTTTTTTGGTCCTATCTATGTCTGCAATACTATATAGCGGACGGTCCCGCAGAAAGAAGAGTCTCCTACACTTAGTTTTTTTTGGTCCTATCTATGTCTGCAATACTATATAGCGGACGGTCCCGCAGAAAGAAGAGTCTTCTACACTTAGTTTTTTTTGGTCCTATCTATGTCCGCAATACTATATAGCGGACGGTCCCGCAGAAAGAAGAGTTTCCTACACTTAGTGTTTTTGGTCCTATCTATGTCCGCTATATAGTATAGCGGACAGACCAACAGAAATACAGTCTTCAAACACTCGGGTTTTTACACTTTGTTTCCCCCTGGTCAAAGCAAATCACACAGAAGAAATCAAACATGAGATTCAACGATATCAGTCAATCAATTCAATCGCATTCAACACTGACCACATCCCAGTCAACACAAATGAAATCATCAATCGCATTCAACGATAAGATTCAATGATAAGGACAATTAAAAAAGTGAATATAATGTTATTATAAGCAAACATTGTCAATTGGGGCCCTCAGCCCCTGCGTGATCCCCCTCATTACACGGATTTACAAGAAATCTAATAGCTCTAGGCAGACCATTGATAATTTGCCAAGCCATCCTATACCTAAAGCAGTCTATGCATTCTTGGCTCCAGACAGTATTCTTGAGGCTCTCAGACCGACAGATGTAATCCATGTACATGCAGACGAAGACGCCGCAGTCCGAGGAATTAAGTTGCTTGGGCCTACTCTTCTTCAATCGGAAAACAAGCTTCGGCTTGACCGGTGCCCTCTCTCGACGCTTACCATTGACCATGGCAGCAAATAGATTCTGCGAGAAACATAATAAGCATTAAACATTAAACATAGCAAACATAATAAGATTAATCAGTTCTACTATATGCAAGTTACAATAAGAAGTAAACTGGATCTTACCATGGCATCCAACTGGCCTAAGCCTCGGTACATTTTAAGCACACCGATCACGGGGGTATCATCGTAGAGACTGTCGACGACTGATACGGTCTTCGCTACCGGTTCATAGCAAACCAAGTACCAGTGGGCATTCACTATAAATGGGATTAGAAACACGTCCGCCACACTTGCGCTCACTGGACTGTCCCGAGCAAGATATGCTTGTAGGTTAGTGGATGGCCTCCACTGGGGCTAGGCTCTCCCCTTTCTCGCCTTCCTTGATTTGTCCCAGTCGTCCCACTCTTGTACTAGCATGCTATGAAAGAAAACATCTAAGATAAAAATGCGCGGACCGTAGTTAGGCTGCTCCCGACCCCTTTGCCTCAGAATTTGCACGTAGTGCGAGATGACAAAGTTGTCTAACCAAGTTCTCGGCGCCAGAGAGGACAGTTCTCTCCACGAGGCATTGTAATCCAAGCCCTGCGGGTGATCCATGTCATATGACACTCCGTCTAGGGGGGGGCGCTAAAATAACAGGCATGGATTAGGTCATGTTTATGCGGCTTCAGGGGCCTGGCTGGATGCCCTTTCAGATATTGCCCTCGGGGGTCGACTGGTTGCTCTTGGCCTCCGCCGGGGGGCAAGAGCAACGGAAGAAATTGGCCTCCAACTCCTGGTTCGGCCGACTGATAATTGCCTTCGGGGGCCTCGGCCGGCTGATAATGCTCGTCGGCCATTTCTTTCGCCGGCTGATATTGCCCTTCGGGGACGTCAAGTGGTCCCGCCCACGGGACAATCGGCAGTGCCTCGTTGAAATCGTAAGGCCAGTCTTGCGTGATTTGACTTTGAGAAAGGGGTTGGGGTTCCGGGAACAAATTGAATGTTGGGCCGCTGTAATCGGCCCACAACGCTTGAGCCCGTCCCATCCCCGGTCCAGATGGACCACCAACTCCCTGGCTCACCCCTGAAGCTTGCCCGGAGGGATCAACGTATCCCTTGCTGACGCCCGTATAACCCATTCCCGGGCTATTGACCGAAGACTGTCCCGATGCTTGGCGCACAAAATTCCCGCAGCCTAAAGCCAGTGCAACAGCCTGTTGGCAAAGATCCTCGCCCATTGCGCTCACCAGATCCTTCCGCTCACTCAACTTCTGGAAGAATGCAAGCGAGGCATTAACCTACAGCCAAAGAGATAACAAATAAGCAAGGCCAATCAGACATTTATATTCAAAAAATTGAACACAATTCAGACTAGTTGGGCAACTTACGAGATTGTATGCCATACGCTTGTCGATCTGATCCATAGGCGCATACCTCTCCCCGCGTTCAAAGTTCACTGGGGCTACTCTCCTCCGCGTGATGTGGGAGTACCACTCATTGTACTTATCGATGCAGATAACGGGGTCCAGCTCCGAGACGATGGCCGCCAGTGTGTCCTGCCAAGAAGTCCAAAGCTCTAGTTCGGCCACGCATAATTCTTGCGCATTGGCCTTGCCAAATCACCCCACATCCGGTGGGTCCCTATTACCCTCATATTTGGGGCACCGACTGGCAATCCCTGCTCCAACTCAAAATGGCACATTGCTCAGTCTGGCAGCTGCCACTCTGCGACCTCGAAGTGGATGAGGGGTGTGCGCTACAACCCGGAGAGCGTGAAGACAAACGACTCTTCTACCCGTCGTGCCAAACGTATGTACGGTGCCCAACGCATTTGGCCCAGAGATAGACGGTCAAACTCCCCTCGATAGTACGTGATGTTGTGATGGGGATCGACTCGCCTGCGGTAGTGGCTATCCTTCCGCCTATACTCCCAAGCACGCAACCGAGGCCATACTTTATCGGTTCCATCCATACGCGTTGGTGCACTGGGAGCAAGGTGTTCATAAGACCACACCTGAGAACATGGGCAAATTATATTTATATCGTCGATTCAACAAAAAAATAAAATAAAAATAAAATAACAAAGACATGATTTATGTGATATACCTGCAATAGCGAGAGACATGCACATATGGCTTTGGCGTCGGGCCTCGTTGCTTTGTGCAATGCTCGGTACAGATACGAAAGAACCGCTGCACCCCAGGCATAATCCCCAACCTCCGACAGGTTACCCAACAACGGTAAATATTTCATGCTGGCCGTGTTCTTCGACGTCGTTGGGAATAAAATTGCCCCCATCACCCACCAGAGGAAGGCTTTTGTGTAAAGCACAAGCTCATGGCCCGTATAGTTTTCTGGCAAAACCCATACGTATCTACCAACCACTTCAACTTTATACCACCACTGCTAAATTGATCCTGGGGTATCAAAGTGAGGAAGTCTCTAGCGGTTCTCGTCTTCGTTGCTTCTGACGGAGGAGCAATTACAGGCCGCCCCGTCACCGGTAACCCTAAGATGAACCCTACATCTTCTAGGGTAATTGTCATCTCTCCGAGCGGGAAGTGAAACGTATTCGTTTCACTTCTCCACCTCTCAACAAGGGCACCTATCAAGGCCCGGTCAAGCTGTTGAAATATCTGCCCATGCGTGAAAATCCCAAACCCAATTCCACGCAGTATCCTCTTCTGGGCGGTGTTCAGTTTCCACGACGTGAACTCACGAGATACTTCTACGGTGTTGAGAAGTTCTCTTTCCTACGAATTAATAAATACAATTTAAGCAAAACAAACGGTATATACAACGTTCGTAAGAATAAGAAAGTTGATAAATAATGTATCTTACTCCACCATCCCATATGAGCATACTGATATGGTTGGCTTGGTCGTATAACACGGATGGGTCTTCTGGTCCATGCTGAAATTCCATTTTTTGCAACTGAAATTATGGAAAAACCTTCTCAGTTTGGATTTTACGTTTTGGATTTTGATAATCGCTCGCAAAAATACGACGCTAGCACATGCATAATACATATAACGCAAGCAAAAAAAAAAAATGCATACAATGTTAGCATATGTACTCATATGTATAATAGATATATATACATATACGGAATCGGATTTTACAAACGCTAGCACATGAACAAAAACATACATATATAAAACGCAATATTCATCACAACTATCGATTACAAACAAAAGTTAGCACATGCATATTACATATAACGCAAGCACATGCAAAAAATGCATACAATGTTAGCATATATACTCCTATGTATAATAGATATATATACATATACGGAATCGGATTTTACAAACGCTAGCACATGAACAAAAACATACGGAATCGGATTCATCACAACTATCGATTACAAACAAAAAAAAGTATAGATTTTGTGAACTTACGTGATCGATTTAGGGTATTAAAGGTGTTCTTAAGACGGAATTGCGCCGATTTGCTTGCCAACGCCGCTGGGAAATTTTGTGAGTAGAAAGAGTAGAGAAGAGTGTCGTAGTTACTGTTTTTTGAATGTATATTGAAAGTCCGCGATACAGTATCGCGGATGGCTATTACGTCCGCGATACAGTATAGCGGACGGCTATTACGTCCGCTACACTGTATAGCGGACACTCTTGATGTGACAGATAAGGACAAGATAACCGTCATTGCCAAAAAGTCCTGACGGGACAGGTGCTGACAGGTGTGAGCCTAGGGGACGTCCGCTACACTGTATAGCAGACGACTTTTTTGCTGTCACGTGTCAGGCCTTGAATGTCGTCCGCCATACAGTATAGCGGACGGGGCGGAGGGGCAAAAAGGTAAAAAAGTCCGTCCGCTATACTGTATTGCGGACGACTGACAGTTTTCAAAAAAGGCGCGATCTGGGCCGTCCATATTTCAGGATGGACGGCCAGATCGCGCTAGCAACTTCTCCTATTTTGCTAGCGCTATCAATGGATCAGCTCCCATATATATATATATATATATATATATATATATATATATATATATATATATATATATATATATATATATATATATATATATATATTCTTCAACTTGATCATCTCTTTTTTAGTGACTTTGCGAGTGAAACTTGACGATGCTCATGAGAGGTTGTCAATCGGCTTGCGGCCAGTCGCCAACGAGCTCGTTAGGCCTACAGCTGGTTAAGGGCGTTATAGACTGACTAGATCCTTTTGTTAGTTTATATTGGGGTGGCTAGATACTCGATTTTTACTAGTCACACTAAAAGAAAGAGAGACTTTATGACGTTCTAAGAGCTAGTTTGCTTGCGGTGATGGTCTGCCTATCCATCTGATCGTATCCTGAATTTCTAAGTTTAACGTGTTGCTCCTCAAAACTTGATTGAAAACCCTGTTCTAGAAAGATGACTATAAGATAGAAAACGAGTGACCACCGAATGAGATTTCGGCTGGGAAACTCTCTGATGCTTAAGTCAGAGCTTAGGTACATGGTAGAACTTTGAGAAAGCAATAATAACACTGTGTATGTGTGTTAATAGTTGTTGTAATGACCCAGTCTAGAGCCCTACCACAGAGCAAAGCCTTTCTCAAACGGGCTAGCCAAGGTAGGTTCTTAATACTTATGAGTTTATGGGCAGGGTCTTATAAGGCCAATCGCAAAAATTATACCACATGCAATGTGGGATATCATAATTTTCCCTCCTTATATCTTAGCGTTCTCGCTAAGCCTTGATCACACATAGCCTACAATCTTCCTTTCAAGCCAATTTGGGCTATACCCAGCTCACCTTTCGTTCCCTCAACCATCCTCTTGATGTGCGATGTACCGGGCTTGCCTTCGTTTTTCCTTACCATCGGCAACCCGACTGGATAACCACCCCGAGCTTTTGAGAGTTGGCTTTGATACCATTTGTTATGACCCAGACCACAGCCTACCATAAGACAATGTTTTCCTCAAAAAAGCTAGCCAAGTGGGTACTAATAGGGTTTTATAAGGCCAATAACAAAACTCGACGTGGGACATCACAATCTCCCATCCTTATGTCTTAGCGTCCTCAATAAGGCTCGATCACACATAACCCAAAATCTTCCTCTCTAGCCATTGTTGGATAATACCAGCAACCCAATCATATCAACCCGATTCGAGTGTATCTTCCTGTCCCAACCTCCAACGACCCAACTAGATAGCCCAGCCCGAGCTTTTGAGAGTTTGCTTTGATACCATATTTAACGACCCGTTCCACGGTCCCACCACAGAGCGATGCCTCCCTAAAAAAGGCCAACCAAGTAAGTAACTCTAAGAATTACTTATAAGGGTAATCTCATATTATCCCACATTTGATATGGGATATCATAGCTGTCTACATACCTAGGGGGAGGCCCTTTCATATAGGCATAGGTGTAGAATCCTAATAGAATCAGGAGGGATGGTTGGGCTTTGGGCCTAATCCTTTGGGATCATGTTATCCTTTAAAAATCCTAATTTAAGCAATAAGGTTACTACCAATTGTAGTTAACCTAGTTTGACTAAGAATGCTAGGTATCATTCGATAATTAAGACTTTATTTTGAGTTATATCATTAGCCCCCCATTTTCTTAGCAAAAATATTTGGCTGAAGAAGTGTATACTGAGTGTCTTGAGACACGCATCGAATTTTGATGGACTTTTCATTCGCTTGTTGGGGTAAATAGAATTTTCTCCATCTCATTGTGCTAGGACTTAAGCTCCTGGGAGCTTAAGCCACGGAATTTTGCCCAAATAGGCTTTTTGGACTTTAGCTCTTGTGAGCTAGGTCGTAGAACTTTGCCTAAGCAGGCTGTTCGAATTTGTCTTTGAGAAGATGAATCATGGGTCTTGAAATTCCTAGAGGTTGTGCCCTACTGTATCCTCTCTGGGGAGAATATCATAAAGCTTTGTTCACGCCAGTTGTTACATATGCTTGTATATGTTAACTTACGCAAACTCTCATCATCAACTGAAAGTTGGTAAATCCCATCTAGCATATCACTAGGGAGTTTTCGAGAAAGATAAAAGGATGGTGAATTCTCGTTTGATGCCTCTTCTTCTTGAGGCGTGGAGCCATACCAAGCCTTTTCAGAGCTTAGGCTCATAGATCATCCTTTGAGGGAACGCCCTTGGGCGCTAATGGAACATAAAGTTCATTTAACTGCCCTGAGCACTTGATGGAACATAGAGTTCTCATAAGGGCCCTTGGGGACTAATAGAGCATAGAGTTCTTGGGAACGCCCTATGGGGCTACGCTCGAAGTAATAAGTACATGTTGCCGTGAGTTAAGTGAGAAGGCGCAGGGCATTAAGCCTGCAATATTGCCACTGTCATATATATAAAGCCCTGCTGATCGAGAAGGCGTGAATGTAAGGATTACTATTCAGCCATTATTTAGGATATGGTCGTAAGAAAAACTTGTATGAGCAATAAATTATAAAGGGCCATAATATGTCTCCTCGGTTGAACAAGCATATAAAGCTTAGAAGACGCGGAGCTCGTCTAAGCAAGATGTCACTGAATGATCAATAAAGATGTTGCCTCAATTTGTCGATGTGATGTGCATCAACTGGCTTCAATTTGCTGGTCACATGGGCATGAGCTCAAATAGTTACCATAAGTACTTGCGACGCCATTAGCATAGGCTGGTGACCTGCTCTGATGCAATAGATGCATTGGCAACGTGCCTGCCTCCATTACTGTAGGATCAGCTCATCAATGTGCAGAGGTGTGAATATCTCACGTCTAAAAGAGGTCAACGTGTGACCGAATAATATTATGAGATAGCATGTAATAACGACTCGACAGGATGCTGCAGCAGAAACCCTGGGCGTGACTTAAAGCCACATGGAGCTCTGAATTTGTTCCTCGCTTATAAAGCTATTTGTATGTCATTGTTGAAGTTCGTGGGCTCAGTTTAAGCTCTTGCAACACGAAAAAACATGTGACCGGGAAATATCCTTTACAGCAATAAAGTATATGAGCTTACGAGTACAAATATATTTCTAGCATAGAAATAAAAGCAATAATCTGTCTATCTGGCCCCGTTAGGGCCTTGTCGATTAGACAACAAAGATCTGCATTACATGATGTAAGTGTAATATCCCAAACTTCGGGAGCTATTTAAAATAGTTATTCGTGACCGAAAAAATAAACGAGCGTTAAACGAGTAATTCTCAGGTAATAGAAGAGTGTTGAAGCTTATAAGAAATTTTGGACAAAAAAGAAAAAATTTAAACTTTTGGGCCATTTTCGTAAATATGAAAATTTTGGAGGGCTATTGTGCAATTTTGAAAAAAATAAACTTGAATTTAGAGGCTGTTCTTTTAGCCTCACACCTCATACTAGCTTAGGTGACTAAGCTAAGCAAATTATAGAGGGTAATAATAGTTCCTAGGGATAGGGAGTCTCGGATGAAGAGAGAGAGAGAGAGAGAGAAGTTGACCAAGAAACAGAGCAAGAAGGGAAAAAAAAACAGAGGAAGAAGAAGGCTCGGCAGTGGGAAAAAAAATCAAAGAAAGAAGGAAGATTTGTACCAAATTCAACAGGTAAGCCTCCAAACTCCTAGTGAGCATGTTCTACTGCGTGTTTGGGAACTTTGTGTGTGTGTTTTTTTGTGACTGTGGAGCGAGTAGGGAAGCCATGAGCAGGGGCAGACCTATATTGTGGCAAGGGGGGGTTGAAGCACCCCCTCACTTCTGAAAAAAAATAATTTTTGTTTTTGGTTTTCGGGAATCGCACCACCCCGTTCCCAAGACGCCGTTCCCCCATCCCCGATACCCCGTTCCCTGAGACCATAACTCGGTTCTCTTTCTCTCACCGGTGGACAGTGGACGTAATGACCGGCGATTAGATCATATCGACATATTGCCGGTGACGCCACGCGACTGAACGGTCTGAACCCACCTTGTAGATCTCCGACCGGCGACCAGATCTTGAAGAAACGGCACTCCGCCGTCGACCAAATCTCTGAGTCTTTGTTCGGCAACCGACCACGCGACCAATCACCAGATCTGCTTGACGGAGTGCCTCACCCAGTCACCCTGTTGGCTGCCGCGAGCTGCTGCACGGATGATTGCTGGGAATTTGTATGTTGTATGTTGCTTCATCTCAATTCGTGGTGGAGCTGCATCCAGCGTGGTGAATGTGTCTGTTGTCTGTTGAATGTCGTCTACTTGAGACTTGAGTGCTTAACGGAGTGGGCCACTGTTTTTGTAAATTGTCTTAATTTATTATTATTATTTATTTTATATTTGTATGTCGATGCTTATACTATAGACTTGTGTTATTTTGCATGTATATAGATGTCAATACAAATATATTTGTACATTAAAAGTATCATAAATCTAGAGTTTAATTCTAAGATTTGAGTATCGAAACATTGATATAGTTTAATTTCAGTGATTATATAGAGATTTAGTAAAGTTCTTAAATTGCGTTTAATTTAGTGATTATATAGAGATTTTAAAAAATCTCTGTATAATATTATTTTAATATAATTTTTGTTTTTTTTTTTAGTGTATTCGATAGAATTTTTGCACCCCCTGAAAAAAATTTACGTTCCGCCCTGACCATGAGCATGGCCATTCAAGCGGGATAGTTTCTGGGAATATTGTGCCTCGGGGTATCATGTGTTGTTGGTGATCTTTTGAATGCTTACAGGGGGTAAGGGAGAGGGAAATTCAGCCATGCGTAGGTTGAGGCGGTGGGCTATGTGAGTTTACTGTGTGTTCGTGTGTGTATGTGTATGTTTGCAAATAGTGAGGTTGATGGTATATTGGGTATGGAATTGTTGGTGTACAAGGAAAAGGAAAGGAAAAGAGAGAAGAAAATGAAAGGGGATGAAAGCAGAGAATTGAAGCAAGAAGAAAATAAAATTCAGAGAAGGAAAGAAAACAGTAGACTCGACGGAAGTTAGAAAAATAGAGAAAGGAAAAAAAAAAGGCATAGGAAGAAAGAATAAGAGAAGGAAGAGAAGGAAATTGGTGTTTATATGTGGATTAAGTGTGTTAATGGATATGTTAATGAGTGTAATAAATGTGAGAAGTGAAGTAATGGGTATGTGCGTGAAGGAAGAATTTCAGTGTGTGTAATGGGTGATTCGTGTGTGTATATGGGTGTAATTTGAATGTAAATTTTTGTGTAACTAAGTGTAATTAAGATAATGTAATGAGTTTAGTGTCTTGGAGTGTGTTAGTAGTGAATTAGTGTGTGTTGTGAGTTGTATGTATGAAGTGGGTCTCGACAGAGCAAGGAAGAAGAGAAGTGTGTGTACAAAAGGTGTAATCCTATGTGTTTTAATTTGAATAGTGTTTGTAAGTGTCACTAAAAGTAGGGGTTATTTAGGTAGTTTCTAATTTGAATTTCTATAAATATCTAGGGCTAAAATTAGACAAAAATCAAAACATTAACACCCTATATTTTTACGAGACCTACACCATGGAATTTTTTACGAATTTTCGGTGTCCGCGAAGAGCGCTAAATTAGGGCGTCAATTAGGAGAAAGTCCGGATTTATTTGACCTAGTAAACAAAGTTATTTTAATCTGAAAATTTTAGAAAAAATCTTATTTTACTGATAAGATTCCTTATCTAAAATTTTGTGCCATTCTGAGGCTGATAAGTATTTTTCACGAAACAGGCTTTTTAACACTCGGTCCAGACACTCGTTCGGAATTTTCTGATGAAAATTCTTTAAAATACTTTTTAGGACAGAAATGATACCAGGATGCTTAAAATAGCATTTAAGATGTTTTTGGAATTTTTTCGGTGCCGGAAACCCCCAGGGGTGTTTTGTTAATTTACCACCACAATTGGGGTATTTTGGTAATTTTACCTATAAGAGGTATTTTGAGGTAAATTTACATGCAATAATATTATTTTAGTGACTTTGCTTATGAAAAAGTCATTTTGATAATTAAAGTGTAACGGGGGGTATTTTGGTAATTTGTCACCCCGAGGGGGTATTTTGGTAATTTTACAAGCAAAAGGTATTTTAGTCTAAATAGACATACAATAAGGTCATTTGGGTGATTCTACTTACGAGAAGACCGTTTTGGTGATTTAAGCTTGAGAGGGGTATTTTGGTAATTTTACACCTCAGGAGCGTTTTCGTAATTTTACATACGCCGTGAGGGAGGTTCATTTTCGGAGCATGTGTGAATCCGTAATAAGTTATAATATTGTGATGTAGACTATGTTCTGATGATTTGATCATTCCGTTTAGGATAAAGCTAAAAACTTCCGGTTAGGATAAATTAGCTGCGGATCCAGGTAAGGGTTTCTATCCGAACCTCAAGCCATCAGTTTGTTTCCGAAATTATTATTTTGTTACTTATGGCCGTTGTTGAACTCTAAGTATGCATTGATTTCGATATGTTATTTCCAATTAAACCCTGATGTTAAGCTTGATTCAATTATTGAACTCATGTTGGTGCTCACTTTTTATTGTATATTGTATTGATTCTGAAATATATGTCTTCTGTATACTAACATGGGAATCTGTTCTATTCTGAGGCGGGCGTTATAAGGCTGGTCTGAATCCTGCGTGGAACGCAGGCTAGTACCGAAATGGACTAGTATTCTGGTACATCATGCATGTGTACATTTTCAGAGCCTTGCCTGTACGGCATTACTACTACCCATGATCAGTATCTTCTGAATGTATGTGCATTGTATCTGAATTTATTGTTAAAAAATGTCTGAGCACAATTATTTGAGACCCCTGAACTGTTTGTCTTTGAATTGTTGTAAGTCCCTCCGAGATTACTTTGAACGACCTTACTGAGCTCTCAAAAGCTCACCCTTCGTTTAACTCCCTTCTGCAGGTAATGATCAGTAGTAGATTGTTCAGGAATGGATTAGAGACTGAGTGAGATTCTGATGAGCTCATCACCACGGTATAGTAAGACCCCTGCATGGGTCGGTACTGTTATTTGATCTTAGGAAATTTGAATTACGAAGAACCTAAGCTGTAATAGTTTAAACTAAGTCGTTGTGATCTAGTGTCTTGAGAAATTTGAGTTGATGCTGAATTAGATGATTTGGAATATGGATTAGTGAACAGGTCTGACAGATTTGATGTGATCCGGTAAGTTAACGCTCGGGAGTTCGGGGAGACGGAGCTCCGAATTTCTGGGGTGCTACAGCAAGTGATCTTAATTAAACATTCACAGCACTCGGAAGACCCTAAATGTAAAGTGCTTGTGCCAATTAGTGCAACTGAACAATGCTAGACCAAAGAATAATTAGGTCTAAGTAAAAAAGCGCACAACAAATAGCCTTTGTAAAGCTTGCTAGCGTTTGAGATGACAACTACTTATTTTTAGTGACATGCGACATAAAACGCACAAACTTTAAAGAATGAGTGGATATATCAAATAAATAAGACCCTTTGGGTCTTAAATCTAAATACGCATTTTGGGGGGGGGGGGGGGCGCAAAGTTCTTTTGAAAAGAAAGAATGCACCTTGGTCGTCCCATTTATCTTCTTTCAGAAATCAAGGTAAGATCAGCCATGGCGACAACGTGGCAGCGACAATGGATTTGGACAGGAGGTTACAGCGCGTAACTGGACATAGTGGCTCTAGTGGTGCTTCATTTTGCACATCGAGGCGTGACATTATAGTGTGGCGATAGGGATCTCAAAGAAGACCGCGATGTGGGATTAGGTGGGAAGGTTGTAGATCTCATCAGGGAGGAGATCGTCGAGCCAGTGACAAAAGGAGGAGGTGTCAGTCAGGTCAACATAATGGTCACAAGCGGGCCTCACTGGAACTTTATGCGTCCAAGTAGATGTGTTTGATCCGTTGCATGTTGAAGTTTGAGGACCGGCAAACCATGTTGTGCACACTATACGCCTTGTTTAATTGGAACTTTGTCAGGTAAGACTCGTCCTGCGTTGTTATGCCCATGATTAGGGTCACCTTGTGCTCAGGAGATTCGGCGACGGCACCGCCGTTGGGGGTTGAGATGATGGATTTGGATCTTAGGCAAGGATCGGCGATGCAGAGCATGGTGTTGCTTACTGTGAGGTTACGGTCTTCGACGGTGCAACGACGTCAGGGAGTTGTAGTGGTGAAGAACCGATTGGTTTCCATCGGCGATCTACAGATGTTGCAGCGGTGAGGCATTACCTTGCCGCCACTGACCTATGAACGTTGCCGCGGTGATGGGGCTGACTTTTTTATGAACTTGTCAACTTGACTAGTGGCGGCAGTCGCTCTAGGGCACTGCTGTTAGGGTTTTGACCCATTGGGGCAACGACGTTGTCGTAGCTTCTTCCTTTTTCTTTTTTGTTGTCATTGTTGCTTCAGTAGTTCCGCAGTGGCGGCAGTGGTTTATGGTACCTGTTTGTGACTGGTGGTGATGGCTGTGGGGCTGTGGAAGTTGCCCTCGGTGGCACTTCGCAGCATTTTTTTTTTACAGTGACGACGGTTGGACTGTTAATGGCGGTGCCGTCTGTGGCTCTGTCATATGGCTACCGACGGGAACTTGTGATACATCTAATAATAATTTGAATTTTCTTTTTATGCAATGGCAGTTCCACTGTGGCTGTAGTGCTGCCATGGTAATCGGATTGGTAACTTGCAGTGGCAGCGGGTTGATTGGTTGTTATGTGCAGGGCAATTGCACTGTCCTGTCGGTGGTTTCGACACATTGCTGCTAGCGGTCGTTGAGACAGTAGACAATCTGGTGTTCCATCTTGAAGTCTGTTGGCTAGTGGGTCCCATGGATGACGTCAATCTGTTATTGCTAAAAAGTTCATTGAAAACCCTACCTAGAACGATGACCTACGAGACGGAAATGAGTTATTGCCCGGTAGGGTTAAGGCGGTGAACTCTCCGATGCTTGAGTCAGAGCTCAACAGAAAGTAATGATAACACAATGTATATTTGTGGACATAGTTCTCCACATAAAGAGAAGAAGGGCGGGGGGGGGGGGAGAAATCCTTTTAAGTAGGTATAAGTGTAGAGCCCTTATCGAATTAGAAGTGATGGTTGGGCTTTGGACCCGATCCTCAAGAATCAAGTTAGAGTCCTTTAAAATCTTAACAAGTGATGATTGGGTTCTAGACCTGATCCTTTGGGATCAACTTAGAGTTCTTTAAAATCTTAACTTATCCGATAACGTAACTATCAATCGTAGTTGACACAGTTTGACTGAAAATGCTATGTCTCGCTCGATAAGTAAGAGCTTATTTTGAGTTCTATTACAACGTAAAAGGTTTAATAGGTCAAAGACAACAACGACATCTTCAGCATAAGAATAAGGAGTGTAAGTAAACTTTTCCTGCACTAGGAATTCTCTTTTTGCTATCTGCCTTGAATAATTATTTTCAAGTTTGTCCTTTTATTGGAGGAAGAGGATGAGGGATGATACGAGAGTCAGGTTTGAGGATATTGTGGTGGTAATCTGTAGAAATCTGCGCTCTTTTGTTTTTGATGCCATTTTGTGTATATTTTCTTCTCTTACGAGCCCTTTCTTGGCTTGCTGATGATTCTAGTTGCTACTGGAGCCCGTTACCAATCTCTTTTTTGTATCATACAGTATATGACAAGAGATTTTGTCTCGAATAGAACTCTAACATGTTGGGAATAATGCCTCCTCATGTGGCTTTAAAATGTGTATAGGACTAGTAGCCGTATATTCTTGTACCTACGATCATGCACTAAACTGGCCACGTTGATGTTTTCCATCTTGACATGGTGTCCCATAATTCTTAACAAGAAAGATTTTGTGTCCTGTCAAAAACTTGCCCGGTGCTGAGTGGAGGTTTTTTTTTGCTGCTTGTGTGGTTTGGTGCATTGGTACGTGTTGTTTTTTGTACTAATCGTAGCTCGTTCAATATATGATATTTTTTATTTTATGTGTAAAATACGGCAATCAATATATCCTTGCAAATATACTTTTTCCCTTGCATAATGATATGACGCTTTTGTTTGTGCGAGAGCATCTGAGAACCCTTTTTTTAAGGCTTGCTCTTAAGGCATGTTTGACAACCTTAATTGTTGTGTATTTTTTCAAAAAAAAAATAAATAAAATTTGTTGACGTTTGGTACACCAGTATTCTCAAATTTGTTGATTGTTTTCCTTTATGTGATGACCAATGCCAACACAAAAGCCTATGCTACCACCAACCAACATCACCACTTCCCAAATCCACCAGCAACCATCCGTTCATGACCAACCGCCAAAAGCACTCCGATGACGAAGTTACATGGACCAAGAAACCAGATCTGAGTTGATTGGATCTGGAGATCAACGAACTCCACGAACCCACAAAACAAATCTGATCGACTGGATTTGGAGATTGACGGTGTTGACGGGATAGTGGGGGTGGTGAGCTTAGTGGAAGTGGTACGTCGGTATAACATTGATAAGTGTTTTTGGGTGGTGGTGATGACGGGTGGTTGTGACTGTGAGTGGTGGTGCTTGCTGATTAAGACAGTGGTGGTGGTGGTGGTGGTGTATAGTGCTTAAGGCGGCGGTGACAGTTGTGTTGGTGGTGATGATAATATGTAAGGTGGTGGCGATGTGTATCGTTTTGGAGTGCTGACATTGTTCTGCTGATGTAGAGATTGTGATGAAATGGAGACGTGAAAATAGTTGTTGGTGGTCATGTGAAAATATTTTTCCGTAGGCTTTAGTATTAGGTGGTGGCGGTGGTCGCTAAAGGATATTGTGTTGTAACATAGTAGTTTGATGAACGATTGAAATGGAGTTGGAAAACTATTGATTGGTTTTGCTTCTAACAAAGGTTAAAATGAGGATTTTAAAATAAAAATCATAACTGAAAATCCAAAATTCTACATTAGAGTTTTCTCCAACAAGCCTAATTTGGCTACTAGTTTCAAAAACTGGGGGTTAAAAAAAAATGTTCGCCAAAGGGTCTTTTTTTTTCTCTCTTTCTATTTACAGTTCTTGAACAAAAAAGCGAGATAACAAAACCTCCAACAAATGCTACCTTAGCAATAAGACCTTTCCTTTTTTGTTTTGGTCACAAATCTAGTCACTTAAGACGTCTTTTAATTGTATGTTGTTACGAGGAAATATCTTTCGAAGCTATCGCAGGAAACATATCCGAGTTGCTCCATTTCCAACTCATATAGTGTATACTTTGCCCAATGTTGGAGTGCAGCCCATTCTTGATATGTGCCCTCTTCTCAAATTGCTTGATCTGCGAAAAGGTATCAATGTTTGCCTTGGAGGGGCTCCAGAAAAAAGATGTTCAGAATGGATTAAAGATCAGAGGCATCCTGATGAGTCCACTCGAGACTTTGAGTTTATCAATTTAACGAAGTCGATGACCACGACACATAATGATGGCAAGTACGAGGGGAACTGTGATCCTTGGCATGCATACAAGGCTTTTCCTTACAATGAGCATGTATGCTTGTGTTATCCAAAAGGGGTAGAGTGTGAAACATACGTCCGTAACAACCTTATCAGCTTCAAAAATGTTTTCACGTTCTTCCATCAGCACTCTTCTTTGTGAAAATTTGTATGATTCCGACCTTTGCACTCTCCTGGTGCCAGAAAGTCTTTAGACACTAGCCCACAAGAGAAGTTGACACTAGCCTTAATTTAAGGTAACAATCACAAACAAGGCCATGCGTGTCATACCGTTCCATGCGGTAGGTTCATGGTACTGAAAGGAACTTTAAATCCTATACCTGATAAAGGTATTCTCCGTCAGTCAATCAAGCTCTGCACAACAATACTCTCTTCGAGCACAAAGAATAGGATGTGTATGGCTACACAAACAAAATTGTAGACGAATGGGTTTTCCAATCTGATTATATGATCGGTGTTCGCTTGTCTTCACGACATGCTGACATTTCATGTTCTTGCTTTTTTGACAGAACCTAGGAATGCGATATTTATGTCTACTTTTTTCGGAATAGAAACGGAGTAAATGATAATCATAATTTAAAATTCTAAAAATCCCTATAAACGACAAGTTCTCACTTTCAACTATGTTCACTAAAATCTTTGAGATCCAACTAATATAGGATTTCTGAACAAGGAATAAAGCTAAACAAACACCTAGAGATTCAACTGTACGTAGAAATGGAAACTTTGGCTGCAATCCTGATTTTAGGATGAGACTACAACCTTCTATATAGTAACAAATGATGAGTGTTAAATATGTCAAATGACTTTTGATATATGAGATTAAAAAGTGCCGTTAAGAATATGCACTATAGATATCTGTAAAAATATTACTAATAATATATTTGATGATAATGGTAGTCACTATACGATGAAACAGAGCTAATATTCTCATTCCTGGGTTACAGGGAAGATCTTCCTTCCATAATTCTTGTTTGTCATTAACAATGAGCTTAGTTACAACAAGACTAGAGGGATCAATGGGCATATGCTGCATTTTGGTACTATTTTAATGGCACGTTTGTCGTACCAAAGACAAATGCTCTTAATGTTTGCCTCGAGAAACAGCGCAGATCAAAGAGAGCAGAGACAGCTACATACAACAATGAGTGAGTCAAACAAAGGGATAGATAAGTAGTTGTTGTGCCACCCACCAATCTTTTCAGGCTTTTCATGAGGTGCATGCAATTATGTGCTTAAGCTTTACCAGAGTGACTCCACTGGCCCCCCACCCAACTCCCCATAAGGACCCATGTTTTCAACTGCTTGACCACCCAAACATATAACCAGTAGTACTGCCTGTCTTGAAATGTGCAAAATTGCTTTTATAATTTACTGCCCAATTAGTTCAGCTTTGCCTCAACTTTATACATTATTACCAAGGGATGTCGATCGAATTTAGGAAAAAAGATGCAACAATTGTAACAAAAACCGATAAAATTCACTCCAAACTCGAACTCTTTTACTTCACTTTTGTCGCTAAAAAGTGGAGCTGCATAACCAACGACTGTTACAATGAAAGAGTCCAAATTTGGAATTAACCTGTCGTTTCTTTTTTGTGCTTTATACCTAAGCATAACGGTGCTTTGTTTTGTCTGTGTGTCGATGCTTGTTCCCGCATCAAAAAGTATTAAAATATTAGGTTTTGCTTTTTCAAAAAAAAAAAAAAAAGACTGAGGGTATATTTGTCATTTAATGATCCCAAAAGGGTCTACATCCTTAATTCCCGGACAGTTGGGGGCTTTTGACATTAATTACGGCAGTCCAATCAATGGTATGGTATCCTCACACGATGTTGGTTGGCATCACAGCCTATTACTCATTATTCACCATCCATGTTCTCTTCTCACTCGTGGAGATACCACCAAAGAACTGAAATCAATTAGAGGAGAAAGCTATAGCTAATCATCAATTAAATTAATTGGAGGGCTTGTTGGTCATTCACTTACATATTTGCCACGGCGTTAGTATTTTGAGCCGCCACAATGTTATTATCTAAATTATTTTCATCAATTAGCACAAGAAATTTTCAGTAAAATAGTGATAAATATTACGTAAAGTGTATGTAGACAAGATCTAATGAAATAAGAAATATTCGGGCGATTATAAGATAAAGTGTTACGAGTGATTCATCTCATTCACTCGAAGGAATGTCTTTTCATATGACTACGAGATAACTTTGTTAGTTTCTATTTAATTATTGCAAAATAAAAAAGAAACATTTTAAGAGAATTTCATAATAAGTTGGTTAACAATCATCAAGGTTAAAATGTGTCCAGGAGGACAACGAGAAACCGCGAGGGCGGAGACAATTCAAAGCCTCTCTGCCTCCTCACTGTCTCTCTAATTCCAGGTGAACATCAACTTAACACAACTGCTATCATTATCATCGCAATTATTGCATCATTAATCCCTTTTATTCCACTAATTTCTTTCCGTTTTCCCTTTTTTTGTTCTGTCGTAATTATCATTTCAATCATTTATAGCTCTCTTCACATTGTTATGCTTGTAGGTTTTGATCCCATCGAGATCTCAAGCTGAACTTTTACGAATTTGAATTGGTGGGTATGATTCAATTTATGGTATTTACCTTCTTTTTTTTTTTTGAAAATTGGATCTTTTGTTGGTTTTATGCTGATCATAGACCTCGTAATTTATGATCCCACCTGGGATTTTAAATTGTGTTGAACCCAGCTGTTGAAATCACTTGAATTACAATCCATTGAGAGTTTTCTGGGTTTTGACCGTTGGGGCAATGTGTTTTGCTGAATTATGGTCTCAATGTTTTGAAGTACTCTACTTCAACCATTCTGAATTCATGGGTTTAATTCAGTTTTTCGAAAATGGGATCTTGTTTAGTGATCCATAGACATTATAATTTTGCTAGTTCCTGTTTTGAAATGCTTTAAGATCACAATTCTTCGCGAATATTTTCTAAAATTGTAGCCAAGTTTGATTATTGGGCCAATGTGGTCTTGCTGAATTATAGTCCGAATTATTAGTATTCTAATATACTGCAGCCATTTGAAGTGGTGGGTATAACTAAGTTCACGATTATTAGTTTTTTTTTTTCCTTTTCGAAAAAGGGATCTGGTTTATAGAGTCTATGTTGATCATAGGCAGTATATTTTGTTAATTTTATCTGGGTTTTCGAAATTCTGTTGAACTCAGTTGTGAAAATCATAATTCTTGGAGAATATTGTGGTATGAAACAAAGAATCAAAGACAATGAACGGTTGAGATGATGTCACGATGCAAAAATTAAACACTAGGATTTTTGGGCTTTTTTTTTTTGCGTCTCCATCACCGCCTTGCGCATTGCTCCTGGGCGCCGAGGCGCGGGCCTTTTTGAAGGGGTTGCAGCTAGCCCTAGGCGAGGCGCACTCCTTGCACCCCTTTGATAACATCGGAGGGATTTGCTGGCAAAAGAGGGGGTGGGGGGGAGTGTGATAAATTTCACTGTCCGCTAAGTTTACTTGGGAAAAAAAACCGATCTGGCCCATCCATCCGCAATGGATGGACTGCCAGATGGCGTTGGCAACTTAGCTTAAGTTGCCTGTGCGAGCAATTGATGAGCTCCCCTTTTGTATTGGTGGTCATCATTCGGATTAAGATATTACTTTCATCTTTTTAACATGCTGATCTGGATTAATGTCGTTTTGCTGACTGTTGTATTGATTTTAATATTATTCTCGCAGGAGGGGCTTGAGTTTTGCTGCGAAAAATGGGGGTTATGTCAAGGCGGGTTTTGCCCGCATGTAGCAACCTTTGTATTTTCTGTCCTTCAATGCGTGCGAGGTCTAGGCAGCCCGTAAAACGGTACAAAAAGCTTCTATCCGATATATTCCCTCGATCTCAGGTGACTATGGCCTACAACTTTTATCTTGCAGAGTAATGTAGTGAAATACCATTGCTTTTGGCACATAAATGGATAGATTGATTTTTGAGCTGAGTACTATATGGATGGGTATTGTTCGTTGGGGTCTGCATTAGAAATTGTTAATTATAACCAAATAATTGGTAATTGGTTTTTTCAAAATCATATTGTGAAGCATGCCGAATTTAGGTTCCCAGCTGGAAGGTTCTTATTGTTGATGTCGATTTTTTATTAATTGTTTTACTAGGAGTAGTCGGTGGTGTTTTTGTTAATAATGAGATTTTTGTTGGTTATACGTAATTATTTTGGCAGAATTGTCACTTTTGGCTGCGGTCTTTGTTGTTTAAAAGGCCTCCTGAGGTTTCTGATTTGTCGATCATATTAAATGGCAGGATGCTGAACCAAATGACCGAAAGATCGGGAAGCTTTGTGAATATGCTTCTAAAAATCCTTTACGAATACCCAAGGTAATGCTTATCATCCTTTCCATGTCCACAACAAAAGACACAGATCTTTAACAGACTTTGTTTGTATAACCATGAAATCCTGCTGGAATATATATATAAGTTGAAAAGAATTTGTCCTGGCTTGTATGTCCAAGAGGTTTCATCTGGTGTAGCTCAATATTGATTTTTTTACAGATTACGGAGTACTTGGAGCAGAGATTTTATAAGGATTTGCGGAATGAGCACTTTGGCTCTGTAAAAGTTGTGTTACTCGTATATAGGAAATTGCTATCTTCATGTAAGCAGCAGATGTAAGTCTGGATATGTTTATTTTTTAGCTGATTGGATCCCTTTTCAATTTTATTACTCTACTGCATCATCCTTCAAGTTAGATATTTCTGACTGTGCAAATTTATTTCCAAAACTACTCCAGAATTCTTTCATAAGGTAAAATCTTGACTCCTAAATGATGCGTCTCATTGTTGTCCAAGCGTTGAAAAATAGTGCGTTGCTGTGTTTCACAAAAGGTTTGGATGAAGCGAGCACATCATTTTGGTGTACAACTTAGAAACATATAATGGGAGAGTAGCATGTTACGTAAGATCTTCGTAAGTCCACCTTATGGAGTTTGTTTTTGTATGGAAAAACAAAACTTTACTTATCTGAACTCAACAAATGTTTCTCCCAATTTTCTTTCCTATTCTTCTAATTGTTACTACTCATTCATCTAACCACTAAAATTTAGAGGAAGAATAAGCAGATCAAGATACATAAGGGAAGAGGTTTCAGTTATGTGGAATCGTCCCGCTAAACCTTATTTTTACGCTACGCCAGAATATTTTAGAAGTCAATATGGAACCTGCACTTTCACTCCATGTCAGTTTGATGTATTTGACTACGCAAACTGCACATATTGACGATGTTATTCACCAGTATCTGTCGATAAATGCAGGTCACTATTCGCTAGTAGCTTGTTGGGAATTGCTCGGACTCTTTTAGAACAAACACGAAATGATGAAATGGAAATGCTGGGTTGCAGTACTCTAGTCAACTTTATAAACAGCCAGGTAAAATATCTTTTACATCAGCAGGTCTTTAGTGACACTAGTATATCACTAGTGATAGAAGTGTAGTGTAGTTACCAAATCTGGGGTGCGGTTATCATTACTGTAGAAAAAGGCATAGACTCGTTCTTGAGTAGGAAATGTCATACGAATAGCCCACATGCATCTGAGGCTTTGAGTTTGGTGGTGAGAAATACCCATCTAGTGTTCCCAGGTGGAAGGTTATGTTGCCATTTAGATGCTTAATGAACAGAATCCATGCGAGTTTTGGACTCAGTTTTTTAGTTTGGAGGTGTCGTATGGTGATATCTTTAATGCTTGTTCCGGATTGGCTCCTTGTGCGTGCCAAGTATATTTTAACTCCATAAGAAGAATGAAATGTCAGGAACTAGATCAAGTTTATCAGTTGTCTTGTCAATGAGGTGAACTTGACCATTTTCAATCTTATCAGATGGATGGTACATATATGTTCAACTTAGAAGGTCTCATTCCTAAACTTTGTCAACTGGCTCAAGAAGTTGGAGAAGATGAAAGAGCATTAAGTTTACGGTCAGGAGGACTTCAAGTTCTGGCGTCCATGGTATAGCTTCTTTGTTCTTCTCTTACATTTTTTTCTTGATAATCACCGTCATGTTTCCTGTATTGTATCTTTATCTGATACCGTTCATTGTAATAATACTGCTTTGTGCCCGGTATCTTTCGCAGAGATGGTGATCTTAAGAATTAATTAGTATCCTTACACATGGGTCATTTTTTTCTCTTTTAAGTCTACCATTATTAGGTTGTCCTTCCTTACATAGTGATCAAAAGGATGCAAGTCGTCACGTATTCTTTCATACATATTGTCTGCCTTATTCATCTCTCTAGTCTTTGTCTCCATTTGTTCTGCGCATAGAGATCTCATAGAACTCCAGAGTTCTGACTTAATGGGTTCCAAATACTTGTTTGTAATCAGCTCTCTTACTTTGCAGTAATACGATTTTCAAACTTTGGATAGCGTTGCTAATAATTGTAACAGTCCATAATGCACCCTTTTTGTAGATTTAATAAGTCAGATGACGGCCTGAGCTGTCACTCTAGCTATAAGATGAGGAAATTATTCAGTTGCGACCATTGCCTTTTAGACACTAGTATGAAATGTGGTTTTTGTGTTGGCTTTTGCTGCTGCTTTAGTTAATTTGACCTGATTATCAGGTTGAGTTGCTGTCGAATTCCATGGGTTTTAGTGAAGCCGGGTCATTGTGGTTCACACATTTTAGACAAGTGGTTAACTCCATAATGCGTCATCAGTTGAAGCCCTCCATTCTGTTGGACTACTGCTTCTCAACTTGACCTATCGAGTATTTAGGTGATTGTATGCACTCTCAGGCGCATGAGTCATGCCCTGAACCCAGAGTGGGCCGAATGGGCTCGAGTGTGACTGGCCGCAGGCATTAGACACCATCACATTGCCACCCATGCCTAAACCACCAATATCTTCATATTCAGAGCATCACAGTGTATATCATCGTATTCGAAAAGTAACTTTTACAAAATAACTTTACAACTCAAATTTCTCTAACAACCTTTAGCATGTACAAGATATTATAATGTCCGAACTCCACCTCCACGACTCCGTCATGCAGACAACTTGATTACCATATACACCACCGCTTGCTACCGAATGTTAAATAAAAGAGTGAGCTGTGAAGGGCAAAATGTATCTAACTAGCTTATCTAGCCAGACCAACAATAGATTCTCAAAATAACAGATGCTCAAAAAACATTTCCATGAGATATACAGTTTCACTTCCAAAGGAATTTTCAATCAACAGCCTTTTGTGATTATGGTCATGTTCTCAGCGTATGACAAGCCTAAAATTCCAAAACCAAAACTGTCCAAATTCCCCAAAAGAGGGTCCAGAACATAGTCAGACTGAGAGTTCCAAGTTCCTTGTGGAACATATGCTAATTTGGGTAATGGCTATGCATACCTCTATTAACACTAATTGTTTGAAGCACGAGTGCGTCAGTTTGGGTGAAGCACCAGTACAGGGTGCGCGTCGGTGCGGGTGTGCGTCGGGTCAGGTCTTGCATGGGTGCGTTTCCAAACTTCTTTTAATTAATGTTCTTGGGTGCGGTTGGGACTCGCCAAGGATACGGATGGGACACGCACCTAGGGTTTTTTAGGCAAAGGAGTAGAAGACGAAGAACAAGGAGAAAAGAAGAAAGAGAAGAGAACAAGGAACAACCTCCACCAGTAGCGGCGACGGTCTTCCGGCAGTAGCGACGACCGGCGATGTCCGTCAACAGAGACGCAGGCGGTCTCTGGCAGCAGAGGCGACCGACAGTGGATAGCGGTGACGGCTTCTGGTGGCAGAGCTGTTGTCGCAGCACAGTCGATTTTGTCAATAGCTCTGTTTTGTTTAAGTGACAACTGGTTAAAAGCTAGGGTATGTTAGTGTGTATCCAACTTTCTATCTATTATGTTTAGGTCCCTGCTTTATTGACAGTCTTTTAAACTTGCCCTAGTACTTTCAAGAAATAACAAAACTTGTACAAACTTTAGCATATTTGGCTATGCACTTTCAACATTTCTAAAGCAGCCCACCAAAGTAACAAACTATCTTATTGTTTGTAGCATTATAATTGTTACACACAAATAATATACGTTAATCCCCGCCGCACCCGTATCCTATTTTTTGGAAAAATGATGTATCTGCACCGCACCAGAGTCTGTGCTTCTTAGCTAACTAGTTTTGACCCCGTGCGTTGCACACGGGAGCATAGGGGTGCAACTTGGACGGGCTGGACGAGTCCAAGGGTTAGACCATGATCAGCCCGCTGTCCAAAAGTCGTGCCCATGTCCAGCCCAGCCCATCTACGGGCCAAATAATATGTGTCCTCGCCAAGCCCATCAAATTTTTGCTGGACGCGGGTTGTCCATGGTTACGAATTACTTTTTTTTAAAACGATTTCGAAACATATCATTGACCATCCAACTTTACAATTTAGTTATGATAATGAAATAAAGTACATTAAAGTCTCAAAATAAACTTAAATATAAGCATGGAAACAACAACTTGGGACAAAATGAGAGAGAAAAAGACGAGAATCTTTGATCCTATAATAAGAAATAAAGTAGGAAAGTTAAGTCTTCAAAGATCTCTAAACATGAACAAAAGTGCGAACCGTTGCTCAACCTGATTCCGAAAAATAAAACAATAATATGAGCATACATTTTGCTTTGAGACTTTGACCTTATCGAAGTGGGGGCTGAGAGTTCAGAAAGTATAAAAAAGAAATAGAGTAGTATTCTATTAGGTTAATAGTTTGAGGGTCGATATTGCATAGACTTATGTGATTCACGGTTTTTAATGACTAAAGGAAACAAAATAAATATATTGTGTTTTTGTGTGTGTGTGTATAATAGTTAGACGGGTTGGTTTTCCCACGGGTTGGACAGACTTGTAGAAACCTTTGCCCATGTCCAACCCATATTTTTTACGGGCTCAAAATTTTGAGCTCACGTCCACCATGGTCACTACACAAGTAAGTCCATGCCCATATTGTTGCGGGCTGGCACAGTTATCCACGGGTTGCCCGGCCCAAGTTACACCCCTACGGGAGCAACAACTGTCAAAGTACTGACTCAGAGATCTCGAACTTGTATGCCTAATCAGTAACAAAATTGATAGTGACAAAAAAATAATTAAAAAATATTTTTACCTTTTTATAGGAGTTTTCTTACCAATTTTTGTCGTTAAAAATAAACTTAAGTAATAATTATTAGCTTTTAACAACGAATGAAGATGAAAAATAGTATATGAAATAATTGAAATAGTATGTCACAACTAAGAGCAATAATAATGATTATACTAAAATAATAACCCGTGTGTTGAGGTTTGTATTATTTAAGGCTACCAAGAAAAGAGTGAAAATATACAGAAATGATTGAAAATAAGATGGGTGAGTAAACGACATATATAAACTTGTAATGAAATAATAAGAGGGAGATTATGTTATTTAGAGAGAAAAACTGATAAAAAATATTGGGCTTCTCTACACAATAGAAAATATTAAAGAAATATATTGAGAATTTTTTCTTCAAATCTTAGGAATTAATAAAATTGCAGAATATAAATAATATTTTTGAATGGGACATGTTGACATAGAAGAGAAAGAAATGTAAAATTTATCTAGTTGGTTGAATTTCAAATAGCAAAAAGGAATCTAAATCAAATTGAATAGGAGAGAGTTGAGAGAGAAAAAAAGAATCTAATTCATTATTACAAAGGTGAGTAAATTCAAAATGCTTTCACAAAGTCAAAATAGGAAAGTTTATGTAGCAAGTTAAGAGAGTGTCCACGTAGGCCGTGACGTGGTCACTTTCTCTCAGCTTCGGCTTTCATATATATATATATATATATATATATATATATATATATATATATATAACTAGATTGGTGATTTTCTTCACAGTTTTCCTATCTAAGCTACCTGTTAAGTTTTCTCATGTGGAAGCATGAGCTATTTATCATCGCAGGGAAGGGTCAGATTAGGTACAGGCATGTGTGTGTTGTGAGAGAGAGAGAGAGAGAGAGAGAGAGAGAGAGATTATGGTTGGAGAAGATGAAAAAGAAATTTGGGCAGTAGCATGACAATGGGGGATTCATGTTTGCTGATGCTTTTGCCTTTGTGAGATTATTGGGAAATTTTTTATCTTCCATCTTGCCCAGTGTTTCTATAAAACTCATAGCCATTGTTTTGTTTAAATATTTTTTTCTAAATATTTATGCCCTATTTCTCTATCCTAATTCGGGTCAAGCTTGTGAATGATTTGCCTATGGGATTGAGAAACGATTTCTCCAAATTCTGGTTTTGTGAAAAGGTGACATCTGTAAGTGAAAAATGATAGGTGTACGGGTTCTTGGGGAATTCTCAATCTTACTGTGTTTTGGACCCTCTTTTGGGCCCGATGCAGGTGTGTGACTTTGGGTTTGTCGTAAGCTTGGAATATTTATTCTTAGAAGTTAATGTTTGGACTATTATTTGAAAATTTGTTTGGTGTGGCTGGGCAAGCTAGTCAGAAACTTACTTGGCATCACCGCTCATCCTATTATTTTACATTTCAAGTGTAAAATGTTGTGGTGCAGTTTGCTCTTGAGAAGGAAGTCAAGAGCTGAGAAAATTAGTTATTTATACACTTGTCCCTAAATTCTTTTAAAAGAATTTGAGTTATAACATTATTCTGCAAAAGTTACTTTTGGAATACCACGTAAAATTGATGGTCAGTGGCTTTGAGTTGTGACAATGTTGCATAAAGTTCCCATAGATTGTGTTCCAAGAACATTCAAGCTCTAGTAAATCCAAAGTGGCCCTGTTGCATTAAATCCAACGCAGCAGCTGGCGGATATCAAGTTAGAAGCACCTTTTTTGCAACCCTCTTTTGGGCTCTAATGCCCCATGCAATCCACCATAGCAGCTTGCCAAATTTAAGTAAGAAGTACCTTTGATGTACATTTTTCGGTTGAAAATTCCAGTTCAGGATATTTTAACTTAGACCGGACGGTACCAATACCTTGTGGTCACTATCAAGGTTACCAATTTTTACTCCCTCGTATTCCTTGGTGAAGATGGACATGTGAGTCTAATGGGTAAAACAATGAACAGTTGCGGTTGAAGGGAGACACCATACTCATCTCCCATTAGAGTCAGATATTTAGTAATTTTATTTATAAGGTGTTGTGATTTAATCACTAATTGCAAGTTAAAGGGAGACACCATACTTATCTCCCATTAGAGTCAGATATTAAGTAATTTTATTTATGAGGTGTTGTGATTTAATCACTAATTGCAAGTTTTCAGCATTTTTACTCTCCTTTATGTTCGTCAAATTTGTAATGACGATCATAAAAATGTTTTTAGGCTGGTACTAGCAGACTTTATTATTTCGCTTCTTTGAAACTTACTGAAATGCGCAGGCTAGAATTTTCCATCTGTATTTTTGAGCGTACTAATGATTCTGTAAATGACTAGAATTTATCGATGTGTGGCGTATTGACTAAACCATTGTTACTGCGGTGTAATGGTCCAGCCGAGGAAGAGGTCACCTTCCTAGCCCAACATTAAATTCGGCCGCATTGACGTGACTGCTAAGTGTGGAATCTTATATATTCTCTGTCCATGTGCTAAATAGGCTGGGTGGAGTTCTTTTGTAGCACGCAGTCTCTATATACCGCATACCCTGTAGTAATCTGTTTCCTGCCTCATTTAGATTTGCTTGTAGCATGCAGTTTTTATTTACTGCATGCTGGCATACTCCATCAGAACTGACTTGCAATTGGCACTTAGCTTTCTTTATGTTGAAAGATTTCAATCCGTTTTTGCACGTTGGTGTCACTGTTTCTTTATGTTCCTGTAATGCCTTTCCAGTGTTGCTGTTTATCCTTTTGTTTTGTGGTGATTTACATGATGTTTGTTCTTTGACCCCCCCCCAAAAACATGTTGTTGTCCTTATTCCCTCTTTGTTTTACTTTGTTATGGTATGACTAGGTGCGGTTTATGGGGGAACAGTCTCATATCTCCATGGACTTTGATAACGTAAGTTGGTTTCTATTTTCTCGCAATGGAGTGGATGACTTGTTTATATATATATATATATATATATATATATATATATGGGAGCTGATCCGTTGCTAGCGCTAGCAGTGCTAGCACCGTCCGCTATATAATGTAGCGGACGGTGAATTATCGTCCGCTATATTATATAGCGGATGGGAAAACAGCGCTAGCAATGGATCACGACCCTATATATATATATATATATATATATATATATATTCGGTTCATAATAGGCACTGACAATACTAGTTTTTGCTGTCATTTTGCATTATGTTTGCACTCTTAAATAGATTATATCAGTGACGTTGGAGAATTACATGGATCTCCCTGATAAAACAGATTTAGTTCCAACAATGTAAGGTCACATATTCTGTCAATACTTCTATATCTTTGCATGCTTGGAAACAATATACATTCTTAAATCCTCTGGCATCTTGTCACTTAACAGGGATACATCGAAAAGCCCCTCTTATTGGTCCATGGTTTGCTTGCATAATATGGCCCTATTGGCAAAGGAAGCAACAACTGTCCGGCGTGTACTTGAACCTCTTTTTCAGACTTTTGACACGGAAAACCACTGGTCGCTAGAGAAAGGACTTGCCTTTTCTGTGTTGAAAATTTTGCAATCGCTGCTGGAAGAATCCGGTTACACTTGGAACCCTGGTGCTTCATTAGTGATGCTATTTGTTGGTATCTTTCTGACTTTTTTTTTTTGTCTTTTGATACCAGGTGGAAACTCCCACCAGTTGTTATTGTTCTTGGTCAAGCATTTGGAGCATAAGAACGTTGTCAAACAGCCTGCTATACAGATCAGTATTGTTAATGTTGCGAGACAACTTGCACAGAATATAAACCAGCAGACCTCAGCTGTGATCATTGGTGCAATAAGTGATTTGGTCAAACATTTACGTAAGTGTATCCAATATTCAGCCGAAGCATCAAGTGATGGCTTAGATAAGTGCAACACTGATCTTCAGTCTGCATTGGAGAACTGCATCTCACAGCTTGCAAACAAGGCAAGCACTTATTTTCTATTCAGTTTCTGCGAGCTGCATCTTTGAAAGCTTACTTCAGAAGATAATTGATTGAATTCTTTTTCAGGTCATAGAATAGCTATGATCACATTATATGCGTACTATATTCACTGTCAGGTTTAGTTAATTTGGTGGTGACCTAGGTGACTCAGTTGGCACTTTTTAGTGGCAAACGCACTCAAATCGCGGACTGGCGACTTGGGTGCGAATTCGTGGTCAAACAGTGAACTGACTAGGTTATAATTGTGTTCTTCAAAGTCAAATTTGCAAATCGCAGATGTTTCTCCTCTGGAGTAACAGGATGTCGGCATGGTGGCATGCCAGCACTTACTCCCCATGTGTGACGTACCACTTAAGATAGCTTCGTTTCTCCAAACAATGTGCTTGAAGAGCTTGGAGGGTCTTTGGAGAATGAGCTTTTCTCTTGTGCCAAGCTAGCTCTTTGTATAAGATGGCATTTAAAATTTGATTTATTGACTTCCGCCAGATTAACATAATTACTCACAACTCTCTTTCTGTAGTAAATTTTGAGTAATTACGAAGTTATATCGTGTATTTAAGGTGTTATACTAATGATAGGAAGGCTCTAGAGGCGCTCACGCACTCTTGAGTTTTTCAAAATCATCGCTTTGACCCACTAGCATTGCACCCGCACTGTGAATTTGTCGCTTAGATGGTTACCACAGAAGTTACCAAGCTTTGTTTGGTAATTCATCAATGCCTTCAAAGCATAAATTGTGCTAGATTTAGTGCTGAAGAGCAGCATCAGTTTTGATATACCACGTTGGAAGCATTAGAATTCAAGAATACTTAGTTTATACGATTTTTGGCTGGCTTTCCATTTTTCTTGGTCGTGGAGGAGGGAGGAGGGGGGTTGGTGGGATGGCTGCCCTGGTGCAGGAGGTGGCCTTTTGGTGCAAAGTAAGGGCATGATACATCTTATGTAGTGACATGCTCGCTTTTGGGGTCTCGTAATTAAGCGTTCCTTTTAATTTATAATATGGTTTTCGTATAATACAACAGAATTATGCGTATATACAGCAATAATTGGGTTAATTGACTAAGTATACCCCAACATACGGCACGTTTTCAGATTAACACACCAACCTACCAAAATAGCATTTTTTACATCAACCTATGCCACGTCATGCAAACATTTACCTTACGTCCAACTTATTTTAAAAGATCTAGGTTTTTATTGTCATACCCAAACTAGTGAGGGCAAATCGGTCAAATTGCAAGTTATGGAGGGCAGATTGATCAAATTGCAAATTGGACCGGTTGCCGGGGAAGGGGCCGGTGGCCGAGGAACATGGTCGGTGATGGGTGTGTGCGTGGGCCTGTGTTTGTTTGTGACCGGGGAAGGGGGTGGCCGTCGAGGAAGGGGCAGGTGGCAGGGGAACATGGTGGGTGATGGGTGTGTGTCCGTGTGTGTGTGTGTGTGCAGGGTGGCTGTGGTGGTGCGTTTGGGGTGGGGGGAGGTCGAAATTGAGTGTGTGTGGACGAGGTAGGGGACCGTGGCCGGGGAAGGGGGCACTGGTTCTCGTTTCTTTTCCTTGTTTTAGTTATAGATGTTTCCATTGCAAATTTATCCCCTAACATTTTGGTTTGGTTGCATCTTTATACCCTGGAAATACGTGAACTAACCATAATACCCTCTCACTTAACAGAAAAGCTAACGGAGGGTTCGTCCCAAAATCGGGCCATAGGTTGATGTATAAAAATGCTATTTTGGTAGGTTGGCGTGTTTATCCGCAAACTTGCCATATTTGTGGTATATTTAGTCAATTAACCCATATCTGTCCTACATTTCTACATTTGCCCTGATTTTTATCCCATGTCCCTGTCTTGTGTCTCCTGTCTGGCATGCTTTATAGCCTATAAGTCCTGTTTGAAGAACCAAGAGTCTTGTAAATTCCCGGTGCTTAATGATATGAGTTTTACTAGTCTACAGAACAACTCTGTTTCAGTTGCTCCAATGTGAGCTCTGGTTTCTAGTTTTAAACCAGGAAATCGCCTCTCTGCATTGCTGGGTTTTGGGCTGCATGAATCTAACCGTCTCCAAACCTAGCAGTGGCAGGAGCCTCGTCCACCGGGCTAATCCTCTTTAGATTTTCTGCGGTATACCTAATTCTGCTAGGACTAAGACTTAAAAGTGAATTTTCAACTTTTGAGAACTGGGACATTCTGGAGAGGGTTAATTAAGCGAGGCGCCCCAAGTTTACGCACGGTAGCGGTTGGCACCATGAAGTTTTTTTTGCTAATCGGTACCATAAACTTGCATAAGTGTGGCACCTAACCACCCCCCGACCATTTTCTGAGCAAAGAACTCACCGGAAACGTAAGTTTGGCTCATCTTTGGGGGGCATTTTTGGCAATCCATCTTCACCTTCATATGCCATCTTCTATCTTTAGTCACGTCACCACTTGCACACCTCCCTTCATGGCACCGCCTCTCTCCACCTCACACCGATTTCGACAACGAATTTAACCACAACCACCACGATGGCCATTTGCTAGAAACCCACCACCATTGATCTACCAATTTGTGGGCCTCCACCACCACCGATCAACCAACGGGTAAACCTTGTTCAAGTAATGCACCATCGATCAAGAACCAATATCGAACAGATTCAATGCCCTTAACGGCGGCGCAGCGAGGGAGGACCAGTCACGGGGCTTGGGCCTGAAGAAGACACTGCTGCCAGGGCGGAGGAGGGTACTCTGGGCGCCGTGGCGGGCGCGGCCGGTCTTCTTCTGGGAAAAGGGCTTCTTACTGCCAGTGTGGACCTCGGTGCGGGTGAGGGTGGAGGTGGATCTGATATTCGAGATCAGCACGTCGATTCTGGTGGTTGATGGTGATGTTGTGGTGGCGACAGAGCCAGCGGTGTCAATGGGTGTGGATCTGAGATTGAGGGTGGCTTCCTTGGAGCAGTTGGAGGAGAGGACTGGGAGAGTGGCGAGCTCAGAGCGGGTGGTGGAGATGGTGGTGGCAGTGTGGTGGAGAGATAGAGGTGATGCTGGATCAGAAAGAGAAAAAGAAAAAATAATGATTTGCCAAAAATGCCCCCAAGAATAAGCCACGTCACCATTCCAACGAGCTTCTTGCCCTGAATATGGTCGAGGGTGTTAGATGCCACACGTATGCAAGTTTATGGTGCAAGATAGCTAAAATGAACATTGTGGTGCCAAAAGCTACCGCTGGTTAACTTGGGGGCGCCTTTTGTTATTAACCTTTTTGGAGACACATCTAGCAAATGAAAGAACTCCTCAATATTCCATTTGACTCGTAAAACTGTTAATGAGATAATACCAGCCTAAGTAGCACGGACACAGTGTCGGACACCGACACCGACGGGGACACTGGACACCGCAATTTTGAAAAAATCAGATTTTGGATACCGCAGGAAACCCCGATTTTTTAAATATTTTTTATTATATATATATATATATATATATATATATATATATATATATCAAATACATTCCACAATCTAAAATAGCATACAATAATGAAAAGTCTGTTAAATTGGTGGGCTGTTTTGAAATTATTGTACATTTGTACTTGTATAGCTGATTTTGATTATGTTTGTATGAGTTGGGGTATTTTTATAAACTTATGGCACTAGTTTAGACAATAAGTTAACACGTGGGACCAAAGAAAAGCATAGAAACTTGGAACCTCTGACTCAGCAAAAAGACTTGTCTCTTGCAAATGAAAGGAATATAAACTTGTCTCTTGCAAATGACTTTGACTCGAGTCTTGACAGAGGGAGAAAAAAAATTCAAGAGAACGACTTCAAACAGAGAGGGAAGGGACCTGTGGGTCAGCGGTGGGATCGTGGATCTCCGGCGACAATTAAGTGAGCTCCGGCAACGGCAGCAGCTGCTTCCGGCGATGGTGACGGCGACTGGATCTGTCGGCGTAAGGCTTCAGAATGTTGGCGACCAACTCCGGCGACAGCTCCAAGTCGGTAATGGCTCAGAAGGGCTTCCGTGAGGTGAGAGATAGCCCAGATAGGTGACGGCCGTAAGGTGAGTGAAGCATATGGCAATGGTTCAGATTAGGGCACAATTTGTTTTTGTAAAAAAACCCCACATATTATATTTATTACAGATTGACCCCCCGAAATTAGTTCCAAAAATTCCAAAGTAACCCCAAACGGTCCGACACTGCACATTGCCGTGTCCGACACTCCTCGACGAAGTGTCCGACACGGTGTCGGAAAATAAAAAAAATTCCGACATCGATTGGCGGTGTCCGACACGTGTCGGGCGGTGTCCGGAGGGTGTCGGGGTGTCCGTCCGTTTAGGACACCAAACCTCCACCTAGGAGAGGTGTCCGTGCTTCAGAGATACCAGCAGATACTTATGCTAGAACATGGCATGATATATATATAGCTGATCCGTTGACCGCGCGGGCAACTTCAGCTAAGTTGCCCGCGCGATCTGACCATCCATCTGCGATCTGTGGACGGTCCAGATCTTTTTTTTTTGCGTTTTTTTTAAGTCCGTCACATAATTTAGCGGACGATATTTTTGACAAAAATACCCTTGACCTTGAGGGTGCTACAGTACCCATCCGCTACATAAGTAGCGGACGGCAATTCTTCTCCTAGGAACAAACTCTGTTCTTCTCGCTCTTTTACTGCTCCTTTAACATGTGTTCATCATCATTTTTCCCTTGAACAAACTATGTTCTTCTCGCTCTTTCTCTCCTGTGCTAAATAAAGAGATTGAATAGAAAGCATGGGCTATGGCAGCAGCCGGCCAAAACCAGAGCCTTCTTTCCTTTGCTGCTCCCGGCCGGAATCCCTTCTTCATCTCAAAAGCAGTGTCCCCGTATTGAGCTTTAGAAATTTGGCCTCAGGAATGACCGAGAAAACATTCTTAAACTCTTCACCTGGCACAAGGAGGGCATTATCCTGTTGTTGATTCCCCTTTTAAACAGTGCACGACTTTCCAATGCCCTCATCCACTGGTTCAATCGACATTGAGATTAACCGGAATGGCACCTCTGTGCAGTTCTTGACACTAACAACTAGTATACTTGTCTCGTTAGCAGGAAGTGATGGGATCTGATCAGAATCAGCAGCTGGCTTAATTTTTGAGAGCAACAGAGGTTCACGTCAGACAAATAGCTACCCACCACTGTTCAACCACCATCAACGAACACTGTTCAACCGCCATCAAACTGACCAAGACAAAGATCTGATTCTAGACATAGACAAATAGCTACCCACCACCGCAACAACCGCCGTCGCCGCCTTCAATCGGTGTTGCCACCAACCGTCCCATGGCTCCTCCACGGCTGGACAGCCTCCCACCTCCCACCGTCAAATTGCTGCATCCGCCAAGACATCTTCCTTTCCAGATCTGTCATCTTCATAATATCACGTAGAAAACCGGTACAAGAGAGAGGGAGAGGGTGAGAGGATGAGAGATGAGGAAGCGAGAGAAAACAAAAGGGGTTGTCCCTCTTTTCCAGATCTGCCGTCTTCATAATATGACATATAGAACGGGTTTTTTGTCATCCACTACATTATGTAGCGGACGGATACAATTGGGGATTGAGGGGTATATTTGTCAAAATATCATCCGCTACATTATGTAGCAGACGGACTAAAAAAAACGCAAAAAAAAGATCTGGACCGTCCACAAATCGCGTATGGACGGCCACATTGTGTGGGCAACTTAGCTGAAGTTGTCCGCGAGGTCAATGGATCAGCTCCCACTTATATATAATATGGAGGTGGATAATGATGTTCATAAATCCTGCTATCCTTGTCTAGAAGGTCTCTCGATCGGCCTTTTTTTTTCTTTCCAACTATGTGATTTCCCTGAAAGCAAAGGGGTTCCAGTGCCGAAGCAAATATGTAGCCATTCCTGCCTCTGCATTGGCTGTTCGGTATGTGACTAACCCTGCGACAAGCGGGTAAAGAGCGTAAAGTAAGTAAGCGAACGCCACTGACTGAACTTGATTTTAGCTCAAGCGAATTACCGACAATGACTGCAAGGAATTGACTTGACCAACCACCCCGCGACAATGAATTGAAGGACTTCCACTAAGGGTGCCGAAAACCAAGATGACGGTTTAGCATTAAGCAATCTATCCTACTAGTGAGCAAGGCAACAGACTCATAACTCTACCTTGAGAGCACCTAAAAGCGTGAGGGGGTGCCTATTTGGCAGTGATTGAGTGAGCTCAGTGCCTTCCTTCTTTCCTTTGCTTACTACCGGACGAAGACTTGACTGAGTGAGACTGGATTAGTCTGCATTACACTGTAGCTATATCCCGAGCTAAGAGCCTGGACTAGAGCCCATAGTTTCTGGAAGTTGCTAGAGTTGGATCTCCCATAGCCAGAGTCGTAACCTAAGCTATCCAGCTACTGAGCTGAATGAGCTAGACAAGCTCATGAGTAGCTGAACTCAAGGCCAGAAGTTCTTTAAGAGGCACTGCGTCTAGGCCTTTACCGATTCCTCAGCTAAAGGCGGTAGTGGTACCTACTCCCCGAGTTGCTGAGCTGTATGAGCAGAAGTAAGCACCTAATGCCTGGACTGGAATAGTGTCCCTAGTCAGCATTGTGTTCCTGCAACGGAACTTGAATGGTGGGTTCGAGTTTCAGGATACTGAAACAGCTAGACTTGGCGTCAGCTTCTCTCATGATCCTCCTAGGATCTCTGCCTATATCTTGATTGTATTTTAGTCCAGTCTCTGGACTGAGCTCCTGAAGCTACCGAGCCCTGAGCTATTGAGCTCCCGAAGCTACTGATCCGAGCCCAAGCTAATAGTCTGGACTAGAAGTTGTAGTTGCTGCAAGCTGCTGCTAGATAGTTCCTAGGGTTAGAGCTTAATAATTGACTTCAATAAGCGTTGTCATTCAGTATTCTTCCTAGCCTGCTAATGGAACTTGAAAGGGTAGATTCTAGTTTCCGACTACTAAATTTCTGAACTCACTGATTTGAAAACTCCTATATTTCGGGGTTTGTATATTTGAGGGTGTCCTTTGATATCTAAAAGAGGATATCTCGACATGTAACTACCCAGGCCTTTGGAATCAGTGAATTTTGGACTTCCCTGCAAGGGGCTTGAAGTTAAGATGAAGATTCAGCATCACTGAAACTGTTCCAGCAGGGATGAGGCAAAACACTCATAGCTCTAGCACGTAAAGGGGGGAGAGAGGGAAGAGAAGAAGGGAAGAGGGGGGGGGGGCAGATCACAAAAGCGAGCTCAATGCCCAAGTTTGAGTTTAAGACTTTGACTAAGACTCACCTGAGTTGGCTTAAGACTTGACTAGCCTGAAGTAGACCGGATTAGCCTGTAGTAGAGAGGTATTGACTCTTCTTTATCGTGAGCGCAAATCAGGGAACTAGTCGTCCTATTCGAATTCGCTCTTTCCGGGAACTAGTTCCAAGACTGAGCTAAAGTAGGTAAGCTAAAACCCCATTGCTTTACAACCTGCTAGTGTATTCCTGGGTGTGACAGAACAGTTCTGGAAAGTCTCCTTCTCGTGATTGAGTACTCGAGTCAGGATCGTGTTGCCATTCTGCTTCGAGCCTAGTTTCTTCTAGGATCGTTATAACTCGACATCACTGAATTGACTCGACATCACTGAATTAACCAACTCAACCCGACACAATGAATCTTGGACTTTTCCAAAGAGTTGCTGAAGTCCAAGATAAGGATCCAGCATAAATATCTCTTCCAGGTCTGAGCGAGGGCATGTACTCATAGAAACTAAACGGGACGAGCTCAATGTCTTCCTTTAATACACCCAACTGAGCCTTGACTAAATAGGGTTCGGACTAGATTACGCAGTATTGGACTGTAGCTAGTGGGAGTTTTCGACTATTCTGTCCCGTGAATGAGAACTAAGTACCTAATCTGAATGGAGTTCCTTAGCTGAATGCTGAGCTTGATCTCCTCGCAGGGATTGGGTAAAGGCGGGGGATTCAGTGTCGGACTTAGTTCCCATGACCTCCTTGTTTTATGATTTAAGCGAAGGGATGTGCTTTAATTTAGAGTTCCGTAGCTGGACTATCCTGAACAAAGGAATCCCTGATTATTCCGATTCTGGTCTCTGGAGGAATCCATGGACTGGTATTCCTGAACCCGAATAGGAAGAGGGTAAGGCAACTATCAGTATTACTTTTGGGTTGCTGGTTTAGGAGTGTTCCTTTTCAAAAGAGCTTTATGTGTTGTACCCCTAATCAGCTACACTAAGGTGGAGTGGTGGTTGCTCTAAACTTCCTGATAGTAGAAGGGCAAGGAGAATATGTCTTAAACTAAACTAGCGCAACTGTCGGGGTTCATGGATTAAAGCTGGGGGAGATATTCTTTTCTATGCAACAAGGTTTAGCCACCAAAGGTAATGCAATTCTTCCTCCTCTTTTACGATGTGTTCAGCTTTTCTTGAATTCTTGGATTAGAGAGAGCGGGTGAAGGCATAGTATTGTGTGACGAGATTTCCATTATTGAGCCAGAGGCCGTCTCTGCTCCACCTTACTGGGCGTTTGGACTCTTCCCAGACAAAGTCTCTCATTTTAGTTTGTTCTAGTGAGATTTGTTCCTTGGGTCTTGTTCAGTGCTGTTCTCCATCAGTTGCGGGAAGACCGGAAGAATTGCATGGATTCTGGTAAGTAGGATTAGGCAAATTGCCTTCTAACTGAAATACGCTTTCTTTTCTCTACAAAAGATTCCGTCTTCATTGCTACCCATTGATACTGGTCCCTGGGCACTATCATTGTTTAAACCTTTGGCAGCCTCCCATTCCTGTTCAGATAGAATAGCACAAAGAATCTCATTATCTTCACGAGTGATAAGGGGAAGAATGCAATCTAACTGATACTTCTAGCATTAGAAGACGTCAAAATGTCCTTAGAGAGCCTCTTTTTGTGCTATAATGGAAGAAAGTGAGAAATGTACCATCTGGTTGCTTGAGGATTTTCTGGATAGTTCCCCCTCTCTTTGATAGAGACCTGGGAAAAATAGGAGTTTCTGTCACCTTCCTTTAGCCAGGTGGCACTGTTGTCCCTTAACAAGCTTTCCTCATATGATAATAGTGAGTTCCTGGTTTGACAGAGTAGGTCGAAAGAATTTCGTTGCCGTCATTCCAGAGAAGGAAATAAGTCGAACTGGCGACCACAGCACAAAACTAAACAGTGAGCTATAGTGTGATAAGGTAGCTGATGACCTGCGATCACATTGGAGTCTGGACAATGGGCTGGCCAGCCCGGACTTTGACGGTCACGTTTACGAAAGTGAACGATTCGCATACAAGCTTAAGATCAATGGTGCAGCCCATAGCCAATTGTTGGGAAGAGTAGCTATTAAAAATAGCTGTAGACTGAACTAAATTTCTTTGACTCCTGTATTCATGGATTCCCTAGGTTGGGTATTGGAAGCTTGCTGCCTGTCTTTTAGCCCTGATTTGGAGAATCCCCAGGTAAATGTCCCTAGGGGTTCCCTTGCTTTGATATCCCCAGATAAATGCTTTTGATAAGGGGTCCTCTTATAAAGAAAAAAGAATGAATTGTGAATCAACGGACTCCCTGGCTCAGAATCAATCTATTCTACTCTACTGGTGAATGGACTCATAGAGATTGCTCGCTTGCCCTTGAAGCGTGAGGGTGATCATATACAACTCAGTGACTGATTTTACCCCATACCTCCCATTTCTCCAAAAAATGATTTTGAAAAACTATTCCTTTTGTTTGGCGTTACCGCACATTTAAGGATTCTATTCTTCGTTCCTAGTTCTTGTCTAGGAGCTTTACATATTATTAAGTTCCTCACTTAGGAATTTGGTTGACGTGCCTTTCTTTCTGAAAGTAATGCTGTAATGGACTACAGCTTCCGTGCTCTGAAAGAGAAGCTGTGGTTCTTTCTTAAAGTATCTCTCCGTCAAGAAATGAGTCTTTCTAGGTCCTTTCCTTGATTCCCCAAAAGGAGTTGTACGCTTATTTTTACTAATCTGAAGGCCTGCTCAAAGGGTCTTAAGTCGTTCTACTTAGAGGAATTTTATACTCTTCCTTTTCTGTTTTAGTGCTTCCTTCAGATCGGGAAGTCCCTTTTGTCTTGAGATCATTGATGAAAGCCTTCTCCCAATTCCAAGAGGGAAAGGGTCAAGTGAATATCTGTCCATGTAGAACAGTTAATATCGGTCCCTGCACTCACCTTGGCATTTGCGCCCCTCTTTAGTTTGACTACAAGGTAATGAAATTTGAGAATCTTTCTTTTGTGAGCTGAAAAATGTAGGTAAGGCTATGCGAGTAAGCGTACCAAACTGAAGTATCTGGCTGGCGTTACAAATAAGCATTTCCTTAGTAATTACTCATTTTTCTGCACCATTTTCACTGCTTTTCTGTCACCGTTATCGTGATTGGTCTTAATTGTACATAATATTCTGGGAAATTAGCAGGTTGGGGATGTCGGACCAGTTCTTGATATGATGGCCGCGGTGCTAGAGAAGATCCCCACGACTCCTGTTGTAGCTAGAACGACTGTCTCTACTGTTTGTCGAACTGCACAGATTATTTGTTCCATTCCCAACATATCATATTACAAAAAAGTAAGTACATCATCATTCTTGTGGAATGTGCTACGCGTTTAATTCACTTCAAATCATCTAACCGTGGTTTTTCATTCTGATTCAGGATTTTCCTGATGCTCTGTTTCACCACTTGCTTATAGCAATGGCTCACCCCGATCATGAAACGCGAGTAGAGGCTCACCGTGTATTCTCTACTGTGCTTATGCCATCTGTTATCTGCCCATTCTCAGTCTATAATGGAGTACCTCCACAAGCTCTTTCGAGTGTTTCTCCTGCAATGCCATCGGACGTTAAGAGTGGACGTTTCTCCATTCAGGATGAGACCAAAAATACATCTCAAAGCGAAGATGGTGAAATGAGTGGGGAAGAAAGTCAAGTTCTGGATGAGCGTGTCAGTATATCTACAGCATGTCCATCTTGTGGTCAATCTTGTAGATTTAAGCATGCTTTGACTGATGGAAGAGCAGTATGATTGAACTCATGCATTTGAAAGCCTTTATCGCAGCATAATTCATCAGTTTATTAAAGCATGGGATTATTTGTCTGATATATTTTGCTTCTTTTGCCCATCTAACTTCTCCAGGAGCTGGATTGCCTTCGATTGAGTAGTCATCAAGTGAGCCTTCTACTTTCATCAATCTGGGTTCAGGCAACTTCCACAGGGAATACCCCTGCAAATTTTGAGGCAATGGCACATACATATAATCTTGCTTTGTTGTTTACCTCATCTAAGGTATGGTCCAGCCTCTTTATGAAAGTTTTGTTTTGTGCCAAGACTTTCTGGTAGAACTGGTAAAGGCTCAAGTGGCATGGAGAAGAGTACTCAATCTTGATGTGATTTGTTTGAAGTTAGGGAACTCTATGATTTTTCTAACGTAAGCATTTGATAACTCTATATATCGTTACAAGAATATTTCTAGGATTCTATCCAACGTGTTAGTCCATTTTGATTTAATCTGTTGATTGCTTTCATTAGTAAGAATTGTCTTTTCTACTAATTTAACAGACTACTACATTCTATGATCAGCTAAGATAGCCACTTAGCAGGTAAAAGAACTCCTTTGTCTCTATTTCTTAGTCTGGTTATTTTGAAGCCTTCCTGTATGCCAACTGCCAGGGGTGGCAATATTGCGTCGATGATTTTTACTTGCATGGTTTCACCAACTTTCTGGTCCTAAATGAGATCTTGCTGGAGAAGGCCTTCAACATCCCACTTCCCAGTTCTTTGGACAAGAGTTCCTATTGTTTTTCCTCGGACGTGAAATTCCTAACATGCATTATTTCCTACAGTGCAATTGCTACAGAAGTCTTTTTTTTTGTTTCTTTTGAGACATACTTTGTTTAAATTTCTTCCATCAGACATTTTTGGACTATTGTGGAGTTGTATAGCTTTTGTGCATAGAGTTCACTCCCTTTTGGCACCTTTCTAATTTATTTACTTTTATAAAAAAGAAGAAAAAGAAATAATGCTAGATCTTGATCATGACAGAATTCCAGTCAATCGGCTCTAGTTCGGTGTTTCCAGCTGGCATTTTCCCTTAGGAGGGTCTCTCTCAACCAAGAAGGTAAGCTGGGTATATCAATCATGGCCTTTTCCTTAATGCTGTTTGATTTGAAGGATGACCCATCTATATGATGGGTGCCATTCTCTTCCATGCAATGAGAAATAACTACAGGAGCATTTCCCGACTGACTTTGGTTGTGGATTGCTGGCACTCTGCTGCTTAGAGGAAGGGAGGAAGGACATGGTGTGAATCATGATATGTAGTAGTATTTGGCGTGTGCAACTAGTCTGTTGTGAATGATGTTTTATTAAGCCTTCATAGTGTTTCTTTCAGTAGTATGTTTAATTTATTTGGAGGTAAGATTCTTATGTGAATTCTTTTTTCTTATATTGAAGGAAATCTGCAACCATCCCGCAGAAGGTCTCTCTTCACTTTGTCATCATGCATGCTCATATTTTCAGCCAGGGCAGGCAATCTTCCAGTGCTAGTTCCTGCTGTGAAATCATCTTTGACGAAGGAAACTGTTAGTTTCTTTCTGCATGTTATTCTTTAGATATGAGTTACTTTTAGCTTATATGGGATCTTCTTTCTAACTTTGAAATTGACTATCATTTTGAGTTCGATGGATTACAAACTACACTGGACTGTGTCTCCTTAAAATTTATTCCGTTTGGCAGGTTGATCCTTATCTTGAGTTGGTTGAAGATACAAGGCTGCAGGCTATTGGCATACAACTTGCTACCGGAAAGAAAGGCTATGGGTCACAGGATGATGAAATTGCTGCACTGAAGTCCCTTTCTGCAGTTGAAATAGTTGATCAGCAATTGCAAGAGGCTGTCATATCTCACTTCATGACTATGTTTGGAGATCTGGCAGAGGTAACTAACAAATCACTTCAGTTTCATACAATCTAAGTTAATCTAAAGATCGCCGAAAAAGGGAGACCAAACTAAATATTCCTTGTGGAGACAATAGCTGCAGCGTTATACTAGTGGTCCAGTGATTATCACCAGTTTAAGCTCTAACCTAGGTCTTCTAACTCTGAAAGTTTTGTAGCTGCAAGAAGCCTGATTTACCCATTCATAAAATATCAGTTACCAAGCTCATTCAAGGATACGTTAGTCTTACAAGTGGCTGATGATTTAATATGATGTTAGCATTGCATGCTTTAAATGCTAAGCAGTAGCCTTTCGCTAGTTATGCTAAGGATCCTTTATCTTTACGGGCATGGCTGTGCTTTATGGGCGTGAAGATTACTCTGTGAAAATTCTTTAGAAAACTCAAAAGTCTCAAATAAGAACAGTGAGCTCAACTGGTAGAAGGTGCCAACTGCCAACTGAGATTAGGTTTATCTAGAACGTGTAGGGTCCCACATAGGAACGAGGATAACCTCATGTGAGTACCTCTCCACCCACTTTGTGTTGAGATCTTTTGTATAGTTCAATGATCCATAACGCAGCTTAGTTTGTCCACAAGCTAGGCCCACATGTAGGAGAGTGGCTATGCATGAAGATTGAAGGGTTGTCTTGTGAATACGAGTTAGTTTTGTGTCAGACAAATTAAACCTTGCAGTGTATTGAGCCCTGTTGGCCTTCCAGTTGTGTTAGATCCTTGTAAGGTTCATACTCATCAGGTAGCTACTTATAGATCACCTCAATTTCAGGTCTGAGTTAATGTCATAACCAACTGTTGCATGTTCCCTCTGAAGTTTCGGTGCTTAAACCTGCCTCACTGCCTTTGGTGGTTTCAGATAATAGTTTTTTTGTTATTTATGTAACTATCTATCTAAATGTTGTAAAGAACTAAGGATTGACAAAGAGTGGACACAGTCACTTGAAAAAATATTAGTGCTAGTTTCCCGATTTCCTTTTTCCATGTTTTGCCAACGCTCGGAAGGAACTGATTGTTCTTTCCCTGTGCTTTTAATTGCTTTTAGATCTAACTCTTGTATGTATCTTGTCCAAGGACGAGTTATCAAGCATAAGGCAGCAACTACTGGAAGGATTTTCTCCAGATGATGAATATGAGCTAGGGGCTTCATTATTCATGGAGACCCCAAGGCCGTCTTCGCCACATGCCCAAATAGAGTTTCAGGCTTTTGACGAGGTTGTAGTTGCGAGTTCATTGTCTCATTTCTTCGTCATCATTGACTAAGCATGCAGTTTTAATGTAATTGGTTTTTCCTTCAGGTCATTCCTGCAACTGCCTTAACAGACGAAGAGGCATTTCCTGATCAAAGTGTGAGTCATTCAGGCCGCAAAGCATCTCTCTCCATCAATTCACTTGACGTTTTAAATGTTAACCAGCTCCTTGAATCGGTTAGTCGAGCTCTTTTACCATTACCCACTGGTTTGGCTCTTTGCATTATTCTAAATTATGTGGAAGTTGAATTGCCACTCTGAGTGGAGATAAAGACGCACTACTTTTACAGCTAGTCGATAAGTTTGTCTTTCCAGCATTTTGTTATTGATAGACAAGGATGACCTGAAGTTTGGGTCTTTGTTCCCTTCAATTTGACTGAAAAGTGAAAACAAAAACAGATGAGCCCCAGAGTAACTGTCGTCAAAAGGGAAAGTTCAAAGAATTACTTGAGTAGTTTGAATCTGGTTTTAATATATCATGAGTCGTGTTTGTTTTACCTGGATAGTTAAAGGGAAAAGGTTCTGAAATGCCAATGACCACCAGATTGCACAGATGCACCATTTGGAACTCGATCTCGACCAAAAGCTTCTGTCATAAGCTCTTAATTCATCCTTTATACATATACCCAAAGTCACATTTATTATGTGGGTCAAGCACCTCATACTAAGCAATTTCCCCCGGTGTGGGTCCACCAAACTAGAGCTCTCCCTCAAGTCCAACGTCCTCAAGTACAAACCACTCTCCACAGGCCTTTTCCACAATCCTCTATGGCATGCTTGCTTCTGTTGAACTCAACTTAAACTCATTGAGATGATCTAATGAGATGGTTAAAACAGGACGTGGAGGTCATCTCATTTTTTATCAACATAGTTTTCCCATGAGACCTATATATCCTGAATCAGATTTGGAGATGTATGTGTTTTCAAATTTGTGTATGCATATGCGTATGTTCTTTGCTTGGATTGAGGAAGCCAGTGGTAAGTTTGATTGCAATGTTGGATGCAAATGATGGTATCATTAGACATTGAACATTCTGGCATCACGCTTTCAAGTTTAATAATGCCAATTGTGGAGAATTTAACTAACTGTGGCATATTATGTGTGTTTTTGCTTTCTTAAAATAACAGTGCATTTTACATGTTTTATTGATTTACATCGGTTTGTATCTCCAAAAGGTTTTGGAAACAGCCCGTCAAGTTGCGAGTTTCCCGGTTTCACCTTCGCCTATTCCTTATGATCAAGTGAAGAGTCAGTGTGAGGCCCTTGTAACAGGTAAACAGCAAAAGATGTCGGCTCTTCAAAGTTTTAAGTTGCAACAGGAAGCAAAGGCAATACTTCTTTGCACTGATAACGAGATGAAAATTCCCGTTTTACCAAGCAAGGTGAGATTTCTCAGCCTTTTTGTTTGTATTAGCAAATACGAAATCACTGTAATACATTTTTTTCCCTGATGAACTTCTTGAACCTAGGCTTTGACTTGAAACTTCTCCATTATCTCCTTAGCAAAGGGTATGAAGTTTCGAGAGGTGGTGAAACATAATTGTTATAAAGTGTTTTGCCCAGGTGGAGCAGTTCCAATAGCATTAGTCCTCAAATCATGGTGCAAACCCCCGAACATGTAGTGGAATTTCTTACCTCTATGTTGTCTGTGTATGTCTCTATATTTGTGTGCTCAAGGTAAAATCCTGTTAGCAGATACTCCCACCACTGTATAACGTTATTCATTACGTTAAATAAGAGGGGAAAGACCATTTACCGTATGCACTTATCAGGTAAATGAAAGAGAAGATAGTGTCCCGTTACATTTTACCAAACACCGCACGGCCACGGCCTAGATGGTTCAAATGGTTGCGAACAACTTGGTGCCTAAGGTTGGCTGGTTAACCGTTTTGGTCATTGTGCATCAACCCATTAAGAATTAGCTAAGTTGAACCGGTCTTAAGCGGCCCATGCAGCTTAACAGGTTTGTTTAAGTGGTTGGTACTTGGTAGGCTTTACAAAATTATCAATATATTGAGGAGGGCATGGCTGTGGTGCTTATCGAGACGCTTTGATAGTCACTCCAATACAAGTTGGTAATGTTACATAGATTATAGATTTGAAGCATTATTCAATATTTCAAAATGTAATATGAAGGGGCATGGTGCCAAAACTTGATGATGTTATAAACATCACTAACTTCGAGAAACTACTTCATAAATGAAATATATATATGCTGTATTTGCATATAATGTTTAAACAGGTTTGTACGTGAAGAAAAATGTATTGACGAATTTGAAAAACTTCGTTATTCGATAAATTGTTCCTTTAAGAAATTTGATAATCTCTCTTATTTTCTAACCTCGTTGATTTTTATATTTATGACTATAAGCATGATATTTATACACATGCATGTGTGTGTGTGTGTTTTTACTTTGTCTGGTTATCGAAATATAATTTCCAGTAGAAACTAAACTCACATGAAATAGTATATTTAAGTGTTAAACTAAAGGTAAAAACAGAAGAAAAATGTGAAGTGACTGATCTAATGCCCATTCTGAGGGTTTAGCATGTAATATCCAGATTTATGGCCCCTAAAAATATTCTTTTTCTTCCTATTTAATTTTCTAATGTTCCTTGAGAATGTGCATTTGTAAATTGTTAGAAACTAAACATGATATTTTTATTTACTACAGTGAAAAATCTTTTGATTTTTTTTTTCCGACCTTTCTTTCAGGCAATGGAGCTCTTAGAAGTGGATTTCAGAGTAGCAAACATTGAGCAAGCTCAGGAGCGTAATCAGCTCATCCCATGTTCGCAAGAGTTTGTTCAACAGCAATCTTTCAGGCTACCACCTTCGAGCCCATACGACAAGTTCCTAAAAGCTGCTGGTTGCTGAACAGCTGAAGGCTGTAGATATGCCTTATACATGTACGTAGCTTCACAATTTGTTTCCTTCTTTCTTCCGCTGCCAAGCATTCTGCTATTTTTTCATTCTTTTCATAAAAAGCTGTTGTATTACTTGGTTGACTCTGAAAACATGCCCTGTTCAACTAGGTCATTCTACCTTTCATGTCCTAATGAGAAATGAGCATGAAAGAAGTTGTAGAGCGGAGAAAATGGTTTTGTTTATTGCATGATTGACATATGATAATGTTTGACAATATGAAGTGTATTATAGTACCTCTTCGTGCCACACTCTGCGGACTGATATGATTTGAATGGCCTCTGTTTACAGTCTTGAGTCTTCCTTTTTGTGAATTTTCTGTCTTACGAATATCAGGTACAGTGGGGAATTGCTTTGGAGCAATGCTTCATGAGAAATATAGTTGTCCTAGTTTGGCCATCACCTTTAGTTCATTATTATTAGACATTCTGATCACTGGAATCTTCTGCATCATCGTTTCCCATATCAGAATCGAAGCTTCACCCTCCTGACTGAAACGAATAGTTCATGCAAACATATCATGACTTGCATGCTTCGCTGTACACTAAATCGAAACTCAATGTAAGCGAAGCAACACTTACGTTCACAAGCAACATTGCCAGATGGTAACAAGCACTTCTCCATGACCATCTCAAGTTCATCTGTTCTTTGGTTGCCAAGGTGCAGTAAGGTCTTCAGGAGGACATAGCAAGTGCCGCTTGGGGGAGTCAGAATACCAGTCAGCTTTTCGCAAGATTTCAGTAGAAAGCAATAACCAACCAACAGTAGAAAAACAGCTCTAAGTAAAGGTCCTAGTGCTAAGCAAGCGACTCATTTGAATTGGCATCATACTGCACTCATTTGTGTGTGGTAGCAATCCCGCCTCGATAGGCAGCTGAGGCAACGGATCTAGCTTCTTGAAGGCGGACCTTTGAACTTGTAGTTAACGAATGTCAAATAATACTGAGATTTGCTAATGCTGAGACGTAATCAGCGCTTGTCATTTGAGAGAGAATTCAACTCCGAGTGAGATGTTTCATTTGTTGATGCAACATCACAATATAACTCAAGCTGAGGCTCGGAGTGAGATGTTTCATTTTAGACGTTGCATCAACAACTTGACCAATGATCATTCGATTAAGAAGAGCGAGCACCAACTCCATAGTAGTTGTTGATGCAAGTAATGTGTGGGATGGCCTAACAAAATAGGTGTAATCAATTATATAGTGAAAAAAAATATGGAAAAGGAATATCGATATCGGATATAGGTGTAATCAACGTTATGTTAAAGCTTCCTACATCAATCAATATCAACATCGATGTCAATGCCCATATACTAAAAAAGAGTTACGCTATGTTTTTTGACACGTGTCATTTCGCTTAGTTTTTGCTGCAAACTAAATACTTACGAAACATCTGACCAATATTAATGGTCATCGTACAATCCGGAAGCTAAATTGAAACTTTCTAAAACTCTGCGTAATCAATATAACAACCTATTAGGACTTAAATTCTAATTATTAAGTTCCTAAAATCACACAAACAAAAATTATTTGAGAAAATAAACTATATTAATGAAAAGAAAAAACAAACTTTCAAAAAATTCTTTCTCTAATTACAGAATTCAATTCAATTCTATAGATTGCCCTTCTCCTCTCACCGGCAAAGGAAGAAAGATTTTATCCAAAGTTCACTAGGGTTCCAAGCCGAGTTGTTCTACTTTATGTTCATGTTAAAAAACAGTAATACAAAACCAAATTTGTTATCCATCATTGAAAAGTCCTTTTCATGTGGTTCTTAACCTATTTCTAATTAACTAAATCCCAAGGAAAAGCAAGAGCAATTTTAATGAGCATTGTGCACCTTAGAACTAAATCTAAAATATTCTGACAGATTTATTTATAACTCTCACGACTAGTCTTGACCACCAGGTGTCTAAAATCACTCCAAAAAAAATAAATAATAAGCCTAACGTAACGAAGAAAATAAATTTACAGTTAATCGTACTTATAACAAATTTGCCTATTAATTAGTAATTAAAGTTGCCAAAAAGATAAGAGCAATGTTTATAAGCATTATATATTTTGGAAACATAACTAAAACATTGTACAGTAAAACTCTAGGTAATCAATATGCCAACCTATTAAGACTTAATTTTGACTATTAAGTTCTTAAAATCAGTAAAAAGTTGGAAACTGAACCTAATGTAATGACAAAAAAAATAATTTAAATCAATAAAATAATCATACTAATTACATATGATATGTTGATAATTAAAGGATACTATCACAACAGCGCGAGTGCTTCAAACCGGCGTAGGTGTCCGCTCGTATCAAATAGGCCTGCGCAGTCCGGAATCTTGTGGTGTAAAATTTGGTCCCTCCCAATCCCGCTTAAGCTAATTTTCCTCATCTGGCAAACCCTATGGGACCGTTTACCACTCAATACCAACCTGCACCGTCTACACATTATCTCCTCTAACCTTTGCTCTCTATGCCAAAACGCACCGGAAACCGTTGATCAGTACCCCTGTGTCTGACCCATTTGGTTTGGTTTACCTAGAGGTCTCCTGACGAGCAACCTCCAAGACCCCTTTAAAGAATGGCTTATTGCGTGGCTGTCACAACCTACAAACCTTACAATACATCTAGCTTCGACATTTTTTATTTTCACCACCTGTTGGTGTATCTGGATTCACCGTAATAATTCCAACTTCAGACAAACCACCTTCACACCGGTCAATATCATACAGGAAACCAGAACCCTTGCACATAACATTATTAGTATTATGACACATTCATTTTCACCAAACTCACGGCCATAACTTACATAGAATAGGTAACCCAGAACTTAGATCAAAAGTATGCCTATCTATTACTATTCAAACCCAATGTTGTACCTGTAGTGACATACGTTCTCACACGTTATGGATATGCACATAGCTTGACACTTCAACTCCACGCACCTTAAGACAGGCATTGGGATTTCTTGCGTGGATCAGAACCGGTTCTGCTTCAAATTCTCTTACTGCACTAGCAAGAAGTTTCTTGATTGGCCTTCAATGGGCACTCAAACATAAATTTATTCATTTAATCTTATGTACTGACTCTTCTTCTTTACTCTCTTAGATGTCCGGGAGTTAGGACATTGCGGACACAGTAACCCCCATCCTTTTCTTATTTCTACCATCTTCTAGCTGATTTGCACTTTTTGTCAAATTGAAAGAAAATTGCCGTTACGAATGCAGGAGGCTCGATCCTTAGCCAAGTATGCAGGTAGTGCCAAGATCATGATATACCATGATTGGATAAGAGCTGTGCATATTAGCTATGAATTGTCTCTATTGCGCTAAAGTAGTAAATAAATTGTTAGGAGTATGCTCATTGTGATGGGTGTATTCTGCTTTCTTATGTATGTATCAGAGCCATGGACTATATCATGACCTATAAACTGTTGTACTGGCACTAACATGCCCAAACTGTTCTATGTTAATGTTATTCTCGTATTTATCCAAAAAAATAAAAACACTTATAAGTCTAGGATATTTAGTGCTCATTTAACGTAGGTATAATTCACTAAATTCGCAGGAAAGGGCAATACCAATAAACCTCTTAGGGTTCGATTGGCAAACGGAATTAGAATTAGAATTTGGAATTGCAATTCAATTCCAATTCCATAGGAATTGGAATTGATTTGGAATTGAATGAAATTTGTAATTCCATTGATTGGTTAGCACAAAAAATTAGATCTAAGAATTGAAATTGCTAAAGTCAAAAAAATAAAAGGTAAATATTTAAAACGAAAGTTTCAAGTTTTTTTTAATCAAATTATACCCCACGCCACCCTACCCAACAAAAGAAAAAGAAAAGAAAAGAAAATTCACGTAAGATGACTAAGTACAAAATAAAATAAAAAATGAGCTCAGTAAAATACACATGATGAGACCAAGTATAAAATAGATAAATGAGTCAATTTTTTTGTTCTTTAAAGATAACATCAGTCAACATTACCGCAAACCCAACTCAAAAAATATTCAACCAGTAGGTTGTTTCTCAGCAAATGAATTTTTAGTTACATGTAACTGGTCATAGCAATTATCATCACTTCCATTGTATAAGCGCCTGAATATTTGCTCCCTTAACATCTCCGAGTCATCAGTAGGTTGTTTCTCATCATATTTTTCATAATAATAAATTGCTAAAGATGCCACGGATACTCCAATTCCTTGTAACATTAGCCTTCTCCTTTTTGCTCGCATAATCCCATCCTCATCATTTTCGTTGGACGAAAAGGATCTTAACGTAGTATTATCCATATGACAGATACAAAAACACTCTCAGATACTATCAAATAGTTCTACCAGTTCTGCACATAAGAGCAAGTATATATTAACCAATAGATAAAAATGAAAACTGAATTGGTTGCAACCAACGAAAGCAATAATTTTAAACACAAGCATTAGTTGCACCAACTTTATCAAATCAGCATTTTAAGATAGAAGATAAATAACACAACTAGAAGACAAATGTTTATATCGACATAACCAACAAGGTTGATCTGTCTTTAAAAATACTGCATTTTTAAAAAAGAAGAAGAAAGGAACGTAGAGTGGCAGATTTTACTAAACTTCCAAATAGTGATTGCTCAAAAAATATCAGGGATTATGTTAAATAAACAAGAAAAATTCAAATACATGCATTTCAAAACAAGGAAAGTGATAACCAAACATTTGTGAGCTTGATTGGTTATGCATTAAAAAAAAAGGAGTTTCCAGTAGTTCGGTGCTTTAACCCAAAGCTAAGTCAGAAGAGGATTTTAGTCCTATTCCAATACGAAGAGACTTCATCCGCTACATCAGAGCACCACCTTCCATCAACAAGTCCATGTCATCCAAAAACACCCTTGTTCACAGAAACTCCATCTCTCCCAAAAACATGCCCACAACCACAGGCAACAACCAAATGGGCAGATAGCTGACTAGGCATGAAATCGCCTCTGCACCCTAAATTCCCCATAGAGCAGCTTGAGATGCATATTCTGTATCTTGAGAAAGGTCACGTGCATTAGGAGGATGAATTTCTAAAAATTGGCATTCCATTGACTTACTAATGGGCTGGGACCAATTTACAGCTTGTTCTTTGTATGTTGATTGAACAAGAAGCACCAGTGCGGTTATCTGATAACTACAAGCAACTGTTATGAGTTAATTACACCTATATTGCAACTCAAACTTTAAGTCGATAATTGACACTCTCGAACATATGAACAAAGTAAATGCAAGACAGGGACAAATAAACCAGGACACATTCTAAATATATTGAACTCAAAAGGCATGTTGTATCATAACACCACAATAAGCCCAATCAACATCAGCATCTCAGATTCAAAATACCAAAGTCTCCGAACAAAACCAATACTTGCCATTTAGCATGGATTTTGAGTATAATGGCAGTTAATAACAAATGCCAGTTACTTGCCAAAAGAAAGCTACATGCAGCCTCAGCCATCGCAGAATAGGCAAAAGCATATAATCCAAACATTTATCCAAAATCCATATCACATAATCTACTTGTGCATCAGAACACTCAACAAATTTGTAAATGATCATCATCTCGAAGTTATTTATTCCAGTCTTGTTACTCGCACGATTAGCATTAGTCGTATCAGGTATATAGTCCATTAGCTCCAACTTGTGGTTTCCAAAAACTTCAGCTAACCAAAGAATAAAGGAAAATCACGAAAAAAAATATCTGACACGGACGACTAACCCAACTGCATCTTGTCCCTAGCCAACTGCAATGAATAAGATCAGATGCGTGCATGTCGTAACCAAGTAATGAAGTAACTGCTCCATGTGAATTGTGAGAATCATGGACTGGAACAGTGTAACAGAACTTCAGACAGGTGCGCCTGGCTGTGGCTTAGAGGACCCAGTATTCAGTTGGTAATCTAAGGATCTCCGAGGTAAAGCTACATATGTACATACAATTAGTTTACCAAACTATGAAATAGTCATGGAACTGTGATGGCATGATACACAAGAATTTACAATAGGTAACAACTAGTAATTCATGTTTAGCAATTCGAACTGCTGCATGCCCCTACCCATATAATAATGAAATAAGAACTGCTGCATGCCACTTTATTAGGCATTTCGTCGAACAGTTGATGTGCATTTTTTAGAGCATCCTAATTTGGCATAAAGAGATAGATACCAAACAATATTTAGCAATATGTTGCCCAATTTACAGGCAGTACAGATTACAAGAAGTAGACTTACATGGTTGCAAAGAGCTGGTACTAGATCGTAGCCGTCAAAAAGAGTATATCGTCGAAGCCGCCGCCGTCAAAATACTAGATCGTAGCCGGCGGTATCGGCACAGCAGATTGCCGCTGCTATGGCGAATTGAGTCAAAGAGAAAAGAGCAGGAAGATTGTCGCTGCCATGGTGAGATTGAATCAAAGACAAGAGAAAAGGAAGAGAGAAAGAGAGCTCAGAGATGAGAGAAAGGTTGTGTCGGGCAGAGTTGCAAGCCGAAGACGGAAACGAAGAGTGGGCTGGAATTGCAAATTTGAGGTTGGGCCTCAAGAATTGGAATGTGGGCTTTAATGTATGTTTTTAATTTTATGGAATTGGGTATGAATTGTAATTTTAATTCTAAATAAGTTGTCCAATCACCGGAATTACAATTCTTAAGGTCCAATTCCAAAATCTGTCTCAATTCCAAGGCTAATTCCGTGATCCAATCGGACCCTTATAGAATTTGGAATATGACTTAATATTTCCCAATAAGACCCTAAAACACTTTGAGCAGGTAAATAGGGAGCGTCTATTTTCACAATATCGTATGCTTATCTACACTGTTATTTGTCACTAAAAGGTGCATCAACGACAATTCACTGTACTTTGTAGCGGCAAATGAACCCCCTCGGGAAAGAGGCACGTCGTCTCCAATACGTTGAATACTTGTGTGCCAGAGACGTTGTACGTGACTTGGGGCGTGCGCTTCGACTTGACCAGATTAGTAGTGTTAAATTTTGACCCGTAAATACTCGTTGACGTGTCGCAAAAGCACGACCCAAAGCAATTCAAAGTGCCTAGCCAAGACGAGCTTGTAACGCACATCTCCTGTAATAATAGCCGGAGTTTGAGTAAAACCTAATCCTAGTAAAGTGCACTTGGAATACTGCGCATTTGTGTTATGCTTGGCCGCTAGTTATTTAAGAAGGTCACAGCAATCATGAATGGGCATTAGATCAGTCACTAAAGGACAGAAAGTATGGATAAAAAAATAGATAGACTGTGTGTGTGTGTGTGTGTGTGTGTGTGTGTGTGAGAGAGAGAGAGAGAGAGAGCATAATTATGAATACCGTACTTAAGTGCGTGCTAATTTTTTATGAAATAGTACGCACTGATACTGGTACCGTCTCGGTACCGTCTTGAATTTTTTGTCAATAATATACATATATAATGCTCATTCATTAGCGAACTAAAAACATATAAATATATTTCCTCCCTCACAGCTCCTCTAGAACTTGAATTATCTCTATTTTTAACTACGCTGTTTGTTCTCAAATAACTGTTTGTTCTCGTACAGCGACACTAGGAACAAATAGCTTATTCAATTGAATTACCTCATCTAAAATTAACCCTCATTTCAACCATTTCATTAGCGAATTTTTATAGAAGAATAAGTTATTTGTTTAAAAATAACGTTTTTGGATTCAATAATAAGTTGTTCGTGTGTGTGTGCACGCCTGTGTATTTGTATCAATGAATGCATAAAGTAATACATCATATAGATGAAAGAATATCACGAAAGCTTCCACCTATGAAGTAAATCAAAGGTAAGAAGAAAAGTAAAAGTAAAGTGAAATTTGGGATGAAAATTGAAACTCATCAAGAAAGATTTTACAATTTCTAGCAAATATTGTGAGGAAGAGGTTACAGAGGCTTTGACTGGTATAATAGAACCTAGGGCATTTTCTATTTAGTTTTTTATATGGTCAATTTACTAAATTTATCAACAAATTTGTAACTTTTATATTTTTTAAGAAACTGGTACAAAAAATAATATATAGGCTGGTACGTAGTTCTCGGCTAGTATCACCTGTACCGGCTGGTACCACCGTTACAGAGCGATACTTTAACTGATACGAAATGTAGAGGGATATCGTAACGATAGAAGATAAAAGTGGTATTTACCGGCCGGTACGGGCGGTACCGGTACGGTATTGATTGATATGAGGGGGAGAGAGAGGGGGGGGGGGGGGAGGCTGTGTAAATGTGCAATGGCACACCAAGAAAAAATAAAGAAGAATAAAATAGGTTTGCGCATGCAGGCTATGAATGGCACGAACTATAATCACTTGGTTTTGACAGGTGATGAACTAAATATACAACAATCAACAGTAGCGCCATGGATTAGTTTATGTAGGGCATGAACATCATTATCGTCTTTGGTGCTCTACTAAGTTTCCTTAAAGAACGGTTCACTATGTACAATGGTGAACAATTTGTCCAGCAATACAATCAAATCATGCAGTATAGGCATGTGTGCGATCAGAAATATAGAGTTAGGCCATTCTCAGCACAAGGTTTTGTTGTGTATCAAGGGGCCCTTTCCTAAAAATCCAGGTTGCATGGTGACCAGATACTAGAGAAACTCAACTAGATTATCAATCTTGAACCCACTAGAAGTAGATCCAACGAGCCATGCCGCTCAACCATACCATTTTTTCCCTTTTCCATATGAGCTATCAGCAGTTACTGGGAATCAACCATAATGGTGAAAGTAGCATAATTGAGCAGAAACTTAACCTTCTGATTATGTAACACCTGGAACTTGACCTCAAAATTTGCAGTACCGACTAAGATGGCAAGCTTGAGTGTACCAATAAGCTCTCACCGCTTGATTCAAAGGGCTCTGATGTTGGAGGGATCAAGCTCTAGTGCTTGCACTGTGCGCAGAGGAAAAACATTCAATCATTATGAATGAACCCGTCTGCTATTGGGCAAGTCAAGCTCTATTAATGTAATATATCATTCCCATTGTGAATAGCCCTTGGTCTATTGGAAAGATTAGTTGGCTGCATTTGAACGGGAACTTTGAACTTACTGAGCAACTTGATTAATGTGTGATGGTGAGAATATGAGGCAGAGAGCAAGCCCCATAGCAACATTTTCTTTTGGGTTTCTTCAATTGTTTCAAAACCTCATCATGAGTGGAGTCTCGAGAGAACAAATGGGTCTGAGGTGCCTGTTTGGAGTAGCTGCCTGATGTGCTCGGCCCGATCCTGTTAAGTGAGAAATTGACACTACAAGAAATAAAGTTTTTAGCGACGAAATTTTTCATCACTGAAAACCCGAAATCCATTGGTAACTTTTACCGACGGAATTGCATTTACAAAAGTTCGTGCTTAATAACTTAAAAGATTAGTGAAAATTTTTACATTTATCGACAGAATTAGTTACTTTTAGCGACGTTTTTTTATATTAATTTAAACTAATAAAAGAGACCCCCGAATGACTAAATATATCTACCAGAATATTTCTTAGTAATGGCCGCTCATGTGATTTGGAATAGAGCAATAATAATATGTTCTATGTAAAACTAAAACATCAAGCAGCTCCATCTAAGAACTTTTACTTGAAATATGAATATACAATACACTCAGGTTCCATTTGAAAACGTTTTCATTTTTAGTTTTTTCTTCAGTTTTGTAAATTGGAGAAAACAAATGAGTTTTGCACACAGTTTTTGTTTTTGTTTTTTTTTCTTCAATTTTGAAAAGTAGTTTTTAAAATAAGGCTATTTTTTTAAACTCCCATTTAGGAGTTTTGGATTTTCAATTTTGGTTTTTATTTTGAGACCACCACCACAACCACCATCCACCGCCGCCCGGCCACCCCGCCAGCCACCGCCACCACAAACCACTACCAAAGAACAAACTCAAAATAAAAACTGGGTAATCAAACACCCAAAATAAAAAAAAAAACTCAAAATAAAAATTGGGTAATCAAACACTTATTTGTTTTTGTAAAAAAAAATAAATAAACTGGTTTTGATTTTTATTTTTTTAGAAATAGAAAAGCAAAACTGGAAGTGATTTCAAACTCTACACTCAGTTGCACAAAAAGTCGTTTTTGCATCAATCCAAAGCCCAGAAAACGTTTTATAAGATTAAAAAGGTCCGTTGAGCGCCCCATGAAAATAGGAAATTTAGTAAGAATTAGGTTGGAATAAATTTACAATCATCTCTGTCGTTTTCCTTTCCAAATATCTCTTTGATTGAAAGAGTATTAGTGATATAATACATTACTCCACTGGAATTCAATGAAATCTCAAAATGAAGATATTCTTTTTTCTAGTTCAAAACGCTTCATGTATCAGGTACTAATATATTTTTAACGTCTAATCGGATCGGGAGTCATTATTCAAATTAAGAACATAAGCTCGTTCTTCTGTATTGAGGATCATCGAAATAAGCAAGAATACTATTTCTACGGAAAATGCCATTTAGGGGTATTTCAATCGAGATACCGGAAGAGGGCATTAGTTCGTTCTCACGCTCTTGAATCGATTGGAGTGGAATGATGAATCTATTTCTTTGAAATATTCCGTTGCTAAAAGTATTTTCTCTAAATTTTGAATTTTCTGAAGAAAAAAAAAATTAAAAATTAGCGACAGAATTTTCGTCGCTAAAGACTTTTAGTTCGAAAATTCTGATATGGTAGAAGGACCTATAGCGATGAAATTCTATCGCTTAAAGTATGTCGGTAAAAATGAAATAAATCTATTTTCTTTTAAATCCAAACATGTTGCCTTTAATTGAATTCGCACAAACCATTTCATCCATTCACATTCATCTTTAATTAATCAGTCCATCGACAAATTTCAATGAATCCATCTACTTTATTACAAATGCATAAACCACGCAATTTCCATTTTCAGTGAGAGCAACACGTGATGTGTCATAGACTCTCTCTACCTTTTCCTCTACTATTCATCATCTTTCCATTCCTTTTCTCTCTACCTTTTCCTCTACTATTCATCATCTTTCCTTTCCTTTTCAGGATAGATTCCCTTTACTTTAACCCACCATTGTTCTGTACTTACTGCTTGTCTTTCTGAAAATTCCCTTTGTACCTGTCTTTTTCTTTATCTGATATATGTCCTTGGACCACTTCACCAGCCAGTGCCTTTACTCCTGTCGTGTGGTGAACATGGCAGACCAATTCCATTATGATGGTAACCTTGTCGCTCCCGAAGACCTAGATATGCGCACGTTTATGATTCCACTTAGCCCAACCCTTATTCACCATCAACGAGTTGATAAATATAAAGTCCTAATTGGAAAATTCATTGACTCACAATGTTTTTCTGAGAGAAAAATCCAAAACCGAGTCAATGAATGATGGTTCTTACAAGGACCAGTCCACGTACGCAAGCTACCCACTGTTTTTATTTTCACTTTCACAACGACTTCAGATGCCACTCTTGTCTGTAACAACGCGCCATGGAATTTCTTCGGCGCGCTCCTTCTCCTTCAACCGTGGTTCCCCCATGTTATCTACTCATCGGTAAGATTTCCTACTGCAGATTTGTGGATGCAGGTCTCTAACGTACCAAGCGATTGTTATCTACTGTCTCTTGCCGAAATGATCGGTGCTGCAACTGGTACGGTGTTGGAAATTGATTGGTCGGATAAAAGGGTTACAAATACGGACTATTTTCGCATTAAGGTAAGAGTTTATGTCGATCTCCCACTCTTACCAGCGGTGTTTATCACATTGTTGGATTGCCTTGGTTGGGTCATGATGCGTTGTAGCTATGAACGGGTTTTTAAGGCTTGTTTCCGCTGTGGCCAGATTGGACATGAAAACACTAACTGTCATGTATCACTCACTGAGATCGTGGAATTACTATCACAGAGGACTGCCTCCTTGCCTGGTCCTGATCTATACCCATTATTTTATCTCACAAATCGACCTATGTTTGCTTACCCCCTTCATGCTCTCCCGAATTCGGATTGGAATCGTTCTTCGCGAATCTCCATTTCAATGTACAATGAGGGTATTCACCTTACCCATCTTTAGGATGTGTTTTCGCCGGCAAAATCACAGTCCTCCTCTGATGACATAGCCTTTATCACAGCCTCACAGTCCATAACATCTGACGAGGATAGTGTGAATGGACTCAATGATATCCAGGTTAATAACCCAGACAGTGAGACTGATGAAAATATGGATGTGAATATAGACTTGCTTGATGATGCTCCCATGGAGGAACTCTTGCTCAACAATATGGTGCCAGAAGTGGAGATGGGTATGGCGGCACAGATTCAGCAACCTGATTGGGCCATGGAAGACGACATGGATATTGTCGGGAACGAGGAGGAGGCGACCACGGATAAGGACAGCGATGAAGACCTAGAAGAAGCGGAGAGTTTTGATAATTTTTCTGATCCCGAACTGTCGCCGGTAACTACTGATTCCGATGGTTCATCCGGTACCAGCGCAACTACAGGGCCTACCACGGGTCTACTACCGTCTCACGCGCCGACAATATCTTTAGAGCTAGATCGCGAAATCGGCGGCTCAGATTTGCCTTTATCTCAAAATCTGCCATTTGCTTCCCTCTACCGTCAATTGCCCAACACGTCACCCTCGCAATCCCCACTTGATCTGCCACCTGCAGATTACACAATCCCTAATAGATCTTCCAAATCTCCTAGCTCTATTCAAGGAGTCCCAGATATTGAGCTGCCTTCACCCCACCTAGCCTCAGACAATATTAATCCTCACTTCTTGGGCCAACCGAATGCTCCATCGTGTTGGGCCTTGGCAAGTGGGCCTGGCCCAACACCCTCATCTTTCCACTTTAACATCAACAGGATTCTAGCTGGACTTTCTGAATTTGGCCTTTAAATCATTTTTAGGTCAAACCACCCCTCACCTGTAACAGAAGGCACGAACCACGCCCCTGCTTCCTCTAATATTACCATCAGTCCTCCTGAGGATGGTCTTACCATGACCAACACCATGAAATTATGACTCTATCTGCATCGGCTAAGGAACCGATTATACATAATCATGTGACAATTGTTGATTATGTGAACAGAGCAAGGATGCTCACTTGGGAAGCTGATAGTGTGTGGTATAACCCAAGGCAGACATTTCTACAGGACCTACTTCTGGAAAGCTTAGTGCAATCTGACTTAGCTTTGCTCCGGCGTGATCTCACTCTCAACATTTATGCCCCGAAGGAATCATATAATATTTTTCAGAGCTCTGAACATGTGCAGGAAATGACCGACGACCCGATGAACAGTACTATGCCTATGGAAGCTTGTTTCTTACCTCAATAGGAACTCGTTTTGTGGCTCCTGACTTTGCATCCAATGAGGAGGTGGACGTTATTCTGGGCCTATCAAATCAGGACACTTCTGTGGCATTTCTGACCTCGGCAGCATGTCCCGCATCTCTCGGTGTTCCAGACAAAGGAAAAACCATATTGTTGGAAGGCGCCCCTTTAACTGCGACAACTCCGGGGGAAATCTCTTGTCCCTCCACTTCTACAGCGTTGGACTTGTTACCAGGTCACTCTCTCCTCTATCTGATGTCCCAATTTTATTTACTTGAAATGTCTCATGCATGCTCGTTTTGCTTACCTATGGAAATATATGATTACATCTTTGTTCGGAAAAAATGGGTATGACATGAATCGGTTACGGGGGGTGTGTTTGAGGATCCAAATCGAAAACGACAGAAAATGTCGTGGCAGCCTCATACCTGGAGTTTCACTCCAATCTCACGAATTGACCTGAGCATGATGGCTCTTAGAACTGGGATAGCGCTCTCGTCGGGTCTACCTCTGTTGACAAAGAAACGTCGTGACCATTGTGAATGGATAGAAAGCTTACCTTATTGTCTGGCTGAGCCTCTTGTGCTTACCTCTAAGAAACGGACACGAAACACTCTAAAAATTCCTCTCTGGCCGAGAGAAGTGCGGAGTAGATCTGGGTTTCCAGGTGTTGTTCCACAATAGCACCCCAACCTTCAATGATACAATTATGCTGGAACTGCCGTGGGCTTGGTCACGCCTTATCAGTTCGTGCAGCACTAAAGATGATCCGGCTTTATAAGCCCATGTGTATTTTTTTACTATAAACAAAAACAAAAGTGGAGATTATCTCTTAGAAAATTTTTAAATATGGGTATACTACTTATACTGGAGTTGATTCGGGTGGTATCAACGGAACGAAAGGAGGTCTTTGGGTGGGATGGACGGATGATCTGTGTGGGAGGGTTTTGCATCGTGATAAAAATTGTATTCTGATTCACTTTACCCTCAGTAGTGGAGAAACGTGGGTTGCGGGTTTTATTTATGGACACCCTAACCTGGCCAAAAGACGTGCCACATGGGCCCGTATCTCTGACCTGATATCTTCCCTCAGATCCGCTATCTTATTGATGGGAGACTTTAATCAAGTTTTGATGCCATCGGATAAATTAGGGGCCCACCACACCTCCTTACCGGGGCATGATCTTTTAGTAGATTTTATTCAGTTACATAATCTTTTAGACATCAAATGGGTGGGACCGTCCTTTACCTGGACAAATAATCGGCAACAAGATGCTTGCACTTATGAACCTCTCGATAGAGGGTTCGCCAACGTGGAATGGGCAATTATGTTCCATATGGCTACTATTACCAATTTGGGAATCCAATCTTCGGATCATGCATCGTTGCTTCTTAATACTAATCCAACAGTCCTACCTGGTTATCGGCCCAAGAGATTTGAAGCGATGTGGCTTAAACATCCTATGGGGAAGACGATAATTCTCAAAGCATGGCAGAACCCCATTACAGGATCCCCCCTTTATGATGAAGTATTTTTTCATATGGAACAAAGTCTACTTTGGCCAGCTGAACACCCAGATTACAAATACTTTGCATCAAATTTCTCACCTCCAATCTCTTCTCCCGGATCAAACTGCCCAATCTTTGGAACAACAGGCTCGGAAGCAATTGGATTGGCTTATGGACTGTGAAGAGATTGTGTGGGCCCAGAAAGCTAAGACGCTGGCTTCAAGTGGGAGACCGAAACAATAAATTTTTCCATACCTCCACCATCATCAGGCGTAACCACATATCCACCATTACTGATGATACCAATGTGACCTATACGTCCCACTCTGACATTACAAACTGCTTCGTAAATCATTTTAAAGGAATTTTTTGTACACCCTCAACACAAACCGATCCTCACTCTCACAGGTCCATTCTTGAGAACATCTCTACACATCTTTCTGACCTCCAAATCAATTTTCTCAATAAACCCTTCACAGCCAGCGAAATTAAAACAACGTTGTTCCAGATCAAACCCCTCAAAGCCCCTGGACCTGATGGAATTCCTGCCATAGTATACCAACAATGCTGGGACTTTATGGAACGACCTAGTATAGTGGTTGTTCTGTCATTTCTTCGGTCTGGCCACATGCTCAGTGTGGTGAATAAAGCCTTTATTGTCCTCATTCCCAAATGCAAAAATCCTAGGAAATCATCTGACTTTAGACATATTAGCCTGTGTAACACCATTTACAAGATCATTTCTAGGACACTGGCTAATCGTATAAAGATTGTCCTCCATACCCTTATATCACCCTATCATAATGCCTTTGTTGCTAAGCGTCGTATTGTGGACAATATTCTCATTGCTCAAGAACTAACCAATAAAGTCCATGTAACCCGGCATACGAAAGCGTGTTTGGGCGTTATCAAGATGGACCGAGCAAGGCATATGATCGCGTCTCTTGGAAATTTCTAGAAGCTATCATTTCTAAAATGCTCTTTCCGCCACATCTGATTCGCCTAATTATGCAATGTATTTTGACGGTATCTTTTGAGATACTTATTAATGGTTCACCGTCTGAACGATTTCAACCGGAGCGTGGACTTAGGCAGGGTGACCCCCTATCCCCTTATCTAGAGGAAACAGCATAAATGGTCCCTGAACTATTGGCCATTTTGGGGCGTAGTCCTTGTACTACCAAATTGGTACGAATAGTCCTTAAACTATTAAATTTTGGCCCGTTCAGTCCTTTTTCCCACGTCCATCTATTTTTAACCGTTAGTGTGGGCCATAGTTGGGGTATTTTTGTCTTTTTTTTCTTCGTTATTTATTTGATTTGATCAACCCACTACCACCAGCCTTACACCCCCGCCAACCCCTCATTGCCGCCACGAAAATATTGGTCGTCGTCACCATCCGGCCGATCACCAATTACTATTAAAAGAGATTGATCCGGGGTAGATCTAGATAAACCAACGGTGGAAGGTGATGGCTGGTGGTGACATAGAGTCGTCAATGGTGGTGGCTTGTGGCAACAGCGGTAGCGACAGTGGGTCTTGAGGCGGTGGCTTGAGGTACTTGGTGTCCTAAGGTGGTTGCAGCTGGTGGTTGCGGATCTGATAGAAATGATGGACTCAGAGGGCGTGATGTTTTTCTCAGATGTGGTGGTGGTTAGAAGGGCGGTGGACGGCGACGGTGAGAAGTGGTTGTTAGCCTTGGTTGGATTCAAGGACATAAAGGGGTTTATATATCTAATTGGTGTCTAGGGTCCATGGATCTCAACCGGCAACTCCATGGCTAGGAGATTGATAACAGATGTGGGGCGGCTGAAGGGAGGTAGCGGCGGCGATGGCAGATGGGCGGAAACGGTAGCTTTGGTGAGGAAGAAGATAGAATGAAGTTAGGGTTTATATTATAATGTCAAATGACGTGGTTAGCCTTAATAAACAAACATGTAAAGTTTGTAAATGAGGGCATTTTTGTCCAAAAAAATGGAGACAAGCTATTTTTCTTGTAAAAAATAAGAAAATTTGAAACGCGTGGAGAAAAGACTAAAATGTCCCTATTTTTTGACACGCTAACGGCTAAAAGGAGACGGACGTGGAAAAAATGGCTTATTGTACTAAAATCTGATAGTTTAGGGATTATTCCTACGAATTTGGTAGTATAAGGACTACGCCCGGAAACGACGAATAGTTCAGGGACCATTTGTGTTATTTCCTCCCTTATCTATTTATTCTCTGTGCGGAAGCTTTATCAATAGCTTTGGTTATGGCGCAAGACTCCCGCAGACTCCCCGGCATCAAGGCTGGGTTGAAAAGCCCAGCCATCAATCATTTATTCTTTGCTGATGATATAATGATCTTTACTAAGATCTGTCGGCAATCTTTAGCCTCGGTAAAGTCTATTCTCGATCAATATTGTACAGAATCTGGACAGCAAGTCAATATGCAAAAATCAACAATGACTTTAAGTCCAAATTCGAGCTTAACTACACACATCCTTGTCCGACGGAAGCTCGGATTTACGATGACATGTGAATTTGGAACTTATCTTAGAGGCACCCTGGACATCACAACCAAGAAAGCAAAAAAAATTCGCGAACTCACGGACCGTATCTGGGTACGATGCGTTTCATAGAAAGGCCTACTTCTAAATAAAGCAGGAAGGGCTACTTTAATTAAATATGTTTTATATTCTTTACTTCTTTATCACATGCAGGTTTGGCCATTTTCGGTTAAAGTCTGTCGTAAAATTGAATCGCTATTGGGAAATTTCTGGTGGTTTTGTAAGGATGAGCAACGGGAATTCACTGGATAAATTGGCATGCTCTTTGTGGACCCCTATCCACTGGTGGTTTGGCCTTTAAAAACCTGCACCTTATGCACAAGGCGCTACTGGCCAAAGCTGCATGGAATATTTGGACTGAACCTGATACACTTGTGGCAAAGGTATTTTGTGGCAAGTACTGTGTACGCCAACCTTTCCTACAGTCCCCCAATTCTGGTACCTTCTCACCGGTATGGAAAGGCATTCTTATTAGACGGCAAACTCTTGTGGAGGGATTACGATGGCAGGTTGGAAATGGTAGACAAATTAATATTTGGCGGGACTGGTGGATGCATGATCAACCTCCACTCATGACTACCCAGCCGATGACAAATAGCCAACCTTGCCAACTAGTCTGTGATTTAATTACTAATGGCACGTGGGATCAGCATAAAATCAACAACCTCTTTCCTTCAGAGATTGGCCAATGCATTCAAGCTATCTACATTGCTAAGAATGATTTCGAGGATCAACGGGTTTAGGGGTTCACTAAGCATGGCAGTTATAATGTTAACTCCGTCTATCGGCTCCTGTATGATCGTCAATCAGAGATCATCCAGGCCCTTCCCAAACCACCGCAAAAAACCACCAGTACTCCCAGATGATGCATGGAGGAAACTATGGTCCCTGCAGCTACCACTCAAGATTAGTTTATTTATATGGCAACTACTGTGGGATTGGCTACCTCTTCACACGAACCTCCGGAGGATAAAAATCATTGATACGGACTTATGTCCTCTGTGTAATGCACAACCTGAAGATACGAACCATGTTTTTTTCCTTTGCCCGATGGTCCGCATTATTTGGTTTGGTATACCTCTGGGTATACGGACGTCTACTTTAGGATGTACTTTTCGAGAATGGCTCATTGCATGGCTTGCACCTCATCCATCCTCAAGATGATCATGGCTCGCTATCATCTTTACTACTATATGGTCTATCTGGGTACATAGAAACAACCTCCTCTTTCGCCAAACCTCTTTTAACCATGTAACCATAATCCAACAGATAACTAGTCTTACATCATCCATATATACATACACCCATAGGCTTCCTAGTTTCCCGAGAAACTTGCCCCTACCAAACTGCTTACCTAGTAAGGATCATAATCACGTCAATGCATCAAACATTCCCCTCTCTATACACATGTCGCCTTGCTCATGTATTAGCCCCAGCCCGATTCTTAGGTATCTACATACACAATTTGATCCTACACGGCTCCGGGTAGGCATTGGGGTAACATGCCTCCAAAATAACACCCGATGTGGATCTGCTTCCTTCTCCACCGCAAGCTCGGATAACTATATTGCTTTAGCACATTGCCTTTTAACTGCTTCTACTTGGGCTTTACGTAGGAAATTCCTTCATATAATTGTTCTAACATCATCTCAATGTATTTTATCTCAGATGTCGGGACATGAGGATATTTATGATACAGTGGCGCCGATTATATATGACATATGCCATCTTATGAATAAGTTTCATCAGTATAATATTGCGAGAGCAGCCTCACATCGCTTGACTGAAGCGAAATCATTGGCTCTTTTTGCTTGCCAGGCCTGGACGACGGTATACCAAAACTGGGTGATTGACAGTTTACGTAGCTAATGTACTTTTGTTTAAAATGGGTTATTATAGTTCTGCTCTATACTTTGCTTTATGTTATCTTTTGGTACGTTATGGTGTATGGCCTTAAGGCCCTCTATCTTCAGAATTTGTAACCTTGACTTTCCTTTTCAATGCAATTCTCTTATTACCATATATATATATATATATATATATATATATATATATATATATACAATGTCACATAGACAATTCTTTTTCCTAACTGAGGGGACAAATGCTTAACAAATTTGATATCATCAAAGGGGACCGTGGCCGGCGGCAACCATGGGTGGAAGACGAAGTAGCAGCATCAAGAGTGATCGGAGATGGTGACGCTCAGATCCCGATCCAAAATTGCCGAATCTAATTGGATCTATGAAGATCTTTACCTTAGTCTTGATCTACTAGATCTGAAAGATCTATTCGTTGGGACGGCCAGTGGTAGATCTGTACCTATGCACGTGTGAAGTGGCTTTCGAGGGTTAGAGGTTTCATCAAGGGAGATAACCGGAAGTTCGCCAGCGGCGATCAAAAGTTTGCCGGCAGTGACCGGATTTTCACTGGGGCACAAGATGTTTGCTAGTTGTTGGGGGGGGGGGCTCTAGTTTGTAGGGTTGGAAAGAAGAAAAAAACGGAAAAATTGAAACCTTGTGTTTAGGGTTTTTGTGGGTGTATCGTGACCCTTGGGAGGGTGGGGTGGGGGGGGACAGGGCCTCAGGTGGGGGGTGGGGTTTAGTGTTTGGGGCTGGGGGAAGGGGGCCCTTGGGAGGGGTGGGGTGGGGGGGTTTTCAAAGTAGTCAGGGTTCTGTATTTCTGCTTTGGGTTTTGCGGGGGGGGATTGTTGGGGGGGATGTGGAATGAACTAAATATTGGCATGTTGGGTGTGCTCGTTTGGGTCGTTGCCCCGACTAGCTATTTTTGGTTTTGGTTTTGCCAGTGGAATGTGTGAAATTTGTATCGTTGATGGCATTTGCCCTCGTCTTTGTGCTGAGATTGCATAGGTAGTCATGTACACCTTTGTTTTATGCGGTTCCATGTTGTCTTCCTCATTTATTTTACTTCGTTCTTTGTTCTAATAGGGGTTAATTTGTGTCCTTTAGGCCTTGACATATTACTTAAAGTTATGGTGAAGTGTAGGATATGCTCTACTTCAGCTTAATTGTAATGTGTATAGGGTTAAAGGTTATTCATTAATTTATGACCTAAATGGTCTTGTATACGCTTGAGTCACGAGAATGTCATGACCTTTATATGCCATTGGGAAAATTTTGTAACCTTTCAATTATCAATGCTATTCTCTTATTATAAAAGGGGGGAAGGGGGGGGGGACCGGGAGAAGAGGGGCTGCGATATCCTGGAATAAGGGCAAAAACACGTTTGAGCTTAGTCATTGCCTAAAGCGGAATACTGCTCGTTGTCATCCTTTTTTTCACCGGAATACTGCTCGTTGTCGTCCTTTTTTTCACCAGCCGCTTCATTGGCAATAGCCGCACTGAAATCCGGTTGGGATGCATTTCACCCTACATTAAAAAAAATGGACATCATACTCTCGTTAGTAAATGTATATTAACACAAGAAAATATTCGAAAACCTCAACAGAGTCCAACTACACTACAAGAAAAGAGACCCAAATTCGTTGCTAAAAGTCATTTTTACCAATGGATCAACCCGAATTCTGTCGGTGAAAACCATCACCGACGGAGTTATAGCGACTGGATATCCGTCGCTAAAATAATTTTCCAAAATTTTGAATTTTAAAAATATTTTAGGAAAATAAATTTCAATGGAATATTAGCGACGGACCGTCGCTAAAGTGATATTTTCAATATTTTTAATGTTATTAGCGATAGAATGGTACCAACGCCAAAAGTCCGTTGCTAAAAGTTAATTTATATTTTGAAAACAAGACTTTTACCGATTGATTTTCTGCGACGGTCGTACTTTGTCGCTAAAAGCTTTGTATTAAAATCCCAATTTCCCCCTTTATGTCTCTTCTCTCACGCCTTTCTCTCTAAAAGTCGGGCAAAGAGTACCCCGGCGAAACCCCCCCCCCCCCCCCACCAAGCCCTCGGCATCAGACTAGCGAAAGTATTTTTTTTTAAATTACATGTTACATTTTCATAATTAACCCTCCTTGTATAATTACATGTTATAGTGTAGTTGTATTTAATTACATGTTATAGTGTACTTGTATAATGACATGTTATAGTGTAGTTGTATTTAATTACGTGTTATAGTGTAATTGTATAATCCTCTGTTCTTTTTTTTCTTTACTGAGTTTTGAGTCTTCTGTTGACTTCACCCTCTCTTTTTTTGTTTCCTACTCTTTCCTTTTGTTTCTTCTCCTTTCTTTTTCTTTGTTTCTGTCCTCTCCTTCTTTTTCTCGCCCTTTTCTTCCTCTGTCGAGAGCTCCCCTTAAATGGCTGAAGTGTCCCTCCTTTGAATGGCACTTCACTTCAAGTTAATCCCATGAGTTGATAAAATTAAGCCTATCTTTATTAGTTGCTATCTCTTATCTCCAAGTCTTTTAATAAAATCTGACTTTATCCAATTTTTTGAAAAATCTGACTTCATCCATGGGTATGACCACCTTTATCCCAGTTGGGGCCATAGCTAGCCCAATTCAATATTTATTGAACTTTTGAAAGCAAATCAATTTGAAGAAACCAAAATTTGGGCTTTGTTTCAGCAACCTCGTTTCTCCAAATTTTGGTGTTAACATTAATAAACCCTAATAATCCCTAATTAATGCTAATTAGCCCTAATTAATCATATTTAACCCTGATTAACACTAATTAATCCTAACCAACTCTAATTAAACACTAATTGAACCTAAATAAACCCTAATTAAGCCTAATAATCCATAATTAAATCGTAATTAAACCCTAATCAACCGTAAATAAACCTAACTAACTCTAATAATCCCTAATTAAATCCTAATTAACCCTACTTAATCTTAACCCTAATTAACTCGAATTGACTCTAACTAACCCTAATTAACCGTAATAAACCTTAATTAACCCTTATAATCCCTAATTAACCCTTATTTAAACCATAATTACGATTAATTACCCTAATTAAACCCTAATACATCTCTAATTAATAAGCCCTAATTGACCCCAATTAAACCTTAGACTCTAATTAACCATAAATCGTACCCCTAAATACAAACCTTCCTCTCCTACTTAAGTCGTATATCTTAAACTTTAATTAACCCTAAACTGCACCCTATATACAACCTACTCCTACTCCGCGAATAAACTCCATATTTCACTGAGAAACATGAGTCGGCTGCCTGTAGTAGGAATATTCCTTGTTATTTTATGAAGTCCATTGACAACGAGTTGGTTACAATTCGTTGTCAATGAATTTGAAAACGAAACATTTTGGTTATGGCATGTTCTTGCAAATTAACCTAATGATTTCATATTTCCGAAATATCATATTGCCAATTTTTAAACGCATGCATGCATAAAAGCCCTTAGTTCCAGTTCAAAGGTACTCATTATAAAGTAATGCTTTGTAATAAGCTTTTGGAAAAGTTAAGTGTTTATAAAACAGTGTATCGACTCATGCTCCGTGTTTGATGTCTTGGATATTTGGTACACTTTCTCCAATGTTTCTCCGGCTGCATACAGATCTGGTGTCCTACATCTGTTTAATCTTGCAAGTGCAAGATTAGACGGATATTAGAACACCTAATCAATATCTTGTACTTGGAGAAATATGGGGAGGTGCTGTCGAATTTTTCTTAGACAAAGGACAAAACATGAGTTGATAATTTTTTTTATAGACATGTGCTTTTCTGAATGGGATAAGACCACTACTTATCAGAGAATGGAGGGGGTATAGACATGTTGTCACATGCATGCATTCATTTTCATATCAGCCCTACATAATTATTGGTTTTAATTTAAGGTGGTATATAGTAATCTCAGTCGTTATGTTGGTTGATTGAAATTGGATGAAAGGAAAAATAATGATGATCTTGAGGATCACTTCGATGAATTTCTCGAGTTCACTTACGCGCATCCTACATATGTTGACTTTGAGAAGATAAGGTATCCATATAGTAAATGTGAGTTATTGTATTGGAGAAAAAGAATGGTGGTAAAATGGCATCTTCTCTAATACGATTTTATATTATGGGTGGATACACAAGGTGGAAGCAACACAGGAAAACAATAGTATTGTCATTCAACCCGGCTAGTTACACTGAAGTTAGGGTAGAGAGAGGCACAGTATCATTAACGAAATATGATTATAGATGTTGGGCATTCTAATGTTGACTGGGGCAACTACCGCGACGATGACAGTCCCCAATAGTTGAACGAGGGTGCTCATTAGTTTTATAATTTGTTAAGAGACGCTGAAAAGCGGTTGTGGGATGAAATTAAGAAGCACACACAGTTATCTATGGTTAGTAGGTTATTACAATTGAAATCGAACCACGGGTTGAGTGAGAAAGGATTTAACGAGTTCGTTGTTTTTATCAAGGATATTTTGCCAGAGACTGAGAAGTTGCCACTGTCATATTAGGATGCAAAAAAGATGACGATGAAATTTGGTTTGGGTTATAAGCTGGCTGATGTTGATACAAGGTCAAATCAACTAGGCCGAAATGAGCCAGGAGCCAGCGCAAATTCAGAAGGACATTTATCAATATTCAAACAGTCAGGTAATCCGTTCGGACAAAACTATATTGGGTGGCTAATGGATGAAGAATCCAGTGCTGCAACAATATATGCTCTTCTAAATTGTGAAGAAGTTTCAACTTTCATTGAGTAAGTTAATGTCTTCAAATAATTATTGTAAGCACTCGAAAATGTGTGATCAACGGGTTAACTATATTGGTTTGCAGTGAGTTTGATGAGAAATCTCAAATCACTGCTCCAGCTGGACTTGAATCTCATCGAAAATTGTAATTTCTTAAGCGGTTCAAAAGTCGTGTAAGTCTCAAACCAAACTATATTATGTGTTATATATTGTTATGTGATTTATTAGTATGCTATTTTATCCTTAATTTTTACCGTCTTTTATAATAGGTTTATTTGGTTGACAAACCGGTAGACTCCGATCCTAATAAACAAGCATCCTGTCATCGAGGCTATATCAATGAATTTAGTTTAACACAAAAGATGATGATCGAAAACAAACCTAAAATAGTGGAGTCTTGGTCAACGATGACTGTTATGATATGAATTGCATGGATTTTTATGGAGAGCTAGATGAGATTGTTGAGCTAACATATCTGAGTAGCTAAAAACGCTTGGTAATATTCAAGTGTACCTGATTTGATATAACATGCAGTAGAGGAATGCATGTTAGCTCGCAAGGGATTGTAGATGTTAATATTAAGTGAAGATTGCATCAGACGAACTATTTGTGTTTGCTAGTCAAACTGCACAAGTGTTTACGCAGAAGATGTCGTAAATCCTAAATCTTATTGGTTTACTGTTATCAAGTCCAAAAAACTGTCGCAGGCTCAGCCCTAGCCCTAGCCCTAGCCCCAGCCACAGCCCCAGCACCAGGCCGAGCCCTCCTAGCCGCATGCTGGTTCTTTTGTTGGTTTGACGACATCATGTATATTTGATATTAGTATTTAGTCGTCATGTCTACCTTATATTTAAATTATATTTGAACTGCATTAATGTTGGTATTTTGTAGAATCTTGTCGAGGCCGTGGACCCACATGCGGGGTGCACATCGAATCCTAATGGAAACAGTGAGTTACTCTAACCAAGGATGGCCAGTAAGTAAACAAAATTATATAATATAGTGCTTGACACTTCAATGATTCTGATTGTTATTACTTTTTACCTTTTTAATGATACTAATGTTATTCTTTATCAGGATCCTGGAGTGTCCGGCGAAAATGAAGATCGGCATCTTGTGAAAGGCCGCTTCTTTAAGCCACTGATGTACTGGAAGGACTGGGATGCCAGGACGAGGGAGACCCTGTGGGAGGAGTGGTTGATATGGTTTGATAAATTATCAGTTAATATTTGTTTAATTAGTATCTTATATTTTAAATTAATTGTACAAATTGTGCAATTTAGATGCATTGCAGGAGGGGTTCGAGTTTGAGTCGCCTGACCAACATGCATTGGGGAGGATGGACTTTTTTGCCTACGTCGCCAGAAATTACCAACGATGGGTACACGACGAACGAGAATGACGAGGAAGTTGCTGCAAGAGGGTGCCCAATGGAGGAGTGGAAAGGGTATCCCCCTTATTGGATCTCACCATCTGTATGGGGGCAGATGGTTGGTAGGTGGATCACTGATCCATCTTGGGAGGTGAAGAGTAAGAGTGGGAGGGAGAACATAAAGGATCAGGATAGGCAGAAAGGGAGTGCACACGGCTTGCCCAACGCGACTGAACGTGCTGTGATGGGAGCGCCCCCAACCCTTGCTGCCCCTCTACAGACACATACACCAACCACGGAGTGACAGTTACACCCGAAGGATGTTCGTTGCATTGTTGGATAGGTGTTTAGGATGATCAGCGCTCAAGATGAGGTACAAAACAGTTATTGTATGAAGTCAATATATACACGAGTAAACACAATATACAATTACTAACGAAAATGCGTCCGTGTTTTAATGCAGGACGCTGTTGCTAGACATAACGAGCCGGATCCGGATGACAATACCCCCATGGACGATAACAATCAGCAGGATCCAAATCCGGTCTCGACGAGCCCTGAGCCTCCCCCATCTTTCCTTTCCCTGCCCTCCTGGAATTGTGCTCCCTTCCTCTTCTCTATTTGTATCCCCCTCCATTTCTTGTTCCCACCCCTTGCTATATTTGGTTCACTCTGAACAATATTGTCTATATTTTATGTTCAATTAGTATAGAATTCGAATATATACACTTTGTGTTTTAGGGTTAAACAATTGTTGATGGATCAACAATTATTTAACCCTAATGTGGACTGTGAATTGATTGTTGGAATTGTGATTACAGGTGTGAGTATTAAAAAAAACAAAAATTAAAACATATTTTTAGCGACGGAATTTATTCCGTCGTTAAAAGTCTATAATGAAATGTATTGAAAAACATTTAACGACGGAATGGTTTAACCGACGGACTTTTAACAACATATTTCATTGATAAATATTAAAATTAATGATTTTTTTTTTAAAAAAATTAAGCTAAAATATGGAAATTATCTTTAGCGACGGAACCGTCGCTAAATGAATTTAGTGTCCATAGCTAAAAGTTGAATTTTTGGCAATGAATTTTCAAATTCTGTCACCAAACTTTTGACTTCGGGATTATTAACAACGGACTTTTAGCGGTGGGGTCCATCGCTAAAAGTCTTTTACGACGGAATACTGACTTTCAGCGACAGAATTGTCCGTCACTAAAAGCCGCTAAAAGTTCTTTTCCTTGTAGTGCTAATGGAAGAATTAACACATCCCTATTTCATTTGCATTTCCCTACAAATATGTGTTACAAAAGTTACATAGAGAGAACAACATTTGGATTTCACTCAGTTTCATGGAATTGATTCATTCATAGAAGAAGATAAGTTAAACAACTTCTCTTAATTATTTTTAAGTCGAAACTAGCATATGATTCATGTTCCATTGTCATCACATGAATTAGCTAGTGCCTGAAATGTTTTCTAAAGAAGTATAACCAAAGTCATGTTCTGAACACATGGTCATCAGATGATTTAGAGCATACTTTCTAACTTTTCTATAATCAAACAGTGTACTGATACAGGTACAGAAAGAAAAAACCAATCAAACAAGCAGTAGTGAACTGTGAATATATACCTTTTTCCCTAATGTATCCTTAGTTTCTTTGGCCTTCTTCGTGGAGAGGCCACTCTTGCAAAATGAATCAATGTTCTTCCTAGAGAAACCAACTTGTTTGTTGAACACCAACAATGTTGCAGGGGCACCCACTTTAGTTATGTCTGTGGTTGTAATCGCAAACTCCGACGATGGATTCAAGCCAGGCAAGTATTCGTTATCAACTGCATTCTACAAATAAAACATACATGTGCACAAACATATGATGCATTAGGCCAGACAACCTTATTTGACAATCAAGACTATCGCTATCCATACTGCAGTGTAAGCTATAAATGTAGTCTAATGCCAGGAGTTGCATTGTCTAATTTAAAAGACCAGTTGTTGCTACAAGTAATAACTGCCCATAATACAAATTTAACAGTGAGACTTCCTAGACATTTTTAATGTGAAATTGTGGCAAGTGAATTGACAGGACTATACCCATTAACTGAAGATCTCCCAAATGTTGTAACCAACCTCAATAGCCATTGCGACAAACTTCAGCAGCCATCGCCTCGATATTCTTCTTTGTCGTGCCCAGATAAATCTCTATTTGATTGATTAATGTGTGATATTTCGAATCCAACTGGCAAGTCGACGTTCGTGGGACGACCATACTGTCTCGTGGATGCAACTTCTTCTAATGTTGGGTAGTCTTCTTGCTGCTTATGTTTGTGTTACCTTGTTATAGGTACTAAGCTTTGTTTTTTGGTCTTGGCTAGTCAACATGGATTAAACACAAACCAAGTTGTTTTACCGACAGACTAGTGGATCGGCTTTGTTTGGGGCTCGTCGGTGTTTGCTTATTTCTTAAACGAATCAATCTCAATTTAAAAGTTATAATCCATTTAAAAAATAAGCCAAACTTAAAAAGAATTTAGCTACTCAAGAACAAGCTTGTATAGGCATGGAAATTTAAGCCCGACTCGGTGAATATTCGACTCGCCCCGACCCAATAGGAGCGGATTTTTCTAACTTTGACCGGGTCATAGCGCGGGTATGGTATTTATATTAGTAACCCCGCAGTGGGTACAGGTCGGGTTTGGTATTCTTTTTAATCCACCCGGTACCCTACCCATCCCAGTCTAATAAATCCTAACCCTAAACTATATGCAATCACCGCCATCCAACAGAAACCCTACCATATTTTCTTTTCTTCTTTCTCTTCTTCACCTCTCCGCCATAGCCACCGTCCCACATTTTCTCTACTTCTTTCTCTTCTCTTCCTATCCCCCACAGCCGTTCACACACCCACTTAACCCCTGCACCTCAGCCTTCACCTCATTTCCCTCATATTGTCGCCCTCCCATGACGACTTCGTTAAAGTTTCTTTCTCAACCGAACCCAGCAATTCAATCGAAGAGATCACCTGTGAAGCTGAAAATGATGTCAGTTCCGGATCTGATGTCGAAGCCGGTGAGGGCAATGAAAGCGATAAGCAAGACGACATCGTAAGTCACCGTCCGGATGCCTCCCGTAACAGAGACCAAAAATCGTTGATGCGGTCGGGGCGGGGCGGGGGTAGGTCTCATAAAAGTCCGTCGAATCAAAAATGGTATTCCTATCCCCTAACCTGGTGGTTGGGCGGGGCGGGGCGGGGCGGGGCGGGGCAGGGTAGGGCAGGGTAGGACAAATTTATGCATAAGGACAACCGGGGCAGGTACGAACTTCATAAGATCTGCACCCGACCTGCCCCATTACCATTCTTTTGCAATAGGTTATGAAGTGTAATACGTAATGGTTCCTAGGTCTCAGTTAAGCATATAAAATTTTGCCAAGGTTTGATTTTTGTGAAATCGAAAAAAATAATTGATTGTAATTAATTGAGTCGATTAACACGAACTCATGCTTTCCAAGCTCGGCTATTTGTGAAGCGAGCCAATCTGTCACTTTATGAACGCGAGCTCTCATTGGATTTTGTGGAAAAATATATGCGCAAGTTAATTATAAAAATCACGTATCGAAAGCTGGAGTAATAGCCAGAGAAAGGGCCGGCGATAGTGGAGATGCGGTGGACAGTAGCTTGGAGATCGGCGGGGCACAGGCATGCGTGCCTATGGTGCCGACGGGGCTATAATGGCATGGGCATCCATGGATGTAGTGGCAGGGATGGGGGTGCCGCAGTGGGGTTGGGGGCGTGTGCGGGGGTGGTGGGGGGAGACACACACACACACACACACACCCACACATACAAAGAGAGAGAGAGAGCAACGGCGAGGTGAAAAAACGTAAGGTTTGTGTCCATTTAATGCAACCCCCCACCCCCACCCCCCGAGCTTTTACAATAACTCAAGTTCTCAACTAATTGTTCTTAAATGCAAAAACAAAATCAATGTACTAAATTAAGTAAGTTATACAATGATTTCCTCACAGGGGTTTAAGTAAACAAAATAATAAAAATATAAACCAACTCCATAATCAGGCTCTAACCGATCCAAGAAAATCTACAGATGGTTATTACTTGCAGAAGGGAATAGAAAAAAGGTGTGAGCTTATAAGAGCTCAATAAGGTCGCTCAAACGAAAGTATTATGAAATATTCACAGATGCAATTCGATGTTGATTTTTGAAGAGTTTAAAATGATCATATCTAGTTCGATCAGATATCAATATGACTTTCAGATACGATGCAAATAATCACAGATGCAATTGAACATGAGCAATTGTAAAGACACACAGGCATTGTAGGGTATTTACTTAGCAAAACCACAAAGGCGATGCTCAGTAACACTGATAACTACATATGCATATGTACATCGGCTAGTCCATCTTAGTACTAGCCCACACTAATACACACCAACTCCTCTAATGCCACCGACTCTTCCCAATAAACACCAACTCTGGCCAATACACACCAATGCAGAATCTTATATCAATGTTCAGAATACAATAATTGCTAATTCAACATATAATTCGATGCTCGATAGGTAATAAAAGATGAGCATCAACATGAATGTCAAAAATTGCTTGAGGCTCAAAATAAGGTTTCATGGGCAATCAACACATTCTCATGACAATTTACAACCAGAGTCCAATGGCATTCGAGAAACAAATAGAAATAACATACGAAATCAAAGTGAAGAAGTAAGGTTCAGATAGAATTCTTTACCTCGATCCACGCTATGCGATGTGACGCAACCTCGTTCAAAATTCCTTGAATTAACCTAAATTGGTAATTTACTTATTAGAACAAATTCTAGTCTCATAACATTATAAATCCTATGTTAATTACTCATTCCGACACTCTCATCCTAAACCAAAATGAAACGGATATCTCACACGATCAAACTTAACCAATAACGTCGGACACTTTATAAGGCATTAAGACACCCCAAAATTCATAATAAATTCTTGTAAAATATTTTTATAGCTTAAAACAACATAACAAGTTACAATATGAATTTTATGAAGTTTTGAATATTTTTTAATTAAAAATAATTTTCTTAAATACCAGAAAAGCCTAAAAACAACGATTAATACTTCTATAAAAGTCTCATAATTTTTATGATAGCTTTAAATATATAAGGATTATACTAAGACTAAAATTAGGATTTAAAAAGCATCGGAATCATTTTAAAATAATTCATTTTGCTAACTCAAGTGTGATATGGATAATAATATCAAATCAACTCTAAAATTTATCAAAATATAATTAGGTCTTTTTTATACCATAAAAATATTAATATAATTTTTTTCAAAATTTAATAAGAATTTTAAAGACTTCAAATAAATTTTAGAAAAACTAAATTTGCAGAAAATATTAAAAATAACAAACAATATCAGAAATATATGAAAATTTAATACTAATTTTAATCTTGCCCTAAAAACCTTTCTTTACAGTTTTAACATTTCTTGATAATTGTACAATGCCCAACAGTCACGTGGTACAATTGTACAAGCACAGTGTACCACTCCACTGCATAAACCCATTTGCTATTAACCCATATTCTTCTTCCTCGTCTCTTCTGTCCAAACCCAGGATATTCTCACACACAACATGGCTATTCATTCCCTTCTTATATGTACTTATACACACACACCCCCTTACACACTACACACTCCACACACCCACACACACCCACTTTGCAAACACTCCAGTGCACTATACACATACACACATTTCTTCACATAGCTCACACACAGAAGTTCATGAGCACCATTTTCTTTTGACACCTTGATAGTACCAAATCATCAGACTCCACATGAAAAGGACATCTCAAAACCAAGTATTTCAAAAACAAGCTTTAAGTCATTAAATGCCCATAATCCTTTTGCTTTATACATCTTAACTTTAGTCTCTGCTAGTTCCAGGAAAGTCAGCAGCAATGTAATTTCATCCAAACCTGAACCCTAAGTGCCATTACAACAAAATCTGAACCATGTCCACAAAGAGATGGGTTCCATGAGCGACATGCATACCAATTAGATAGTTGTTTAATCTTATCGAAGAAGAACTGATCATGTACGCTAGGGTTTGATCTTCTAAGGCTAGAGCCATCTTAGGCCTAAGATGGACTAGAATATGTGCTCCCAATAAACCCTCTGTTGTGAATACAACATGATACCACAACCTAACATCTTTGATGTAGGTAGGGCTGTAAATGAACCGAGTTGTTCACGATCTGCTAGTAGTTCGTTCCCCAAAGAACTCGTTCATGTTAATTTGTATAATATACGAACCAAACATAAACAAATATGTGAACTTTTACCTACGGATTTTAGTCCATCAGTTAAAGTCCGTTGTTAAAGACCATTTGAAAATTATCTTCCAGACAAAAAAAAATCAAAAATCCAAATATACGACGTACTTACTATCGGTAATAGTTCGTCGGTAAAAGTCTATCACTAAAGATCTTTACTGATGGGATATTCTCTCGGTAAAGATCTTGAGCAATGATTTTTTGCCAACAAACATATTTGTTGCTAAAAGCAACTTTTAGCGACGAAAAAATCATGTCATTAAAAAGTATTTTTCTTGTAGTGTGAAGCATTGGGCTTAAAAGTAAAACTACGGATTTTAGTCCATCGGTTAAAGTCCGTTGTTAAAGACCATTTGAAAATTATCTTCCAGACAAAAAAAAAAAAAAATCCAAAAAAAGGAAAAAAAAAAAAATCCAAATATAGGACGTATTTACAATCGGTAATAGTTTGTCGGTAAAAGTCTATCACTAAAGATCTTTACTGCCGGGATATTCTCTCAGTAAAGATCTTGAGCAACGATTTTTTGCCGACAAACATATTTGTCGCTAAAAGCGACTTTTAGCGACGAAAAAATCATCTGTCGTTAAAAAGTATTTTTCTTGTATAGTGTGAAGCATTGGGCTTAAAAGTAAAACTTTTATCCTTATCATAGCTAACCTCCTCCACTTTATTGGCCACATCTCCGATTAAATCTTTCACGAGATGAGACTGCATAATTGTCCTGAGCAACCCTCCAAACTAAAATTAAGAATCTCTCACATTTGTCTCCCATTGGAACTATAAGCATAGAATAATCTAACGCTCTAAAGGATACCTCGATCAAATTCAATTAGTGCATTGGCAAATGCTCTTTTTCGATATTGGGCTTGGTAGGAGGGGTAATCTCACCCTTTTTGACGAGATCTTAAATAGCTTGCCTTAGTGGAAGGCAAGCTATTCGATAACAGCTGGCTTAAGTGTTAGCAATAGGTAGGAAATTTTACCTCTTTGAAGCAAGTGTTCAAATTTGGAGCGTGAATATTAGTGAACTTCTGCCTGGACCCAATGGTTGGCTCCCCTATGACCACTTCTTGAGATTTGACCATGTTCACATTATTAATTGTGGCCATCCTCGGTTGAGCATTGGGGTTCCTTGGATTGGTTTTTATATCCTTATGGCTTCCTATTCTTGACTATTGTTCCTTTATTGAAGGCGTCCCTAATTTGAGTAAGAGAACCCATCGATGCCTTGTACATGGTTTGTTAATGGCGGAAGATGTACTTATGATGGACTGGTAGAAGGTTATGCCGACTGTACCTACATGTTCTTTCTCCGAAGAACGATTGACCATTTGAACAACCTTATTCCCCATCATAATATAAAGGTCATGTTATATTGATACTGGTGGACAAACTCTTGAACCACTTTTTCCCATGTTTGGTAAGGAATTACCGAGCTTCTGCCCTGTCAAGGTATGGTGAAATAACTTCACCTTTGGTTTTGATCAACTTCAGGAGGAGCTAATGCAAGAACGTAAATCTCTATATGAATCTTCAGATATGAAGTTCTATCGAGATTTTCTACATCCAATATCTTGAATTTAGGCTATAGAGGCTAATACTACCCTTTAGTATGCTAATCCACCCATTGCTTGTATGATAAAAAGTCAACACTTGTCATTAAAGTATATTTTTTATGAAAATAATGTGAAAATGTGTATAAAGAGGGAGAAAATAACATTTTAGTTTAAAAATAAAGATCTTTAGAGACGGATTTTTACCGATGAACATATTCGTCTCTAAAAGTGACTTTCAGCGACGAAAAATGATTCGTCGCTAAAAAGTATTTTTATTGTAATGTGAAGCATTAGGCCTAAAAGTAAAACTTGTATCCTCATCATACTCAACATCCTTCATTTCATTGGCCACATGTTAATCAAATTTTCCCCCAAGATAAGACTGCATAATTGTCCTTGAGCATCGGGATCCAAATTGAAATTGGGAATCTCTCATATTTGTCTTACTGGAACTATAAGCATAGAAGAATCTAACGCTCTAAGAGATTTCTCGATCACATTTGCTTGGTGCACTGACAAATGCTCTATCTTCATATTGCGATAGCGCGTGAGGGGACATCTTGCCCTTTTTGAGATCTTAAATAGCTTGCCTCAGCGGAGGGCAAACTAGCTATGGGATAATAGCTCGTGTGAGAGTAGGCGATAGCTTGGCAATTTTACCTCTCTGAAGCAGCTGTTCAAATACAGAGCGAGAATATTACTGAACTTTCATCTGGGCCCAATGTTTGGCTCCCACATGACCACTTCTTGAGATCTGACTGTGTTCACATCATTAATCATGGCCATCTTAGGTTGAACACTGGGGTTCCTTGGACCGATTTTATATTATTATGGCTTCCTATCCTTGACTATTGTTCCTTTATTGATGGCATTCCCAATTTGAGTGAGAGAACTTATCGATGCCTTGAATGTGTTTTGATAATGGCGAAAGATGTACTCACGATGGACTGATAGAAGGTTATGTCGCACCATACCTACATGTTCCTCCTCCGAAGAGCGATTGGCCATTTAAGCAGCCTTATTCCCCATCTTATTATAAAAACTGAAACTAACTCCCTTGAAGCAAGATCCAAGGGTGAGGATATTGAGGTCATGTTATACTATGCTGGTGGACAAACTCTTGGACCACTTCTTCCCATGTCCGAATTTGTGAATACTTAAGGGCGATGAACTACCGAGCTTTTGCCCTTATCAAGGTATGTTGAAATAACTTCACCATTTGATTTTGATCAACTCTAAGAGGAGCTAATGCACGAACGTATATCTTGATATGAATCTTGAGATCTGAAGTTCCATCGAGATTTTCTATATCCGGTATCTTGAATTTAACATATAGAGGCTATTACTACTATTTTGTATGCTAATCAACCCATTGTTGTAAGGTAAAAAGTCAACGCTTGTCACTGAAGTACATTTTTTATGAAAATAATGTGAAAAAGACATATAAGGAGGGTAAAAATAGCATTTTTATATAAACATTAGGCTTAAACATAAAGGATTAAAGGGTCATTTTCATGATTAAGCCAAGGACAAAACAGAAACAAGTCATATACTATGAGGACCTTTTGAAAATCCAGCCGGTACAAGAGGCACCAAAGCTGTAATTAGCCCTACCCTTCTCACCTCCTTCGAGGCCAAAGTGTCCTCTGTTACTAAAACCTCGATTCTCCCCTTTCTTCACTTCAGACAGCCGTGTGTGAAGTACGTGTATTTCGTAAATCTGAATTCAGTCACCGCCGCAATTAGGGTTTGCAAATTTACTCTCAATGAGCGGAAGAATTTGAACTGGCAAGCTCACCAACCGATCAGACAATGTATTCGAAGCGATCCGGACAGGGCAGCGGGGGTTCCCGGCCGGTTCGGGCGAGCGACAGGCTGCGGCGGCGGCCGAAGGTGTACGGCAGGCCGTATATGTACTACTCGCCGGCGGTCATCCGGCCGAAGCGGAGCAAGACCAAGACCAGGACGGCGGCGTCTCAGATTGCCAAAATGTTGCGGCCCGGCAGCAGTAAGCGGCCGATTCAGGCCTCAAATGCGGATGTGCGTGGTTAATTTATTTTTTTGGCCTTTTTCTGTTTAATTTAGTTGCATGCATTTTGTATGTGGTTATTTTTAGTTCTTATTTTTAATTGAACTGCATTCATACGGTAATATTTAGTTGCATTTGTTGGTTGATTATTATAGTTTTATTACTGGGTAATTTTAGGTTTGCAAGTGTAAAAGCAAGAGAGAGCCCGTGAGAATATCTCAGTTCTGCATTTTGTATGTGGTTTTTTTAGGTTTTTATGTTTAATCTAATGGCCTGCTTGCCGTGTATTTAGTTATGATGAGTTGCGTTTGTCGGATTTTTAGTTTTACTCTGTTAGTTTAGGTTTGTAATTACGGAAGAGAAAGCCAGAGAAGGTACTTCAGTTACGCATTTTCAGTTTTTATGATCATTGTAATGGCATGCATGCAGTGTATACAATTGATGAGTTGCATTTGTTGGTTGATTGTTATAGTTTCACTAGGTAATTATAGGTTTGAGAGTGTAAAACTAAGGGAAAGCCAGTGAATATCTTTTAGTTATGCATTTTGTACGAGGTTATCTTTATTTTTTATTATCATTCTAATGGCATGCTTGAGGTATGTTTAGTTAAGAGAAAAATACACGAACGGCAATTGTACTTTACCCTAAGGTTCAACTTGGTCACTTGGCTCGTAGTTGTGTCATATTGGTCATTGAATTCGTTAATTTGGCCAATGAAATCCTTCTGTTGAGTAATGTTAATAGCAAACTGATTAAGTGGTCATTTGCCTCTCACATGAGGCTTAATTGAGGGGCAAAATTGTCCGATAGCCAACAAAGATAATAACAATTTTCCTTCTGCGTTGCGTGCCGGCCACCGCCACTACCACCCCATACCCAACTCCGCTGCCCACGCCACAACCCATTACACACACATATCTGTTGATACATAGAATTTTCCCAATCAGATCAAGAACCCAAATAGCCTAAAGCAAAACTAGAGAAGGTCAATAAACAAGTTTGGGCGGTGGTGATTTCCGCCATTGCTTTCGTTGTTCCTTTCTCGTTCTTATTGCTGATTTTGTGCTGTGCGAGTAAGCATCAAAACACAATTACTATGAAGGTATGTTATTTTCAGCAAACCGACCTTCGGTTAGTGCTCTGTCTGGGAGAATTACAACTAAACTCCAATTCGATCTGTGGAGTATATGTTTCTTCAACTTATTACACTTTTTACAAATTGGGTGTTGTTAAGCTATATGCAGATTATATCATCTACTCAATTCAAGCTGGGATGGATGTATCTGCAGATATATAAGGAAATCAACCACATTTGCCCCACCTGCCACGACTCCTCACCATCCCAGACCCCTTCTTGGTTTATACCTGTCACAACCACCTTACTCATCCATTTTAAACAAAACCTAACAGATTAATCAGCAATTCAATGCATTGAACCCCTGTGTTTTGGAAAATCTGATAAGGGACTGTGAATTTGGAGCTTGAGGTGCTTAAAATAGGTTTTCTGGTGAGAATGGTGGGGTGCTGGTTTTGGAGGATGGTGGCTATGATGTTGATGTCGACCGGCAGAGGTGGTGGAGGGAGTAATGCTGTGCTTTCTCTTGGACAAGCGAAAAACTGAGGAAACAAGAAAGGGAAGAAAACTAGTAGAAATAGGAGAAGAGAAAGTAGATGGGGTGGGGGGGGGGAGGGAGGAAGGGAGGGAGGGTGGGGGGGGAGGGGAGAGGGAGAGAGGAAGGCAGGGAGGGAGGGTAATTTTAGGCGTGTCTGGTGAAAGTGCCCCCCTTTTAATGTCTCACATGAGATGCATATAACCACTAAAAGGCTTGGTGTTAGCAAAACCTAAAAGGACTTGAGTGGCTCACTCGACAAGTTCAACGACCTTTAAATTGACACTTAGGCGAAGTGCAATGGTCATGCGCGTAATTCAATCTTTTAGTTAATGAGTTGCATTTGGTAGTTGGTTGATTTACTCTGACTGGGTAATTTTTAGGTTTGAAAGTGTGAAGGTAAGCGAAAGCCTGTGAAAATATTTTAGTAATGCATTTTGTATAGGTCATTTTTACTTTTTGTGTTCTATCCAATGGCATGCCGTGTATTTAGTTGTAAGTTGCATTTGTTGGTTGATTGTTTTACTTTAATTGGGCAAAATTTAGGTTTGCGAGTGTGATGGTAAGAGAAGCCAGTGAAAAGATTTTAGTTTTGCATTTTGTGTGTTTAATTTAATTGCATTTGCACAGTATAGTTAGTTATTGAGCTGCATTTGTTGGTTGATTGCTTTACTTTTGCTTGGTAAATTTAGGTTTATACCAATAAAAGCGAGAGAAAGCCAGTGAAAATATTTCACCATGTGGTTACTTCCAGCTTTTCATTTTATGGTACCCGTGCCATATATTTGCTTATGGGTTGCATCTGTTGGTTGATTGTATAGGTTTTTGTAATGCAAGGGAAAGCCAGATAAAACATCTCAGTTGTGCATTTTGCACTCATTTTAGTGATGAAGATCTCAAGTGTTACTAATCCAATTTGGCATCCCGAGTATTTGTTCTAATCTTGATTAGTTGTTTCTTTTTCTTCGTTTTGGTGGGGGGTGGAGGTGGGGTCTATCCTGAAAAGCTTTCATTGAGCTTGACAGATGGGGGCCCAAAACAGAGTCAGCAGCACCGCGAAGGAAAAGCTAAACAAGTCAAACCAGGACTATTACTCTCTCCTCAAGTAAATGTAATATTGTGACCTGAAATAAATATAGATGAAACGGTTGCATCATCTCTGAAACCCTGATTCTATTATGCTCCTTAACAAATTTCTGAGCGTTGCCCACAACATCGGATGTGGAAGAAGCCAGTCTTACATGTTCCCCTCCGTTCTTGGGCATAAATCACCAGCTACTGATGATCTTGCGTGTCTTCCTCAGGATATAAATTATCGTTCCCATTAAGAAAAAAAAAGAAAAAGCCACCTTAGGTAGCGCATGCCCGCACTAACACCCCTTCCCTCCCCTTCAAAACTTAACAGAACGATTAAACAGAGAGAAAACCAATTTTGTATCCCTATGACGAGAATATTGTCTATCAACAGCCCAATACATCCAAGAACCTATTTGCAATGCCTCTCTAGGCTGAGGATTCCAAGCCAGGCCATAGCCCAATTAGGCCACCTTTTGTAGCCTCTGTTCACTGCCAATCAGTACAACGCAGGGAATCAAACCCTCACGATTATTTCGTGTACTAACAGTCCAGCCAGAATCCAAACCGCGCGCTGTTACATACTAAACAGATGCATTCTTATTAGAATTTTTGTAGCCATTCCTTTTTCTCAATGTTTTTTTCGTATGACTCTTGGAGAATTGCACATGCTCTTCAATTTGTCTGTATGGTTACGTATCTGGTGGCATGTATTGTGCTATCATCTTGTTTCGGTGTATCTATGTCTTGCCATTGGTTTTTGGCAGTTGCCATGTCAAATATCACATGATGCCTCTTTAGGAAGTTTTTACAATTAAACTATGCTTGCAATCTTCTTCCAGTTACTTTATCGTTCTTTATCCTAAATTATGAAATGATGCATCTATAAAAATAGTGGCACAGAACAGTGCTGCTGTTGGTTCAGGATCACACATTTCAATTATCTGATATACCTAGTTTAGTTGGACAGGGTGATTTTAGGTTTGAAAATCTAAAATTGAGAAAAAGCCAGTGAAATTATCTCTCTGTGCATTTTCTATGTGGTCATCTTTTGCCTTTTTATTTAATTTAATGGCATGCTTGCGGTATGTTTTATTTATGAGTTGCATTTGGTCGTTAATTGTTTCACTTTTATTGGGTAAATTCAGTTTTTTAACAGTAAAAGCAAGAGAAAGCTAGCAATTTTTTTTTTACATACCTAATTTGAACGCTGTTTTTGGTTGGAGGTAAGTCGTGAAGCACTCAGAATATATTTTCTAATATTTTTTAATAATTTCTGTCTACTTTGAGCTATGCTAAAAATCTAGATTAAGTTTCAAAGCTAAAGATATGAAGCAGACAGAAAGAATCCCATCTTTGTCATCCTTATCACAGGAGTATAGTCTGTCAAAAGCGAGTACATCCAAGTGCCTATACACACAGTCTCTCCTGGCCGAGAATTTTAAACCAGGCCATTGTCCATAGTAGCCTCTGTTCACTGCCATTTTGTACTACTCCGGATATTAAACCCTCACGATTCATCAGCGGACTTACAGTCCAGCCATAGTGGTACCTGCCCACCATTACGCCCTAAGACCTTCTTATTGGAATTTCTTCACCAATTTGTTTCCTTATTGTTTTCCTTCTTATGACTGTTGGGGAATTGCACAGGCTCTTCAACTTCTTTGTATAGGAAGTTAGTACTATTAAACTATGCTTTTAATCTTCTCCTAGTTACTTTATCATTGTAGCTTTTGGTTTGTTTGTTTGGCTTGAATCTTTCATCATTATAAATTATGAGATGTGCCTTTGTAAATGGAAATAGTGACACTAGAAGAAAGACCATTTTTTCTACTATTAGTTCATGATTACATATTTTAGCTATCTGATGTTCCTAGTTTTGTTGCAGTCAGTTGCGACCAACCTTCGGCGTTCTACCAGAAAAAGGAGGATTTCTGTTAATTTAGAACCGTATACAGATAGTACTGGAACAGAAGACAATGACCTCATGGTAAAGTTAATACTTTTCCAAACATGAATGTCAGTAGAGGTTAGTTCTAGGCTTGGCTTTGATGGATTTCAAAGCTTTAAATATGTCACAGTACCAAGACAGATGATTGCTGGGGCACTAATTCTTTGTGATGTTTTTTCCAGAGCCCCAAGTATCGAAGTTCTAGGAATCGGATTGATGTCAGTGTGAGTCAAGATGATTTATTGCCTCGGCGAGAAGGATTGCGACCTCGTCGTGCAGGACTGCGACCCCGCCGATCGAAAGCAGTTGCTAGAGAACAGCTTAATTTAGAGTATGATGATGATGAACGAGGTACCTCTGACGAAAAAGTTGGCCGAGAAGGACCAGAAAATGGCGACGATCTTGAGGATAATGATGATGAGGCTGAGGATGAGGGAGGCATTGAAGGCGATGGTGACGATGAGGAAGAGGGCGAAGATGAAGGAGACGAAGATGGTGATGATGATGAAGGTGAAGAAGAACAGGAAGGTAGGAGGCGATACGATCTTCGTAACCGTGCTGATGTTCGCAGGATGTCACTTGAGGAGGGTAAGCAAAGACCGAGATCTCCTCGCAGAGTGCTGCAGCAAGGAATGGGGACCAAGCTTAACCGGGATGTAAGAAGAGGTGGATCCCGAGTTCACAAACGTAATCGTCTAACGCGAGCTGAAGATTCAGATGACTCGCTTCTTGTGGATGAGCTAGATCAAGGCCCTCCCATTCCTTGGGGGAGAGGTGGGAGCAGATCTGGCCCACCTTGGCTCTTGGGGGGGCTAGACATGCACGGGACAACAGCTTGGGGCTTAAATGTTGCTGCATCTGGTTGGGGTCATCAGGGTGATGCGCTTGCTAATTTGAATTCTGGAGTCCAAACTGCTGGGCCAAGCTCCAAGGGTGGGGCTGATATTCAACCCTTACAGATCGATGAGAGTGTAAGTTTTGATGACATAGGCGGGCTTTCTGAGTATGTTGACGCTTTGAAGGAGATGGTCTTCTTTCCGTTATTGTATCCAGATTTCTTTGCCAGCTACCATATTACCCCTCCTAGGGGGGTCTTGTTATGTGGTCCACCGGGCACTGGAAAAACACTGATTGCACGAGCATTAGCTTGTGCTGCTTCAAAGGCTGGGCAGAAGGTCAGTTTTTATATGCGAAAAGGTGCTGATGTGCTTAGCAAATGGGTAGGTGAGGCTGAAAGACAACTGAAACTGCTATTTGAAGAAGCTCAAAGGAATCAGCCTTCCATAATTTTCTTTGACGAGATAGATGGACTTGCACCTGTTAGGTCAAGCAAACAAGAGCAAATTCACAACTCAATTGTGTCAACTTTGCTTGCCTTGATGGATGGTCTTGATTCTCGGGGACAAGTCGTTTTGATTGGAGCAACCAACAGAATTGATGCTATTGATGGAGCCTTGCGACGCCCTGGCAGATTTGACCGTGAGTTCAATTTTCCTTTGCCTGGTTGTGAAGCGCGTGCTGAAATTTTAGATATTCATACTCGGAAATGGAGGCAGCCTCCTTCAAAGGATTTAAAATTGGAGCTTGCAGCTAGTTGTGTCGGATATTGTGGTGCCGATTTAAAGGCTCTTTGTACAGAAGCTGCCATTCGTGCTTTTCGCGAAAAATATCCTCAAGTCTATACTAGTGACGACAAATTTTTGATTGATGTTGATTCAGTAAATGTGGAGAAGTATCACTTTGTGGAAGCCATGTCAACAATCACTCCTGCTGCTCATCGAGGTTCAGTTGTGCAGTCTCGGCCACTGTCAGCTGTTGTTGCACCATGTCTACAAAGACATTTTCAGAAAGCCATGAGTGTGATATCAGAGATCTTCCCTGCTCTTGCAGTTTCATCAGAATTAACAAAGCTGTCTATGCTCTCCTATGGTTCTGCTATTCCTCTCGTGTACAGGCCTAGGCTTCTGCTATGCGGTGGTCAAGGCGTTGGTCTGGTAATTAATTAGTTATTTCTGACTAATTGAACTAATGATCATCAGAAGTGCAAATTATACTTACTGGTCTGGTTTTCAGGATCATCTGGGACCTGCTATCTTACACGAACTGGAGAAATTTCCTATTCATTGTCTTGGACTATCTTCTCTTCTTTCTGATCCCAGTGCTAAGACACCAGAGGAAGCGTTGGTGCATATATTTGGTGAAGCAAGGAGAACTACACCGTCGATTCTCTACTTACCTCAGTATCATCTGTGGTGGGAGAACGTGAGTGCCTTCTTAAAATTGTAGTGTTTTCTGATTTGTGCTCTATCAATTGGATTACATATATGTGTTCAAACTTGATTTTGTACTGGTGGGCTATTTTAAACTCGCTATAACTAATATTGATGTATTGATATTGTTTCAGTCACATGAGCAACTTAAGGCTGTTCTTGTGACATTGCTGGAAGAGTTGCCATCGAACTCTCCTATATTGTTACTAGGAACATCCTCAGATCCACGCGATGAGCAAGATGAGGGGAATTTGACGATATTCCACCGACATAATATGTATGTAATATTGTATCGAAATGACCTTTTGTTTGAATTATTGCATGTTGTCTGTGTGTACTTCTTAAGTGTGTACTTCTTGATGGAAAAGTTTCAGTAGTATTACTCATGTTTCCATGCATTTAAAATATAGTCTTGCAGCTCTTAGAAAAACACACTCACTCTTGGCTGATCTATAGTTGGCAATTTGGAAATTTTTTCTGTTAGGTAATCTACTGACCTGTATTTATACTACATTGAATTCCGGTACACGTTTGCTAGTCATGCGTCTTGTCAACAATGATATCTGTCTTGACATATGCGACATCAATTTATCGTACGATCCCATGCATTCTACTCCCAGAAGCACCAGCTTGTTTGCAACGACATATGTTCTTTTTATAAAGACTCAAAAATAGTTTAATCAAGTAAAAGAGTTGCAATAAAAAGAATGAAGCTCTCAATCAGACTTTTCTAGAGAAAGAGAAGAAGAGAAAGAGAGGACTCTCAGTTTGCATAAAAAGAAGAAGACGTGATTTTCGCTGGAAATACAAGAAACGAAAGAGAAAGTTTCGTAAATTACCAAATGTGATTCATGGGAAGAGCGATTGATGAAATAAAAGTAGAAATGAAGGTGGATATACTCTATCGACTGGTCAAGGGCTCTAGGTAAAAGACAAGGTAAGAAGAAATAAGTACAAGGAAATGAGAAAGAAAAGGCGCAATTACCTTTGGTAAAGGAAAAGAAAAATAAAAAATCGCCTTAAAATTGACTCCGTAAAGCACAATTAGCAACCGCCACGTGGAAGGCAAGATCAGGTACTTGTACCCAGCGCAACTGGAAAGGTCCCTTGTCATTTTGGTTTCTTTGCAACTGCAAGTAGGAGTTTAACATTAGGAAATACTGATCTGTTGTACTTATCAGGAAAATAAATACTGATTTATAAAGTTCTACAGGGTGAATCACTTCCTTGATTGTAGAAAAGGCGATACAGTTTCCCGGCACTGTAGTAAACCTTGAATTTCCATTATACTGGTCCCAAGGAGTTGCTCAAGAATCTGCTTATAGGGGACTTTGAGATTGTGGAGGAGAGACCTTCCATTATTGCCACATCTTGTTTACCTTTAGTTTTAAAGACTCGTGACAGCTCTTGCTATTTTCATGTTATGTTTATCAAATACCTACATGTCTACTATTTGTAATTACGAATGAGTTTATAAATTACCTGGTTTACTGTAGTGTTTAACTTTTAGAAATTGATAAAGCTGTTAACTTCTCTGCGACCAACGTCATAATCATTCTGCTGAAAGGGCCAAAATCTCTATTTATTTATGATGCCAGAGTAATTTTTAACATGTTAGTTTTACTTATTGCCAGATATCAAGTGGACGAACCATCAAATGAGGACAGGTCTTTGTTTTTTGACCGTTTGATTGGAGCTGCTTTGTCAATATCATCTGAAGGCATAGCTGAATTCAACAAACCTGATTCCATTCCTGAACTTCCAAGGGCACCAAAAGTAGCAACTGGCCCTAAGGCCTCTGAAGTGAAGGCCAAAGTTGAGGCTGAGGGACATGCCCTGCGACGATTGAGAATGTGCTTGCGAGATGTATGCAACCGGTAAGACACCCGCTACTTGCATGCATTCCAACCAAATTATTAGTTTTTATCATTGAATGTGTTGTTCGTACTTGGTATTTATTCCCTTCATGGTGGTGGTATAACTGTTGCACATATTTTCTGTATCAGAAAATGTAAGTGTACAATTATTACCAGTAAAGTTGAAAGAAGAAACAAAGCAGTCGAGTTAGGCGAATGGTTTACTAGTGTTGGGTCTCAGCCCTCTTTCAGATCACAAATGCCACTCTCTTCCCTCGCTCTTCTCTCCTTCTTCTAGGTCGTCAAACTGCCTCATTGAGGGATGCCTCTGTTCTGAGTTTTCATCTGGTTGATGCAGTGTGAAAATTAGATTTGAAATGAGAACTTAAGTAAGCATCTAGAAGAGTCAGGTTGGAACGATTTCCAAGGTAGACGGCTATGGGTGTGGCGGTGATATGTTTGATAGTATACTTTATTCTTATGGAATAAGTATACATCTTCATGAATTTATGAAAGTAAGGACCATGCACTTTGCCCCCCTTATAATATATCTCATGCGTGATTTACACCATCTAGTCTGAAAAGTTGCACCAGACCTCCCTTCATTTGATTATTCTTATTCAACATGTATACAGCTCAATGGAATTAAGGAATGAAAGGACAATGCACTTTGTCCCCTTATACGATACCTCATGTGCGATTTACCCGACCTAGTCTAAAATGTTGCACTAGAGTTCCCTCTACTCTTCGAAGCTGCGCTCCTTAAGCGGAAACTGTCCAAATTAACTGTTAGTGATACTCGCTTACTATCTTTTCTTAAAGACATTTTAACCCTTATTCTTCCTCTTTTTTTTAGTTCTTTCTCAAACACCATTAATCTCCTTGTTACACCCCACCCCACACGCACCCCCCCCCCCAACAAACACGCACCAGACCCCAATACGACCGCCATTGCAGACTGCCACCATTTTGTTGGGGGGGGGGGACATCACTTCCAACTGCAGCAAATCAGTAGCCACAACCACCAACATTGCTTCTGCACAAAATCTGGCCATCACTACCTAACTCTTACTAAAACGGGAATTTGGAATTAGGAAACTGATTATTATTGAAATAAAAAGAACATTATGAACTTTCAAAATGGATAGACCAAGGAAAAATTACCCAAGCTAAACCAAACAATCAGAGTTAAGATCCAATCCAAATGTTCCCAAAGAACTAAAAATGTTAGTGGTGATTGGTTTAATTAAACCAATAGATGGTAACCCACTCAACTAGAACAGTAGGCCAAATCAGTATGCAAAGCACAAAAACTCTACCTTAAATATTCAATCACGAACTCTGCCTTTTTGGGACTTTGCTGGGTAATGCCGCGATCACTAGCCACAACCACCAACATTGCTTCTGCACAAAAGATATGCCCACCACTATGAAACACCAAACAATGCCATCACTACCTGACTCTTACTAAAACGGGAATTTGGAATTAGGAAACAGATTATTGAAATAAAAAGAACATGATGAACTTTCAAAATGGATAGACCAAGGAAAAAATACCCAAGCTAAACCAAACGATCAGAGTTAAGATCCAACCCAAATGTACACAAAAAACTAAAAATGTTAGTGGTGATTGGTTCAATTAAACCAATATATGGTAACCCACTCAACTAGAATTAGAATGTCAAATCAGTATGCAAAGCACAAAAAATCTACCTTAAATATTCCATCAAGAACTCTGCCTTTTTGCGTTGCTGGGTGATGTTGCGATCAATGAGATATTTTGAGGTGTTGTTTCACTGCATAAGAGGAGGAGGAAAGAGAAGATATGGGATTAAAGTCCCCATTGCGTTTTGGTGTTTATGGCTGGGAAGCAACCGAAGGGTGTTGAATGACAAGCCTTAAGAGTTAAGGCCCCCTTTTTGTCTCTCTTATGTTGGGCAGGGAGGGGGGGTACAGATACCCCTGAAGCTTTTGCTTTATCCTTGGACAGCTTCTTTCTGTGTATAGATAGATGATATGTACCGGGTTTTGCCGTCGTCTTGGTGTTTTTTGTGAATAATATCTTAGTTAAAAAAAGAAATTCAATCACCAATAAGCATCTGTACCCATTTGTAACTAAGGCTTGGATATACGTTTCAATTTGTAGACACCCATGAGTAAGAACTAAGGAGTAGAACAGGACAAATGTTTTAGACTTCGGTTTCTCCATTCTCAGATTACGAAGAAAAAAGAATATATTGAGATTGAAACCAAAATAAACCAAACCTAAGGTTAACTAATCAAACTCCAACATCTTTTACCCACAAGAACCCTCACTGTTACCATCACGTTGCCAGCGTCATTGAAGCATCTGGATCCAGATCTGCCATGCTTGTCGCTGTTCGTTGTTTTTGTCTGAAATCTAGGGCGGTAAACCTGTGGTGATGCAGCCGTGCAGGAGAAGGACATTTATCTCTGGGTTTAACTCTAGTACCTCCTTCCTCTTTTTCTGAATAGTGTTTATTTATCCCAGAACACATCTTTCCCTACGTACGTGTTCTGCATATGATCAAGATACTAAAACTTGAAATGCAAAATGTACAAGCATAATGGTGATAAAAGTAATTTTCAAATCCTATTGGTGATCTCCATGGATGATGGATTTGATAGGCTTGTATTTACGCATTTTATTATAGTTTATTAGAATGTGTCATGTTTTAAGGTCAATAGAAAATAGTGCAAGGGTAAATATGTCATTTCGTTGATTCTGTTTTGGATCTGTCTAAGGAGCCCAATTTCGACGAGTGGAGGGAGGTTTAGTGCAATTTTTTAGAGTGGAAGGGGGGTGGATCGCACATGAGGTATAGTACAAGAGGGCAAAGTGCATTTACCTCTAAAGAGAATTACCAAAGGTGCATCAATTGCCGCTGTCTGTAGCCTGCTACTCACCACTGCTGCCTCCGGTCTCAGGTGGCTCCTGCTTCTTCTTCTTCTTTTTTCTATTCTACTTCTCTCTTTATCTTTCCTCCTCTGTCCAGAAAGCCCGAGGCCCTTCGTGGTTGCTCTTTATGATTTCTTTTGCGTTTGAAGTATAAATTACATCTCGAAACTTTTGCAAAGTCATAATTAACTTTTGACGCACACCTCGTGCGTTCCCAGCCAGACCTGAATTTCAGAAAAAAGTAATTAAGAACATTTTTAATTGCTGACACGGACACAGTGCACCCAACCCGTACCAATCAGCATCCAATGCTGATACTTCGGCCAAATTGAAGCACCCGTGCTTTGTAAGCTTTTATTTGCCAGTGCAAACCCATCAGCACCCAATGCTGATACTTTGGCCAAATTGAAAGCACCCGTGTGGCATAGGCTATCACTGGGCCCTCAAGAGTCTCATTTGTATGTAAATATGGTAAAATATGGGTTTGGTTTGTACGTAGTAGTGGTGTAGTATTGTTTAGCAACAAATCTGGGTTTACGTCCACATCTTCTGTTCATCGTCTATGATCCGCTTTACACTCCTATGTGAAGAGAGCAGCATCAAGAATCTCAGAGAGATTCGTCGCCCTTGGATAAGGTTCCAACAACTAAATGCACGAGACTTTATGTTTTGGCCTTATGGTCTGAAAATGATGAATATGAGATGGTTTCAGAGGAATGTATGTAAGAAAGAAAAAGGGTGCAACGGAGTGATGTACAGGCAGTGGTGGGATATGTTGGAAGGACGAGTTAATTGATGTGGCCTTGTAGAAGGAAAATGTGTCCTCCAAAGGTCTTTGAATCTGACTTAATAACATGGGAAAGCTTGGGTTTGATGAGAAGCCCTTAAGTTTTGTGGTGTTGACTCAAGGATTTTTGGTTACTTCCTTCGATTCATTATTGGGTGACTGATGGTGCTTCATAAGTTTAGCAGGTGGGCACTAAATTTTAATGACTTGGGTCAAAACTCAAAATGTTAAAGGATGGTATATGAATGACTTGGGAAAGCTTATGTCTAATGTGATATCAATGATGGCCTCTGTTCAAATTATTGTGAGTTGCTGAGTTGCTCAGGCCTTTTGTTCAGGCATGTTTCCAGATTCACACCTTGGTTAATGACCTTCTCTAGCGAGTTCTGCTCGAGCATTTGGCTAACTTCATATTCTATGCGTCAAGAATCATCAAAAGGATCAACAAGTTAAGCAAGGATACTGTCTATTGTCGAACGGTGGATGAAATGATATTCTCTCTTCATGCTCAAGTTTGTTTATTGGACCATCTTTTAGGTTTGCTCATAGGTTGTTGTCCTTCTGTAGCCGAATTTGCTCCAGCATTTTGCTGATAATATATTTGACATGTGGCCCATTGTTGAATACATATTGGATTCGTCATTGATGTTTCTTCTTTGGAGTTCAAAGAAGCTTATGTTGTTCTCTCATGTGAGAAAACAAAAATACCAGCGTGTGGTCGATCCTTGATTGGGTCATTTTTAGTCTCAAATGGACTGAAATGGGAATCCTGATTCTTGGTATCGGTTTTTATGCATCTATATCTATTGGTGTCTTCTCATTGCCACAATTTTGTTATGTATCTTTTAAGCTCTTCTTTCAAGTTCAAGAAACTTGTGCCGTGTTGGTCTCAAGTATTTCTGCAATGCTGGTCCCTAACCTGTTTGGGCTGGGCCTCCAGGATGACTCTAAGTTTCCTATGTACCTTAATGACAGTGGAACAGGCCAATCGTAGTTCTAAGTGCATCATGCTTCCACCTGATGTTAAATTTCTTATAACCTTGTACCTCTCCACAATTTTTTACTGCTGGATTTAACGTCATTGCCCTGAAAGTTACCCTCCGGATATCATATTAATGTAATTGAAACTGGTTGTTGGACTTAAGTCACCTTTTTCGGATCTCAACAAGCCTTTTTTCAGAGACTATCAAGCATAATCCATGTTATCTTCAGTTGGTGTTACTCATGTAAACATTATCGAAAACTCAGACAACATTGCTTGATGTGTCTGAGCGTCTGGGTGATCTTGTAAATGGTGCAGCACTGTAAAGCATCTTTCTAGTATCTTCAGAGCACAATACGTTATTATTTTAGGAAAAATTCTTTTTTTGGAGATTGAGTAGACTAAGGAATTTATCTCAAGCCTCAAAATTAAGCAACATAGGCATTATCCTTATGCAGCACTTGAGCTGCTTCTGTCTTTTCCTTATATATTTGGTTTTTCTACCATATACGTTTAGTTCTTCTTTTTGAAGTGCTATAATCTTTTCTTTAGACTGAGTAGTACCTCCTTAAGCCAAAATCTTGAGACCTTGGTCCATGCTGTCCAGCTGAGCGTGTTCAATGTTCAAGCAGTCCAAATTAGGCACCATATTTGAGCCCTTATTATAGGCACCATAAAGGCTTAAGACTGCCAGGAGCTGTTGATCCTCTTTAAGTATCTTCGTTTTTGTGCTGCAGGATTTTGTATGATAAACGCTTCAGTGCCTTTCACTATCCAGTAACGGATGAGGATGCACCAAATTACAGATCCATAATTCAGAATCCTATGGACATGGCAACACTGCTGCTGCATGTTGACTGTGGCAAGTATCTGACATGTAAAGCATTCTTAGAAGACTTTGATCTCATCTTGATCAATGCAAAGGTGTGTGTGCTGTTAAATTTTTTTTAAAGCAACAGGATCATGTTTGAGCTACTCTTCCCACTTCCCCATGAAAGAGTAAGATGAAGATGACAGTAACAAGATTTAAACTCTTTTTAGCGATGTAAACTATTTCATTATTGCAACATCTGGATAAAAAAACTGATTTCTGTTCGAGAATACCGGGGAGGGTTGTTTTAATGCTGTATTGTCCTTTCAATAGCACCACTTTTAATGCACTGCAAAAAGAGTTATGAACCGAGAACTGATAGCTGACAAATGTGAAATTTCCTCTTCTATGTGCCATGCCGCTGACATTTTAATTATAGTATATGTTCGCTTCAGTTAGTAAGCTTAGTTATATGGAGATTCGTGAAACAGAAACTTCAGTTATCATTTCATCACACGATTTATTCAATAAATCTATATTCAAGTTTCGAACAAATCCACATTCCACCAGGCATTTAGCTATTTAAGTCAATGCAGCACCAACATGATAGAGTTTAAGGCGACTAACAGGCTAAATCCATGAAAGGCAGCTCTCAAAAGGAAAATAAAAACTCTTATATTACCCATCTACCACAAATCAATCCGTTTGTGTTTGGCGCTTGGGGCCAAAATCCATACCACAGCTCTTTCTATATGCGTGGGGGAAGTGTCAGACAACTTTTTGCCCTTTTGGAGTCTCTGCTTCATAGTACCAGAGTGTATAGAATCTTATCGTATGAAAAAGTTGAACTCTACAATTGTTTTCCAATTATACCAGATTGATTAGTCAAATTGTTATGTCTTTTTGGCAACGCAAAGATGAGGATGCTAGCTCTGGTTGGAAATGGAATTGTGTCGTCATTGTTGTTGTTCAGTGGGAAGACACTTGCACAAAATCATCTTGATGCCCTACCCTCCAATATAACATGTTCTGTACTCATTCAAATTTTATGTAAACAAACCAATGCAACAATAATTGCTGAGTGCTTGTCTTTTAATTTTTGTGATGCAGTGTTTTGATGTTCTTATGTCTCTCTCATACAGAGATATAATGGAGATGATTACAATGGAGCTAGGATCGTCAGTAGAGCTTATGAGCTTCGAGATGTAGTATGTGCATTTGTTTATGAGTCTTGAGCTTTTGTCGTGGGGCATTGCTTTCTTTCCTAGATTAGTTTACCTCTTCTTTTTCAGGTGCATGGAATGCTGACACAGATTGACCCAGCGTTGGTTGCATTCTGTGAAAAGATTGCTGCGGAGGGGGGTCCAGCACCTATGCCTGATGACTTGGAGAGTTCTCCTTTCTCTCAAGCTCCTGTTGTTCAGATGGCAACTCTAACTAGGGCAAGCGCACGTCTTCGCAATGTCCAGCCAGTGGTTAATCTGGATCAAAGCTATGACGCACTAAAACGAACAAAGAAGAACACAGATGCCCCACATGCAGGTATGATTTTGAATTCTTCTTCTTGTGTGCCTAATAGACGCTGGTGCTTGTATTTAGTTTTTGGCATTCAACTGTGTGCCCAAAATTTAAAGCTTAGACACTTTCTACAAGGTGCCATGTCCATTTTGGGGATAAATATCCTCAACAGCATCTCTGGTGTAATATTTATAATGACGATCTTTAGTCGCTAAAATGCATTTAACGACATTCTTCTATTACATCTACAGCGCTGTACAGTAGAGGATCCTAGTCCCCCTTTTGGATACTAAAATTTTCCCTACATACCGAGATTATAACCATTTTACTTCGCCCACATGATGTATTGAATGACTATTTCTAGCATAGGAAAAAATATACTCAGTTGGTTTTGAACCCAATTTAAGCTTTTATCTAAGTTTTGTTATGGTTTGAACTCTATGAAAAACGCAAGTAAGACAGGTGAAAGCTTTAGGATGTAGCATTTGGGCAGAGATTCCTTCATTCACGTTCTGTTTTTTTTACCTGTCAACGTGGCATCAGTAGTCAACTTTGTAAGAGTGGGTGGGTCATACTTGCAGATCAATCTGTAACACGCATAAGGTTATAATGGTAATTCCTGAAAGGTAAGAGTGGATATTTACTTTGTAGATGAATTTGTCACGATCTATATAGTTCATGAAGAAACTGAAGAATAGGTTTTTCTAGAATATTCTGCTTCAATAAATGACTAAATATATCTTGAAAGTTGTTAAGAATGAACACAAGGAAAAGGTATGTAGAGCTGAATATTTTCTCTTATTTTGTCCTTGTGTTTTTACGAAAAACTTGCCTTTAATCTTTAGTATTATTATGTAGCTTTCGAATTTTTGTTCTGTACCCGTTTATATTTTTACTTGGGAGTTGGTTTTGTTGGTGTTTGTCAGCTGCGACAGCAGAAGATGAAACGATGCCACTTGATCCACAAGAAGTGGTGCATCCAAAGACATCCGAAGAGCTCGAAGGTGTTGATATAAGTCAGAGGAGGCCAGAGGGCTTGCTTGCTGAGTGCAGTCAGCTTGAAACTTCCGAAGAAGCAAGCCTGTGCAGATCCGAAGACGTTGAGATGTTGGATGCTGAGAGTGCCAGCAAAATCGAGTCCACCAAGCAGCTTTTAGTGGAGCGCACTGGAGGCTATGGCATTCCACAACTTGAAAGGCTTTATACTCGAGTTATGAAGGGCGTCTTTGAAACGAAAAACAGCGAACTTAGGAAGGAAGATCTTAAGCCTTCAATATTGAGCTTCTTGTTGAAATTTGCCGAGGATGATGCGAACTTTTGATACAGCATTCTTTTTTAGCAATAATAATCATTCTTATTCGTTTTGTATTTGATTTATTCTGTACATAATATGACTCAGCTTTCTCTCTCGCTCTGCTTGTTTGAATTGAGGCAATTCTTCATTCTCTGTAGTACTTTGGAAGTTTCTTATCTCACTACTTGGGGGGGGGGGGGGGGGGGGGGTGCTATACTGAGCAAAAGTGGTGTTACTTTTCCAAAATATTCATGCAAAACACGGTCTGAGTCGGTCCTGATTTATCTCTCCCCACGGACAACCTCGCGACTCCTCTACCAACACTGGTTTCCACTGGTAGATAGTGGCGTGGTAGCGGTTAGGGTTTCTTTTGCTTTTTCCCTTGGGCTGATTCCTTGGTTGAGGGCTTGCCGATGCTTTGTGAATTTTGATCACGGATTGGTGGTAGGCATGGAGGTTCAATCTGAGATTTGCACGTCAAGTGTCTCGGGGTGGTTCGCATGGTGGTCAGCTGTTCGGGTGCGGTTGTTGGGCCGTCACAATAGTGGTTGGTGGAGGGTGTGGCGGTTGGGGCGTTTACTGCCAGTGGTGATTCTGGGTGTGGTAGGTGGGTCAGGCAGCGGCAACAACGATGTTTGAGCTGTGTTTTTTTCTTAGTGAGGCCGTGAAGAGAGGGGGTAGTTTTAGGCTAGGGTTTTGTCCTTCCCCATTCCCCTAGCTCGGGGCCATTTCTGGTTCAGTTTGTGGGGTGTGATTGGTATGGCTGTTAGGACCGAGTGTAGTTTTAGGTTAGGGTTTTTTCATCTTCCTTCCCCCGTAGCTTAGTGCCCGTGCTAGTTGTTTGAGTTTTGTTAAGTGGTTGTGGACTTGGTGGTGGGGGCCTCGGTTTGTTCAATGTTGGAGTGAGTTCCATTGTCTCGTTTGGTGGTGTGGTTGGGTAAAGCAGCCACTGTATTTTGGTTTTGGGTGGTTATGCTATGGTGTTGTTCGCAATGAGTGGCGGTGTGGAGGTGGTGTAGGTGAGTGGTACGGTTTGACGGTGGTGCGTGGTGACTACGTGCTTTCTGTTGTATCGTCTAGTTAATGGTAATGATCAAAATTTTGAGGGTGTCTTCAGGGCAATAGAGTAGTCCGTTTGGAGGGTTACGTTTTTGTCTATTAATGTTTTAATTTGCATCTTGGTGCTTGTTTTTTTAATCCGGGTCTTTAATTTGGTTGTTCATTTGTCTTTCATTTTTTGCTTTGGTAAAACCATAATCCTTGAGAATAGAGATGTTGTCCTCATTTATGATCCTAGGGAATATATTTATTATATTTATCAAAAAACAAAACATTGAACTCTTGTTTTCAAGTATACTAGTGGTTGTGAGCATACCTTACGTGTGTGCAAGGCAGTATTAATAATTGGTAACATATATGCAAAATAACAAAACAAAGACGATGTCGCGTTGCATTGGATATACCCGTATTAGAAATTTTCTTGATGAATTAATTGGTTTCTTACCATATGCATGCGAATGAATAATCATGTAATCTCCAAAGATTTGCACAAGATGGAAGGTTAAACTAATTCTGAAGATAAAAAAAAAAAAAAAGGACAATGACGTCGGGCGTGGAATTGGTGGAGATCAGCTGATCTAACAACCATTAATTTGTGCAGAGGTGGTGATAAAAAGAAATAATTATCATATAAGCTACCATTGTTACTTTGTTATGTTGCATTCACTTAAATCCTCCCCCCTGAACGAAAAATCCATTTTCATAACAATACAAAAGACGTATTATGATGCCAACCAGGAACATCGTGAATAGTGTATACATCCATGGCAGCTCCAACAATGGCTCTCTCGTCTCCTTCTCTGGCCGGAAAGGCTGTGAAGGTTGGCCCGACAGCCTCCGAGCTTGTTGGTGAAGGAAGAATTACCATGCGGAAAACCGCAGCCAAGGCAAAATATCTGTCTCCGCTGGGAGTCCATGGTATGGTCCAGATAGAGTCAAGTACTTGGGCCCCTTTTCTGGGGAGTCACCTTCCTATCTAACCGGCGAATTCCCAGGTGACTACGGCTGGGATACTGCTGGACTATCGGCTGAGCCCGAAACATTTGCCAAGAACCGGGAGCTCGAGGTCATTCACAGCAGATGGGCAATGCTTGGAGCTCTTGGATGCGTCTTTCCCGAGCTTCTAGCTCGTAATGGCGTCAAATTCGGTGAGGCTGTGTGGTTCATGGCCGGCGCACAAATCTTCAGCGAGGGTGGTCTGGACTACTTGGGCAACCCGAGCTTGGTTCATGCACAGAGCATTTTGGCCATCTGGGCTACTCAAGTTATCTTGATGGGTGCCGTGGAAGGTAATAGAGTTGCCGGGGGGCCTCTCGGTGAGGTGGTCGACCCACTTTACCCTGGTGGAAGCTTTGATCCCCTGGGTCTAGCTGATGATCCCGAGGCTTTTGCAGCGCTTAAAGTTAGTGAACTAAAAAATGGAAGGCTAGCCATGTTTTCGATGTTTGGATTCTTCGTTCAGGCGATAGTAACCGGAAAAGGGCCACTAGAAAACCTTGCAGACCACCGTGCCGACCCTGTTAGCAACAACGCGTGGGCTTATGCAACAAACTTCGTCCCCGGCAAATGAGATTGAGTTTTGAGATTTCTTTGACGTATTATAATTTGTTAGGTTAATGGAGGTGATACTGTCCGAACAATGTACATTTAATTGAAAACAAAATGATCGAGTAATCTGAATTAGGTTCGCCGGTGTAAACTGCTAAAACTGCCTCAATATGGCTCTTGTTCGTGATCCTTCTCTGCTGCAATTTGTTACACTTGCAAGAGCTGCTTATCATAAACATAAATTTACCGTTTTGATGATATCTACGCCATTAGCCCACTACTTTCTTGGGTTATGACCAAATTTGGTGGCAATCACGAATCAATTTTCTTTACATTTTGCATGTTTTTGTTCAGAAGCTTCACTTTATGGATGTTTAATTCATAGGAAAATTTTGAAGAAAAAAAAAATTAAGATGTCCTTGCTGGTAAGCATAGTTTGGGTTCTTGACTTTTTCTTACTACTAGTTGCTGAGATCTTCCCTTTTCCTTTTGGTGGGTCTGGGTGTGAGGTAGTGGTGCCCCCCGCGCGGGGGGTACGGGGTGGTTGTTGGATGGTAACGAGTCTAGAAGGGGCAACATGGACCATTACATAACTAGAGTATTTTCTCAACAATTTTTTTTTTCCTGCGCGTACAATCTCTTGTATAACAATAATTGATGATTGCTTCATTTATAGGTCAAATAGTCTCTCAGAAAATTTTAGAGGAAAAATTACCAAAACACCCATCCTAGGCAGGAAATTATCAATATACCCCCTGAGGGTTCACTACCACCTCAACACTCCAAATCTGCTTCAAAAAACTTTTTAGGTGTTTTACAACTCTTTTCGGACTAAAAAGTCATTTGAAAAACTTTACCGGAAAAATTACCAAAATACCCCTCTCCGGGTGGCAAATTACCAAAAATGCCCCCTGAGGGTTCCCGGCATCACAAAAATCTCAAAGTGCTTTAAAATGCTATTTTAAGCTTCCTGAATTCATTCTTGAGCTAAAAAATATTTTACAAAATTTTCGCCCAAAAATTCTGAACCGGTGTCCGGACCGAGCGCTTAAAAGCCGTTCATCCAAGAATAGCTAACGACTTTGGAATGACCCGAAATCTTGGGAAATGGAACTTCTCAGCATTATAGAGTCCTCATAATTTGTTTGCGTAAAACCGCATTCGTTTGATATTTTAAATTTCACCGTAAAGTTCCAAACTTCCCACGTCCGTTCACCCCCTTCCCGACCTCGGAAAAATCTGAAAATTTTCCATGGTACAGGTCTCCTAAAAATAGCTAGGGTGTATTCTTTTCACTTTGGCTAAATATGATCTTAACTATTTTTAAAAATTCAAATTTTAAACTGTTTACTTCATTTTAACCTTTAGTGACAAAAACAGTCATTATTCAAATCAATACACACACTACTTCACCTTCACGCACACACACTCACCTTCTTCCTCCTTCAATCAGCAGCATCCTAGGCACACTCCTCTAACAATCACGCACGAACTTCTCACAAATTCAACTTGGATCACTTAAAACACATTATAACATACCTAATTCATGCCCTAAACTCATTTTTATGCATCAATTTCGCGCAATTAACCCAAATCCAAACCCATGAACCAAATTGAAGAACACACACACTAAAACACACTGAAATACACACCCACGTACCTTGAAATCAAGCCCAATTCTAAACCCTAATTCGTTTTCTTTTTCTTTGTTGTTTTAGGGTCTTATGTCATGATTCTAACAAGAATTCATCCCAATTTCTTCATCCCCAATCAAATTCATACATAACCGAGTATACATATATGTATCTATGTCACAAACTTGAACGAATTCAACCAATTTCACAAATTGGGTTCAAGATTCATACCCTGTTAGGGTTCATATTCAATCCTTTCTTTTTTTTTTCTTTCTTTCCCCTCCTTCTTCTGTCAGGGACAGGTCCATGCCACCTCTCAAAATCAAAATAAAATGGAACAAACCACAAAGGGAAGACAACAATGGAAATCAAGTAGCAGCTGAGTCAGGCCAAGGAGTTACAGTAACGGAAGAAATTGGTTTGGAATGAAAAATGCAGCGCGTGAAGGGCAATAAGGAAGGAATTAACAAGATGGGAAGCGCGTGACAAGAGCTGACTATGCACCATTATGGCGCGTGACCAGCACTCCAAGCACCAACATTTATGTAGATTATTTCCATTAAGATGTTTAGGACATGTGATTAATGGTTGTTAATGCCATAATCTCTGTCCTAATGGCATCATAGTTTTAATTATCCTTAACCTTTTTTTACTTAACTGTCCATTAGAAGTAATTAGTAGAAAAAATGTGAGCTGGAGAAAATGGTTGTAACTGCTCATTTATGTGAAGGACACGTGAAGATGAGATCATCATTATCGAAAAATTGAGAACCATTTCTCTTCTTCTCTCTGGCTTTTCTCTCCCCATCTGTTCCTTCTTGCTTGTTACTCTTATTCTTCTTAAAACTATTCTATCATCACATACTGATACCCGTCAATTCACCATTGTTGTAAAGCTGTGTTCCTGGGTTCATCACATATTCTTCCTCATTCTCCCTCTTTTTCCTTCTCCTTTTTCTTCCTTCCCGATGCTGCTTCTGTTCTTGTTCCCAGCCATGTTCTTGACTTTGCGTTATTTCGATTTTACACCCCAAAAATTATTTTTATATTTTCTTCTCATGAATCTTATCCCAAAGTATTTTAAAATTTCCAAGCATGACTCACCTTATAGCAAGTAAGAGGTGGCCATCGTGCATGGCCTATTTCATCAGGTTATGACACATTTTGCAAAGTTTCAAATTTTGCACCATTGTTGTAAAGCTGTGTTCCTGGGTTCATCACATATTCTTCCTCATTCTCCCTCTTTTTCCTTCTCCTTTTTCTTCCTTCCCGATGCTGCTTCTGTTCTTGTTCCCAGCCATGTTCTTGACTTTGCGTTATTTCGATTTTACACCCCAAAAATTATTTTTATATTTTCTTCTCATGAATCTTATCCCAAAGTATTTTAAAATTTCCAAGCATGACTCACCTTATAGCAAGTAAGAGGTGGCCATCGTGCATGGCCTATTTCATCAGGTTATGACACATTTTGCAAAGTTTCAAATTTTGCACTTTGGCCCCTAAAGTTTTCAAAATTGCATTTTGACCCCTCGACTTTGGAAAATTACAATTTGACCCCAAAATCACCCTAACCCTCCATGTAGCCCCCTAACACCTCATTATCATCAAAAGGATGCTACTTAATAAGGATATGCATCCCGTTCATCATATTTTCTAAAATTACATTTTTGCCCCTGAACTTTCCAAAATTACATTTTTGCCCCCAAAACCACAATAACCCCCTATTTAGCTCCCTAATACTTCATCATCACCAACATATTGCTACTTAATAAAAACAGCACCCTTTAATTAATCAAACTTACGGTTAGATTAATTTTCAGTATTTTTCGGGGTATCACATCAAACTCCCTGCTCAACAATTTCTTCAAGTGCAGAATATGAGACTTATTCTTCGCAGTAATCAACATATCATCCACATATAATGTAAGCAACAACAGTGAACCATCATCAAGGACTCGATAATACGCACAACAATCATACTCACAGCGAGAGTAACCATGAGTTACCATGAATGTGTCGAATCGCTTGTACCACTGCCGGGGAGACTGTTTCAAACCATTTAAGGACTTTTTCAGCTTGCACACATAGTCCTTCTTCCCAGGCTCAATAAATCCCTTGGGTTGCTGCATGTAGATCCTCTCCTCCAAATCACCATGGAGGAAAGCTGTCTTCACATCAAGCTGCTTCAACTCCATATTATGCGCTGCTACAATGGACAATATGTTGGAAATCAGTGTTACAGTCTACTGCAATATTGTCAACTACGGAGGCAGAGTACATGGCATTGACAGAGGCAGCTAAGGAAGCATTATGGTTGAAGGGACTGGTAGAGGAGCTTGGCTTCAAGCAACATGGTGTTTTGTTACAGTGTGACAGTCAGAGTGCAATGGATTTGGCAAAGAATCAGGTTTTCCATGCAAGGACCAAACATATTGATGTACGTTATCATAGGGTCCGAGAATGGATTAATTCTAGACAAATTGTAGTGCAAAAGGTTCACACTAATGACAACGCAGCTGATATGCTCACGAAGACAGTCACGACAGAGAAGTGCAAGCATTGCTTGAGCTTGATTCATCTTCTTTCTTGCCGAGTTCAAGGTGGAGTGCATCCCTACCTTTAAGGAGGATGCAAGGTGGAGTACCTGAAGAAGGTACTGAAGGCATATTACACTTTCCTTATGGAGTGGTTTGTTAATACAAGCCAAGGTGGAGATTGTTGATAAATGTCTTGTATTTATATCCCACATCGGTTACTCAAAGAAGGTTGCAACTTGGTCCTTAGTATATAAGTCATCCTGTCCCACACTGGTTGGATATAGAAGATCCCTGCTTATCTCTAGTATAAGTAAGCTGTCTTGTATTGTGTTTAAGGTCAAGAGAGAAGAGTCCTTCTTTGAGTAGAAAAACTAGTGAGAGATACACGTGAGGGAGTGTTGTAAATCTGACTTGTGCAAAGTAAATTTGCGTTCTCTCAGTTTTCTTGTATTCTCTTATTTGATTATCGTGTTCTATACATATTTATCTTGAGCGATTTCGTAACATAGCGCTTTTAGGCGACACATCATGATTGCAAGTGTCTTTAATTTTTAATGTAAGGTGCTAAACATCGGCACTAAGTGACCACCTTTTATATTATTTTTTTAGTACGCTGCATGTTGGATAGATTAAGTGCTTTAAACTTCTAGATCCATCTGCTTCACATAAAATCCCCCTTCCCTACACTCTGAATTTCAGGTCACTTGCTGAAAGTCCATTCATGCAGAGTTGGCCATTAACTCCAGGTTGCATGGTTACTCGTCCAGGTGTTAGGATTATAGAAATGCAGGTTAAAGTATCAAATAAAATATCTTGATTATGAAACTTGTAACAAGAAGGGTACAACCGACTTATGCATCTGGTCAAATTTCGAGACATACAGAGGTGAAACTGAACTCATTCACCAACATACAAACTTGCATTACTTGGTAAATGATATTGTTCCCAAGAGATAGAATTTTGAAACTCAAAAACTTCTTCACTTTCAAGTTTTCGATGGTGTCTTTGAGGTTCACCTCAAGAGGAATGAAATCAATTCCCAGACCTTTTGCCCTTTCATTGGACACCTGGTAGGGGGAGATACAAAGTTTTCCTCCTCACATCTGTCGTTGCAACCAAGACATACAGCTCTACTCAGATGTCAATGATGTGGAAAAATCACAACAGAATACTTAAGTGCATCATATGGTTTTAATACAGGATCCTTGGAGCTCAAACCATCTTAGAAATGACAGGGTAAACAAAATAACCCGTAAGGCCAAACGAAGAACTCTTAAAACAATAAACTAAATTCCTTGTACTTAGAGCTTAAATCCTCCTTAATTATAGGTTGTTTTCATATGATAAAACTGGCTTTTCAGTTGAAAGCTAGAATGTCATGTCCTACTTCTTGATAAACAACTCATCCAGAAACTCTGCTGGTTGTGAATTATGATGTAGTTCAGATGAGTGAAATAATTGAAACATGCATTCCCACTGCGGAGATTCTACAATCTACAGACTCAAAGTGAAGAAGAAGCATCTAGTAACAATGCATACGAGTAGAAATCCTTATCAACCGCCTTGACAAAGTAGGTAGGTTGGCTCTTAATTAAAATGGTAGCCATGTAGTGTAGAAGTTTGAGAGTAGCTTTCTATAAGATGAATATATTTCTAGAAAATCTTTGACATTGTGCTCTGATTACTCTATTTCCCAAGGCAACAAAAGGTCCTTTGGGATCAAGGTTAGGGAGCAAGCTACCTCAGAATTATTGGATTTTGTTTTTGCCCCAACCACAATGACCGATAGCAACGTGGTCTAGGAGTAGGGGTTAAGGCTGTGTACATCTAATTCTCATTGGCGGGAGCCTCATGCGCTAGGCAGCCGTATTAGGAAGGACTTGTTGCACTTTAGCAAAGCTACCTATAACATTTATGACTACCCCAGATAGCGTTGTAATCTGATTTTTAATACGTGTCTATGCTGAAAAATTAGTAACTATATTTCTAGAAAATATGTTGACATGATGTCCGTTGATCACTTTTATTTGTTAGGAAACTTACTGTGCACCATGGTAACGATCCTAGCCCCTTGGTTTTCCCGTTTGTCTGATCATACAATTATATCAAATAGAACTAGATTGGAGGTAGATCAAATGACACAGAGTGTTTGCAAGTGTACTTTCTATTAAGTGGCAGCAATAACGTGCATTTGCCAAATTTTTACGTTACTAACTATTTCCGTCGATGCAGTGATATGATAAATACGTTGTAAAGCCTTAACACTTACTTTTCAGGAAGGTTCGGAGCTGGATAAAGCTTGCGTAGAATCTTTAGAGCCTCTGCAGAGTAAGTTGATGTCCCAACTAAGCAATATCTGCCACTAGCTGAAGGTATCTCAAACGCTTTCATATGTGCACAAGCAACATCTCTAATATCAACATTCATGTTGATTCCTTCGGGTAAGTGTTCCCCACATGCATCATATAAAATTCAACTAATTGAATTCCAAGCATTTTTTAAGACGCATTAGAAAGAGAATATATATGGGTACTTCTGGTATAGAAGACCTGGATACATACATAGCAAGGTAATGTTTATACATTGATTTAAGATCATCGTCACGATAACTCTTAAATAAGCCATTTCCAATCTTAATAAACAGTCTGCTATCCAACTAAAGAGTGGCAGGTATACGTGCTTGAATAATATGACCACCATTGTGCGTGCATACTGTAGTACCATTATCCACCCAACAAATGGCCATTGTTTAGTTTTTTGGGATATTGCATAAAAAAACAAATTTGTTGCATAAGCGTACCGCTCTTTACGAGGTTGAGAATCTTCTCAGAAGTAAAATTGAGAGTTGGCTGTAAGCAAGGACCAAGTACAAATCCAGGTTGTATCATCACCAAGTCTATTCCATTTTCTTTTCCAAACTTCCAAGCTGCTTCTTCAGCCAATGTTTTTGAAAGTGGATACCATGCCCTGATATAATAAACGTCCTGATGTATCATCAAACCAAAAAGGAAGAAAAGGCAATAACAGAAGAACTATACCGTCAAGCCTCACTTCATGATGGTCCATATTCTTACGCTTAACCAACAATTAAGCACCCAAATGCATCCAAATAACGGATGAGATTTGTATTCGAAAATTGATCTCAATACGTATTTACCCTGGACGTGGACTTTAAGAATCTCTGCGTCCATTGTCATGGTGACCAAATACCAATAATCATAAGGGTCCTATTGGATCACGGAATTAACCTTAGAATTGAAGTAGATTTCGAAATTGGATCTTACGAATTACAATTTTGCTGATTGAATGACTTATTTGGAATTGAAATTACAATTCATACCCAATTCTATGAAATTAAAAACATACTTTAAGGCCCACGGTCCAATTCTTAAGGCCCAACCTCAAATTTGCAATTCCAGCCCACTATTTTTGTCACTGTTCCACTCGTACCCTCTGCCCGACACTCTTCCTTCCTCTTCTGATGCAGCCTCACCATGGCAGTTCTTCTCTTCCTTCCCTCTTGATTCTACCTCGCCATGGAAGCTTAAATCTACTGTGCATACTGTGGTGGCTACGCTCCACTTATTTGACGACGACGGCGGCAAGATCTGCTGCTTTGACGATAGCGACGCCGACAACGATCTACTTTTTTTTACGGCAGGGACGGCGATTTCGGTGTCGTGGTCCTTGTTGTGGTATGTATCTATGTATTTCGAATCTTAATTCGTTATTGATTTTGATTTTGTATTTCGAATCTTAATTCGTTATGTATCTATGTATTTTGAATCTTAATTCGTTATTGATCTTGATTTTGATTTTGCAATCCTAGAAGAGGTCGATTGTTGCAGTAGATATCACTTGCTATATTAGAAGACTTTTAACTCTACGACTGCAATGAGGTGTGAAACATGACGGAATAAATCCAGTAAATTGACAATCTTTTGATTCATTAAAACTGTTAATGCATATGTCGTATGCATTACAAAATGGTTTTTGTCATTGGCTTACTGCTGACCATACACTACGCAGGCGAGTTTGCATCACTAAGTTGAACAACTGCATATCAATCTCTCAATTCTTATCAGCACCCTCATCAAATGCAGCCGAGCCCTAGGCTCAGAAAGCAAGTTGCTTCTGTTATTTTAATCGAGGACGCTTATTGAAGCTTCCTCATCCTTCAAACTGTCAAAACAGACGTAGATGAGAAGTTCAAGGATAAAGAGGTGAGCTAGCAAATACATGAATGTCAAAAAATTAGGGACCTGGCGGAAGAGATCCATTGTAATTTCAGTGCCGTGAAGATCCAGGGTCGAGAGCTGGATGCACATCTTTAACAGGGTAGCAGGAAGAGTTTTGAGCCCATTGTTATCAAGATGCAAAGCCTGAGCAGTAGTTTGAATTTGCAAGTAAATCAATGAAGTTATTATATTTATCAATAGGTGGTACCACCAATAATGTTTTTGGCGTCCAGTATGTCATAGAATCTGATGCAACCATCTTAGTTTACCTGACAGACACCTATGTGATTTTGTTTTGCAACCAATAATTAAGTAAATTTAGTATGTATATTGTGTTTTGCTACGATACATACCACTGGTGTGGATAAGTGGTACGTCGATGTGTAGGTACACGATAAGTGGGGGATAGGCTGAGATGGTTTGCTATTTGGGGTTGCTGTTCGTATAGGATCGCATCTTTGGTTAGCTTTGGCAGGATATACAACATAGCTTTATCTAAAGTATAGAGAGATTTATGTATATATCATTATTCTTGACAAGGAACGCGAGAGCAAGAAGAGCAGATAGTTTTAGGATGAAATCAGTACATGTAAAGTTTCGATCTCAAAAGTTGAATCACTTTGGTTTATTGAAATCAGTTCTTTTCCCTTTGCTCTTTGTTGACAGAAGTTGAACTCTAGTCCATGTAAAGTTTCGATCTCAAAAGTGTCACTTGTTGGCTGCTGCTATATTTTAAGCAATAATATCTTGGAAAAAGGAAGTCACTAGAAAAGTATTTAAAGTAATTGTTAATACCTTGACATGACCAGTGTGTTTCCCCTTGAATAAACATCTAGAATGGCACAGTTTGCTAAACTAATTTAGTTTCCTCCTTCTGTCATGCATGATCCTTCTAAGTGGGGTTTCAGCTCTGATCTATACTTCAAGTTATGTTATTATTTTTGGTTAAACCATTTTGCACTAGATACCCAAATAAAGGGACAACTCATTTCTCTTCTTGTTTGGTATATATTGTTAGGCAGTGGTGTAACATCAAGGTTAGGCTTTGATTAGGCAGTTTTTCAATGGACTTTTCCAGCTATAAAAAGGTAGTTTCTGTACTGGATATAACTCTAAAAATGCAATTGCCCTTGTTTTCCCTTGTTTGATTATTGTTAGGAGTCAAATTTCTTTTTATCGATAAGTGCGTTGTTCTTCTTTTTATGTTGAGGTGATCCCACATGAACTCCCGATTGACGAGTTCATAACACATAACCTACCATTTGAGGAAATCAACAAAGCTTTTGATCTGATGACAGTCGGGAAGTGATTGATGATCTGATTTCTTCCCACAGGAACTCCAGGTAGGGTGATGTGTGTTTGTGCGTGGGGGTAATTCCCACTCTTTTGTTAGTTTCAATTTTCATGGTAAATATATTTTAGTTATACTCTGTAATTCAGTTTTCATTTTTCTATAATGCTCCTTCTCAATATAATTTGGTTATACTCTATAATTCAGTTTTCATTTTTATGTATTGATAAATATATTTGCTCTTATGTGCAGATGACACGGGCGATGAGGAAGTAATAAGATCTGTTCAGCTTACGCCTGAATGGACATCATTTAGAGATAATTTAGCAAAGGGCATGTTCGCTGAATATCAAGCTAGGCGTGGTCATCATTTAGAGATAATTTAGCAAATGGCATGTTCGCTGAATACACATACTGATGTTATCTTTGAAGAACAAAAAAATGGGCTCATTTTTCTATTTTATACTTGGTCGTCATATGTGCATTTATCTTAGTGGACTCATTTTTTTCATTTTTGTACGTGGTCATCGTATGTGTATTTTCTTTCCTTTTCTTTTGCTCGTTGGGTGGGGTTCCATGGAGTATGATTTGATAAGAAAAACTTGAAACTTCTATTTTGCATATTTATCTTTTATTTTTTGACTTTAACGATTTCAATTCTTAATCCAATCTTTTGTGCTAACCAATCAATGGAATTACAAATTTTATTCAATTCCAAATCCATAGGAATTGGAATTGAATTGTAATTCTCAATTCCAATTCCAATTCCAATTGCCAGTCGGAGCCTAATAGAAACCAAAGTATTGGCATTTTGCCATAGACTGGAGGGGCAGAAAACAAGTTCTTCATTTTAAGATTGCAAGTTAGACTGATAAACAACATAAGGATCTTAATTGGAATATGAATGGTGTCTTTTCACGCTTAATTGAAAGTTGAAACATGGTTCTTGAATGTAACTATTAAAACCAGAATTTTTGTAAGCATATGCACACAGTATCTAAAAACAGATCCATACGGGATATAGGAAGGGAATTGAAAGTTTGTGGGATTTATAATGAGTACTGAAAAAAAAAACACTAAACAATTTCGCACCTTCGTTTACTCACAGAATTCTGCATCTGAAAACCAGGTCTCATCAACTACAACATCGTGTTTCAGAGGTTTGCTATTCATTAGAACTGAAACCATGGAAGATGTGACAACCACTCTTTTGACAGATGTAACTTTTGCACATGATCTAAGAACATTCAGTGTCCCCTTCACCGCGGGGTCAATTAGCTGTGCCTGAAAATTAGGAAACTAAGACCACTCTACTTGCAATTTTTCAATACAAAGATCACTTAAGGTAAAAAGTGTTACAAGTACGGACCTTTTCTTTCTTCTTGTTCATTGGATCGAAGACATATAAAAAGCGGTGAACATATGAACAAATATAACTAAAATTCATAGCTCAAAATAGAGAATCACCACCGATGTGTCTCATTTCATTTTAAGAATCAAAATAGAGAATCACTACCTTAGTTTTTGTGCAATTAACTTTTCATATTTCGAGTCTTTGGGTAGCACTTAACAACTGGTTTATTGTTATAATTTAATTATAATAATCATAATTATTAATTTCAATTGTGCTTTTCACTAAGGTTTACAACATTTTTTCTTTCGAATCACTATATAGTGTGCAAAGCACGCGGTCCTTACTAGTATAATATTTTTATTTCAAGTTACTATATAACGTGCAAAGCACGCGTGGTGTGCACGCTATATAGTGATTCGAAAGAAAATTGTTGTAAACCTTGGCAAAAAGCACAATTGAAATTAATTAATATAATTATTACCGTTAAACCATAATAAGTAAATCAGTTGTTAGTTGCTGATCAAATACTCAAAGTATAAAAAGTTCATTACACAAGTCTTACTCTCAAACCCTAAAAATGTATACTGCCAATAAATGTGTAAAGTTGATATGAGATAATGGTAATGAATGAAATTTCAATAATGTTCAAAAACCTTTTTTTCACATTATATACATACGCATTAGATTAATAATATAAATACAAACCCAAAAATATTCATCAAGAATAACTTCTTATCCAGATCATTTATCGGATAATAAGACTTGTATCATTAAATTAAGAAGGAAAAAATATTACCTATTGCGTAAGGTTTTGAGACTTAAGAAACCATAACAACCCACTATTTTACCAAACACATAGATTCATCATAAAAGTTGAAAAAAGAAGACCTAGTCGAATTTTTAGATACTCTGACTTGTATCTATATCGATAAGTTTAAATTTTCAGTCATATGCAATTAAAGTTAGTAGATGCAATAGCCGATCCACCTTAAAAAAATATTGTATATAAATGAAGAGCATAATAATACATGAACTTAGGAACGATTCTCTAATAAGTAGTGAAAATTAATGTGTTCATTTTATTGATTTTGACGGTGGTATCAAGGTTAGGTTTAGATAGGTTTTTTTCAAAAGTTGAACGGAGACTTAGCATCATATATATACAATGGGGTTAAATCCACTTCCACTTTGGTTGAATTCAATTCTTTTGTCACTAGGAGATACATTAGTGAATTTTTAACCTCTTCGGTGACTCCCCTTGGAATCTTTCTATGCTGGTCCCAGATCCACACCTATTTTGGTTATATTTATTCACTCTTTGTTACTAAAAGATGCATTAATGAACTTTTAACGTCTTTTAGCAACAGATTTTTCAACTCAACCAAAAATATTATAATTTAGCCTCACCTCTTTAAAATTCAAAAATACCCTTAATCTTTATAAATCTTATAAATTTAAAATGGATATTTTAAACAAAAAATATTTAGCCAATTAATCTCTTAATATTATTTTATATGATGTGCCAGATCCTCACCCTTTTTGTTTATATTCATAGTCTTTTATCACTAAAAGATGCATTAGTGAACTTAAAAGGAGTATTTTAAGAAAAAACAAATATTTACTCATTTAATCTTATACATATCAAAACTTGAGAGTTTTCAAACTAAAAAAATATTAATCATTGGAACTCAAATAAATTGGAATATTTCTCAATTCAGTTTCACGTAATGCTATCACTTACATTAGTGGAATATACAAAGATAATAGACATATAAAGAACATATTATCATGCAAATATATGGTATTCCAGACTATAGTGAATCATATAAAAACAATAACCGTATGAAGAATATGTTGTCATACAAATAGGGGTATTCCAATAACTCTAATACGAACATAGGATTATGTACTTGTCATGAACTCAAATTATATTTAAGAGCAGAATGTTATGACCTACTGATTCTTATCCATTTAAAAGTTTCTAAAAAAACTCTAGTTTAACGATAGCTTTATTACATTAATATATCTGTATTTAAAATCTAAAATTAAACTTTAGTTTTATGATAGTTTCAATGTACTAATATTTTTGCATTAAATCTATATACATTCATAATAATGCAAATTTGTAGCATATGCATCAACATACAAATATGAAATACAAAATTAAAGAAGGTTTGAGTTTCTAAAAAAATATTTAATGTACTTTAGCTATATTACATTTCTTCTAAAAAGCTATAAAAAAAACTCCATTATCCACGAGTTGTTTTCTCTAATCAAATTTGATAGAGAAGATGTAGTACCTCTAAGGTAGTTTAGTTCTATGGAAGCGGTGTATTTTTATAGAAAATTCAGGAGTTCAAGAATGATTTTATAGGATTTTCTTAGGAATTTTTTCTTTTTTTAAAGTAAAAGTCAAACAATCCTTAACTCTAACAAAAGTATATATTCCAACAAGGGTATTTTAGGGGAAGAGACTTGATATCCTAAAAAGGAGTAAAAAGCACCTTATTTTTTAACAACACTCTAACTCAGAATATGTATTTATTGAGATAAAAAATTTAAGTGAAAAGCACCCATAATCACCATTGTCATCATGAAGACTTTAATTTAAAAAGAGCATCTTAAGGGAAAAAAAGAAGAAGGATTAGTCAGTTAACCCCGGTCAAGATTACATGTGCATTTAAAAAATTCTAAAAAAAAACTCAAATTTTACGATACTTTCCTTACACCAATATGTCAATATTGAAAATCTAAAATTAAACTTCACGTTTACAGTAGTTTCAATGTACTAATATGTTTGTATCGAAGTCTATATACATGTACAATAATTCAAAATCTATAGTATACGCATCAAAATACAAATATAAAATATAAAATCAAAAGAATTGTGTTTCTTACAAAAAAATTCAATTTAGTTTAGTTATATTAGATTTCTCCTAAAAGACAATAGAAATCTTTATTCTCTGCAATTTGTTTTTCTTGATTGAATTTGATGGAAAAATGTAGTAGCTCTAAGGTCGTTTAGTTTTGACATGAATGGAGGCGATATGTTTTGATTGAAAAATTTTCAGTAATGAGAGAGCATGCATGAATTTAAGGGGATGTTTATTTTCATAGGGGGTTTTCCTTTTTTTCTTAACAAAAGTCAGATCAACCATTAAATTCTAACAAAAGTATATATATTCCAATAAAGATATTTTATGAGAAGAGGCTTGATATCCTAAAAGAAGTCAAAATAGCATTCTAATTCAAAATGAGTATTTAATAAAGATAAAAAATTTAAGTGAAAAACACCCATAATCAGCATCAATATTTTACGACGATTTCAATTTAGAAAGAGCATCTTAAGAAAAAAAAATGATTAGCCATTTAGCCTCAGTCAAGATTACATATGCATTTAGAAAATCCTAAAAAACTCCAATTTAACGATAACTTCCTTACACCAATATTTTCATATTCAACATTTAGAATTAAACTTCAAATTTATAATAGTTTCAATGTATTAATATGCTTTTATTGAAATCTATATACTTAAAAATAATTCAAATCTGTAAAATACGCATCAATATACAATACCAAATGTAAATTTGAAAAAGATTGAATTTCTGACAAAAAATTCAATGCAGTATAGGTATATAACATTGGGATAATATCATTTTAGTCCCCTGAACTATCCTCGCTTTTTTATTTTGGTCCATGTACTTTAAAATTCGTTAAATCAGTCCCTGTACTTTGCATCGTCATTAATTTAGTCTCTCCGTTAGCATTTCTGTTAAAACTCGGGGGCATTTTAGTCAAATAATGAAAATATGGGATAATACCATTTTCGTCCCTTGAACTATTCCCGCTTTTTTATTTTGGTCCCTGTACTTTAAAATTCGTTAAATCAGTCCCTGTACTTTGCATCGTCATTAATTTAGTCCCTTCGTTTGCATTTCTGTTAAAACTCGGGGGTATTTTAGTCAAATAATGAAAAAATATTTCATATCTCTTCCCTTTCTGCCTTCCCCCAACCCACACCACCCCCCCCCCCCCCCCCCCGGCCGCCTTTCCACCTAGACTCCAATTTAGGGCTCTGCCAGGCCTTACTCACTAAAACCTGTACACAATTCTAAAATCATACATTAACTAACACCATAACATGAATTTCTAAAGATGCCCTTACAACTGTTTCCCAAATCATCTCTACTGAAATCCTCCATAGGGACCGATAGCATTTATTTTAAAGAAACCTCCAAAAATTAAGCTACGAACAATTCAAATAAATAAATGGCAGTTCTACAATTTCTCAAGGGCTTAAACAACTTCCTACTCCGCTTCTCCTGCAGCTTCATTCTCATTTCCCTCGTAATACTCATGTTTATCTAGTTGATCACCTGAAAACATTTATAAAAAGGGGTGAGCTTGGGGCCCAGTAAGTACACATACCATATTCCTAAAATAGTTTTGGGATTCATAAAAACATGAAACATGCCATGGTTTTCTTCAATTTGAAACTGGTAAATATTTTCACAAGAGTTATTATATATATATCTACTTTATGAAAGCAATCCATCCAAGATTCACAGTAACGAAGCATGACATCAAGAAGGCCCATTAACAACTATAACAGTTCTCATCATAACTTAGGTATGTTGCGGTCAGCGTACATTCACTGTCACGACCCGAACCCACGGGCAGGCCCGCGAGCTAGGCACGTGACCGGCCGCAGACCCAATAGACTCCAACTTAGGGCTCTGCCAGGCCTTACTCACTAAAACCTGTACACAATTCTAAAATCATACATTAACTAACACCATAACATGAATTTCTAAAGATGCCCTTACAACTCTTTCCCAAATCATCTCTACTGAAATCCTCCATAGAGACCGATAACATTTATTTTAGAGAAACTCCTAAAATTAAGCTACGAACAATTCAAATAAATATCTTGTAGTTCTACAATTTCTCAAGGGCTTAAACAACTTCCTAATGAGCATCTCCTGCAGCTTCATTCTCATTTCCCTCGTAATACTCATGTTCATCTAGTTGATCGCCTGAAAACATTTATAAAAAGGGGTGAGCTTGGGGCCCAGTAAGTACACATACCATATCCCTAAAATAGTTTTGGGATTCATAAAACACCAAATATGCCACGGTTTTCTTCAATTTAAAACTGGTAAACATTTTCACAAGAGATACTATACATATATAGACTTTTTGAAAGCAATTCATCCAAGATTCTCAGAAGCAAAGTATGACATCAAGTAGGCTTATTAACAACTATCACAGTTCATCATAACATGGGTATGTTGCGGTCAGCGTACGTTCCCCCCTGACTAGGGCCCACAATCCCTACTCCACCTGGGATGAACATTATTTGGTCAGGGTATGCGCCCCCCTGACTAGGGCACACAATCCCTCCTTCATCCGGGATACATATGTGGACGCAATGGCGCACCACGAGCAACGGTACTGTGCGTCAACGTATCGTCCCGTTGACCAGGACCCAACAATCCAACTTTCCCCCGTGGATATGGGGCGCAACAACCGAGCCAGAAATACCGTCTCATTCAACATAAGCCAACTTTAAAACACTACTCATAGAAAACATTCCATGGCATTTTTTTATGCATTTTCTCATCAAACAATTTACACAAAAACAGTAGCATGTAAAAGGCTTTAAAACTTCTAATTGGAACAATTCATTTATACATATACATAAACGGAAAATAGGGTATACGGAGGAATATGGCAGGAGTACTTACCTGGATAGCTACGCAATGCTATAAACCTCGATCAATATTCTCTGAATAAACCTAGATTGGCAATCCATTTGTTAGAATACAATCTAGTCTACATTAATATAAACCTAATATCAATTACCCACCACATGCTCATTTCTAACTCCGAAATCGCTCAACTCAAAGCGCGCCTCGCACGCGGCCAACCTAACCGAGAACCCGATACGCTCTTTAATGTGTAACGATATCTCAAAATATATACTAAATTACAATAAAACATTTTTATTGCTTAAAATATTATAAAAAGTCAAAATATGAATTTTCTGAAATTTTAAATATTTTTGAATTAAAATAGTTTCTTTAAATGTAAGAAAAGCCCATAAATAGCCATAATTGCTTCTAGTTTAAAATAAAGTCCCATAATTTTTAAAATGGGTTTAAAATATGTATAAAAATTATAAACAATTAAATCAGAAATTAAAAGGCATTAAAACTATTTTTAAATTATTCGTTTTGCTAAAATCAGTGCGATACGGAAACCATAGAAAATTAATTCCAAAAATCATCAAACTTTTACTGAGTCTTTATTATACTATAAAAACATTACTATAATTTTTACCAAAACATTTTCAGGGTTTAAAGACTCCAAAAGAATTTTCCAAATCTGAAATTACAGAAAATACTAAAATTTCATACGATCTCAGAAAATTATGAAATTTTGCTAAAAATTCTAATATAGCCTATCGTACTATACTGAAAAGTTTCACGTGTTAACAATAACCGTGCGCTAGTTTACATACGTGTCGCACTTAACGCTAACCCAATTACCCGATACGCACTTCTTCGTTGAAGTTCCTGTTTTCTTCCCATTTTGAAGACCCATTTCATGCCATTTAACAAACACACACAGCAATCTCCATTGTTGCCCAGCTTTTCACACAACACCTATATTCCCTCCATTTCACCATCATTTAAAAAAAAAAAAAAAAAACATTACCCATTCGCGTGCCCACTGCCGTGAGGCAGTGGGTCTCCCTCTTCCTCTCTTGCAATTTCATTCATTTAACCATTCAAAACACCTCACCTCACCCTGCACACACAGCACATGCCAACGGCTCACACCATAATCACACTACACTCACACACTAGACACACACACAGGTTACATACACACACTACACAGCACACACCCAAACGCGCACACACAGACTCACGCACCACCACCTGCATATACCCACTTCTTGTTCCCTCCTCCCACCAATGCTTTACCCATTACTCATTCCCCTTCCTTTCATGGCAGCCACCATGGCTGCCTCATCACCCCATTACTTACCCGTTAAAACCCGTAGTCCATCGCATCTACATCTATTACCTTGTACACAGCCTCACAAAAAGAAAAACACACACACCATGCGCACCCAGTTGTGCACAAACATACGCATGCTGCCCTCCTTCCATGTACCAACACTCATGACACACCCATTCTCACAGTCACGCATATTCATACGCACATCCTTGCACCTTTTTACACAAACTCATATACCCACACCTAATTTCTCACAAACCCACAACCGTAACCCTTGTTCCCTGCATACCCATCTCTCCGTTATAACCCACAAGATGCAACAGCACCCCCCCTTAATCCGTAACCCATCAAATACACAAGAAGAAAAAGACTAAAAGCTTACCCGAAAAATTTATTGAAACTCCGGAGGATTTCCAAGCCTTCTTCCTCTCTCGGTATCTCTCTCTGCCGCAACAAGTCTCCAACAAAAGCCAATGACGGCTGATCACTATTCTATTATCTATATATAATAACCCTAATTTGGAACATAACAAAAAGCCCCCTCAAATTTTCGCTAGTTATTTTAATATTTGCCCCAGCTTATATTATTTCTGAAAGAAAGACTGAGCACTACTTATGACATTTCACGTGTCAGAAAAATTTACTCATAGGTTGTCGCGTAACTTGCTTCACTAATGGTCACTGTCAGATTTCTAAAAATACCGTTAATCCTAATTGTAACTAAAGAAATCAATCAATACCAATTATATCTGCTATCATTAAATTATAATTATATGATTCTAGAATTGTCGCTAAAGATCATCTCCCCAAATTCGTCGCTAAAAACTCAAAAGAACATCACTCTTAGAAACTGTTGATAAAAGTAATAATAACTGGGTAATCTAGGTTCGGGGCATCGCACCACCATTGCTACCACCACCATAAATCAACCATCACCACCAACCGTTCGATCACCACCATTCTCAGCCACAAAAGACATGTTCATCATACCTGCCATTAACCCCCCACTCTCCCCCATTCTTTTTCCCCCACATCTGCTGCGACCACCGTAAATCAACCATCACCACCAGCCAGATAAAAAAAATGGTGAATGGCGTTGATTTGTCAGTGATGGGCGTGATGGAATTGTGGTCAATCTTAGAGAGCTTCGCCTTGTGGAGGTGGTGAGTCGATTGAGACTCTGGGCAGAGAAGGGTGATGGTGTCGCCAGCGGCACCACGGAGGAAGAAGACGGCGTCCAACGTGGAGATCAGAAGGGCAACCTTCCTGGGTTTTACAGATTCATCTACCCCGCTTCCGCCTTTTCTCTAGCAATTGGTGGAATGCATAAGCCCTCCATAGAGATGGGTGACCTTCCTGGGTTTTCTTTGCAGATTCTTGTCATTTTTCGTTACAGATCTGAGAATGGAAGGAATTGGGTGGGCTTCCTAGTTTCCTTTGCTGTAATTGGGGTGTTGGTGTTGGGAGGGAGGAGGAAGGGTATGTTAAATCAGGTAAGGGATGTTCTATGTGGTGAGTCATATGTAATTGTAGTGGAAGATGATTGATGGGTTTAGTTTTAAAGGGATGAAATTTGGAGTTCATGATTTTGGTGGTGGCTGCTAGGATGGAGAAGAGAGGGAGGAAAGGAAGACGGGGAAGGGAGAAGAGAGAGAAAGGTAAGGGGGGGAGGTTGAGGAGTATAAGGCTAGGGCTTGACTGAAATATCCATAAATTTTTAACAGAAATGCTAACAGAGGGACTAAATTAATGACGATGCAAACTACAAGGACTGATTTAACGAATTTTAAAATACATGGACCAAAATAAAAAAGCGGGGATAGTTCAGGGGACTAAAATGGCATTATCCCATATTTTTTCATTATTTGACTAAAATACTCCCGAGTTTTAACATAAATGCTAACGGAGGGACTAAATTAATGACGATACAAAGTACATGGACTGATTTAACGAATTTTAAAGTAAAGGGATCAAAATAAAAAAGCGAGAATAGTTCAGGGGACTAAAATTGTATTATCTCTATAACATTTCTCCCAAAAGACTATAGAAAACTCTATTCTCTTTATTTATTTATCCAATTTTGATGAAAAGATGTAGTAACTTTAAAAGGTAGTTTAGTTTTGATGTGGATGGAGGCAATAGGTTTTGATAGGAATATTTTCGCTTTTGATAGGAATATTTTCACAATCAGGAAGCATACTGGAGTGGAAGGGTGATTTTATATGATTTTCATATGGTTTTTTTTTTCCCTATAAAAGTCAAAATAACCCTTATCTCTAATAAAAAGCATATATATTCTAATAAGGGTATTTTAAAAAAAGTGGCTTGCTTTCCTAGAGAAGTTAAAAACACTCTTATTTTTTAGTAATAAAAAAAAGGTTTTAAGTTAAAACAATTCTTAACTCTAAGAAAAACATATATTTCAATAAGGGTATTTTAAGGAGAGAGGCTTGATATCTTATGAGAAGTCAATAATACCATTTTTTTTAGTAACTCTCTAATTCAAAAAGGATATTTAATGAAAAAAAAAGTTTTAAGTCAAGAATACCCCTAATCACTCCTAATCTTATAAAAAGATTTCAACTTGAAAAAGACATCTTAAGGAAAGAAAATTGTAATTGGTTACGAGTCTATATGTTCGTTATTAGTTTCTGACCTTTATAGTTGTGCACACACAGAGTCACGAAAATGTGGTGACCTTTACTCGCCGTTGGACAAACTTGTGACCCTTTTAATTATTAATATTATTCTCTTATTAAAAAAAAAAAAGAAAGGGAAGAAATTTTGTGGGGATATATATATATCCGTCAAAAAATTTCGAAGCTTCTACTACTAGTTCTTGCTCCAATCGACACGTCAGGGGTGGGACCAAAGTCCTTGCGGGCTTGCTCCAATCGTCAGGGGTGACATCAAGGCAGTCATGTTAAACTCTCTAAAAGCACACACTCTGCGCTACCATACGAGAGAGAGAGAGAGAGATGAGTGGAGCAGGGAAGGTGGTGTGCGTGACAGGGGCCTCTGGCTACATAGCATCATGGGTTGTGAAGCTGTTGCTCGACCGTGATTACACCGTCAAAGCCACCGTTCGCAGCCTCAGTCAGTAGTCCCTGTCATTTCCTTGATCTAATCATATCTTTGTTTGCAAGTTAATTCTGGGTCTGAATTCCACGTTAAAATTCTACTTTGTCTGCTTCGTGCCATTTTGCTCCGGTGTTCGTTTAAGTTTAATCAAAGTTCTGAGTGCAATTCCCAAAGTTAGAGACACCCACTTCTTGAATTTTTGTTTACTTTGTACTTAGTTTGAGTATTTATGCTATTGAGCAAATTGGGTTCAGCACAAATTGGCTAGCTAACATATTGGCTAGCTAAGATGCAAGCAGTTTTATTGTGCCTTCATGCTAAGCAGTTCTCTGTAACTTTTCGCATGCATAATTATGTAGCAAACCGTTCTTACAAAATTGTTACGTTTCTGCTAATGAATGCTACAGATGATCCGAAGAAGACAGAGCACCTACTTGCACTTGATGGAGCTAAAGAAAGACTACATTTGTTTGAAGCAAACTTAGTTGAGGAAGAATCTTTTGACTCCGTGATTCATGGTTGTGATGGTGTCTTTCATACAGCCTCTCCTGTTCACCTTTCAGTTTCAGTCACTGACCCCAAGGTCTTTCCTTCATTCTCATTGTGTCCTTTGTCCATATCATTATTTTGTTACGTCGAGTATTCTTCTTGTTATCAGACCTTTTTCACTTACTAAACAGTACTTCTGACAATTAGAATGTAAATGAAATGGATATGCACCCTACACCGAAAACCAACGTAACAAATGTGCATATCCATTTGGTTCTTCCTTATGGTCGTTGCTATGCTTGCTAGTTTTGTGGTTATCTGTGGTTTTGCTCATTCAATCATGACATCCTTAAAAGACAGGTGCCTCATTTATTCATATGCCACGAATTCTAGTCCTTGGACATGACTTAGGCACCAATTGGACGGTGAACGGATGCATCTCAGTCAAACTAAGATGGTGGATGGTTGAAAGTATAGTGGCGAAAAGTAGATAGTATGTTACAAAATTTTGCAACAAGTTCAGTGTGCCTTGAAGTGTGTCTCCGCCTCTTTGCTCAAATTCTCTTTCCTCTGCACACCATCAACCACCAATGATCACCGCACCAATTCCCATTAAGACCGTTGAGTCCATCGCGGCTCTTCTCTTTCCACACCATCATTTCATAACCAAGAGCAAGTCCTTCTCTCCTCTCAGTTCTGGTGGTTTTTGGGTCATCTACTTCATTTCAAATCTGCCTTGAAAGAGTCTGGTGGAAACTAAGAGACACTTGGAATCTAGATGCAGCCGTGGTGGAAAAGGATTCTCAAGTCCCCTTACACGGTGTTGCCGAGGAAAGATGGTTCGTTGCCACGTAGAGGTGCCACAAATGATGCAGTCTGAGTTGGCTTCCAAGTAGACAAAGTGGGAGACAGCAAGGGTGGAGTAAGGGCTGAGAGCAAAGCTCCCCAGGCAGGTCGCGAGGGCTGGCAGCGCCGCATCAGCAGGGAGACGGCGAACAGGGGCGACAGTCAACAACCAACAGTCCACGTCAAGGGTGCAGCACCAATGATCCAACGTCAGGAGGCGGAATGTCTTTCTCTCACTAGAAATCCAGAGAGAATGGATTTTAGAGAGAGAAAGTAAAAATGTCAAATGAGATAGAAGTCCTTGAATAAGCTCCAGAATCCACTACATATAGGCACAAATATGCGCGTGTCATCAGCCGACACGTGTCGTCCTCCGGGAGTGACACATCGCCGTAGGGGGTCCCACAGTATTGATTGTCCGTCGGATTGCCGGTCCCCGAGTTCGTGCCGCCCTACCCTTGCAGCGTCCCTCTGCCTGTCTGAGGAGACTGACCACACTGCGGTAGCATGGTCAGAGTAGCCCGTTGCCCCAGCCTCCAGTCCAAGCCCTTACTGAATCCCACGAGATGCGTCATGAGATGCGTCGAGATCCTGGCAGCGGTGAGGGTTGCCCATGCAGCCAACTGCCAGGCGTGCCGGACACGATGCCCTCCGAGGACCTGCTCCCATCCCGGAGTGATTCGCGGTTCATTGCCCTGGCGATATCAATGATCAATGGTGATATGAGTGCGCATGCTCACAGCTCGATACCCAGAGTCCGTGGCGTGGGGTCCTCGTGCCGGAACACTACGAGCGGAGCCCTCCTGAAGCCTGTCGATTGATTGTGAGGGCGAGGGCCGGAGCCCTCGGTTGATTGAGCCGGCGAGGGCATTAGGGTTGCGAGCCCGTCCCGCGGTGAAGGCTGGAGCCCTGTCAGTTGATTGAGTCGGCGAGGGCTTCATGGTTGCGAGCCCGTCCCGCCGCGATGGGCCGGAGCCCCGTCAGTTTGATTGAGCCGGCGAGGGCTTCATGGTTGCGAGCCCGTCCCGCCGCGAGGGCCGGAGCCCCGTCTGTTTGATTGAGCCGGCGAGGGCTTCATGGTTGGGAGCCCGTCCCGCGGCGAAGGCCGGAACCCTGTCAGTTAGATTGAGCCGGCGAGGGCTTCATGGTTGCGAGCCCGTCCTGCCGTGAGGGCCGGAGCCCTGTCAGTTTGATTGAGCCGGCGAGGGCTTCATGGTTGCGATCCCGTCCCGCGGCGAAGGCCGGAGCCCCGTCAGTTTGATTGAGTCGGCGAGGGCTTCATGGTTGCGAGCGCATCCCGCCGCGAGGGCCGGAGCCCCGTCAGTTTGATTAAGCCGACGAGGGCTTCATGGTTGCGAGCCCGTCCCGCCGCGAGTTTGATTGAGCCGGCGACAATGAGCGTCGCGCTACTGAAGATAGCGGGGGTGTGTTGTTGGAGCGAGAAGCCAGTGCCATGCAGCAGGTTCCTCCCCAAGGACAAGGGAGGCCGACCCCCTTCTCAGGGGAGTGGCCGACCCCCTTACAAAATGGGTGGCCGACACCCTTCTTAGGGAGGTGGCCGACCCCCTTCTTAGGGGGGTGGCCGACCCCCTTCTTAGGGGGGTGGTCGACCCCCTTACAAAGTGGGTGGCCGACCCCCTTCTTAGGGGGGTGGCCGACCCCTCGGGGGGGGAATGCACTTTCGATTGCCGTCTGAATGCTTAAGGCGAGGAACGCTTCGACCGAGCAATGATGTTGAGCATGTTTGACTGCCGAGCGGGTGACGTGTCGTGCCACTAGGGTCTTTTAGCGGGCCCTGGGGTGCGGTCCGGATAGGTTCTGAACATAAGCCCCCTGCGTGCGGGGTGCGCGGAGGGGCAACCCGAGCGGGCGTCGCACGCATAAACAATGTTGGATGCACTCGGCATGGTCGTCGCTCAGTGCTTACAGCCCGCTGCGAGGGCCGGAGCCCCCGGTTGATTGTGCCGGCGATGGCTATAAGGTTGTGAGCCTATCCCTGATGCGAGGGCCGGAGCCCCGTCGCTTTTATTGAGACGACGATGGCTATAAGGTTGTGAGCCCATCCCGGATGCGAGGGCCGGAGCCCCGTCGCTTTGATTGAGACGACGATGGCTATAAGGTTGAGAGCCCATCCCGGATGCGAGGGCCGGAGCCCCGTCGCTTTGATTGAGACGGCGATGGCTATAAGGTTGAGAGCCCATCCCGGATGCGAGGGCCGGAGCCCCGTCGCTTTGATTGAGACGGCGATGGCTATAAGGTTGAGAGCCCATCCCGGATGCGAGGGCCGGAGCCCCGTCGCTTTGATTGAGACGGCGATGGCTATAAGGTTGAGAGCCCATCCCGGATGCGAGGGCCGGAGCCCCGTCGCTTTGATTGAGACGGCGATGGCTATAAGGTTGAGAGCCCATCTCGGATGCGAGGGCCGGAGCCCCGTCGCTTTGATTGAGACGGCGATGGCTATAAGGTTGTGAGCCCATCCCGGATGCGAGGGCCGGAGCCCCGTCGCTTTGATTAAGACGGTGATGGCTATAAGGTTCAGAGCCCATCTCGGATGCGAGGGCCGGAGCCCCGTCGCTTTGATTGAGACGGCGATGGCTATAAAGTTCAGAGCCCATCCCGGATGCTAGGGCCGGAGCCCCGCCGCTTTGATTGAGCAGGCGAGGGCCGGAGCCCCCGGTTGATTGTGCCAGCGAGGGCTTTAAGGTTGTGAGCCCGTCCCGCCGCGAGGGGTCCTAGTACCGGAGCACTCGGAGCGCGTCAAAGTAGCATCCCAGAGGAGCCGTCTACCTGGCGGGAAGGGAGTTGAAAAGATGTGTCCCGGAGGAGTCGTCTATTCCCGCGGGATGTTGCACACTCCGGAGAGTGGGTCGAAGCATGTTCCACGACCAAGGCAAGGTGCACATGGTATGGTGAATGAGTGCGATGCCCGGTGGGCATGTAACATGATTGTGGCGCACGGGTGCGGCGACTACCATCGCGAGACAATACCTAGTGCTGAGGCACATATCACGAGAACGGTGCATGAGAGCGGCGATGAGTGTCGCGAGACGATACGTGGTGCCAGGGGCACATATGATGAGAATGGTGCATGAGAGCGGCGACGAGTGTCACGGGATGATACTTGGTACTGGGGGAATTTATCATGAGAATGGTGCATGAGAGCAGCGACGAGTGTCGCGTGACGATACTTAGTGCCGGGGGCACATATGATGAGAATGGTGCATGAGAGTGGCGACGAGTGTCGCGGTACGATCTTGGTGCCGGGGGCACTTATCATGAGAATGATGCATGAGAGCGGCGACGAGTGTCGCGGTATGATACTTGGTGCATGGGGCACGTAATGCGACAGAGAGCCAGTGGGATGGATGTATCAGTGACGCGGCGCATGGGCATGACGACGTATGAGAGTGCGGTGCGCGGGAGCCGGCGACGAAGGTCGCGAAGATGGCGCAAGGGCGTCGAGAGTCGTGGAGGTGTCATACGGACGCGGGCGGCGAAGGTCGCGGAGATGGTGCGCGGGCGACGAGAGTCGCGGATGTGTCATACAGACGCGGGCGACGAAGGTCGCGGAGATGGTGTGCGGGCGACGATAGTCGCAGAGGTGTCATACGGACGCGGCGAGAAGGTCGCGGAGATGGTACGCGGGCGACGAGAGTCACGGAGATGGTGCGCTGGCGACGAGAGTCGCGGAGCTGGTGCGCGGATGTGGGCGACGAAGGTCGCGGAGATAATGTGTTGGTGACGAATGTCACGGAGATGGCGCGCGGGCGACGAGAGTCGCAAAGCTGGCGAGCGAACGCGGGTGACGAAGGTCGCGGAGAGAGCGTACGGGCACTGGCGACGAGGGTCGCGGAGACGGCGCCCGGGCGCTAGCGACGAGGGTCGCGAAGACGTTGCCCGGGCTACGGGCGACGAAGGTCGCGAAGACGGCACCCGGGCGACGGGCGACGAAGGTCGCGAAGACGTTGCCCGGGCGATAGGCGACGAGGGTCGCGGAGATGGTGCGCTGGCGACGAGCGACGAGCGTCATAGAGATGTGCGAGGGGGGACAAGCGCCGTGGAAATGGCGCGCGGGCGCTGACGACAGGGGTCGCAGATAAGGCGCCCGGGCGATGGGCGATGAGCGTCGCTGAGACATCACCCGGGTGATGGGAATCGAATGACGACTGGTGCTGAACAAAGAGCAAGAGGGGTAGGTGGTTCGAGCTGCCTCGCGCACCACCTACGTACCAATGACTGATGTTGGAGGACGTCGCGATGCTGGGTGCGGCAAGGGTGTGGTGACGGGCGCGGGCTTTCGGTTGATGCAAGTGTAGCCAGATTTATGAAAAAAAAACTAAGTATGGAAAAAGTGATGAAATGGATAGGGAAGGAGCAACATGAAGGTGGGAGTGCAGTGATGAAATGGGTAGGGAAGGAGCAAAAAGAAGGTGGGAGTGCGAGAGGCGCAGCACGTCCTTATGATTTTTTTTTTGTTAGCGTTGTGAAAATTTGGGCGATGGTGAGGCTGTTCAGCCGCCGAAATGAAGAGTTAGGGGTGGGGTGCGTGATGGCCGAAGGGTGGTCGGCGAGGTGAAGATGGCCGAAGGTGAAGGTGGGTCGGCGGGGTGGTGGGGGTCGGCCAGGGGGTGGGGTCGGCGGGGTGGAGGGGTCGGCCAGGGGGGTCGGCGGGGAGAGTGGCCGAAAGAACAAGTAAAAAAGCCGAAGGGGAAGAGTCGGTCGGCGGCCATGGCGCCTCGGAGGCTTGCGGTGTCGGGGGAAGAGGAGAGGGAGAGAGCCGAGGGGGGGGGATATCAGGGGGTCGGCGGGGTGGTTGGGTCGGCCAGGGGGTCTCGGGGAGAGTGGCTGAAGCAAGAAAATGGTGAAGAGGAAGAGGGGTCGGCGGCGGCAATGGCCTGTCATGGCGTCGTGGGGGCTTGTGGGATCAGGGAAGAGGGAGATAGAGGCCGAGAGGGGGTCGGCGGGGATGAGGGGTCGGCCGGCCAGGGTAGCAGGGGGGTCGGCGTGGTGGATGATGAAGAGAATTGGGAAAAAGGAAGGGGGAGCCGTCGGTGGCGGCGCTGTCGGCCGAGGAGGGGATCGGTTGGGAGGCGGGGTCGCGGGAGGGGAGTGGTCGGCGAGGATGGAGGTCGCCGGGGAGGGGCGACGCCGGCGAGGGTCGGCCGGCCGAAGGGGAAGGCCGCGATGGCGGTGCGGCGCAAGAGGAGCGGCGGCGCCAGGAAGAAAGAGAGAGAGAGATAGGGAAATTAGGGTTTTGGGGAATTAGGGTTGGGTCGGGTGCGGTTCGGGTTTCGGGCAAGCGGGCGGGTTGACCCTCTGGAGGCTGATGAAAGAGGGGAAATGGGGCGGGGCAGGCGCTAGTCGGGCCACCGCGGGTGGGTTCTGCCCACTGGACTGTTTTTTGCTGTGTTTGACTTAGCAAATGAAAATGAAATGCGATTTTTTCCATTTTTTTTGTGGAGCCTATAAAAGGAGCATGAGAGGGGATGAAAGTTTATGAATGTTGGAGAGAGCACCAAAAGGTGAAATTTTTTCTAAGTGTAGAAAGAGGATGAGAGGGGGATGATCCGACCACGATCATGTAGGGTGCGTTCGAAAAAAATCTAAGTGTTGAGAAAATTTTCAAGTGTCGAAAAAAATTGGCTAAGTGTTGAGCTGGGGCAAGGGTGCCGAGGGAAGCCACAAGGGGTGACCCGACCGCGAAAAATGAAGAAAATTTTCTAAGTGTTGAAAAGCGGAGAAGGTGCCGAGTGAAGTCGCGGGGGTGGTGACCCGACCGCGAAAAATGAAGAAAATTTTCTAAGTCTGGAAAAGTGAAGAGGGAGCCGAGTGAAGCCGCGGGGGTGATGACCCGTCCGCGAAAAACGAAGAAATTTTTCTAAGTCTGGAAAAGTGAAGAGGGTGTCGAGTGAAGCTGCGGGGGTGATGACCCGTCCGCGAAAAACGGAGAAAATTTTCTAAGTGTTGAAAAGTGAAGAGGGAGCCGAGTGAAGTCGCGAGGGTGATGACCCGACCGCGAAAAATGAAGAAAAATTTCTAAGTGTTGAAAAGGGAAGAGGGTGCCCAGTGAAGCCGCGGGGGTGATGACCCGACCGCGAAAAATGAAGAAAAATTTCTAAGTGTTGAAAAGGGAAGAGGGTGCCCAGTGAAGCCGCGGGGGTGATGACCCGACCGCGAAAAAAGAAGAAAATTTTCTAAGTGTTGAAAAGGGAAGAGGGTGCCGAGTGAAGCCGCGGGGGTGATGACCCGACTGCGAAAAATGAAGAAAATTTTCTAAGTGTTGAAAAGAAAAGGGAAAGGGCATGGGGCGGCGATGTGACTGCGACCGCGACCACGAGGGGTTGAGACGAGAGGGAAGGGGGACTTAGGATGGCGGGCAGGTATGGACGACCGACTAAGTCACAGAGGCGATAGATAGCGTGGCTCGAGCCACCCCGCGCACCACGTACCAAGTTGCTGCAATGTGAGGCGGAAGGGGTTAGGAAGTGGTGAAGCCCCCAAGGGAGTGGGTGATGGCATCAAAGGTGGTGCCATTAGAACAATGTTAGCTTGAAAAATTTCTAAGTATGGAAGTGACAGCCTTTTGGATGGCTGGGTTGAGGTTGTGACTGGTAGTCCTTGTAGCCCTGCGTTGTTGAGGCATGGTGGCTTGGGTGTGGCAGACTGCAACACGATGCTCACCTCCCCAGCGGAGTCGCCAAATGTTGCCGAGGAAAGATGGTTCGTTGCCACGAAGAGGTGCCACAAAGGATGCAGTCTGAGTTGGCTTCCAAGTAGACAAAGTGGGAGACAACAAGGATGGAGTAAGGGCTGAGAGCAAGGCTCCCCAGGTAGGTCGCGAGGGTTGGCAGCGCCGCGTCAGCAGGGAGACGACGAAAAGGGGCGACAGTCAACAACCAACAGTCCACGTCAAGGGTGCAGCACCAATGATCCAACGTCAGGAGGCGGAATGTCTTTCTTTCACTAGAAATCCAGAGAGAATGGGTTTTAGAGAGAGAAAGTGGAAATGTCAAATGAGATAGAAGTCCTTGAATAAGCTCCAGAATCCACTATATATAGGCACAAATATGCGCGTGTCATCAGCCGACACGTGTCGTCCTCCGGGAGTGACACATCGCCGTAGGGGGTCCCACAGTATTGATTGTCCGTCGGATTGCCGGTCCCCGAGTTCGTGCCGCCCTGCCCTTGCAGCGTCCCTCTGCCTGTCTGAGGAGACTGACCACACTGCGGTAGCATGGTCAGAGTAGCCCGTTGCCCCAGCCTCCAGTCCAAGCCCTTACTGAATCCCACGAGATGCGTCATGAGATGCGTCGAGATCCTGGCAGCGGTGAGGGTTGCCCCTGCAGCCAACTGCCCGGCGTGCCGGACACGATGCCCTCCGAGGACCTGCTCCCGTCCCGGAGTGATTCGCGGTTCATTGCCCTGGCGATATCAATGATCAATTGTGATATGAGTGCGCATGCTCACATCTCGATACCCAGAGTCCGTGGCGTGGGGTCCTCGTGCCGAAAACTACGAGCGGAGCCCTCTCGAAGCCTGTCGGTTGATTGTGAGGGCGAGGGCCGGAGCCCCCGGTTGATTGAGCCGGCAAGGGCATTAGGGTTGCGAGCCCGTCCCGCGGCGAAGGCCGGAGCCCTGTCAGTTGATTGAGTCGGCGAGGGCTTCATGGTTGCGAGCCCGTCCCGCCGCGAGGGCCGGAGCCCTGTCAGTTTGATTGAGCCGGCGAGGGCTTCATGGTTGCTAGCCCGTCCCGTCGCGAGGGCTGGAGCCCCGTCTGTTTGATTGAGCCGGCGAAGGCTTCATGGTTGGGAGCCCGTCCCGCGGCGAAGGCCGGAACCCTGTCAGTTTGATTGAGCCGGCGAGGGCTTTATGGTTGCGAGCCCGTCCCGCCACGAGGGCCGGAGCCCCGTCAGTTTGATTGAGCCGGCGAGGGCTTCATGGTTGCGAGCCCGTCCCGCCGCGAGGGCCGGAGCCCCGTCAGTTTGATTGAGCCGACGAGGGCTTCATGGTTGCGAGCCCGTCCCGCCGCGAGTTTGATTGAGCCGGCGACAATGAGCGTTGCGCTACTGAAGATAGCGGGGGTGTGTTGTTGGAGCGAGAAGCCATTGCCATGCAGCAGGTTCCCCCCCAAGCACAAGGGAGGCCGACCCCCTTCTCAGGGGAGTGGCCGACCCCCTTACAAAATGTGTGGCCGACCCCCTTCTTAGGGAGGTGGCCGACCCCCTTCTTAGGGGGGTGGCCGACCCCTTTCTTAGGGGGGTGGCCGACCCCTCGGCGGGGGGGGGGGGAATGCACTTTCGATCGTCGTCTGAATGCTTAAGGCGCGGAACGCTTTGACCGAGCAACGATGTTGAGCATCGGAGCGCTTTGACCGAGCAATGATGTTGAGCATGTTTGACTGCCGAGCGGGTGACGTGTCGTGCCACTGGGGTCTTTTAGCGGGCCCTAGGGTGCGGTCCGGATAGGTTCTGAACACATGGCACATTGTCAAGTAGACTTCACTCTTGAGTTGCTTTCTCTGTTCGTCTTATGCACATTTATCACAAAACTAAGGAGAAGAGCGAAGGTCTTAAACTTGACATTCTTTGAAATGTAGAAAAAGAAAAATGGAAGGTTAAAATGGTTTGATGATCTAGTTGAAAAGGAAGTTGGATTCTTACATGAAGACTAGGTTATTCGAGTTAGAAGAGATGGAGTCAAGGGCAGTAAAAAGCAAATGTGACAACTTAGAGGATACTTCTGATTTCATGAAACATTTGGTTCTATCTTGTTTTTTCTCTTTGTATTATAGTACCGTTTGATCATATATTGATTGATAAGGAATTTGGCCATAGTTTCTTGTTATCTGGGTTCTCAAATCCTCATTTTTTTGGAAATAAAATGAAAGAGACAATCAGTCGTGATTATCTATTTTGACCTATGAATTTCAGTTATATTTTTTCACACGTTCACCGCTTTTTATATTTCTTCGATCTAATAAACTGGAAGAAAGAAAAGGTCCATACTCGCAACATTCTAACAGCACTTGCAGTATCTCCAGATAGTTGTTACTGTAATTGTTGATACATGTTTCATTTTACTGAAAAAATTAATTAGCATTAAATGTGCTAGAATGCAAGGACACTTTTCCTGTGAACTTCAAGACGCACTATTTTATGCTGATGTTCGTGTAATATTTTTTTGCCTTAAGTCATCTTTGTATTGAAAAATTGCAAGTAAAGCGCTGCTTATCGGTCTTAGTTTCCTAAATTTCAGACAGAGCTAATTGACCCCGCGGTGAAGGGAACACTGAATGTTCTTAGATCATGTGCAAAAGTTTCATCTGTCAAAAGAGTGGTTGTCACATCTTCCATCGTTTCAGTTATATTGAATGGCAAACCTCTGACACCCGATGTTGTAGTTGATGAGACCTGGTTTTCAGATGCAAAATTATGTGAGCAAATAAAGGTGCGAAACTGTTCAGTGTTTTGTAGCCCACAAACTTTCTATTCCATTCCTATATCCCTTATGGATCTGTTTTGAGATACTGTGCGCATATGCTTACAAAAATTCGGGTTTTAATAGTTACATTCAAGAACCATGTTTCAACTTTCAATTAAGCTTGAAAAGACACCATTCATGTTCCAATTAAGATCTTTATGTTGTTTATCAGTCTAAGTTGCAAACTTCAAATGAAGAACTTGTCTTCTGCCCCTCTAGTCTATGGCAAAATGCCAATAGTTCGGTTTCTATTATGGTTATGGGTACTTCGTCACCGTGACAATGGACGCAAAGATTCTGAAAGTCCACTTCCTGGGTAATTCGTATTGAGATCAATTTAGGAGTACAAATTTCATCCGTTATTTGGATGCATTTGGGTGCTTATTGCTTAAGCGTAAGATTATGGACCATCATGAAGTGAGGCTTGACGTACGGTATAGTTTTTCTGTTATGTATAGCCTTTTCTTCTTTTTTGGTTTGATGATACATCAGGACATTTATAATATCAGGCATGGTATCCACTTTCAAAAACCTTGGCTGAAGAAGCTGCTTGGAAGTTTGGAAAAGAAAATGGAATAGACTTGGTGATGATACATCCTGGATTTGTACTTGGTCCTTGCTTACGGCCAACTCTCAATCTCACTTCTCAGGAGATTCTCAACCTCGTAAAGAGCGGTACGCTTATGCAACAAATGAGTTTTTATGCAATGTCCAAGATGTCATACCCAAAAAAACTAAACAATGGCTATTTGTTGGGTGGATAATGGTACTACAGTATGCACGCACAATGGTGATCATATTATTCAAGCACGTATACCTGCCACTCTTTAGTTGGATAGCCTACTATTTACTAAGATTGAAAAATGGCTTATTTAAGAGTTACCGTGACGATGATCTTAAATCAGGATATAAGCATTACCTTGCTATGTATGTATCCACGTCTTCTGTACCAGAAATATCTATATTTTCTTTCTAATGCATCTTAAAAAATGCTTGGAATTCAATTAGTTGAGTTTTATATGATGCAGATAAGGAAGACTTACCCAACGAAATCAACGTATATGTTGATGTTAGGGATGTTGCTTGTGCACATATAAAAGCATTTGAGATTCCTTCAGCCAGTGGTAGATACTGCTTAGTTGGGACAGTAGCTTACTATGTAGAGGTTCGAAAGATTATACGCAAACTTTATCCAGCTCTGAACCTTTCTGAAAAGTAAGTGTTAAGGCTTTACAACGTATTTATCATATCACTGCATCGACTGAAATAGTTAGTAACGTACATATTTGGCAAATGCTTGTTATTGTTATCACTTAACAGAAAGTACACATTCGACCAACCCTTTGTGTTTTATGATCAACCACCAATCTAGTTATGCTAGATATAATTGTATGATCAGACAAACACAATAACCTAGGGGCTAGGACCGTTACCATGATGCACCGTAAGTTTCCTATCAAATAAAAGTGATCAACGGACATCATGTTAGTAGATTTTCTAAAAATATGTAGTTACTAATTTTTCAGCATAGACATGTATTACAAATCAGATTATAACGCTATCTGGGGCAGTCATAAATGTTATAGGCAGCTATAGTGCAACGAGTCCTTCCTAATAGGGCTGCCCAGTACATGAGGCCCTGCCAATAAGGGTTAGATGTACACAGCCTTACCCCTGCTCTTGTACCACGTTGCTATTGGTCATTGTGGTTGTGGCAAAAACAAAATCCAATAATTTTTAGGTGGCTTGCTCCCTAACCTTAACCCCGAAGGCCCTTTTGTTGCCTTCGGAAAAGGTGTAATTAGAGCACCATGTCGAAGGATTTTTTAGAAGGGTTAGTTACAAAACTGTCCCCTGAGGTTTACACGTTTTTGTACTTTTCTCCTCGTCTTTACAACTTTTGAAATAGTGTCCCCCGAGATTGACAAGACCATTGCAAACAGCTCCAAAATTGGATGTCCGTTCAATTTTGGACGTTAAGTTCTCATGTGCGGTGCACATGTCGTTTTGGCATGGGCAAATTTGTTATTTCTCCTACCCATCTTCCCCACTCTGTTCATCTCTCACTTTGTTCATCTCTCTCTCTCTGTATAAGTCTCTCTCTCTCTCTCTCTCTCTCTCTCTCATGCGGCCTAAACACATGGGCTACTGATGCCGCGGCCAAGTTTGATATCCCTAGATTGGGTTTTCACGGAATGAGTTTTTTTGCACTGTGTTGCGCTACCAACATGAGACTCTACAAGCCGCCCTTCAAGAACGTATCGTCAGACACCGAGCCCTTTGTCGTGCCTAATCTTCCACACGAGATAAAGTTGATTAGAAAGCAAATGTCGGAGCATGAAAGAGATGAGATTGAAACAGACTTTACCAAGTTGCTAAGTCAAGCTCAGGAGTCGGAGCTGAGAAGCTATGGAACTGTTGTAAATAGCTTCTATGATCAACGTAATCTTGTTCAACGTCACCCAGACCTTCGCCGGCCACGTCAGTACCCTGACGCTGGCCGCCTTCTCCATCGAGAACTCCGTAGCCCACGTGTTTAGGCTGCATGAGAGAGAGAGAGAGAGAGAGAGAGAGAGAAAGATGAACAGAGTGGGGAAGATGGGGTAGGGGAAATTGCAAATTTGCCCATGCCAAAATGGCATGTGCACCGCACATGAGGACTTAACGTCCAAAATTGAACGAACCTTCAATTTTGAAGCTATTTGCAATGGTTTTGTCAACCTCGGGGGACACTATTGCAAAAGTTGTAAACACGAGGAGTAAAGTGAAAAAATGTATAAACCTCAGGGGACAGTTTTGTAATTAACCCTTTTTAAAAATATATATTTAGCTTATAGAGAGCTACTCTCAAACTTCTGCACTACATGGCTACCATTTTAAGAGCCATCGTACCTACTTTGCCAAGGTGGTTGATTAGGATTTCTACCCGTATCCATTGCTACTAGAGCTTATTCTTCAATTCGACGTCTGTAGATTGTAGAATCTCCAAAGTGGAATTGCATGTTTCACTTATTACACTCGTTTGAACTATGTGTATGAACTACATCAAACTGACTAGCCGAGTTTCTAGATGAGTTGTTTATCAGTAGGTAGGACAAGACATCCTAGCTTTTAAGTAATAAGCTAGTTTCATCATATGAAAACAACTTATTATAGGAGGATTTAGAGCCTGTTTGGGATTCATTAAAAAAAGTAGATTCAGCTTAAATCTTAATCAGTTTTCAAAATCTGATTTAATCAGAATCAGTTTGCTGTTTGGAAAAAGTAGTTGTAAACTAGATTAAATCTATAAAAAGTGTTTGGATAAAAAGTACTTAAATCAGTTTCACTATGACAAAATGACTATGGAGGACACTCAATAAATATTTTCTAATATCCAAGCAACGTTAACATAACTTTTATTCGTAAATAACTATAATGCCCAAATAAATTATTAAAATAACTATTTTCACGCACCTACAGAAGTTATTACTTTTTATTGTAAATTAAAGACACAAACAATCTCATGTTATTGCTTATAGTACGATAACATCCCCAAATTATAAATAAAGTTTATCTTAAGCAAAAAAGAGATTATCTAGTTGTAGTAGAAGAGTTTAGCAATAGGAGAAGAGATAAACTCCAGAAATTATCTAAGATAATAAATTAAGGGGTATGGAGGTCTTTTTGTGCAAAATATGGAAATAAGATGGTAAATTAGAAGGTCAAACCTGATTATGAAAAAAATGATTATTTCATAATTAAATTAGTTTTTAGCTTCTGGAGATGGATTAAATCTCTTAATCTCTTTTGCCAAGCACCCACATACCTGATTTAATTTAGATTAAATCAGATTTGACCATCCCATAATCAATCTCAAACACCCTCTTAAGCTCTAAGTTCAAGGAGATTAGTTTTATCTTCTAAGAAATATTTGCTCCAAGGATCCTATATTAAAACCATATCATGCACGTAGTATTCTTTTGTGATTTTTTTCCAAATCTTTGATATCTGAGAAGAGTTGTGTGTCTTGGTTGCAATGACATATGTAAGGAGGAGAAGCCTGTATCTCCTCCCTACCAGGTGTCCAAGGAAAGGGCAAAAAGTCTGGGAATTCATTTCATTCTTCTTGAGGTGAGCCTCAAAGACATTGTCGAAAACTTTATAGAGAAGAAGTTTTTGAGTTTCTAAACTATATCATTTACCAAGTAATGCAAGTTTGTATTTTGGTGTATGAGTACAATTTCACCTCTGTATGTCTCGAAATTTGGCCGGAAGCACTGCATAAGTCGATCGTACCCTTCTTGTTACAAGTTTTATAATGAAGAAAAGTTGTCTGATACTTGAACCTGCATTTCTATAATCCTAACACCTGGATGAATGTGACCCGAAGAGACTACTATTTTTGAGTAACCCTTTAACCTGGAGTTCATGGCCAACTCTGCATGAATGGACTTTTAGCAAGTGACCTGAAAGAGGGCAAACTTCCCCCTCCATCACCCAATGCAGTGTAGGGAAGGGTTCATGCAAAGCAGGTAGGTCGAGAAGTTTAAATCACTTGACCTACCTAACATGCATGGTACTAAAAGGATAAACTAAAAGGAGGTCACTCATTGTCGCTGTTTAGCACCTTGTATTGAAAATTAAAGACACTTGCAATCATGATATGTTGCTAAAAGCACTACATTTAAGGTTTGGAGCAAGATTGTTTCATTACTTGATTAGTCGACGCCAAAATTGAGTTGGTGTGCCTTTAATCATGGTAATCAATGATGCACCATGCATTACGTTCGTTTCAATATAATTCCTAAGGTGTACCATTACACGCTAGCAAAATGCGACAAAACAGTTCTGTTTTCAATGATGGGGTACGAAGTACAATGCAATTACATGAAAATGTAGCATTACAGTCTACAAAAGACAATGAAACAATGTAGGTTTCAACATTCTTTGTTGTTCGTGGCCTGTATTGCTTCACCTTTATGTCAAGTATAACTAGCTTGAGATCTAGATCTCTAATCGAAAGAGCCTTCAAATTCTGTCCCCACTTTGTCCTTACAAATCCATCTATCCCCTGTTCTTACCAATCTTGTTACTTCTGCAAGGACTTTCAAATCATCCACGAACAAAGTTGGCATCAGCACTGCAACAACATATAACGGGGGAACTATATATACAACAATAGCCATTTCAAGGGAAGCATTAAAATTAGGCATCCAAATGGACTATTTATATGCACAGACAGAGATTTAACACTAGAGTGAGAGAAATGAAGTTAATGCACAGGCAGAGAGTAAACCCTAGAGTGAGAGAAAGGAAGTTACCGAAGCGACAACGTTGTGTTGTAGAAAGAGAGAGTGAGAGTGGTCACCCACTTGATCCAGCTGTTAAGACGATTTGATCTGATTTGCTTTGTTTTACGAACGCGCAAGAATGGAAACTACTGACAGCGGGATAGCACCCTTACATAACATTTATTCAATCTTGTAAGCAACATACCCTCTTAACATTTATTCAATCTTAGAGGGTTCACAGTTAGAAAAATTAGTATGCATCATAATGAAAATGAAGTAAAGAATTAGGAGAGAATACATACGTAATTTGACATATTGAGTGCTAAGCAACTAACATATGGTCATATAGACACAAGTCAATATATTTTGCTCATTGAACACATCTATATTATATATATAATAGGATTCGATTGATAGGTTCTACGCTCTCCAAAGTACCAATCTATTTTTCTAGAATTCTTGAATTTTTTTAATAAATTTAATTTGGTATAAAAATTCTATTGGCCAAAAACATTTTACCCTCATAAGTTTTAGCCCCATGAGCCCCAGATTTGAATCTTACAGTTTTCTATTCCTCTTAAAAACCTGGCTCTACTCTTAATTGTTTTAACTTCTGTTCCATATTCATCCATAGCCTTATTTGTAGATCCTATGACGAAAAGCTGAAAGGGTTACACATAGACAATAGATCAGGTACAATCCAAACTATAAATTCATTTTTATCTAACCTACCAATCTTTTGATCCCCTTGATTCTTGATATCCTTCTATGTTCTCGAAGTAGACAGAGGAGGGATTGGTCACCGTCAGACAGAAGAAGTACGCCATCTGTGACGGACCAGTAGTTCTTAATGCGCTGGTAGAAGCTTTTGAAGGCGTTAGGAGGGGATTTTGGGAGATGGTAGGTGGTCGGGTTGTAGGGAGGGGTATGAGCAAGTTGTCGCCATTCATTGGCGTCGATAGATCGATTGCCATCGGACTTGGAGGACAACTGATTTTGGCGATATGGTGGGGATGAGAGGCCGTGTTTGTCTGTTGTGTGTCTATTTGTGATTGTGGGAGGGGGGGTGAGTTTTTTCTCTTCTATTTTTTGGGGATGGATGTTACGAAATTTGGAATTGTTTCTCTACATGCATGTGAAATGCCTTGCAGGTTAGGACGGTGAAGATGAATTGACGATGACATTGCAGTTGGACAGAACCTCAAATCAAAGGAACGATCACATGTTGGGTATGTAATTCTCACATGTATCAGCAAAGATTTTTAGTGGCTGGCATCATCACTATTTCCTAACTAAATCGATATTTTGGGAGATAAAAGAGTAGCCAAATCTTATGATGGTAATTACAGCCACTATTAGATAATCCCTCCGCAGTTACACTTGAAGGGAAAAAGCAAAGTCATGCTATAAGACCCACTTCTAGCTATGAAATTCGACAGTCACCAGGAATATAAACCATACAATAGCAACCTTCAATCACAGACTAGGTTAATTTTTGAGATATATTTAAACGTGTATTTAGTTGTGGTGATTGTGCGATGGTTGGTGCTTACTTGCTAACGGTGGTCTTTGATTCGTTACAGTTTGTGTTTTACATATGTGCGATGGAGCCAGTGTAAATGTGGCGAGGTGTTCGATATAAAGCTCATTGGTGCAAAGAAGCCTCTATGGTGCTAACTACAGGTGGATTCTTGGTGATCCAGAATGATGTGGATTGTGGAAGACATTGGCGACACATAGAAATCATTAACAAACACAAGATGTGTATACTTTGCTTCCCCTCGTTTCAAAGTTCTTTTATTTTCTTTTTCTGTTTACACAATTATCCATTCTTACATGTCTAAATGGTGGTTGACGGTTTGGAAGCGAGGCTGGGTGGGATTTTGGGGGATGGGCTGTGGGGAAACGAGGTGGGGGTTAGGAAAGTAGGACCGATAGTGGAAGGCAAGGCAGAAGGGGCAGGGAAACAATTTTTGGGAGAGATGCAGCCAGCCATCCTTCCTGCTCTGGGACATGGGGAGAAGGGAGGTGAACTAAAGAAAGAAAAATGGTTAATTACTCATGGCACCCCTGAGATTTACCCTAAATTACACACGGACCCCACTATCTTTGAAAATTACACTCCACCCCAAAAATCTAGATTTCTTTGACGGGGTTAACGGGTGGTCATAAAAAGACGTTTCTGCCCTCATATATAAGTACACAGTGTCTCTTGGGTAAATCAAGAGTTCTGGCTCTTGGGTTACAGACTTCGAGAGAGAGGAGAGAGGGAAGTTGGTATAGAGTGAAAAACGGGATCAAAATCGATCCCATTTCTTGAAGGCTGCGAAATCGAACCCAGCGGCGAAGACCGATGACGACGGCAGCCCTGCAGAACGGTGGTACTCGAGTGAAGATCGTGGACGGTTGCGCAAACACGAAGGTATGTTTTCGTACCCTTTTCATCTGATCGCAATCATTTCGTCTAGTTTCTACGTTTTTTTGAAACTGCTATGAATGCTTTTTAACAACGAAGCCGTAATTTAAGTCTTTGTTTTGTTTAATCGTATGCATGTTGAGTCTCTGCTGTATGTAATCATGGGCATGTTGAGTGTATGGTTATTGCATGTTGAATGCATGGTTTTTGCATGTTAAGTGTATGGTTATTGTATGTTTCGTATATGATTATTGCATGTTATATGATTATTAGCAGAAAACCCTAACTAGAGCCTTACTTAGAGCCCTAATCGAAAGCCCTAAACCGAAATTCCTAAATTGAAGCCATAATTGAAAGCCCTGAAAGCCCTAAATTGAAACCCCAATTGAAAAGTCAATTGAAACCCTAATTGACTACTTAATCAAATTAAATCCCTAATCGACACTGAAATTGAAGCCCTAATTCAATTTCGTTTTCGAAATCCTAATTGACAACTCAATTGAAACCCTAATTGACTACTTAATCAAATTAAATCCCTAATCGACACTGAAATTGAAGCCCTAATTCAATTTCATTGTCGAAACCCCAGTTGACAACTCAATTGAAACCCTAATTGACTACTTAATCAAATTAAATCCCTAATCGACATTGAAATTGAAGCCCTAATTCAATTTCGTTGTCGAAATCCCAATTGACAACTTAATTGAAACCCTAATTGACTACTTAATCAAATTGAATCCCTAATCGACACTGAAATTGAAGCCCTAATTCAATTTCGTTTTCGAAACCCCAATTGACAACTCAATTAAAATCCTAATTGGCTACTTAATCAAATTAAATTCCTAATTGACACTGAAATTGAAGCCCTAATTCAATTTCGTTTTTGAAACCCCAATTGACAACTCAATTGAAACCCTAATTGACTACTTAGTCAACTTGCCCAATTAAGAACTTAAATTAAAGCCCTAATTGACACCCAAATGGAAACCCTAATAGATAACTAATTAACATACCCAATTGATAGCTTTGTTAAAGCCCTAATTGATAAATAAACTAATATTATTTCAAATTAGCAAGTTAATTACAGCCTTGTTTGACAGCTTAATTGACATCCAAGTTAACTCTCTTTGTATATACATTACAGAAATGCATACCCTGCTGGTCCACTACTGTAACACAGCCAGAGAGATTGAGAATGTAGATCCAGACATATACAATTACATGGAGTTGCTAAGTGATGCAACTCAGCTATGTTTGAAAGACATCCCCCCTAGGCTAGGTTTATGCATTGACATGTACTTCATGTTGCCTGGAACTCAGGTCAGAGCTCAAATAAATTCTGATAAGGCTTTAGTGGACATGTTTGCACTCTAAGGATATACATGTCTACTTAAAGACTGATAGGGCTGAACCTGGGGCAGTTTGTTATCCAGAAATAAGTAGTCAGACAGCTAGAAATGAGGACTTGAATGAAGTAGAAGAAAGTGAAGGGGACAACAGTGATGAAGAAGAAGAAAGTGAGGGGGAAATACATTTGTCCAGTGATAATTCTGAGGACTATGATTGGCAAGGAGTAAGAGTGAGTGAGAATGATGAAGAATCAGAGACTAATGATGAAGACACTGAGACATATGATGATAAGCCAAGTGATGAAAAGTTTTCAGAATGTGATGATGATGATGAAACCCCCTTGTACAACAGTGATGAGAATGTAGATGTGGCAACAATAAATGTAGACAGATTTATGAGTGGGAAGTTGTTTCAACACAAGGAAGGGGAAAAAATTGAACTGCATCAGGGTTTATTGTTTGAAGATGTAGATCATTTTAGGGCAACTTTGAAGGACTATACCATTGAGAATGGGTTTAAACTGGTGAGAGACAAGAATGAGAAGACAAGGGTGGCTGCTCATTGTGGCAGCCCTGGATGTGCCTGGAGAATACGTGCAACCAGTATCCCTGATGGCACAACATTTAAAATTAAGAAGTGTGGCCCTGAACACACTTGTGTAATGGCCACTACTAACAAAGAAGCCAATTCAACTTGGATCTCAGATAAATTGTTTAAATACATTAGGGGAAATCCTGACATCAGTTTGGGTGGTCTGCAAGAATTGTTGGCTGAGAAGTTTGGTGTAGAGGCCCATAGAATGCAGCTCTATAGGGCCAAAAGGAAGGCACTAGAAAAAATAGAGGGGTCTCATGCTGAGTCATACAAGAAGTTGTGGAGGTATGGGCATGAAGTAATGAGGACTAACCCTGGTAGCTTGTTCAAGCTTGAACTCAGAGGATTAGTCCTAACTTGGATTTGCCTCACTTTCATAGGCTCTTCTTCTCATTTACAGCTATCCAAGATGGCTTTAGACATGCTTGTAGGCCTTTTTTGCAGTTGGTGTCATCTCAAGGGGCCTTTTGGAGGTGTGTTATTGTCTGCTGTGGGTCTTGATGGAAATAATGGGTTGTTCCCTATGGCTTTTGTTGTGGTTGAGAGTGAGAACACACAGAGCTGAAGGTTTTTCTACATCATTTATTCAGCATAATTGGGGATGGTTCTGGGGCTAAGCGTTGGGTATTTATGTCTGATGGCCAAAAGGGTATTGAGAATGCCTTAGCTGAGATCATACCACATGCAAGTCACAGGAGGTGCTGCAGGCATCTCTACTGTAACTTCAAGGCTAAGTACCCTGGCATCAAGTTGAAAACATATTTCTGGGCTGCTGTGAAGGCATATAATGTTGATGACTTTAACCTTGTCATGGGTCAAATGAAGGACTGCTCACCAGAAGCAGCTGAGTGGGCATAGGTTAGAGAGTTGGGCTAGGCACACTTTTGACCATGCTGTTAAGAATGAGCATGTAACTAGCAACATTGTTGAGTCCTTCAATAATTGGCTAGGGAACTTGAGAGAAAAACCTGTGCTATCTTTGGTTGATACTATTAGAACTAGGTTGATGTCCAAGGTGCATGAAAGGTTTGAAAATGCTGCCTCTTGGGATGGTAAGGTAGCTCTCAAGATTGTGAAAAAATGCAACCAAGCGATTGCTCGGTCTAGGCATTGTAACATAGTGATGTGTGCTGGGGCTACATAATTTGAGTTGGTTGATCTTGGTAATGTGCATGTGGTTGATCTTCAAATGAGGAGTTGTTGTTGTAGGGTTTGGAATATAACTGGCATACCTTGCAAGCATGCAGCAGCATGCATCAATACTAAGAGAATGGAAGTATTAGATTTTGTGGATGTATGCTACAGCAGGGACACATACTTGAAGACCTATGGTGGGGTCATGCACCCAGTGCATGATGAGTCCCAATGGCAGCCTGCTACAGGGGATCCCTTGCAACCTCCACCATTAAGAAGGTTGCCAGGAAGGCCAAGAAAAGAGAGGAAAAGGGCTGCTGATGAACCTGCTAAGGAAGGCAAGAGGTCATGCACCATAAAATGTGCAATTTGTAAGGAAATTGGGCACAACAAAAAGACATGTTAGAGGGCACCTGTAAGAGGCATTAGTAGGGGCACTGCTGCAGGTGGCAGCCAAACTGGAGGCAATCAAGTGGGAGGCAGTCAAGTTAGCATGAATTTGGATGTAAGTATACTAACTGTGGTTTTGATTTTGGTTTACTGTGATTTAGTTTACTTTTGACTAAATGTAGTTTTGAATTTTTGAACAGGGAGGACCTGCTGTGGGGGGTCCTAGTCAAGGAACCATGCCTTAGCTGCTGCTAGTGTGCAACATTTTGTGTACATACATGGTGAAGATTCATTTTGTGAAGATCATTTTGTGAAGATTACAGAAACTGTGCAGATTCTTTTTGTGAAGCTTATTGAAGACTTTGAAAATGGTGTTGATTGCTGTGACTGAAGACAAATTTTTGAAGTTAAAGTCATAGTGGAATATGTTAACTGTAGGTTACAGTTAGGTTGACTACAATATTCAAATTGTAAACTTTAGGTTTTAGTCAACATTAATGCTTTTAATCATGTTTGTCAACATTTGGATGATGTAAACTCTATTTGCACAATGTTAACATTTGGATGATGAATGATGAATGGTGTTCTTATTGAGCTAATGTGTACTCAGTTTCAGTATGTTGCTCAGTTTTGAGATCTTACTTATTTGCAAAGAATGTGAAGTGGGTTAGAAGCATTGGTTAGGGCAGGTTGTGCTTGTGCTTTTGAGCATGTTGGTAGTTATGTTGGGGACTTTGTTTGTGCTTGTGCTCTTTGTGCAATGTGCACAAACCACAAGCCCCCTTAAGAAGGCATAGATAGCTTAGAAAATAGATAACCAACCTCTTCATTTGCCTAGAAAATATATAACCAACATGTTCATTTCCCTAGAAAATTTCATTGCAGCCATAAATACTTCATTCAAATATCATTACATTGATTACATGGACCCAAGAAAATTCGAGAGTACCATTTCTCTTTTAAGGCTACATTGGTTGCATTACATAACCATACACCACATTCCTCATTTGTTAATGACAAAAACTATCATCAACATACACATCCATGAGGAAATTAAAGAACTAATAACCAACATCTTCAACATTGCTTGATTAGACTCAATTAGCTGTAATTTTTTACTCCGTACAGCTTCATTTGCCTCAAGCAAGTGCATTTTTTATTCTTTATTGGTTTCAAGCCTTTGAAGTTTTTCATAAATATCATATGAACAGATGATTGACCTTTCACTAGGCTTCAGTGTTGCTCGATCTATCAGGATTGCACCAACTGAACATGTCACATCCACTACTTGCACAAGTCAAGCACAACTTTTCCTTGCTTGGCTTTTCATCAGATTCAACAATTTTAAGATTTGCTCTCTTTCTACACCAGCAACTTATGTAGTTAAACCTTAGATCCAACCATTCCTCACTATTTCCTGACCTTGACAGTTTTTGGTTAGAAGGGAAAGAATGAAGTGAAGGAAGAAAGGGAGGAAGAAGGAGAAAGAAATGGGTCTACAGAAGAGAAAGAGAATGAAGAAGAAGAAGAAAAACCCTAAGGGGCAAGAGGGGTTTTATTCAAGAAAGGGAAGGTAGTTTGGGGATGAAAAATCCAAAAAGTAAGGTGTCAGAGAATCTTTAGACGGAGTTAGGGTCTCCGTCAATTTTGTGGGGCTCCGTGAAATGCGGATACAAACCTGGGGAAGCGGAGTGTAATTTTCAAAAGATAGGGGGTCCGTGTGTAATTTAGGATAAACCTCAGGAGTGTCGTGAGTAATTAACCCAAAGAAAAATTAGATTCATAAACACTTTTTTTTTCTTCTCTCTTTTGCAAATGGTTTATTCAAAATTTGGGATTGCTTTTTTATGTGCATGTGAAATGCCTTAATGACTGCGACGATGAAGATAAATTAACGAGGACACTGAAGAATATGAATAAATCAATTTGTGCAATGCCAAAAAAATTTCATACATATATCATTATGTGCTTGATGCATTCATCGTCCTCGTTCAATATATGACATGTTAAAATTTTATAGAATGATTAGCTATTTTTGTCTGTCTAAGGCCATATTTCTTTTTAGTGTATTATTCTTGGTTGCCCAAAGTAAACTTCCTTCAAAATCAAAACATATGGTCAGTGAATCATTTATGTGTTTATTGTTCTTTGTAAGTAACGTATTCTATGGGCACTGAATTATTGTTTAGCTCATTTTACATTACGAATAGCTTTTTTGGTATAAAAAAAATGGAAAATGATCAGCAACTCTGTCACATATTTGGTGTATAAAGCTCTCTACAATTCTTGATTTTTGAAGAAAAAGTCATTACACATAAATAAGGAAAAACAAAAGTAAAAAATAAAGAACAATAAAGATCCAACATCCTTGAAAACAAGAAAATAAAAAGTTTTAAACTCTATGGTTACTTTTAGTTGATCAACAATCATCACTTGAAAGGTTTATTTATTGTGCGATTGCAACATTACTTAAAAACGTAAAGTTATCTACCTCTTTCCTACTGCCCAATGTGGCCTGCCCTTGATTTTTAAAGGACTTGGTCAAATGCAAACTCCTTTAGGTGATTGATTGAGAATGTTTGAGAGAGAGAGAGAGATAATGGGATGGATTCTTTTTCTAAATTGTAAAATTGTAAAATCGTAGGATTATATGTATTAAAAGGTCATATGCCTTTTGTCCATATCTGATTATCCAAATAATAAAGTTGAAGTTGAGAGAACGTTATCATGTCATCGCCTACATGACCGTTTTGCCACGTGGACTGAAACTAACAACTTTTGGGGTATTAAACCATTTTTTGTTAAATACTTACTCCTTAGTTTTTTTTTTATTTTTTTATTTAGTTTGCATTTTCAAAATCATTGAATATTTCTCATTCTCCATTCTTCAATTTCTAAATTAATATCATTTCCGTGCACAACACGGGATATTAGCTAACACCCCTCCCGTGCATAGCACGGGGTTTTAGCTAGTTTCATAAACAAGTATGACAATCACCTTTTTAAATCAGGTATATAACGTATGTCCAATATGTTATCTCAACTGCTAAACCTTTCTCTTTATAAAAATTCTTTCTGCCTTCTCTGTAAAACCAAGTCCCACCGAAAAGTCACTGTGCCCGCCCCAACGTGTTTTCGCCCCCATGGGGCGACAACTGCTCTGGCGATTGGTAAGCTTCCATCTCCTGCTTTGTATGGTGGTTCCTTTACGACGTGATCAGTAGGACGGCGTGACTGACGTTTGGCGCGATGCTTCTCACCATATTCCGGTTAGAGATGGAGACCTAAAGTTTTATCTCCGATCTCGGTTGATCTATGCAGATCTACGTAGATCTGCTAGATCTTCTTCTTCTCCACCGTTCATCGGAGGTGACCAGGATTTCACTGGCGGTGACCGGATCTCACCGGCGCTGGCCATAATCCTTACCAGCGTTTTGACTGTAATTTCTGGAAGATCCTTAAGCTTTATTCTTTCAATCCTTATGCGTTTCCTATTGTGCAGTGGTGGAGGTTGGGTTGGTTGGGGTGTACTTAGTAGTCAAAGGTGGCCTTGGTTTAGAGAGGCTTAGCCTTGGATGGGTTAGCTCTTAGGAATCCGAGGGGTCTTGGGAGGGTGGGGTAGGGGGATAGGATCTCGAGGGGTGGGGCGGGGTGATTTATGTTGGGAAAAAAAGAGGGATTTAGGGCCCTAAGGGGGGGGGGGGGTTTTTACAAGTGTATTTTGGGGACAATCTGTTTCCAGGCTAAGGGGTTGGGGTTTTAGTGCTCTTTCTGGCTTTGAGCATCCTTTAGGAATGACAATGGGACGGGTCGGATGCAGATCTTATGAAATCTGTACCCACCCCGGTAGTACTTATACACGACTCCGCCCTGCCCCGCTATCGGGTTAAGGAATGGGAATACCATCCCCGACCTGATGGACGATTAGAAAGCCCGACCCCGCCCCTATCCGCCCCGGCTCACTCAAGAGTCAAACACATGATTTGTTCACCAGTCTAGCTCTAACTTCCCCTAATATAGGTTGATCCGTCTTGTAGATACTTTCTTTTCTGGCATTCCTTGGTGCAAATAATAGAGTGAACAAGTTACAAAGACAATAGGAACATAGAGATAAGGAATCAGAATGGATTGCTCGGAGTAATAGCTTGCAACTATTTTAGTTGAGATTCAAAACACAGCCAAATAATAATAGAGACTAAAAGACATAAAAGATAAAGAGTGTGCTGAAGCAAATTGTTCAGAAATTAACATAGGATAAAGGGTAAAGAATCAAGAATCAAACACATCCACTAATTTGAAGTATCTTTTATACTCTAATCTGATCCTTCGTAACATAATTAAATACTTACACAGTTGTCAACTCTCAATTCTCAAAACCATATCATCAACTACCTGCAATTCTTTTTCCTTCCCATAAACTAGATCTGTGTATTACAGGGGTTGAGAAGAAAGATCATAAGTATATGGTAACACTTTACATAATATATAGCAAGAGACCCATCCTAATTGATTACGCCAATATCTAAGCCAGTGCAACGCTCGGCAAGGCTTCAATGGGCTGCCGCACTACGACCATTGACGGTAAATCGCTCGACCATGGTGGCGCCATCGCAATTGTGGATGATGACCGGAAAGGTGTGCGCTGCCGGTTGTGACCGTTGCTAGTGGTCGACATTGGCTACTGGTGAGTTAGTCAGTGTAGCCCGAGCGGCGGCATGAAGAGAGAGAGAGAGAAGAAGAAGAAGAGAAAGAGAATAGTGGGCTTAGGGTTATTCTGACTACTTTATATCTATCTAGATGGACGGCTGAGATGATAGTATCAGATTTAAGGTTAGGATAAGTTATATGCGGGGCGGGGCGGGTCGGATACCGGACTGGAATAGACTAAATACCATATCCGACCCGTACCCGCTGCGGGTTTAGATTTTAACTACCATCCCCGCCCCATAACCCGGTCAAAGTTAAAAAGACCCGCTCCTATCGAATCGGGGCGGATCAGATATCCGCCGGGTGCGGATCAAATTGCCATCCCTAATCCTTGGTGTGAATTTTTGGTATGTTGTCTGTTGTGTGTGATTTGTGGTTCCTTCGCCATATACTGTGGCAATTTGGTTCGGATAAGTTAAGTGATAGTAGAAGGAAAAAAAATTATGGTGTTGAAGATCTTTGGTTGTGTATTACGCCTCCTTCACTGATTGTGCTCACATTTGGGTCATGCGGTTCCCGATTGTCTGCTTTGTAGATTATTATTTTTCTGTTTCATTCCTTTAGAGTGTGTTTGGATGAGGTGGTTGAACTGAGGATTTCACTTTCATAGAGGATTTTGAAATACATTATATAAAATCTCTTGTTTGGATACTAATAAGATGGATTTACCAAATTTTAGGAGGAATTTGAAAAGGAAATTTGGTGTGCTAAAATCTCCTTTAGAAATAACTAGTCCATACTAGTTATTTGTCAAATCCCTTCCACATAAAAGAGTCTCCATTATTTTAGGTAACTTCTTTCATAAAAAAAGGAGATACTCTCCCTTATTAGTTTGTACCACTATTAAATTATCTAGGTTCAAATTTTTAAATGTAAATCCACATATGAAATACTCAATCTACAAAATCGCCCAAACACAATATTTGCAATTCCATAAATTTGTAAATCAACGCATTTCAAAATGAATGGATTTTGAAATACAAGGTAATTTGAAATTCTTCATCCAAACACATTGTTAATTTCCTAAACCTGTAGATTTTTCATAGTACTTTAAGTTGAGTTAAAGTGTACTATGTACTCTAAGTTAGCTTAATTGTAATGTGCATAAGTTTATTAGGTTTGTCGTTACGTGTTGACATTCGCGGTCATGTATACTGAGTCACGAAAATGTCGTGACCTAATATTTGTGAGCTCTAGAAAAGAGCGAATGTGTAACTTTGAATTATTAATGCAATTCTCCTATTCTACGAAAAAAAATATTATGTATATAACATATAATACCGGAAAATAGCTCGATGAACTGCAAAAATATAGCAAGCCATGAAACAAAAACCTGCCGAGATAAAGATCTAAAGTTTCTCTATATAAGTCTAGTGGCCAAACTTTTTCAATAACCCATTCCCTGATTTATCGGTCAATAGCAAAATATTGCACTTGTATTAGAAATAGAAATACTAACATTTATGTAGCACAATGACGTCTAGTTAATATCAAAGTGTTCTATCTACTAAATATAGTGATAGTTGTATTTTTCGAGCGTTAACATAGGCTAAATGTTATGGAGTATATATTTTTCCCCTGCCAACGTCCCTTTTCAATTAATATTTATATTTATATGCTACTTAATCTCGTTAACTTTTCTACTTATGTTATAACCTGTAAAAATTTTCTTGACTACATTTTCTTTAACAATTTTGGTTTTTTTATTAGTGTCTTGTGGTGCATTTAAATAAGTACTTTAGGACATGGACTGGCTGCAATATGTACCATTTATACAAGTCTGGTTATCCACAGTTGAGTATGTTTTATCTCGATAATTTTCAAAGCAGCCTCTGGTTTGTAAATTAGTTAGTTATCCTCTTCAAATTAGAAGAAGTTGGTATAAAAATGATATTCAACTGAATGCGTGATGAGAATTTGATGCCAAGGAAATGGGGTTCGTACCTACGTGGAGGTGTCACAAAGGCTGCAGTCCGAGTCAGATGCCAAGTATGTTGATGTGAGACACAGCAAGGGTGGAACAAGGGCAGAGACCAAGGGCTTCCCAGACAGAGCTTGAGAGTGGCAGTGCTGCGAGGGCAATAGCGCAGAATGAATACACGACGACAGTCACAGTCCGATGCTTAGGTCCAGAGTCAAGGTCCAGTATGTTTCTCTCTCTAGAATTCTAGAGTGAGAAAGTGAAATATGTTCTGAAAATGTCCAACATTAATGTTCTGTCCAAATGAATTCTCAAGACCTCTATTTATAGAGATTGAGATGATGATGTCATTAACCGACACGTGGCGCTCCCCGGGAGTGACACGTCACTAGGAGGGGCTACGAGTGCCGGTGCTCCACGGACTGTCGGATCGCATATTCACCCGGCCTGCCCCGCACAACGTCGCTCTGTCTGTCTGGAAAGACTGGCTCCCACAGCGTCGGTGTGGCCAGAGAACCCCTTGATCTAGCCTCCAATCCAAGCCCTTGCAGAGTCCCACAGGCCTGGCAGCGGTGGGGAAGACCCGACGCCCAACTGCCAGGTGAACTAGGCGCGATGCCCTCCGAAGACCTGCTCCCGTCTCGGAGTGACCCGGGGGTCATAGTCCCTAGGGGTGCCAACGCAAGCCCCCAGTGCCGGAGCACGTAGGCCAGTCACGCAGGCACCCTGGCGGAGATAGTGTCCCGGAGGAGTCGCCTATTCCGCAGGCCGAGGTAGCATCCCGGAGGAGCCGTTTACCTGGCCGGCCAAGGTAGCATCCCGGAGGAGCCGTCTACCTGGCAGAAGGGGAGTCTTCGTGCCGGAGCACTTGGAGTTCCCTGGCAGAGATAGTGTCCCGGAGGAGTCGCCTATCCCCGCGGGTGAGTCCTTGTGCCGGAGCACTCGGAGCACGTCAAGGTAGCATCCCGGAGGAGCCGTCTACCCGACTGGCCGAGGTAGCATCCCGGAGGAGCCGTCTACCTGGCGGAAGGGGAGTTGAAGAGCTCCCTGGCGGAGATAGTGTCCCGGAGGAGTCGCCTATCCCCGCGGGTGAGTCCTTGTGCCGGAGCACTCGGAGCGCGTCAAGGTAGCATCCCGGAGGAGCCGTCTACCTGGCGGAAGGGGAGTTGAAGAGCTCCCTGGCGGAGATAGTGTCCCGGAGGAGGCGCCTATCCCCGCAGGATGTTGCACACTCGGAGCGTGGGTCGAGGAGCCGTTCCACGACCAATGTAAGGTGCGCATGGTGTGGCGAATGAGTGTGGTGCCCGGGGGGCATGTATCCCCGCAGCATGGGCGCGACGGAGTGAGTAAGGTGTCGGGGGCACGGGTGTGACAGAGAGCCTAGGGCATGTAACATGATTGTGGCGCATGGGCGCGACATAGTGTGGAAGTGCGACGCCCGGACGCCAGCGACGGCGTCGCGGCTGTTCATGTCCGGGCGACGGGGTCGCGGAGTTGTGTCCGGGCGACGGGGTCGCGGAGTTGTGTCCGAGCGACGGGGTCGCGGAGTTGTGTCCGGGCGACGGGGTCGCGGAGTTGTGTCCGGGCGACGGGGTCGCGGAGTTGTGTCCGGACGACGTGGTCGCGGAGTTGTGTCCGAGCGACGAGGTCGCTAAGTTATGTATGGTCCTTTGAAGAGAAGTGAAGGTGTTAAGTATGGAGACCAAAGGCCAACCCATAGGGGAAGTCCAAGGCCAACCCTTAGGGGGAGGCCAAGGCCAACCCCAAGGGGAGGCCAAGGCCGAGGCCGACCCCATAGGGAAGGCCAAGGCCGAGGCCGACCCCAAGGGGAAGGCCAAGGCCAACTTCCTTGGGCAAGTGCCATGGTGCGCCGATGGGTGACATGCGAAGTGCGACGGTCGAAGTGTCATGAGGCTTTGCGCGAAAATGAGCTTCTTAGTGACGAAGTAACGTAACGAAAGTGAGAAGTGCACGTGACTTGAGCGTGCATGCTTTGACCGGTTGTGAGCGTTGAAAATGACTGTTGCTTGTGCGGATGTGTCACGAAAAATGGGACCCCAGTGGGCCTTTGGGTGCGACCAGAATAGGCTGGTAACATAAGCCCCTTGCGTGTGGTATGCGTGGGGGGGCAACTCTTGCAGGCACCGCACGCATAAGCACTTAGCAAGATGTTAAATTTGTTTGGCCGGCGAGTTGTTGAGGTCGTCAATGCATGATGATGATGATGAGTAGGTGGTTCGAGCCACCTCGTGCACCACCTACAAAAGCTTGGAATGCTTGGGGTTGAGACAAAGGCACGATGATAGATTGCAGGGGCAGCGAGCATGTAAACGGTGCCCGGGCGACGGACGACGAGTGTCGCGGAGACGTCACCCGGGGATGGGCGACAAGTGTCTCGGAGACAGCGCACATGCGCTGGCTACGGGAGTCGCGGAGATGACACCTAGGCCATGGGCGACAAGCGTCGAGGAGACGACGCACGGGCCTTGGCAACGGGGGTCGCGGAGACGACGGATGGGCGCTGGCGACGGGGGTCGCGGAGACGACGCACGAGCGCTAGCAACGGCAGTCGCGGAGACGGCGCCCGGGCGACGGACGATGAACATCGAACAAAGAGTATGAGTAAGTGGTTCGAGCTACCTTGTGTACCACCTACCAAGGATGTTGATGTCAGAGGACGTCGTCACATGGGACGTGATCAAATTTGCAAAAAAATTTCTAAGTGTAAAAAAGTATGAAATGTGTAGGGCGCGATGAAGGCGCAATCGGGAGTCTCGATGCCAGGGCAGTCCACGACGGGCGCGGGTAAGGCAAGATGGTCAATGTTGCAATTTTTTTTAAAGTACCGGCCTTTGATGTTGGCCATGAAGTGAAGGTGGGAAGGTCAAAGGTGGCGGGGGGGAGTTGGTTATTGTGACGGAAGTGAAAGGTTGGACACGAGGCGCGCGTTGGTCGTCATGATGAGTTTTTTTTTGTCCATGCTTGTGAGGATGATGGTTAGTGATGGTTGTCGGCATTTGGGGTGAATGTGTGCGGGCCTGAAGGTGGTGAAGGGAAAAAAGAGATGGAGAGGTTCTTGAAGGTGATGGCCATGGCTTTGGGAAAGCCAAAATGGGTGGCCTTAATGGTGGCTGAAGGTGAAGGAAGGGGGAGGGGGAGGAGGATGAAGGCCGAAGGTTGAAGAGGGGGAGGGGTCAGCCTCGGCCTTAGGTGTGGCGTGAGGGTCGGCCTTGGTGGGGAAGGAGGGTCGGCCTTAGCGTGGGTGGAGTTGGCTGAAAAAGGAGATGGGGAAAGAAGAAAGGAGAAGAAGGCGCGGCGGCGGTGGAGTGCCGCGGGTGGCCGCGGACGAGGTGTGGGCGTGGGGTTGCGGTGTGGGGTAGGCGGGAAGGGAAGAGAGGGAAGGGGGGTCTGCCTAAGGGAGGGGATGGGGAGGCCGAGGCCGATGGGGGAGAGGGAGGGGTGGCCGAGGCCGAGCTTGGGGAGAAGGGGAGAGGGGAGAGGGGAAGTGGGAAGAAGGTGAAGAGGAAGCGGCGCGAGGCCGAGCGGTGGCCGCGGGCTTGCGGGGGAAGAAGAGAGGGAGAGAGGGAGGGGGGTCGGCCTAGGGGAGGGGTTGGGGAGGCTGAGGCCGAAGGGGGGAGGAGGAAGAAGGGGGAAGGGAGATGGCCGAGGCCGAGCTTCGGTCGGCCATGGAGGAAAATGGGAAGGGAAGGGGAAGAAGGGGGGCGACGGCGGCGACGGGGTGCCGCGGGTGGGCGAAGGGAAGGGGGGAGGGGCGGGGGGAAGAGAGGATAGAGGTAGGGACAAGATGGGAGGTTGCCGGCGGTGAAGGAGATGGGCCGTGGAGGGCGAGGCCGAGGGAGAAGGCGGCGCAAGGTTGGGCGGTGCGAAGAAGGAGAATGAGAGAAAAAAATTAGGGTTTGTGGAATTAGGGTTTTTTTTGGGTAAAACGGGTCGGTGGGTCGGATTGCGGGTCGGACAGTTGGGCATGAGATTGAGAGAGAAAATGGGGTGCGGGTTCGGGCGCACGGGTAGGGTTCTTCCCAATTTCTTTTGAAATTCAAATTCAAAAAAAATAATATTAATAATTTTTTTTTGGCAACCCTAAGGATGGAGCCCCCAAGAAAATTTTCACAATGTATATGGAGAGAAAGAGAAGAGTGGGATGGGAGAAGAATGAAATTTTTTTTCCATAAGAAAGAGAGAAGTTGTGTATGAAGTGGGGAAAGGGTGATGGGGTGTTGGATGGTGAGGGAGGAGAGGAAAATGTGAGAGGGAGAGTGATGAGAGCATGTATGTTGGGAGTAGTGGGGAAGATGAAAAACTTGAAAAAATTTCTAAGTATAGAATGAGGGTGAGGAGTAGTGCCCGACCACGAGCAGGCATGGTGAGAGGGAGGAGGGCGAAGGGAGTGAGAAATTTTTTTTTTTTTTTTTCTAAGTGTTGAGAAGCTTTCCCGAGTGTCGGAAGGAGCATAGAATGGAAGGGTGAAAAAAAAAAAAATTTTTTCTAGGTGTTGAGCTCAAACAAGGGTGCCGAGGGAGACAGCTACGAGAGATCATCGATGACCGGCTGCGAAAAAAATGAAATTTTTTCTAAGTATCAAGGAAAGTAAATGAAGGATGATGATGCGACCATAGTAGCGCGGCTCGAGCCACCCTGCGCACCACGTACTCAGTCGTTGGCAAGTGAGGACGAAGGGGTTGGGAAGGGGTGAAGCCCCCAAGGGAGTGGGTGATGGCATGAAGGGTGATGTCAATAGACTTGTGCAAGAGTAATGTAGCTTGAAAATTTTCTAAGTCTGGAAAATGTAACTTCATTGATAACGAAGGATAGGCAACATGCCTTGATACATGGGTATGACGTACATGGAAACTTGCAAAATGAATGAAAAAATTACAAGTGTGGAAAATGCACTAAGGCATGCCAAGGCTTGGTCGGGTGGGTCATATGTCCCGCCCTTAGAGTTTGAGCTCTCCGTACGCAATCTTGTCAGCGAAGACAAACTTGAGGCCCCTGCACCACTTGAGGCCATGACCGACCTTCCGATGATAGGGGCAGTAGATGGGACGGGCTAAGTCTTTCGGGGTAGGCTCAGTGTCGGCATTGGGCAGGGTTATGGCATTGTCGTCGATCCATGCCTCGAGGAGAGTTCTAACAGTCTTCAAGTCACACGGGTATTCCAGGACAGGCATTGGCTGCCCTCTCTTGTCAGGGCGCCCGTCCCTTCCGTGGGACTGACGCTTGTGGTTGTTGTCGTCGTTACTAGCTGCTTCCATCGTCGCGGCCAAGGCAATATGAGGTTAGGGCTTTGGGTTCTTTGACGGACCGACCAAGTCATAGGTGCGTCGTGCAGCTTCCTTGAGATGTCCCCAAGATCGAAGCTGGAGGTTTTCAAGGTAGACCCTGTAGGTGTCCTTCATGTTCTTGATGCAAATGGGTACAAGGGTTTCATCTTTGCTGAAGTCAGTGCACTCCAAGCACTTGTGATGAAATCGCGTAACATAGGTGTTGAGGTCTTCCCCGGGATTCTGGCGGATCCCGTCAATGTCAACGATGGTCACACGTTATGTCTCATAGTGAAACTTGTCAAGGAAGAGATGTACCATGTCGGACCAGGAGTGGATAGTACTGTCAGGAATTTGATAATACCAAGAGTAGGCGAGGCCAGTCAAGGACTTGTGAAATTCTCGAAGCTTCAAAGTGTTGTCTTCCCCGTAGTGCTCTAGGGAGCCAGCAAAACGGGTGAGGTGCTCGCGGGCGTTGCCCTCTTTGCCGTTGAATAAGGTGAAGGATGGTTGCTTGTACTTGACAGGGTAGGGCTTGGTAGCGAGGCTGCCAGAGTAGGGAGCATGACCTGACAGCTTAGAGGGGGAGTGGGGTAAGGATGACTGCTTGAGACGGTGAATGAGGGCATCAAGGTCATGCTTGGTGACGTACGACGCATGTGAGGGTTTGTGCCCTGTTGTGATGATCCGAGCACCAGAACCCCCAGACGGTGTAACCTGAGGCATTGAGGGGATGATGATGGTAGAGAGGGGTTGGTGGTGGTGAGCAAGTTGTTGGGGGCACGGTTTGCATATGGGTAGTGTCAGCTGCTGGAGGCTGGTCGTCAGGAAAGGTCGACTGGAGTAAGCCGAGGGAATGACTTGTGTTTAGGTTTCGGCTGGTTATGTTTGGGTTAGGCTCCATCTCAATTGATTCGTGAGTCTCTGAAGTGCTTCGAGCAAGGGTAAGACGTGGCCCCGGGGGCTGAGGTGCCGCGAGTCCTACTGTCGAGTGCCCGGAGGACCAAGGCAACGGTGGTCGCGACACTGGGACCTGAGCAGTGTCCAAAACTAGCCCAGGCCCTGAAGGTTGGATATGAGCAGGAGGGGCCAAACCTGGAGCTTGGGATGACACGGGGTGAGTAATGGGCACAGGGTGCAGAGCTCTAAGGCTTCAGGAATTCGGTGATTATGAAGTCAAGCCTTGGATTGATTTTTGCATTTCTAAGATGACAACCATGAGAGAAGATTGAGAGTCTCGGAGCTCGGAGATGGTAAGAGTAAAGAGTGGGATTGTGCGGTTGACGATTACGGCCACATCGGTGGTGGCTGGTCTATGCTTGAGCGTTGAGAGGATGTTCCTCTTGGACGGTGCGGATGAGGCCTTGGCTGGTAGCCCTCGTAACTCTTTGTTGTATAGGCATGGAGACTGAGTGTGGAAGATAGGCATACTGCAATACGATGCTCACCTCCCCAGCGGAGTCGCCAAAATGATGCCAAGGAAAGTGAGTTCGTACCTATGTGGAGGTGCCACAAAGGTTGCAGTCCGAGTCAGATGCCAAGTATGTTGATGTAAGACACATCAAGGGTGGAACAAGGGCAGAGACCAAGGGCTTCCCAGACAGAGCTCGAGGGTGGCAGTGCTGCGAGGGCGATACCGCGGGATAAATACACGATGACAGTCACAGTCCGATGCTTAGGTCCAGAGTCAGGGTCCTGTATGTTTATCTCTCTAGAATTCTAGAGTGAGAAAGTGAAACAATGTTCTAAAAATGTCAAACCTTCAATATTTTTTTTAAATGAATTCTCAAGACCTCTATTTAAAGAGATTAAGATGATGATGTCATCAACTGACACATGGCATTACCCGGGAGTGACACTTCACTTAGGGGTCCACGAGTGCCGGTGCTCCACGGACCGTTGGATCGCATATTCATCCGGCCTACTCCTCACAGCGTCGCTCTGTCTGTCTGGAAAGACTGGCTCCCACAGCGTCGGTGTGGCCAGAGAACCCCTTGATCTAGCCTCCAATCCAAGCCCTTGCAGAGTCCCACAGGCCTGGCAGCGGTGGGGGAAGACCCGACGCCCAACTGCCAGGTGAACTAGGCGCGATGCCCTCCGAAGACCTGCTCCCGTCTCGGAGTGACCCGGGGGTCATAGTCCCTAGGGGTGCCAACGCAAGCCCCAGTGCCGGAGCACGTAGGCCAGTCACGCAGGCACCCTAGCGGAGATAGTGTCCCGGAGGAGTCGCCTATTCTGCAGGCCGAGGTAGCATCCCGGAGGAGCCGTCTACCTGGCCGGCCAAGGAAGCATCCAAGAGGAGACGTCTACCTGGCGGGGAGTCTTCGTGCCGGAGCACTTGGAGTTCCCTGGCGGAGATAGTGTCCCGGAGGAGTTGCCTATCCCCGCGGGTGAGTCTTTGTGCCGAAGCACTTGGAGCACGTCAAGGTAGCATCCCGGAGGAGCCGTCTACCCGATTGGCTAATGTAGCATCCCGGAGGAGCCATCTACCTGGCGGAAGGGGAGTTGAAGAGCTCCCTGGCGGAGATAGTGTCCCGGAGGAGTCGCCTATCCCCGCGGGTGAGTCCTTGTGCCGGAGCACTCGGAGCGCGTCAAGGTAGCATCCCGGAGGAGCCGTCTACCCGACTGGCCGAGGTAGCATCCCGGAGGAGCCGTCTACCTGGCGGAAGGGGAGTTGAAGAGCTCCCTGGCGGAGATAGTGTCCCGGAGGAGTCGCCTATCCCCGCGGGTGAGTCCTTCTGCCGGAGCACTCGGAGCGCGTCAAGGTAGCATCCCGGAGGAGCCGTTTACCCGACTGGCCGAGGTAGCATCCCGGAGGAGCCGTCTACCTGGCGGAAAGGGAGTTGAAGAGCTCCCTGGCGGAGATAGTGTCCCGGAGGAGTCGCCTATCCCTGCAGGATGTTGCACACTCCGGAGAGTGGGTCGAAGCATGTTCCACGACCAAGGCAAGGTGCGCATGGTGTGGTGAATGAGTGTGGTGCCCGGGGGGGCATGTAACATGATTGTGGCGCATGGGCGCGACAGAGTGAGTAAGGTGCCGGGGGCACGGTAGTGTGACAGAGAGCCTGGGGCACGACTGTATCAGTGGCGCGGTGCAAGGGCACGGCGGAGTGTTCAAGTGCGACGCCCGGACATCGGCGACGGGGTCGCGGAGTTGTGTCCGGGCGACAGGGTCGTGGAGTTTGTCCGGGAGACGGGGTCACGGAGTTGTGTATGGTCCCTTGAAGAGTAGTGAAGGTGCTAAGGATGGAGACCAACGGCCAACCCTTAGGGGAGGCCAAGGCCAACCCGAAGGGAAGGCCAAGGCCGACCCCCAAGGGGAGGCCGAGGCCGAGGCCAACCCCAAGGGGAAGGCCAACGCCAATTTCCTTGGGCAAGTGCCATGGTGAGCCGATGGGCGACATGCGAAGTGCAACAATCGAAGTGTCATGAGGCTTTGCGCGAAAATGAACTTCTGAGTGACGAAGTAACGTAACGAAATTGAGAAGTGCACGTGACTTGAGCGTGCATGCTTTGACCGGTTGTGAGCGTTGAAAATGACTGTTGCTTGTGCGGATGTGTCACGGAAAATGGGACCCCAGTGGGCCTTTGGGTGCGACCAGAATAGGTTGGGAACAGAATTTAAGTAAGCATATAATCAAAAGATTTTTCTGGAGGATGATCGCTCTATTAGATCCTTCTTGTACTTCGTATAATCGAGTACGAGCTACAGCTAGAGGCAGTTGGAAATGTCAACAAAAATTAACTCTTTTTTGGATCGTCCTTTCAGTTACCTGGAAGTATCCGATCCGATGTGAGATTCTTTCTCTTTTCAGTAGCGGGCATTACTGACTAGACACTTTCTTTCTGACTCGCCTATTTTCTGGCAAGGAAAGGCCCCAAAGAGACCCTACCCGCCATCAATTGACGGACTTTCTGTGAAAGATGTTAAGAACCCAACCCAAGCGGCAAGTGAATTGCGAAAGCACAAAGTAAAGCAAGCTTCCCTTTATAACTTCCCCCAGTTAAGGCCAAACAGCAATATGCTTTGCTTAAAGACAACATTATAGAAATCATACACATTCAAATTTTAGAAAGCATGTTCAACTTTATAAGCAAGAAGAATTATATGGCTAGGACCTCAAACACGCTGCAGTTCTTATTTAAACACATGTATAAATTAGTCAATGACATATAACTTCAGCGTTTGTAACTAAAAAACTAAATAGAAAATGATTGAATCATAATTTCTCCACCACATATCTGGTTGTCCACGTTGAATCGTGGATGGCCCAGATTTAACTTATTTTTGTTGAAAAGTTGCTAACCCCACTCTTAGCAGCGGTTCGGGCCCACTGAAAAAGTGCAAAAAATGCCCCTCGCGCAGCACAAAATCCACTAACAGGTACAAAGAGTAGCAGTTAGGGCCCATTCTAACCGCCACAAAGAGTAGCGGTCACTGTGGGGCCCTAACCGCTACTCTTTTTAGCAGTTAGACGGGGCACTTCTTCTTTCAAATCCCGACAGACTCTCTATCTCTCTCTCCCCTCTTTTCACTATATATATATATATATATATATATATATATATATATATATATATATATTACCAGTGTTATTGGTATTGCTATCATTAAAGTAATTAAAATTGTTAAAAGGTTTTGGAAATGTGAACAAACATTATAGGTTCTGACCTAATTCTAGCTATCGTCATATTTATTTTGATAATCGTGCAGGTGTTATTAGTACCAAAGTAGTCAGACTGATGAATATGTTTGATTCTATACTACCTATAAAAGTATGAATCTTGTAAATCATTTTATTCAATTTTTGCCATTCGTTAATCACTCTAATAACTATTCTACCATTTAATAAATATTATTATCCTACCATTTCATAAATACTATTATTAATTACTAATTTTGTAATCATTTTCGGTTTTGCCCTCCGTTAGTTATTTCGATGGCAACCTTATCCTTCTCTAATTAATTTTGTTGTAATGCGTTAATGAACATTAGGTCATAAATTTAATCTAAACCTACATTTACACTGGGAAACAAATGTGTGGCTGCGAAAAATATATTTGTCTCTGTGTGTGTGTGTGTGTGTGATACCTAGAAAAGTATGAATGTTGTAAATCATTTTTGGACTATTATGTCCTCTTTTAATTACGTCAATTACATTCCTACCCTTCTTTTATTATTCTCTTTTAAATTTTGATGAAATTAAAAGAACATTGGTAATCAATCTATTCTATACATTCGAAAATGAAAAGTGTGATGAAAAAGAAAAACTGAACAAAGAAATTCCTTTGCAATTCTCTTTTTAATTTGGTTAAAATGAAATAAACATTAGACATTGAACTGGTTAATGAGAATTGTGATTCTTTTTATTGCATTTCTAGGTTAGCAAACAATTAACTAATTGAAAAACAGAAAAACAAAAACAAAATAAAGAAACTGAAATACGCGAAAAACCAATTAGGAAACAAAAAAATGTTGGAAAAACAAAAACAAAAACAAAAAAGGGTTAAATATGCATAAACATAGGGCTTAAATATGGTGTCAATTTGAACTGAAAATATGTTTGGTTATTGCAGTTGAAGACCGGATGTTTTGCATTTCTTATTGACGAAATGCAAAGCACCTGGTCTCGAAAATTACAAATCTTAACCATAAACCAATTTAACAGATTACAAAAACAAAGACGTAGACTCATTCTTTTAATTTCTTTATTTGCTTTTATTTTTAGCAGTACCATCAAACATTTTTTCAATCCAGAAGCCTACGAAGAATATTTTCAAACATTGAACTGATTATAATTGCGAACATCAAATATTCTTTTTTTCTGAAACAAGTTACAAAAGAAAATAAGAATATAATTGAATTACATTATTTTGATCCAAAAAAAGATAATAATATCACATCAAAATTAATCTCAACTATATCCACGTGCAACACATGTGCTCTATACTAGTATATATAAACGATTGATAAAAGAAATCTCATTAACATATAAGCATTCCTTGATATTTAAGTTTGTGATGGCCATGTTTATGGTGTTTGTTTATTCAAAAGATAGACGCATGCTAGTGTGTGTCCTTAAGTTTTTTTAGTTGATAAAGTTATTGCACTTGAAATTTTATTCTATTTTGTCAATTCGAACTTACTAAATTTTAAACTATATCAAGAAAATTATTCTTGAAACAATTTGCTGAAAAATCAGTACTCATTCTCAAGCTCAAAGTGACTTGGTTTTATTTAATTTGATTACGTATATATAAAAAACCTCTATAAAAGAAAAGAAGAAAGAAGCATAGAAACTTACCACAAAATTATTCAATCTAGCTTGTTTAGGATTAAAGAATACCATAATTACGCACCCGTAAAAAGTAAGTATATGCCTAGTTGTTTTCTTATCGACTTTGATGGCGAAAATAGAGTAGTATCTAATGCTAGTAGACTTGATTGTTTTATGGAAAATTTAAAAGTAAAAAATATGCTTCATCTGCACAAATCCTAAAATGCAAGAAGAGTATTTTCAAGAAAGAGGCTTAATGAGTTTTATGAACTGAATATTTTTTAAGAAAACATGCTTAAATATTAAAGTGAAAGTCGAAAATACCCTCTATTTAAAACATACTTTTAAATTCAACAAAGGGCATCTTAAAAGGAAAAAAATTTAGCTATTTAACTCCATATATGTGCTTTCATATATAGTACAAATAAATCCATTAAGTTTTTTTCTCTCATTTATGTGGGACAAGCTGTTTTGCACAAACATTACTTGAATAAACACACACCCCTTGCACACTGCTATATTCTAGGAGGTAGCATTGAAGTTCTATGAACTTCAACAACGGCTGCTTGAGTATCTCACATGCATGAGGCACCATTTCGATACAAGTAATAGTTTTTTTTTTTTTTTGGAGGGAGAAGGGTATAAATATATATCGAGATTAAAAGAGAGGGTAACAAAACATACCAAACAAGCAAGTAAAAGACATACGGATGATATCCTCATCTCGATAGACAGTGCAATAAAATAAACCCAACAACAATAGTCTTTAGGGTTCGTTTGACAAATTTTTTTTTTTGGTTTTCAGTTTTTAAAGAGCAGTTTAAATTTTTTTTTTTATAAAAACAAGTGGGTGTTTGATAACCCCTTTTTTTTTTGAGGTTTTTTTTTTTATGTTTGGTAACCCTTTTTATTTTGACTTTTTTTTTTTTTGTGGTTTGCGGTGGCGGTGGTGGGGTGTAGTGGTGGTGGTGGTCGCCGGCGGCCGGAGGTGGCTGCCGGCGGTTGCCGGCGGTGGTGGCCGGCGGCCGGAGGTGGCAGCCGGCAATCTCCGGCGGTGGTCGCCGACGGCCGGAGGTGGCTGCCGGTGGTCGCCGGCGGCCGGAGGTGGCAGCCGGCAGTCTCCGGCGGTGGTCGCCGGCGGCCGGAGGTGGCTGCCAGTGGTCGCCGGCGGCCGGAGGTGGCTGCCGGCAGTCTCCGGCGGCCGGAGGTGGTCGCCGGCGGCAGGAGGTGGCTGCCGGCAGTCTCCGGCGGTGGTCGCCGGCGGCCGGCGGTGGTCGCCTGAGGTGGCTGCCGGCGGTGGGAGGGTGGTGGTGGTGGTCTAAGAAAAAAAAACCAAAAGTGAAAAAAAAAAACCAGTTTCTGGAGTTTTTTTTTTTACTCTTCAGTTTAAAAACTGGTTTTTAAACTGAAAAAAAAAATGGTTACCAAACGCTCTTTTTTTTTCAGTTTTTAAAAACTGAAAAAAAAAGAGCAAAAAAATTGTGTCAAACCTAGCCTAACTAACATATTTTTATTTTATTTTATAATGTTGCACAAAGCAACAAAAGACAAAATAAGTCATTCGCTCACTCACGGCTATACTCATCCCCTAACTCTTTTTGGTCAAACGAGAATAAGTCAGGAGTACATTCACTCATTAGGAGTACATTCTCTACTGTAACAGATTGCTTGATAAAGAACCCAGCTAAGGACTTCCTCTTCCTACAATTACGTGATTAATTCCTAAAATTGGAAAAGTCAAACCTTAAAGGTACGAGTATTTCTGAGATACCAATAAAGTCTACATACAGTGAGACGCATTATGTACAAACCAACTATGTAAGCAAGGTATTAGACAATTTCTCCTAAAATATCCAACACTTTAATTAAGCCATATATATATATATAGCGAGAAAGCACAATCGGACCACATGGAAATTGATAGTCTGCTTTAACAGCATCATGCTATTCATGACCTTTAACTATTGCTAAAATTATTTCGTTGCTCTCGCTAATATTCAGACTATGTCCTGAAGAAGTTATTAGCGACCCTTCTCGGAACAACGACCCGTTGTTACTGTAGAAGATGCGCATCCAACCCCTATATCGTTGAGTCTGATTGAGTGTCCTCCCTGAGCTTTTGTTCTTGTATCAATATGGATGAACAACTTTTGCTCCTTCAACTCTCTTTTCAACGACAAAGTTATTTTTCAAAGCCAATGGATGTCATTTTTAGCGCCACGTTTAGGGACAAAGTGCTTTGACTGATTTTTGCGACAATATTTCGTCTCAAGATAACTTTGGATTTCGTCGAAAGTTTATTTTTGATGTGTGGGGCAGCACTTTAGCAATCATATGCCCAGACGCTAAAGAATAATTTATGATTTGGACATCCAAGACCTCTCAAATGTGATTCCCTGATGACTTTGTCTACAATTCTATGTTATCTCATCCAAAAAAATGATCTCAGAGCAATTCACTTGGACAATATTTAGTAGTGGCTTTGCAAGGTATCCTCAAATCAAAATCTGGCCGCACTTTCTTTTCATTTGAATAAATTGGTGGATTAGGCACTGCCATATGGGATAGAAAATCTTGAAGCTTAGTTTTCGCCAATGAGAAGGGAGATAAAGATGTCATAAGATAAGGACCCTTTGTCTTATGTACAGAAAAGTTAACTATAAAACCGAATCAACACGGTAGGATATAGCACCACTACAACTTCAACTTGCCCTATTTGCTTCATATAGTTGCAGTCATTCTCACTGCATCATACACATCCATGGCAGCTTCAACAATGGCTCTCTCGTCTCCTTCTCTTGCCGGAAAGGCTGTGAAGGTTGGCCCGACGGCCTCCGAGCTCGGTGAAGGAAGAATTACCATGCGGAAAACCGCAGCCAAGGCAAAATCTGTCTCTGCTGGGACTCCCAGCGGCGGAACCAGATTTCATTCCGGGGGGGGCTAAAAATATATCGAAGGAGATAAATATTTTTATAAGTAAAATAGCACACAAAAACAAAGTGCACTTTTCGATAATACACAAAACATATTAAAAAGCATCTAAAATGTCTTATTAAGTTTCATGAGAGCCACTAAAGACTCTTTACAACACAAAAGAAGAGAATACAAAATACACATTTCAGTGTTTACAAACGAAAGTACTAAATAACTACTCGATGAGACGCCAAAAATTGGGTCTCATCCTCCATCAACAATCTCAAATCTCAAATCTCAAGTGCTCAATGCACGATTAACAGCCATAAAGCATCAATTAATAATCTAAATTATTAAATTTGCCACTAACAACCTAAAATTATCAATCAAATAATCAATCAAATAATCAATTCTCAATAGCAAAAGAAATTGTTCAAAATGCACACTGACCTCAGTCCTTAGAAATTAGAACGGCGTCGTTGTCGCAACGTCATTGGCGGTGGGTTTTTCGCCGTGACCACCGGTGACTGAGGCTCAGAAGTCAGATCTGCTTGAATTTCACTATTTCAGGCGCCGTGACCGCCGACCGGTGAGGTTCGTCACTTCCTTGGTTCGTCCGTCGGCTCGTAGATCTAAACTAGATCTGGCTGGAGTTGGGGTGGGGACTGGGGAGGGCCTTCGCGCTTCGGAATCGAGGCTTCGACAGACGTTAGACGACCATTTCCTCCGCCGTGAGGTCGTCCGTGACTCCGTGAGAGCAGGGGCGGACGTTGAGACCTTGACGGCGACCGGCGTTACCGATGACCGGTGGCCGTGGGCGGTGCCGCGGTGACTATGACTGTAAATGAATCGAACTGTTCACGAACGGCTTGTGGTTCGTTCTCCTTAGAACTCGTTCGTGTTCGTTCGAATAATATACGAACAGAACATGAACAAGTTTTTAGAGCTCGTTTATTAAACGAGCCGAACATGAACACTCTAAAATATTCGCGAATGTGTTCGCGAACAGCTCGTTTCAATAATAAATTAATTATAATATATTTTAAATATACCATTTACATAAATGATATATATTAAAGTTTAAACTTATAGGCCATAGAATCAATTAGCCCAAAACTAACTTCAAGCCCATTTAAACACAGCCAATGTGATATATATAACAAAGCCCAAGTCCATCACCTAATTGTTAACCCATTTAAAAACCTTAACAAGAAAACCCTAACTTAGATTTTTCTCAAACAGTAGCCCCTCTCCACCTTTCTGCCTCTTTAATTTCTCTCTCTCGCCACACCCACCTTTCTGGCTCTCTCTCTCTCTCTCTCTCGCGTCACGCAGAGACATCTCACCATACAAAAACACACAGAGACCTCTCACCATCTCTCACCCTCACATACAAGCACACACACATTACATATTGACGGCGGAGTAAAGACAACTTTCGATCCTACGCCAGAGCCATCAAAAACATCAGATCAGATCTGGAATCCGGCATCCTCTCCGTTACAATGTTCTTCAAGATTCATCTCCAAATCCACTATATGTAAAAAAAAAAATTCAAAATCTGAGGGGGGGCTATAGCCCCCCCTCGTACATATGTAGTTCTGCCCCTGGCTGGGAGTCCGTGGTATGGTCCAGACAGAGTCAAGTACTTGGGCCCCTTTTCTGGGGAGTCACCTTCCTATCTAACCGGAGAATTCCCTGCTGACTACGGCTGGGACACTGCTGAACTGTCCGCCGACCCTGAAACGTTCGCTAAGAATCGGGAACTCGAGGTCATTCACAGCAGATGGGCAATGCTTGGAGCTCTTGGATGTGTATTTCCTGAGCTGCTAGCTCGCAATGGCGTCAAATTTGGTGAAGCCGTGTGGTTCAAGGCCGGTGCACAAATCTTCAGCGAGGGGGGTCTGGACTACTTGGGTAACCCAAACTTAGTTCATGCTCAAAGTATTTTGGCCATCTGAGCTACACCAGTCATATTGATGGGTGCCGTAGAAGGTTACAGAGTAGCCGGTGGGCCTATGGGTGAGGTGATCGACCCTCTTTACCCTGGTGGAAGCTTTGACCCCCTCGGTCTAGCTGATGATCCCGAGGCTTTTGCAGAGCTTAAGGTTAAGGAACTCAAGAATGGTAGGTTGGCCATGTTTTCGATGTTTGGATTTTTCGTTCAAGCAATAGTGACCGGAAAAGGACCACTAGAAAACCTTGCTGACCATCTCGCCGATCCGGTTAACAACAACGCTTGGGCCTTCGCCACAAACTTTGTCCCCGGCAAGTGAGATAAGGATGGATTCCTTTGACAATTGTTTGCAGAAATTTGTTCCAAAAATGTAAATTCGATTGAAAGAAATTGATGGAGTATTGCACAACTGCGACTTGATCTGCCCAAGTGGTCCCTTGGGCAAAATCATGCTTTTGTCTAAAAAGCACGTATCTTAAGATCAATGACAACAGACATATGAAAAGAACCAACCACAAGTTCAATGAAGAATAGACTGCACTCAACAGGTTTGCTAGAGTTCAAGGGAATGGCTAATTGATGGCTCACACAGATTCTACCGAATTTACAGTGAAGCTACAATTAGAACCAAAAGAAAAGAACAATATATATATATATATATATATATATATATATATATATATATATATATATATATATATTTGTATCAGCAATTTGGTTTCAGTTGGAAAGCAGGGCTTTTCTAAGATGGACATAACCCTCATATTTGGGGTGCCTAAAGCTGCAGCATACCCTTCGGACTGGATTCAAGTCCCCTATCAATGTCACACATCTAAGAGAAATAGTATACTCGAGCATATATGTGGGGTTTTTGAGAAGTGTTGTGTTAATAAATTGGGTCAATGGACCTATTATCCGCCCACTAACATATAATGTGTATTTGTTAGTCTGGATTATTACAGTTAATTAGAGGATATTTATCTCCTAAGTGTTTGAGGTAAAGTCAGTCTCTAATTGTATCTCTATATAAAGGCTAGAGCTATCCCAATAAGTCAGAAGTCATAGCAATAATCCCTCTCTCTAGAGCAATCACCAAGCTCTAGGATTTGGTTTGTGACCGAAGAATTCGAATCTAGTAGCCGTTTTCGTACCTGCGAAAAAGGTCAAGCGTGTTGGAGGCTCGTAACAACAAGGATCCTACATCGGAATTTTCGGAGACTTCGTACGGTATGTTTCCGAACCCACTACGTTATGTGGTAAGCGTATTTAAATAGTTTCAACATTGGTATCAGAGCATGATTACTTGTTGATTCGCCTTTAACATGCTAGAATAAGTAATGTGCATGATACGATTTTTTCCGGATACATAAACGAGACCCATTACAAAAATTTGAAATTTATTGAGCATGTTTTCTGAAAAATAATTATATGTTTTTGTTCTCCTATGGTTGAGGATGAACTCCGTAAAATTTCGTGATTATTGGATGCATGATTTGTGAGAAATCACGATTTTTATTTTTCAAGAAAACTGTGGTTTTTTCTATTTTTGGGACTCAAATTCGGAGCATGATATTCAGCTTTTATCATGATCAGTTGGTACATAATTAATCTATGTCGCATAAGCTTACCAACGATATATTGTACGCATTATTTGGCTTAAAAACAAGAGAGATATGGCCTTCGGAAGTTGGCATCGCTTCATAACGGCGGCTGAAAAATTAGGATTTTTCACGAAGAAGACGAACAGTATTTCACGCGTATCACGCGCTCAAGCCGAGCCGCAGACGCGTGACACGCGCCAAGCCGAGCCGCACACGTGGGCCACGCGCCAAGCCAGCCGAGGGTGCTGCACTCACGCGCGCCACGCGCCGCACGCGTGCACAAGCGCTAGCAAGGCAGCGGCCACGCGCTCCACGCGCGCGTGCTTCACACGCGCCTGCCAGAGACCCCTAGATGCTGCCCCACTCGCACGGTGGAGCGTGGAGGCGCGTGAGGGATATGTTTTAGTCGGTGTTTGTCACCGCCGGCGAGTGAAGCTCCAGATTGGCCCAGAATTTTTTTTCTATGGTATTAAAGTTACCTTTGTACCCTCTATATGTATTATGTTTAATTTTTAAACAACTTTTTCTAAAGAAATTAGTCTTAAAATTTTTTGTTTTGATGCACACATAATTTTTCTTTAAATCCAGAGGGTATATTAGGGTCAAATTTACTGTTTGTCATATTTTAAGAATTTATCTCTCGATTTTGGGTCATTTGTGAGTATTTTTGTGATACTTTTGTGGTTCCCAAAAATACGAATAATGCGTAAATATTATTTTTTGCACTTCGTGAGTAGCAATAAATATTTTTGGAGAGTTATATGACATAGATAAATTATGTCTAATTTGTTACATGCTTGCCTTGATTTGTGTTATGGTTTAAATATGCCTTTTTAAACCAATTTTTTCAAGGCCTTGTCGCACGTTTTCCTTGGAAGGAGAATGTGGCATATTCATCCATTTTATTACCCTTTAACTTGTTATTTGAGCATGCTAGTTTTAGGTTAAATGAATGAATATTAGATTGGCATTCTAAAGAAACTTATGTTTAATGTGTTTACTCTTGTTTTAAGAAATTTTTTTTGAGAATAATGTGTTGTGCGGCATCTCCATTTGTTTTATTGGAATAGTTTGTAATAGGATTTTCAAAGATGTTGTATTCTATTATTTCCCTGTATATTTCAAGAAAGCCTTGTACGGGGATGTAATTTCGCACGCACATTATTCAAGCCAGAATTTTCTTAGCATAAGTTATTAGAATGCCAATAGGGCTCAATGGAGTCCTTGCACACTTAATTGCATGGTGCAATTTTATATTGTTTTAAATATCATGTGGATGATTTATTACATTGTGGCTTATATGATGATGAAATTTATTGCGAAAAATTACTTGAAAAATATTTTTCCCAACTCACATACATGGGAGATGATTACGAGCTTAGCAGATTTTCGATTTCATGATGTGAGGAAGGATTATGTTTTTCATTTGGATTTTTTGAAATAAATAGAAGGATGTATAATTAATGTCTTTTCCTTGTGCAATCTAATGTAGTGAATATAATGGCCACCAAGAATGTCATAGCTGATCTCGTTAAGGGTGAGAAACTTAACGGAGATAATTATGACGTTTGGCACAAAAAGATGAAATTCATGCTGAACGAACAAGAGCTCGAGGAGCACTTGACCAAGGAGATGGTTGCGCCAACTGAGGTGCAACCCCTAAGAGACCACACTGCCTACCAGAAGTGGAATCAGAAAGATCGTAGTGCGCGCTACACCTTGTTGAGCAGCTTGCAAAATGATCTAATTGGGCAGTATGATGAACTTCCAACTTGCAAAGCTTTATGGGAGCAGCTCAAGTTCACTTTTGGTGGAACCTCAACTACGCGGCTTCGTAGCCTTGTGATCAAGTTTGAGGAATACACAAAAGACCCTAAGCATACCATGAGTGAGCATCTAAGGGTGATGTCCAATATGATTGGTAAGCTGAGGGACGCTGGACATGCGCTCACAGATGAGCAGCATGTCAGAGCTGTCATAAGGTCTCTTCCTGCCTCATGGGCCAATATGAAACATATATTGACCCACAGTGAAAACATCAAGAACTTTTCTGATGTTTCACAGCATGTCATCCTTGAGGCCGAAACTCGAGACGCTGACAAGACCCTAACTTATGTCGCCCAAGAAGGACCGCGCAATGCAAATGGCAAGCGCGGAAGACAAAGTAAGAAAGGCAAGAGAGACGAGGCTAGCACTTCTGCGCCAAAGGAAGGGAGAATGAAGAAACGCAAGAGAGGAAAACGTGGTGGGAAAAAGGATCTGTCTAAAGTTAAATGCTTCAACTGTCAACAGAAAGGACACTTCGCTCGTGATTGCACTGAGCCGAAGAAGGAACTTTCTGAATTTTTCTCTGAGTTATATGTTTCATCACATGTGATGGTTGCTCATTCCCAACCTGTGTGGTTTGTGGATACAGGTGCAACAAAACATGTAGCACGTGATCGAGAGGGGTTCGTAGATTACCACCGGATTCCAGTGGGAAGCAAACATATCTTCATGGGAAACAATAGCTCCGAGGAGGTGCTAGGGGTTGGTTCTTACCAGCTCAAGTTGCGCACTGGGCGCACATTGATTCTTGAGGATGTGCGATATGCACCCACTGTTCGGCTTAATCTACTTTCAGTTACTGCTTTATTAGACAGTGGTTTTTCCTTTATTTTTAGGGGTAATAAGTTGGACATCTTTTTGGATGATGTTTTGTTCGGACATGGTTTTCGCATGGATAGTCTTTTTCAATTGGATTTAATTGATTCTCAGTCCTCTTATTCTTATGTTGTGAATGATAATATTATGAATGATTCTACCACCTGGCATGCGAGGCTGGGCCACATAGACCAAGATAAAATGACTCGTTTGGCTAGAGAAGGCCTTTTAGGCCCACTCGCAAAAGTCAATCTACAAACTTGTGAGGCTTGTTTGGCCGATAAAGCATGCAGGAAGCCTTTTGGAAAGGCTGTGAGAGCAACTCAACCACTTGAGCTAGTTCACTCTGACATATGTGGACCTATGAGTGTAAAGGCACGCCATGGCGCCTCTTATTTCCTTACACTGATAGACGATTATACGCGATATGGTTATGTGTATCTGATATCTCACCGCTATGAAGCTTTGGACTATTTCAAACGCTTTGTAGCAGAGGTTGAGAATCAGAAAGAGAAGAATTTAAAAACTCTTCGCACTGAACGGGGACGCGAATATTTGTCAGATCACTTCAAAATGTTTTGTGAGGAAAAGGGGATACGCAGGCAACTTACTATTCCTAATACTCCACAACAAAATGGTGTTACGGAAAGAAGGAATAGAACATTGTTAGACATGGTTAGGTCTATGATGGCGCAAGCAAATCTTCCAATATCTTTTTGGGGGGATGCCCTTTTGACTGCAGCCTATATACTTAATCGTGTGCCTTCACAGTCAGTCAAATCTACCCCTTATGAGCTTTGGAATGTCCAAAAGCCAAATTTGGATAACTTGCGCCCATGGGGCTCAGCAGGTTATGTTCACAGCATTTCTCATAAGTATGGGAAACTAAGGCCTAAAGCAAAGAAGAGTATCTTTCTAAGGTATTCTGAAAACTCTAAAGGCTATGTGATGTATGGTGAACATCCAAATGGTGGAAGGACTGAAATAGAGTCTCGTGATGTCGATTTCATAGAGAGTGATTTTCCTAGCATTGGAGACACGAGTAAGAATCTTGACCTCTATGAGTTAGAGGAGTTTGAACCCACTTTACCATCTCCAAGTGAAGGTGGGGAATTAGTTCCTCGTCATGTTGTCGCTGAAGATAGTGTAAGTGACCTTCAAACTGGTGGGAGTATCCCAGACAGTGGGAGCACACCACAAGGACCATTACGTCAACAAGATTCTCAACTGCGTAGAGGTGCACGAGGAAGAGTTCCACGTCGTCGTTTTGAGATTGACGGAGAAATTCTTATGTGCACTCCAAATGATGAAGACGAGCCTACTTCTGTGGAAGAAGCCTTATCTTCGTCTGCTAGCAATGAGTGGATGGCTGCAATGAAGGATGAGTTGAGCTCAATGGAAAAGAATCAGGTCTGGGAGTTGATTGACCTTCCGCCAGGGCGCAAGACTATTGGAAACAAGTGGGTTTTAAAAGTCAAGCGCAAGGCAGATGGGTCAATTGACAAGTATAAGGCACGTCTTGTGGCGAAAGGCTATACCCAACTGCGGGGTGTGGACTATGAAGACACTTTCTCCCCAGTGGTGAGATTTGCTTCAATTTGCCTGATCCTAGCTATTGTCGCCCAGCAGGATTTAGAACCTTTTCATATGGATGTTAAGACTGAGTTTCTCAATGGAGAACTAGACGAAGAGATTTATATGGCTCAACCCGAGGGTTTTGAAGTCAAAGGACATGAGCGCAAAGTTTGCTGTCTCAAACGTTCTATATATGGTCTCAAACAATCGTCTAGGCAGTGGTACTTTAGGTTTCATCATGCCATTACCTCTATAGGTTTTGAAATGATTGAACAAGACCATTGCGTTTACGTAAAACGATCCAAGAAAAATATTCTAATCCTTTCTTTGTATGTGGATGACATTCTTTTAGCTGGAAATGACATGAGTTCCATTGTCGCCACTAAGTAGTGGATGTCCTCAACTTTTGAGATGAAGGACATGGGAGAAGCTAATTATGTGCTCGGGGTTAAAATCGTACGTGATCGTTCAAAGAGACTTCTCAGTTTGTCTCAAGAGGCATACATCAAGAAAGTCATTGAACGATTTCGTATGCATAACTCAAAACCCATAGACACTCCAATGGACAAGGCGTGTACTTTAACAACAGACCAATGCCCAAAGAATGATGAGGAAAGGAATCGGATGTCCAAGGTGCCTTACGCGGCTGCAGTAGGAAGTCTGATGTACGCTATGCTGTGTACGCGTCCAGACATCTGCTATGCCGTTGGACTGGTGAGTCGTTATCAGAGTAATCCTGGACCCGCTCATTGGGATGCGGTGAAAAGGATCCTTCGATACCTGCGTGGAACCGCTGATCTCGTCCTGTGTTATCATGGTGGAGACTTGAGACTGAGAGGATACATCGATGCTGATTGGGGCGGTGATAGAGATGAGCACAGATCCACTTCAGGTTATGCATTCATACTAGGAGGTGGAGCTATCTCTTGGTGCAGTAAGAAACAGACTTGCATCGCCCTATCCACGATGGAGTCGGAGTATGTTGCTTGTTCAGCAGCAGTCCAGGAAGCTGTTTGGTTGAGGTCATTCTTACAGTCTTTAGGGGTTACAGCTCATGCATACGAGGCTGTCACTGTTCACTGTGATAATACAACTGCCCTAGATTTTGTAAAGGACCCCAAATATCATGGGAAGGCCAAACACATAGGCCTTCGTTATCACTTCATTAGAACTTTAGTTGCGCAAGGAGAGGTGTCCATGAAGCATATACCTACTGGCAGAATGGTGGCTGATCCTTTGACCAAGCCTATTGCTAGAGATGTTTTCCTTTCTCACATTAGGAGTATGGGACTCCGTAGGTTTTGATATGTTTATGGCATCTTATGTACTTGACATTTATTATATTAAATTTCCGTTCCTTGATTTGAGTTTATTTTGGAATGAATGGATAATCTTTGTGATTACATATACATCCTTATTGAGAGTGTCACCAGGCTCGAATTGACCCACTCACACGGGTAATTCACCTTGGCGCTAAGATAGCGAGCAAGATGAGACATAATTGTCTTAGGCGCCAAGTGGGCGAATAAGATGATACAGTTTGTAATGCAAACATGTCGCCTTAGTTGGAGCTAAGATGAGACCTAAAAATGTAGGTCGATCATAGAGTATCTCCACAACTCTATGTAGCCTGTTTATAGCCGAATATGAGATTTCAGGCAGGTACTATGAGAGTGACTGGGCTGAAAAACTCAAGTTAGGCGCTTGTACAGCGACTAGACTCAGATTCGTATGGCGTATTTTATACATTTATGTGACACGCCCTTGTGGGTTACGTCATAGCATGCAAATCATACTGCATGTGCTAAATGCAGACCGACAGTGGGAGTGATGAATGAATCCCTGCTTCGTCACTGTATGAGCCATTTGGATCAAAATACTTTTGATCCTATGTAATATCATTCTCACCTTAGACTATGTCATGAAGAGGATATTCAATGTCGCTACTTTAGCATGTACCCTTGGATCATGGATGATGCGGTCTCGCGGGGCATGTCCAGTGGCGGAACCAGGATTTCATCCCAGGGGGGGCTAAAAATATATCGAAGGAGATAAATATTTTTATAAGTAAAATAGCACACAAAAACAAAGTGCACTTTTCGATAATACACAAAACATATTAAAAAGCATCTAAAAGGTCTTATTAAGTTTCATGAGAGCCACTAAAGACTCTTTACAACACAAAAGAAGAGAATACAAAATACACATTTCAGTGTTTACAAACGAAAGTACTAAATAACTACTCGATGAGACGCCAAAAATTGGGTCCCATCCTCCATCAACAATCTCAAATCTCAAATCTCAAATCTCAAGTGCTCAAATCTCAAATCTCAAGTGCTCAATGCACGATTAACAGCCATAAAGCATCAATTAATAATCTAAATTATTAAATTTACAACTAACAACCTAAAATTATCAATCAAATAATCAATTCTCAATAGCAAAAGAAATTGTTCAAAATGCACACTGACCTCAGTCCTTAGAAATTAGAACGGCGTCGTTGTCGCAACGTCGTTGGCGGTGGGTTCTTCGCCGTGACCACCGGTGACTGAGGCTCAGAAGTCAGATCTGCTTGAATTTCACTATTTCAGGCGCCGTGACCGCCGACCGGTGAGGTTTGTCACTTCCTTGGTTCGTTCGTCGGCTCGTAGATCTAAGCTAGATCTAGCCGGAGTTGGGGTGGGGACTGGGGAAGGCCTTCGAGCTTCAGAATCAAGGCTTCGACAGACGTGAGACGACCATTTCCTCCGCCGTGAGGTCGTCCGTGACTCCGTGAGAGCAGGGGCGGACGTTGAGACCTTGACGGCGACCGGCGTCACCGATGACCGGTGGCCGTGGGCGGTGTCGCGGTGACTAGGACTGTAAATGAATCGAGCTGTTCACGAACGGCTTGTGGTTCGTTCTCTTTAGAACTCGTTCGTGTTCGTTCGAATAATATACGAACAGAACATGAACAAGTTTTTAGAGCTCGTTTATTAAACGAGCCAATGTGTTCGCGAATGTGTTCGCGAACAGCTCGTTTCAATAATAAATTAATTATAATATATTTTAAATATACCATTTACATAAATGATATATATTAAAGTTTAAACTTATAGGCCATAGAATCAATTAGCCCAAAACTAACTTCAAGCCCATTTAAACACAGCCAATGTGATATATATAACAAAGCCCAAGTCCATCACCTAATTGTTAACCCATTTAAAAACCTTAACAAGAAAACCCTAACTTAGATTTTTCTCAAACAGTAGCCCCTCTCCACCTTTCTGCCTCTTTAATTTCTCTCTCTCGCCACACCCACCTTTCTGGCTCTCTCTCTCTCTCTCTCTCTCTCTCTCGCGTCACACAGAGACCTCTCACCATACAAAAACACACAGAGACCTCTCACCCTCACATACAAGCACGCACACATTACATATTGACGGCGGAGTAAAGACAACTTTCGATCCTACGCCAGAGCCATCAAAAACATCAGATCAGATCTGGAATCCGGCATCCTCTCCGTTACAATGTTCTTCAAGATTCATCTCCAAATCCACTATATGTAATTTTTTTTTTAAATCTGAGGCCCCTCGTACATATGTAGTTCCGCCCCTGGGCATGTCTAGGAAAGCGGTTGGGTCTAATTGGAATGACATGAGGGCTTTGGGAAGAAAGTTCGATATTACACCATGTTGTGTGATTCATAGCCCGGGCGACTTTGTCGATTTTCGTTTCGATATGAGTCATGAATACATAACATATGAGAGGTTTAACACTGCTCATTATGAGGGATTTGTGAGTGTTTAATCTGGTGTAGTTGAACTATCTGGGGGTACATACGAGTGATGTATTGTGTTAGTTTGGTGATAACTTAATACAATACTCCTCAACTGGACATCCTTTCTCGTAGGTCGCACGTTCCATTTCCTGTATGAGGAGATGAGTGGACGAGAGATAAAGAGGGACTGTACGATTTATTTGCCCTGTGTGTGGGCGAGTGGGAGCTGTTAATAAATTGGGTCAATGGACTCATTATCCGCCCACTAACAGATAATGTGTATTTGTTAGTCTGAATTATTACAGTTAATTAGAGGATATTTATCTCCTAAGTGTTTGAGGTAAAGTCAGTCTCTAATTGTATCTCTATATAAAGGCTAGAGATATCCCAATAAGTCAGAAGTCATAGCAATAATCCATCTCTCTATAGCACTCTCTCTAGAGCAATCACCAAGCTCTAGGATTTGGTTCGTGGACGAAGAATTCGACTCTAGTAGCCGTTTTCGTAACTGCGAAAAAGGTCAAGCGTGTTGGAGGCTCGTAACAACAAGGATCCTACATCGAAATTTTCGGAGACTTCGTACGGTATGTTTCCGAACCCACTACGTTATGTGGTAAGCGTATTTAAATAGTTTCAACATGTTGAAATATTTTGCTAAGCCTTGTTTCCATTCTTCATAGCTCTCTCCATGTTCTCCTTCGCTAAAACTTTCTCAATGAGTTTCACATCCTCCAACCCAGGAGTCTTCTCGAATTAAGAGGAGATGGTTGTCGTTTTATCAATAGCACAAAATTTGCAGTTTGGCTCAATGAATCGTCAGAGTCAAATCCTCGTCCCAAAGGGGCAGATGGGAGGCTTGCTGGCTGCTTTGGTCTTTCTGGCTTTCCTTAAACCTCAAAAGCCAAGCTATTCTTGTAAAGGATAAAACCGCTTAGATCCTATGGGGCATATTCATTTTTCGGTTCTTTTTAGAAGCCATTTCCTTGGCATACTTTTGGGGGTTGTTTGGCCAATCTAACACCCTTTGTCTATATGCTAACAAGGAAACATATTAGACCTAAATTTTTTCTTATACTTTTATTATTATTATTATTGTGCAGGGTTTGCTTCCATTTCTCTCCTTGCTCCACTGACCAAATGTAGAATAACTGTGTTTTAGACCGTTTAAGATAATACGCACCTGCAATCAACTGATGACTAAAGCAAAGTTGTATTTATGATTGTACATATATCACAGCGCAAACATGACCATGCTCTTTGGGGTTCTGCCAATCTCTGCGTAGACAAAGCCTAGATCTGCTTACGCTGCCCTTCCAAACTTCGTAATTTCGAAATCATCTTCGCAGCAACCGCCTTTCTTGCCATTCGAGGACAGTGATGCAAGTCACTCCCGTCGGAATATTCGAAATCAATCCCCTTCACGGTTACTTTCGCCTGGAATCCACCTAAAAAAAATGTTAACCACCAGCTAAAATTAGTTTACTTCTGCAAAATGTAGGATGATTTTGGTCCATGGAAGACATCTTGATCAGAATCTGTTAGTTAGAACTTAGAATCAAATTAATAAGGAAAAATGTATTGGTCATTATCCCAATAAAGTTCCGCCACAATGTCAACTTTTAGCCTGAAGCATGAAGAATTCAAAAGAATATACTCTACCAACTAGACATGGTGGTGCAATTTCTTTCTAAGGCTAAGTTGTATATTTTGTTTCAATCTGCAAGTATAAGCGACAGGAAACGTTTAATACTGAACAGAATATTTGGAGCTCACGGTCCATTTGGAACGATTTCTAATTTCTTGCAATTAATTACTAATCCTGAACTACAATGTTCTGGTACCTTTCCAAAAAGTTAACTCCAGAAATTGAACCTATAAAAGGCAACCAGCGAGAAGTAATGGCAAGGCAGCTTCAATTTTGGGTAGTGACAAGGAAAATAGGTAGCAAAACAACCTGTTCGACCAGGTTGCTTTTTGTAGCTAATCCATCCAAAGAAAAAAAAAGAGAAATTCCTTAAGGGTAGTGCACAGTTAAGGCACAAAAACGTACAAGTTCCTACTACACATTCAGCATCCAACATATGCATCTTACCATCTATTGAAAGGACACCATATGTTGGTAATGTCCACTTGTTTTTGCAACATATATCATCCAAATCCTGCAAAAGATATTACGCTTTGAATAAGTTACTATAGAAACAAAGAACAACCCGGGAATCCAAATACAATTTTAAGAACATGCTGTAGTTGGAGTCACATCAAGTGCCCAAAGATAGATATACGAGCAAAAAGTAGATGATCTAGGCAGGTACTTTTTTATTTGCTAAGAAGTGGTGATACTCGAGCACCATTAAGAACGACACTAGGAAACAGCATACTTCACCATACATGATACTCTTGGAGTTTCGAAAGTAAAAGAAATTGCATCATGATTGTCTAAAACATGATGAGTGGAATATGGGAACAAGTTGGTTCAGTTCAAATCACTTTGTCCTAAACAACGGAAAGCATGGATGACTTTTAGTGACAGACAAGGTGAACGTAAAAGGCACAAGCTAGCCCAAAAAGAGCACATCTTGTTTCACATATTGTGAAGCTAAGCATTTTCCTTGGGGAATCCTCTGTCTCTAGAAGGTAAACAACCTGAGCATTTCTTGCATAAATACAACATTCTACCCTTTAAGGTGCTGACTGCATGCCATCTCAACGATCTGTCTGCTGGTGATAGCATAAGAATTTAGAAAACTAGGTGGATTATGACGCAAACTCGATAAGAATGACATAATAAAAAGTCTAATATTAAAACATGCCTGACATGGATTTTGCGAAGTGAGGGTGGCCTCGGACAATCTCTTCATTATACTCAGAGGTGATCCTTGGTCTTCATATTTTTTATCAGTCGTGTCTTGAGTTTCAACTACCTTTAGCACCAAATTACTATCACCACCTGATAGGAAGTAGAAGGGGTAAAAGTATGCATGATAAAAGCCTATCACTTGCCTCTATCAAGCAAAGTAACAACCTAATTATCACTTTCCAACTTACTACAAAGTTTGAAGGCAAATGCCTTAAGGTTTTATAGATACAAAAGAACTTGAACCAAGAGTACAAGCTGGCCAATATGATCATACCCTCTTCAATTTTCTGGATATCTTTATCACACAGAGCAATTTCATCTTGTAAATCCCGTAGCTGATGAGACTGCAAACATGAGCAAAAAAAAGAACTACATATTATCAAAAGCAATAGAGACCTACATGGAACGAACAAAAAGGTAGAGCCGGTTCTTATCTTCCCCTGACATCACTTACAAGCATGACATGCAAAGGAGGAAGACTTATCTATTGAACAATTAGTTTATAGATCCATGGCAGCACAAGCAGTGCGTCTCCAAGTTGCATATACACTGGATATCTATCCTGTGTTGACCTTCCAAAACCAGAATTTTACATTTCTTTAAGCCATCATCTCTATCTACGTCATGTAACAGTCAAAACATCATATCTAAAGTGTATCTTTTCGGGGTGTGTGCATGTGCAAGGGTCTTTACATTTGATTGAGACAGGTTGGCGTTCCATGCAAGAGATACTTGGTCAAAGCCATGCTGATGTGTTCTTGGACTTTGTTTCAGACACGGAGCCTTCCCAAGTGGAAGAATCAGATTCACCACCTTCAGATTCTCGTTTTTATTCCTTCAACTTTTTATTTGTTTATGTTTTAGATAATTAGTTTTTGAAGCCCCCTTTTGTTGCTCGGTAGCAGGCAAAGATCCAATGATTAAACCATTTTCAGGGGTCAAGCGGCTAGGATCGCATAGAGGAAGAGAAAGGGACAAGCGCTAGCCGCTAATTACTGGCAAAGCATTCTTCCCTCTGTGAAGCCAAAAACTTCACATGTTCACTCGAACAGAACCACAGTCCAACTACATTCTCCAGCAAATTCACCGGGGTATGCAACATGCATTAATTGCTATGTCACTCGCAGCTGTTTTCATGCTACTATCAAAAAGACAACCCCTTCCCTGTTCCCTTGCTCAGTCCAGCCTTCACATGTACAATCATTTGCATGCTGGGAGAAACAGCCGAAGAAAAAGATAGTTTAAAGGGTAATCAATGCCATTTTTATTTTCTTGGTTAAAATGAAAGTCATTAACACTTGGCACTTGTTCAGAGAAAAAACGCTAAAGATACTACGTTATAAAGAACCCTAATGGGTTTATCTATTGCCCAGGCCTAGATCAACATTACCATAATGACCTCATATTAGTACATGTTGAATATTATCTAACACCTGCCCTCAAACTCGTGGTGTCCTACGCTATTTATAAAAGCACGCAGGAGTTAAATGGCTAAACATTATTCCGTTGAAATTCCCTTTTTTGATGTAAGAGTTTTTCTTAAATTAAGGGTGTTCTTGACTTTGAGTACAATATTAAGCCTCTTCCTTTAAATTGCCCTTCTTTAGTCGTCTTATGTTAGAATAAGGCGTGCTTTTGACTTTTGATAGAGTATTAAGCCTCTTTCCCTTAAATATCCCTTTTGAATTTAGAGTTTGTTAAAATTAAGGGTATTTTTTACTCATCTTGAAAACTCCCTACCAAAACTATTAAATCTCTTTCAAGAGTAAACTATAGATACTCCATCTTCTCCATCAAAGTCGATAAAAAACAACTAAGTAGAAACTGACTTTTGTGAGGTACGAAACTATGGTATTATTTAACCCCAAGTTAATTGAGTAATTTTGTCATAGGTTTCAATTCCTTTGCTTTTCTTACTAGCGTTTGCTTTTCTTACTAGCTTTGATCCCGTGCGTTACACACGGGAGCAACAAATGTCAAAGTGATTAAGAGATCTCATACTTGTATGCCTAATAGCAACCTATGTTACATGGACTCGGTGTCCGGATCGGGTACGTGTCCGAGTGTCGGACTCGCCTATTTTCGAAATTCTAGGATACGTGGACACCGTCCAAAAGTTGGACACGGGTACGGGAACACGGCTAAAAATTTTAAGATACACAAAATACTTTAAATGAGATTGAGTATTAATTTTTTTTTTTATGGGTATATATAAATTTCACATAAATTATATATAATTACCTAGGTAGCACGGACACGGACACGGTGTCGGTGTCCGACACCGACACCGACACCGGACACCGCTATTTCAAAAAAATCAGATTTTGGACACCGCAGGACACCGCTATTTTTTAAATATATTTTATATTATATATATATTTTTAATAAATATCAAATATATTCCACAATCTAAAATAACAAACAATAATGAAAAACTATAAGTCATAATTTATTTGATCAATATTTATTTAGTTAATATACTGGAAATGCAACAATAAAGGGAGAAAAGAAAAGAAAAGAAAAGAAAAGAAGGAAATGGGAGGACAAAGGAAGAAAAGAAAAAGGAAAGGGACAGAAACGAGAGGACAAAGAAGGGAGAAAAGAAAAAAGAGGAGGACAAAAGGGAGAAAAAAAGAAGAGAAGGACAGAAACGGTAGAACAAAAGAGAGAAAAGAAAAAAAGAGAAGGACGGGAGGGAGGGAGTGACGGAAAGGAGCTCCAGCACCGCCGCAACCTGTGGGTCAGCGACGGCGGCGGAGGAGCTCCAGCGACGATGGCGAGACCTCCGGCGACGACGACGGGCGACGGCGACTAGCTTCTCTCCTTCGACGACTGTAACCCAGATATGTTGGCTTTGGCTTCGGTATCTCTGTCGACTAGCTCCGGCAACACCAGATCTGTTGAAATTGGCCCCAAACGGTAAGACACTGCTCTACGCCGTGTCCGACACTCGTCAATGAAGTGTCCGACACGGTGTCGGAAATTTAAAAAAAAAAAATATTCCGACACCGATGAGCCGTGTCCGACACGTGTCGGGCGGTGTCCGGAGGGTGTCGGGGTGTCCGTCCGTTTAGGACACCATACCTCCACCTAGGAGAGGTGTCCGTGCTTCAGAGATAATTACTGTCTAGAATAAATAGGTTCTTTCATTTTTTATTGGACAATATACATTTTATTTTTATTTAGATATTTTTTATACTTTTTTTTATAAGTCAATGTCAAAAAGTTCGAAAAGAAAAGGAAAAAAAAGAAAAGGAAAGGCTGTACACAAGAACCATCACCCACGTGACCAGCTCCTGCAGAAGGTACTAAGGCTGTCAAAACTCAAAAAGCAGACAGAAGACCCACTGCCCACGTGACCAGCTCCTGCAGAAGGTAGTCTCTCTCTCTCTCCTCTTCTTCCTCTTCTCCTTCTTCTTTTCTTCCTCTTCTTCTCTTCCTCTTCTTCTCTTCTTTCTCGGAGGTCAATGGCCATATCTTCTTCTCTTTTCTCTCGCATCAGAGATCTTCTTCTCCTCTCTCTTAAAAACCTTCACAGCTTCTTCTTTCTTCGATCCTTATCATCACTCTCTGGCCGGAATGTCGACGTGGCGTATCCGTCCGACAGATGACGGATCCGACACAGATCCAATACCCGTGTCGGCATCGAGTCGTGTCGACACCGCCCCTTCACCCCAAAGTGAAGGGTCCATGTAACATAGATAGCAACAACAAAATTGGTAGTGAGAAAAGAATAATAAAAAAGTTATTTTCACATTTTTATATGAGTTCTCCTACCAATTTTTTGCATTAAAAATGAACTCAAGTAATAGTTGTAACCCTTTTAGCAACAAATCAAGATGGAAAATAGTATATAAAATGATAGAAATAGTTTCTCCCAATTAAAAGCAATAATAGTAATAAACATAAACGTTAACAATAATAACCTGTGTTGAGGGTTGTATTACTAAAGGCCACGAAGAAAGACGATTGTAGATAAAATGAGAGAAAACCATCATTAAAACCAACAACCAGCGTACAACCTGAAGCCTCGAATCAGCCAACCTGAAGCCCCAAACTACCACCGATAATCGAGCAAGATCCACATTTATGGGGACCACAAACAAACCAAACCAGATCATCTCTGATCACTAGACATGATTAGAATTGATCCAAGACACAGATCCCAGAAAAACACAGAAGCAAAATCGTAACTTCCCTGGTACATAACTAACAAAAGGGAAGGCCACACTACCGACTCCCACTCTTGACGCAACCGACAAAGACGACCACACTATGGACCACTACGAATCACAGCCATCCTCAAATCTGCACCCAACCATTTCAAACATGGATCTTGTTTGAGATCTGATCAAACTCCGCATTCACTGGAAGCCATCACCACTAACAACCATCTCGATGCAGGCCACCACTGCAGTGCAGATCGATTAGGCCAACGATGTCCACTCAGATCGCTGAGATAAATGACACCGATCACACGACCAAGAAAATGTAAAACCAACCAAAATGATGGCTCGTACTTTGAATTGAAAAGCAAGAATACTGTATAGACTCACTGGCGTATGGCGCAAGGTTGTCGCTGTTGGTCAGCTCTCAGTGAAAGGGTCAGCACCCTCTGAGAAACCTAACCCTAGCCCTAGGATCAGAACCCTACGGCTGTGGTACCATGTTAATTTTAGAAAAGTGCAGTAAAAACTTGCATCAAAAGAAACCCTAATGGGTTGATATACCTGAGTCAAAACAAAAATTGGGGTAATACCCTCACACTAATAGTATATCTGAAATAATTTCTAACAGTGGAATTGTTAAAATCTATAATAAGGGCATACGTGCTTGCAGAAAGATGATTAATCAATAAAGCTACTAAACCTCCACTGCTCCACAGCAACGTAGTTCCCTCCAAGAAAAAGGAAAAAGGAAAGAAATTATAGGAAAGAAGTTCGTACCAGTTTCTCTCTTTCTTGGAGAAGAACTCCCAGGGCAGTCTGTGAAAGTGCCTTTTCATCCGAATCAAGAGTAGCTTCTAGATTTCTTAGATATTTCGAGTTCACTTGAGAATGGAGAGCTGCAAGATTTCCTCCCTGCCTACCATCATGATCAGATATTATGGTGTCGCTGATGTTTTCTGTATCATCTTGTTTCCATAGCATCATCTTGGAGTCAACCATCTCAGCCTGCCAATCAAAATGCTATCACATCAATAAGAGCAAAACAAGGTACAACTCCTCTAAACAACGGAGGGGGAAAACCACTTTGCAGCGGTGAGGGGATGGGGATGGGGGCGAACACAGTGGAAAACCCTATCAATTGGGGAGAGAACACTTTCGAGGAATATAGCGAGGATATAGCCCACACAAACCATAACCTAAACAAAACAAGACATAAGTCAGAAGAAAGAGTAGACGGGGGGGGGATGGAGAAAGGAGGAGCACCACCATACATCACCAATCGAAAATGAACCCACAACCAGCACCAGTCGACGACTCCTAGCCACCACCGTACAACCCTCATCACCCAAAGACAACGCAACTCTGACGCTGAAGCAAAGGAATTTTATTCAGCCCACCGTAATCGAACTTCGTCTAAAAACTGAAACAGGAAAAAACACCATGTAATGGACAATGGACCAAAGATCCACCAACAACAAAACCATTGCTGAAGGTTCCAGAAGAAAACCATTGCTGGAAATTACATCGACGATGAACTCCAGGTAGAACCCAGCGACAGAGACGTCACCGGCTTCATCAACATTTTACAGGATGAAACTATAACCAGATCTAACCAGAGGAGGAATGAGAGTAGTCTTGACCACCGGACAAGACCACTCTCACGTTCTGGCTGGTCCACCGTCTGAATCCCCGCCGAAAACAAACTGACGGGCTGAAATTGGCAGAATGATCATTGAGATGTGGTTTTCCATAAAGAAGAGCAGCAAAAAAGGGAGGAGGAGGAATGAAGAAGGGAAAGGAGAGCTCTCGGATGTTCTACCTACTATGCCTCACGTGCCCTGGTCAGATAGAAAATTTTTAGAAAGTGAAAGTTGTAAATGCTTTGCTCATTTCTGTGAGTACGTATTGTATGTGAAGTTTGGTCCCAAGGTCCCTGCCAATTAAACATGTTGGCTTGGACAGACTGTATTAAGTTTCAAGAGACGTCCACTTGATCCACCTCCCCCAAGTTGACTTATCTCGGGATTCCTGACTGCATCAACAGATGTCATGTTAGATGCAGCTCCAAGAGGATCCTTCCTCACTGGGGATCAACATGGTCGAAATGGTATTTCATTTGTCTTCGTTCGACACATACGACACACTAAATAGCTAGATAACATCATTCAGTATCTAGGGCTTACCACATGCAAACTATATAGTGAAGTCATTGTTTAGATACCCATAGCAAGCCATTAGAAGGGCCGGGGCAGTTGGATACAGTTGAATTGCAACAGCAAAGTATCAGTTAAGTTAAAGTCCTTGTAATGAACTTTAAAAGCATAACTAGCAAATTTGTTGGAATAAAATGTGATAAGATACAAGCCACATTCATTCAAAACATGCCCTTCAGGTTCGACTGTTGCGGAACAGGAGCTAAGGATGGTACAAGAAACCCAAATAAAAAAACAACTATAGGCAAAAATATGTCACAACTTCGAGTATGAAAAGACATCTTGCCTTAGCATTGGCTCCACATCTTGAGGCATATTTATGAATATCCTCACTCGTCGACTCTTTGTTCTGGGGGCAAACTAAGGAAGAATTATCAGCATCCACTTCTTCTGGCTCATTGACAGAAGGGGGCAAACAAGTCGTCGGGCATCTGAAATAATCATTCTGCTTGCGAGATCTACTATCACCATCGGTGGCCCAGTTATTAGTTTGAACTGGTACGCCGTGATTTTGATGAGATACACTTTTGCCTTCAAGAATTTCATCATTGCAAGGAGTTTCCGTCCAAGGTGAACTCTTCTCTCCGACAAATTCTACTTCCACCCTCACATCTTGCAAACCATCCGAGAGAACTTCCCTGCCATAATGTGGAATTACTAAGCTGCATATCTCAATATATGAACTAGATGATCAATGAAAGATTTCCCACAATTGTAAACAACCTTGAGCCAATACTAATATAAGATATGTAGAAATTTAAGTTAGAACCTTAAGCCAATAAAAGAACCCTAGAGGAGGGTGAATATGGTTTTTGAGCTAAGATGGCAATATATCAATTAATCACAAGATAATTTTAGCAATTTAACAAACAATGGACATCACTATTAATCAGGCCAAATAATCTCGCAAAGCAAGTAAGGGAATAACGATGAGATAGGGTTTAGAGATACTTGACAAGGAGACTTAAATAGTTCGGCTTAACTACACTCAAGCCTACAACCACATCTTCAAAGAAGTTCCTTCGAGAGCCTAGAATCCGCTAGTATGGTCTACCTTTGGGTCAAGACCTAACCTGTGTTATCAAAGGCGCGCCTACACGCAGGGAGTGCGCCTTGCCTAGGGCTAGGCGCAGCCCCTCCTAAAAGGCGCGCGCTTGTGCGCCTAGGCACCCAGGCACAAGGCGGTGGTGAAGGCGCAAAAAAAAAGCCCGAAAATCCTAGTCTTTAATTTTTGAATCGTGGCATCATCTCAACCTTTCAATGTATTTGATTCTTTGTTTCATAACATGATAAATCAATGTCTAAACCTCAAAAAAGAACCTAAAACCCCAAATGCCCAATCAACCAATTATTTTGTTGTTGTTCATTGTACTAGCGCCCCGTCGCCCATTGTTACTCTCTTTCAAGTAGATCTACTCCTTCACTTCACTGTAACTTCTCTTTAGTTTATTAATTGAAGAGTTAATTACGCGGTTGACCATCGAACTATTAGGCAAATTTCACTTTGACCACTGAACTTCGATTTGTGTCAAAGTGACCATTGAATCCTTCAATTGATCTCAATTAAGTCACTCTGTTACCTTCCGTCCATCCCAAGTCCGTTAAGTGGCTAAATTTAAGGATAATTTCGTCACTCTCTTTTTTCTTCTCTTTTTCAACGTCCTTCTTTCTTATTTCTTCTTTCTTCCTCTTTCTCCCATCACCACCACGGCCAAGCCACTAAGGAGGTCAGATTAGTTTATTGTAGTTATGGTAAGAAACCAACACCAGAAGCACCGCCATCAACCTCAGCAGCCGCTGGAATCAATCGAGAGAACAAAAACCCACACCAAAGCTTCTCCACCGTAAACTCTAGATCCCTACCCAAACCCACCTGCCGAGCTTCCCCACCAACCGGAGCCCCTAAGGTAACCGCTCATCGACCGACTACCGGCAACGCAAATGAGCCACCGAGACCGAAACTCAAACAACCTACCTTTCTGCAAGGAAGATGGGGAGGGGGAATACAACCCTAGTATGAAAAACACTTCCTAACATACTCAACGATCTACACCTACCCATGGCACCACCATGTCAAAATTAACAACTTCCGGCAGCAACTCAACCACCAACCCAGGACCATTACATGCAGCAGAATATTTATCGCATCTATCAACCCTTCGTAATCCTCTTCCACGTGATCTGACTCTCTGAGGTAATAAAACGAAAATATATGGGAATTCTTGGTCCAGATTTCCTCGCCGGCAGAAGAATGTCTTTCGGGTTCTCCGGTGGTGGTCCAGATTTATTTGCCGCTGGCGGGATCAAGGGAAGATCCATCATGAACATGAATAACCCGCAGGGTTCGTACAGGTCCCTGCTCGCCCGGATCCTCCCAGACCCGTCGACTCAGCTCGTTCACCGGTGGCCGGCTTTGATCGGGAAAGATCTCTGGCCGAGTGTCAACAGTTCCAATTTCAACAGCAGTTCATCAGCAGCAACAACAAGGGTACGGTACTGATCGATTGGGCCACCAACGATAGTGATCTGGGTGCCGGTGGCGCTGATATGATGGCGGCAGTGATGCCGACGGGCTGTGCTGATTTGGTGGTGCGGTGGTGATGCCGATCTCATGGTGGTTTTAGGTGGATGATCTGGCCATCGGTGATACTGCGCACGATGAGGCCGGCGGTGCTAGGTGATTGTGAGTGTTGAAGAAGTTGTGTGCTCCATCCTATCCACTATAATCTTCTGGGTTTTACTTATCTTCTGGGTTTGAAGAGAAACCAGAAGATAAGTAAAGAAAAATAATCTGAAATGACATATTTACCCCTAGATAAAGTCACTTAACAGACTTAGGGCTAACGGAACCTAACAGAGTGACTTGATTGAACTAATTAACAACTTCAATGGTCACTTTGACACAAATCTAAGTTCAGTGGTCAAAGTGAAATTTGCCTAATAGTTCAATGGTCAACCGCGTAATTAACTCTTAATTGAATTGGTACACATCTCAACTGGGCATGTATATTTCTAGGCTTTCACAATTTTGGATCCTGAAAACCAACTATTGAACAAATCATCAAATGAAGGGCCGCCTTAAGAGCTCTTAGAAGTTCCACTATGAAAAGGGAGGTTGCCTTGTTGTGATAGGGGCCTCATTTCATGTAACACAAAGCAAAGCATAGGAGGAATCTTCTTATTTTTCTTTCTCATTCGACCCAATTCTTTATTCGTATAAATAAGGTTCGGTACAGATCGTATGATAAATTCAGGAAAGCACGATCAAGGCGTTGCTTTGACATAGAAAGGGTCAAAGGAAAATTTTCTTTCTGTTTTACGTCAAGCAATACGTGGAGTAACCCATCGATATAGCAGCCTTGTAAACAAAGAAGATGAAATTGAGGAGGAATCTTTACCAGACTTGGAGCCTATAATTCCCTCTTGAAGAAAGCATTGTTGCCTAAGCCCTCACTGTTGATAAGGATGACATGGTCATGTTCACTTAGGATTAACTACTTCTCATTGGATTTGAAATTTTTTCTAGTGTTAAAAATTACTTAAATTGCATTGTTATGAACTTTTTTACGTGATTTTATTGGTTTACTGTACTAATGTCCATTTATTTTTATTTTGCGCCTCACTTCGAAAAGGCGCCTAAACCTTGCGCCTAGGCTCCAAGGACCATTTTGTGCGCTTGAGCCTTTAATAACTATTAGACCTGACCACCATATAACCCGTTGGTGCTATGCCCACACCAAGAATGAAGCTTTGGCAACTCCAAAGCTTCAAAGCTTGATAGCCCCTAGCTTTGTTACAAGATGATATATGATTGTTTTCTTGTACAAGTGAAGCCTCTATAGCAAGAACATGTGAACGATTGAAGTCTAATCAAAGTAGAGATGAGAGAAATGGTGACTTGAAGATTGCTCACTCTTAACCAAAGAATTACTCGCAATTATTATCCCTTTGATGATGTAAAACCAAGAATATGAAGAGAGAGAAGCTTACTTCTTTGAGCTTTGATGTTTGCTATAATGCATATAGGCATAGAATGTAGTTTCCATAGTGTATGATGAAGCTCCAAATCATTTACGGGTTGAATTTGAACTATAGTTGTTATCAAGAGATTAAACAGAACTTTTACAAAACTAGGAATAATTGTCAAAACCATGAGCTTATAGTCGACTGTATTCAGGCAGAATCCCAGTTTCAGAGGGATGCTGCCCGAATGCTACCGGCTATATTCACCATTGCAGCCGACTACAAGGCTTTTCTCAAGATAAATCACCTTAATTATTTTGGGCATAACTCTCTTTTGAAAAACCCGATTGAGGCTCCGTTTTTTGTGTTGGAAAGCTAATGAAAAGAGCTATTCAATTGTAAGAAGCTTAGTCCCAAAAACATCTTTGAAAGAATCTCAGTTAACTCCAAACTTCACTCATTCGAGAGAAAAGCAATTGTTTGAGAAGATTTGAACTCACATGTAATGCACAAGGTGTCCCAGTGTTATTCCGGGCCATATTATCAATTTAAGCATCAAATCAAGACTAGTTACAATAAGGCAAAGAAATTACACTTGAAAGTAACTTAGCCTATGCATTCTTTGTTGCTCTTTTGACATTGGACTTGTTAGCATGTCTACCGTATACTAATAAGCTCCCTTTGTTCTACTTCACATAATCAAATTCTGGAACATGTCTTCATGAATTTGCATGTATGTATTTATGAAGCATCCTCTCAAAGCACACATTAAACACACCAGCAACGTGTTGTTATCATTAAAACAAGATGTAAGTTTAGGTTATCTAACTGTAGGGCTAACAAATTTTTATACCGGAGAGACAACGGTAAGTAAAGTACACCAATAAAATAACATATTAAGTGCTACGTAAATTAAAGAGACAATGTACTAGAGATATCACAAGTAGGTAGTGCTTATATGCTCGATGATTTAATAGGACATTAGAAAACCTCTAAAGAGGCAATATTGGATGGAGTTGGGAGCAAATTAGTGTGATGAGGAGAGGCGGAAGTGTAGTGGAGAAGATTACATGTGCAGCGCACAAGTAATGCATCTACATCAAGGTTACATAGACACAATATTCTGAGTTTTTTCTTTTTCTTATTTTCTGGAAAGGTGAGAGGGGGTGATTCTGGCCGGTCTGGTTGAATGTGACTACCTCGTGAAATGGTTTAAGTTGTTCAGGTAAGCAATGTGCAACACCAAACAAACTAAGCTAATGGGCTGGAGTCTATACTTGAAGTGGGTTCAACCTGGCGTGATTTACTATCACCATTCCTTCATATGGTCATAGCAGTGTGCTTCCTCATTCCCCCATTTCCCGTGATTTTTACAGGAGCTGAGAGATTAGGAAAAATTGATGCAACAACCTCTCCATTTCTGCCTAAAAGGGGAAGCTTTCAAGTCTGGTGAAACCAAGTAAAAAATTGGAGGACACGTATCCTGCAGAGACAGGGTTGCTTCAAACAGTACAGTTTTTGGTAGATATAATGGTTTCTTTGATACACTTTTACCCTAAGTGGAAAAATGATATGGGACGGAAACCAAGTTAGTGCTCCAAGTGATGTCTTGGTGTATTTGTCAATAGTGCATTGGTTATTGATGATTTACAATCACTACTGAGTTAGCAATGATTGTATTTTGGTCAAACCTTGATTGGCAAGCTATTACTCGATGCTACTTCATTTTTTAACCTAAAATTTTTCACCCTAAAAACACTTGCCAACAGACTACTAATTTGTAAGAAAAACGAAAATGGTCTCCATTATAATGTCTATGATATAGCAGATATTTTAGGTATTAACATGGAACATGCAAAAGGTGAAAAATCTTACTTACAACATACACTCTTAAGGGAGGGTGTTCAACTGATGGATATCCCACATACCTATTTTAAACGGGTGGACCCAGAAGCTTTTCTTAGAAGGGCCAAAGCATGGGTGCAACACAGCTAGTAAGGGGATTACATGAAAAAGAAAGAAAATTGGGTTGGAGGAAGGGGATCGGAAGTGTAAAATGTAATGATGCTTGTATTAAAAACAAAAAAAAGGATGCTTTATCCTTGCAAGATTATGCAAAAATCTAGCGGGTCACAGCCGCCGTGTGCCCTGGACTTCATTATACAGGAACGCATACCAGAATCTAGCAAATGAAGTATGAAGTTGATAGTAAAAGCCTTGAAGAGAGAAAAATTGTAAAAGCAATGCTCATACCTAGAAAGCCAGTCCGACAAAATCCCAGCATAGGGAAGAACGTGAAAGTAGTCAACAACAGGAGTCAGCGTCCACCCAGAAGAACTCCTCTTGACCAAAGGGTTCTGCATGCTAATCATAGAGCACCATTATGCTTGGTCAGAAGTAGCAGTTACCCTATTTCAAGATGATAACTGTGCACTCAACAGTCATGATCATCAGTAAATCATACAACCACTTTGAAATCAGATGAATCTCGTCCTGGAGAACACATTCCAGTAAAGTTATTCGAGAGTGTACTTCTTCATGTTAAAAAGTCATAATGCCCAGTCCATCTTCCAATTGTTGGTGTCACACATCCATACTTCAAACAAGTAATATAATAAACAGACACACAACTTTCAAGGAGGATAGAAGAATTACCCCCACAATTATATATATCTACATTGCGAAGCAGCTCAATTGAAAGAAAAACAAAAATCTACCCAGATAAGAGAGTGTCAGTTATGTCTGATGTTGAAAGGATAAGAGACCACCACTTCCATCCATAATCTTTCTAAGAGGGAGTAATGATGAAGGTATAAAATCAATGTTGTGGCAGGGAAGAAGATCAAAAGACAACCTATTACTAATCAGAGAACATTATACATTCCACAAGAAGCAACTTTGAAAAGCATAATAACAAATGCAACTTGCTATACTGGGGACACAAAACCCATTCGAGCACGATATCCATACAATCTATCTTTGTTCTAAAACCAGCATGCAATCTAGTTCACTAACAATTCTCTCTATCGGACGTACTACTCATGGATCACCAACTCTTGTCTTGGACAAAGACCATCTTGTTGTTATGGCTTAGATAATAGAAGCATTGGACAGAATATTGCACAACCATCACAGTATGAGATCCCGATTGTTGTCAGAAACTGTCAATGAATCGTCGCCGGCCAATCAGCGATGCCATCCCCCGGCACCTTGAATTCCGCAAAGCAGGAGAGATGTTTAAGGCTTCAGGATGTAGATGGGATGACCAAGTCTCGATCATATTAGGGAAAAACATAAATGATGGGAAACTAAGTTTTCCACTTGTAACTAAGTAGTTCTGAGGCTTTTTTAGACAAGCTATCTGAAAAGGCTTCTCATGCTCACATTCCCCTTATATGCATACATCTTTACGTATATAGACATGTATGCACCAACATAGATATGTGTGTGTGTGTTTTACTGAGGTGCTTTTAGTTACTTTTATTCCCGGTGTCTTGAAGGAGAAGCGGAAGATATACTGATACCTTCATTTCAGGCGGCTTAAATTTGTTTGAGATTTGCGTAACCTTAAACAAGCCAAGATAATTTTGATAGCATCACTCCCATAGCTTTAAGGGTTGTCAGAAATCCCTTGTTCTGCTCTTCCATTGGATATCTATACAGCTATGCTAAGAGATGGTACAGTGTGATTTGATTATTCAGGCTAGTCTTTGATATTGTTTTATCTTCTAGACCAATTCGATAATTGAGGTAGGGTGTTTTGAAATTATTTCAATAAAGTTGTTGTCCTAATTGTCGTCATGGATATTTTTTGGTTCATTCTTATGCCATCACTCATCACCAATCTCTCATTCTTCTTTTAAATCCAATTTGAACACAAACTGTATCTAGATGACAAACCTGCATTTTTTGCATAAACTCTGTTTGAGACTTCGATGAACTTTTCTTTTGTATAACTCACTAGATAGTCAGTGGCCTCTACGAAAGGGCATTAGCATTTGATCAAACTCTTTTCTCGTTTCACTTCACATAACTTTGTGTTTTACTTGAGTTATGCTTATGACTCAAGATTTAGTTATATATAATACAAACCTTAGTTCAGATACATGGCTGCCTGATCCTGGCCATTTGCATGCTAGGCACGCTTCCCTGCTAAGCTGTTTGACCACACCCTCCTTTCGTTTCGGGTATATATGCTTGAACTTATGGTGTGTACCTTTTGTTGCGAACTTCACAAAATTACAAGACCCTTAGTACTTAGTGCTGAGCGTTTAGTAGGTTATAGTGTAAGTGTTGCTAGCCCATGTTGGCCACGCACATTTGACCACATTCGAGACCCACCTTTTGAGACTCGACAGAAATTATTCAACGGTCAAACGTAAAAGCTACCCGCCTGGCCAAACTGGAGCATCCTAAGTGCCGCTAATTTGCTAAATATCTGTAGTTATTTTATTTTATTTTTGAACCTTGAGCAGACATACGAAATACGCGCCGGGGGGTGGGGGGGTTTGTTCTGGCGTGCCCCCTCAAGAAGCCGCCTACTAGCGTACCCCCTTAGGGAGCTACTGGGTGGGTAGTCCCCTTTAGGCCGCCTGCCTTGGTTACGCATCCAACCTACTTTTCCCCCTTCCTAGCTTCCCCTGTCGCATCGCTCTTACTATCATGACCCCCCTCTCTAAGCCGCCTAACCGAGACATGCCCCATTTGGTAGTCACCGGGTGGTAGGCATGGGGGTGGTCCAACCTCCCTCTTTAAGATCTTGCTCACTACACCCATCTATCAACAAGCCGCCGACCCAAAGGGTGGGAGAGGGGGTTACACTCTCTTTTGGGAACCGTTGGGTGCAGACATGCATGCCCCTTAGCCATTTGTCCACCTAAGCCACCTACTCATGTTCACCCCATCTCCATCTCTCTCACCCATACACCCTCTCTTAGACTCCCTTAGCCGCCATATGGGTATGTCCTAGGGGGTGGCTCACGCTCCATGGCTAGTGGCCAAAAGATTTGCGTACCAGTGGAGCACCTCTATTGGATGGCTCACACCTACGTACCACCTGTATAAGTCTTTCACAAGACCATATACTTCATAAAGCCATGTTGGACAATACACATGCTCCACCCTTGGACATATGGGGAGTTTGAACACTTGGACGACTTTCGCTGCTTGGGCAACCTATGTCCTATGACATGCCACTGTGGCCGGTATCGCACCCAATACCGTGATATTCAGGGGATGCGCCCATACGCCATCCATGTATTACGTGCCCCTGCAACAACACCCATACATAATGCTTTTGCGTTGCCCTTATGTTGATTGCACCCCAGCACCATAGACTCCCGCTGAGTCCATGCGCTGCACCCTAGCACTATAGACCTCTGTCGTGCTCGTGTTGGGCCTATGTTACGTGCCCCTGCCACCACATGCCTTTGTCGTGCCCTTGCATCGCATAGTCTCCATACAACATTCCTTGGCAGCACATTTATAGATGTGCCTCTACCGTCCGTCTTATTGTCACCACACCATGCAACCTTGGCCTTAATAGTGGAGCATGTTTCAATCCGCTCTCTAGAGTGCTCAACAGCCCTTTCGGGCAGGCAACTCCTCCAGTGCACTACATCAAGGAGCTCCAAGTGCCTAGGCACGAGAACTTCTATACCGCTAGCCAGGGAGCCCCAAGTGCTTCGGCATGAGGACATCTATACCGCCACATAGGCGACTCCTCCGAGACGCTACCTCGGCCCCTGGAGTAGGCCACTCCTCGGGGACACTACCTCGGTGCCTCCAAATGCTTTGGCACAAGGATTCACCGCGAGATAGGCGACTCCTCTAGGGACACTATCTCCACCATGGTGACTGCGTGATTATTCTTCGACTCTGCCAGTTGGCCTCTTCATTTGTATCTATACAGATCAAAGCCTTGGGGTCACTCCGAGAAAAGAGCAGGTTTTTGGAGGGTATTTCTGCTTGGTAATAATGTGTCAGGCCTTCTGCACCACTGCCACATTCTCCCGACGCCTTGGAAGACTAAGTAAGGGTATTGAACTAGTGGCTGGATCGAGGGCATTCTCTGGCCACACCAGTGCTATATGCATCGATCTTCCTAAACAGACAGAACAAAGCTAGGCGGGGTAGGCCAAGTGAGTGTGGCGGTTCCATGGTACAATAAATGCTAGCCTGTGTTGCGCCCTTGGCAAGTGGCAACTTCGGGGTGCTCCACGTAACACTTCATGACAAAGCATTTTTAGCTGCCTATAAGTAGTGGACTTGAGACCTTGAAAAAAACTCACTTCATTTGACATTTTACTTTCCAACTCCAAAACCTCGGAGCTATAGAAACTTAGAGAGAGAAAGCCGTCTAGTTGCATACTGTGACCTTGGACCTAAGCACTAGACCTACCATTGGACGTGGGCTTGTGACAGTCATCCCTCTACTCGCTGTGCGCCTACGCCTCCACAGCACTACCAGTTCTCTGACTCTGTCTAGGTTTAATTGGTATTTGCACTTGCTCCTATCCTAGGCATTTGACTCGGACTATGCTCCTTGTGGCACCTCCACGTGTAATGCGAACCCACTTACTTGGCATCAATAGAAATTGGACTCGTATATCCTTTGGTTTATGGTTTTAGATGCTCCCTTTACCATGGCTATACATATAGCTGATTATATCCAGCTTCAGCTTTGCTTAGTACAGAAATGTGAACTATAGCGGTTTCAGGGGATTAAATTAAGCATAAGAAGCAAGATCATGAGCGCCCAATTCTTTGATTATTGATGTAGATATCAGAACCCTCTAGATATCCTATCCAAGATAACAGTTTGGAGATGTTTAACAGTGTGACAGACCTGCGTGCCAGTCTGCCCCAAAAATGTATTGCAATACTGAATCGAATGTTCATTTACCTGTCTCTATACCATAGTTTTCCAGCATGCTACATAGAATCAAAAAGCTAACCATCCTAAAGAGAGCAAAGGTTCTAAGCAGATGCTCTAAGGCCAATTGTAATTTTCCTGAGATGTAGTCTACACTTCTCTTTTTCTCTTTGTTCTGTTTTTCTTGGTAAATGTTAAGTAGTCTGTTTTTTCTTCCAGATTGCAATTAGATTATTAAGAATGGAAGTTACGAACCTCTCAAGGACATCCTTAAGCGGAACCTGAAGATCCTCGTTGATCAGTTGGTTGCATTGCACTATATAAAAGCGAGCAGCTGTCTTTTCTTTACTTAACGAATACACAACCTGGCTCTCCAAAACCATAAGATCGGTCTGTGTAATGCCTGTCGACATGTAAACATTCATAGTCAAGTTTAAACAAGCTCTCTTCAGCGAAAAACTTGTATAAGAGTAACCCTCAATCCAAAGAACTGCAGTGGACAGGGCAGAAAAGAAAGATCATATCGTCTTAGGTGACAACATGATAATTGAGATCATCACCATATTATTGATTCAAGAAAGGTTATAACTTAGTCTTCCGAAGGTACATATGGAACAAACCAAGTATGACTTTTCCTTTTTATGTGGATTGTTTTGGTAAAAATGTAGGACAAAATATGGTATCCAACTGATGTTGTCTCCAAGAGTTTGCACTATGAAAAATATACTTGTATAAAACGAGAACTACACCAATAGTCATTGCACTTTGGCCAGAATTTCATCTTGGTTGGATTTCAATTTTTTCATACAATTTGACCAATAATGACCAATAAAGTCATTCTGTTAGCATATGTCAAAATGAGCACCGTTAAGTGCTCATGTGCATCTCACGTGGGGTTAGGCTAAGGGTGTCACACACATCATCTTCCTTTTTTTTTGTTTCTTCCTCCTTTTATTTCACGTCGCGTGTCACCCCCACTACCACCACCCAACTTCACCAGTCCGCCACCACATCCCATTCCCACATCCCATTCCCACACCCCAACTAACTCCACAACTAATCAAGTCCACCACAGCCATCAGTTCACAGCCCATTCCTCCCACGCAAGCCCTCGCCACCCATCACTACCACCAGCCCATCACTACCACCAGTGCAATTCCCACCCACCAAATCCACCACCACCACCACCGCCAGGCGCCAGCTTAGGGCCACCCTCTCACCCGATCCTCTTTCTCTTTGATATTTTACTTCAATTATAATGTTTTTGACTATGCAATTGCAACTCAATAATAAAAAGAAATGTCTAGAAAAGATTTGAAACATGAAGCAATTGGTGAAGCAACGACAACGGCGGCTATGGTGGTGATGGTGGTTACGGCAAGTGCTGATATATCCTACTTGTAGGGTTGATTTGGGTGATAATAGCAAGCTTATAACTCCTGTGGTTGTTTTTGGTGGTGTTGGGTTGTTTCTTTGGTAAATTAAAAATGAGGCAGCTCAGGTACATTAAGCGGATGATAGCGGTGGTTTTGGGGTAGCTGTGACGCTGGTCTTTTAGGGAGTATTGGGTTGTCAAGATGGTAGTGTTGTTAGTTTCAAAGGTTGGGTTGAGGCAGGTTTGTGGTGGGGGGTGGGCCGGTGGTGATGAGATAATGATGATGTGAATGGCGGTGACAGGGTGGCGAGGGCTTGAGTGGTGGTGAAAGAGAGAAAATGACAACAAAAAAAAAGCATAAAAAAAGGTGGAGCTAAATTGACACCTTCCTTGCTAAACTTCTGTCACTGAATGGATAAAAAGCCTCAGTAAAACAGGACTAACGAAGTTTAGGAAAGATTTTTTTTCTCTCTTTTTGTTTTTGTTTGGGAGGGGGGGCTTGTTTCACAATTTTGCCCCCGAAACTTGACGGGAATATTCTTAACAACGGCTAACAGAATGGCCGATTGGCCAAATTAGAGAGTCCAATGACCAAAATGACACAAATCACATTCCGGTGACCAAATTGAAATTCAGCCGATAGTTCAATGACAATACCACAACTCATAGTTTGAAATGGCCTTCCACACTAATCTCTGCAAGCTGATACAGCAGCGAGTATGTTGAACAATTTTTGCCTCTCCCCTTTCCCCCAACAGGCGCAAAACAACAGTCATGGATGACATACAGGGAAAAAAAAGCCTTCATAGTGCAACTGTCTAGAATAGAGCTCACCCCAAACCAATATATATTCAATTTGAGCATTATATACCTGCTGCTTCCTTAACAGCTGAAAGTGCAAGTTGCCGGAGGCCTGTTTCATCAGTGTTCGATACATCTGTCAGAAAGCTTTTAGGGTTCCTTTTCCTTTTGCTGATGTGCTTATTCTTTATCGTAACTCCTGAATCTTCACTGGAGACATTAAGATCTTTCTCAATGACTGACCAAACCCCATGAGTGACAGAACTAAATAGCAGCAGGCAGTTCTCTCTCCTGGAGTCAACTAACAGAACTGCAACTTTAGATACTGGCCATCCTTTTGCATCTGGAACTTCTTTAGATGAAAACAGAGCTGGACATATATCACAAGCATTCATAATTGCCTTCTCTGTTATTGAAAGGTGATTTTCCAGGTCATCCAACTCGGTATAATTAGATTGATGCATAAGCTTCATGTATGCCATCAAACTTGGCTTCAAAATAACAGCCAACTTGCAAAATGACTCGAAACCTAAGATTTCTACTGCAGGATGGTGTTTCCTCTGGTAGTAGTTGTACATTAACACAACAGCATGCATCTGAAGCAGATCAGTGGTAAAAATAAGACAGCAGGTTGAAAGATTGGCCCTCAATAAATACAGGTAAATTTGTATAACCATTGACGGCGCTTAGATAAGTGCGGAACACAGAAGATATACATGGTAGGCTCAATCAAACGGATTCAACGAAAAAGAAGGCCAGGGAAGTACCTGTTTGGCGACCACTTGATGGTCATAAAACGAAGGAGATTCGCGCGAATTGGGCTTCAAGCGCAAGACGGGCACGACCAAGTGGTTTAGCAGTGCTTCGAGCACGTCCTCAGTGGGGCACACCTCTTCTACCGGTGGTGCTGAATCCATAATGCGCTTTAAATTCCCCTGTAATTAACAATTCAGACTATAAAAATTCATCGTGCAGTAAAATTTGTCATCTTCAACAAGTGAGCTTCTGCGTGTACATCAAGAAAATGAAGAATTAGGAAATCATTGCCGGTAATCGGAGTTTGTTAGTTCATTTCCTGTTACAATTCCATAATGGGCTTTCAATTCCCTTGCGATCACGAATTAAACTATTAGGGTTTATGATGCAACGATATTTGTCATTTTCAGTAACTGCGATCGTTTGTGTGCTTGTACATGGAGAAGATGAAGAATTAAGCACAGATTGTGGGTACATTACCGGTTACATATGTAACTCCGCCTAGAGAGAGAGAGAGAGAGAGAGAGGTGAAGATTATGTCTAGTATGTGAAATACCGAGAAGAACACGAGTTCTGTGTGCAGTTTGTACCGAGAGAGAGAGAGGGGGGTGGGGTGAGTAATACTAGTCAGTCACACATCGGAATTTGTAGTGTGGACTGTGTGTGGTCTCCGGACGACTTCTACCTTAAAAGGCGCGAAGCACTCTCTTGAAATTGGCTGCAAAAACTCTTCCCCTGGTTGAAAGCAGATGTCACACATTACACAAATCTTAGACATGCAAAGGGTTAAAGTGAAACTTAAGCATTCATGATCTAAATGTATATAAAAAATTAACTCATCGGCGGCGTTACAGTGTTGTGTCGTCTAGGGGTACAACATTATATGTGTGAGATTGGTTGTTTCACAAATCTTTTACTATTTCGGCTACTAGAAAGATGTCTCGGAGTGAGAGGAAGGATACAGAACTAGAGAAAAGCTTATAAATAGCTTTTTAAGGCGAGACGAACTTTCAAATATATACAAAACTTTTAGGTTTAATTGTACTGTAAACCCTGTGTTTTTCAAAGAATTGCAATCAAAACCCTAAAGTTTAGAACTCGACATCTAAGACCCCAACGTTTGCCATCTGCTGCAATATCTGAAATTTACTAACGGGATTAACGATTTCATTACTTTTTAAGGGTAGTTTTGTCTTTTCATTTTCTTTTGGTCGTACCTTCTTCTTCCACCACCACCACCACTTACTTTCCCACTTCCACCTGCCCAACTTGCTTCTTCCATAGCTGCCCACCCCAGCCACTAGCCATAAGCACAATCATGTTGTCTCATTGAAGTTTGGAGTACAAACTCCAAAATAACCAAGCTAGTTAAACTGTAGCACTCGAGGTGCTTGTGATGTGCTTTTGAAGCAATCTCAAAACAAAACTCTGAGCATGATGTCCAACATAATCTCCTCTTTTTCTAACAAATATATTATTATTAGAGGGTATTCACATACACCTGACGAATAGAGCACAACCAGACATCAATTAATTCAAGGTAGCTTTGGTGGGGATGAATCATTTATGGATTTAGAGAGGTGAGGACAGTGGAGATTGTTGCGACGTATTGTGGCGAAGGATCAGATAGTACCAAATGGCCTTCCAAACCTCGTCGCAAGAATGGAAGAGAAGGGTAGCAGTCAGAATCGCAAGCGGCAGGGGACACAGCTATGGTGAGTCGAGGTGGAGGTAGCGATGATTAGGGCAGGTGAAGGAAAGGGAGAAAGGAAAATGAAGAAAAGAAGGAAAAAATTACCATCTAACCCTTCCTTTACTTTGATCTCATCCGTCGAAATTGGTTTAACAAGTTTATTGCTGAATTGTTTTTAAAAAATAATATAAATGACAGAAATGCCCTTAAAAAGTAACGAAATCGTTAATCCCGTTAGTAAATTCCAGATATTGCAACAGATGGCAAACGTTGGGGTCTTAGATGTCGAGTTTTAAACTTTGGGATTTTGATTTCAATTCTTTGAAAAACACAGGGTTTACAGTGCAATTAAGCCAAACTTTTATGTTTTAAAAAGATAAGATAAGATAACTGCTGACCCAATCTAACTGAATAAGATAAGATGCTAGAAAAATAGAACATAGTCATGTCCTACCGGTAATGATCGAAGAGGTGCACAAAATGTGTCGTCTTTAACTTTGCAGGAATTTGGTGACACAAATATCGAAAGTTGTTTAACTATTAAAACATTCGCGGACATACAAATGGATTTTGGTATCGATTGGTAAAGCTATTGTTTTTTGTTTTCTTTTTTCAATTTGATTTATAGGAAACGAAAAAAAAAACCTTGTTCGGCAAAATGTGTTGTTTTTGTTTTTTGGGAATTGGGTTCAATACTTTGCCAAAAATCTATACAACGTCCAAAGAGAACACCCTTTTTTGAGTAACCCCTCTTTTTGTCTATCTACCTATCTTATGATATTTGGCATTCTAAGAAAATTTTTGAAAGGTGATGAAAAATAAAAAGTTAAATAGTAAATAACTACCTATAAGATATTTTAAAGGTCAAGCTTGATATTATAGTAATATCATATAACTAACTTCTTTTTGTACATGCATAGTGTATGCCACACTAACTCTCAAAATAGTAAAACCTTATCCCAGTCAATTCTATTTTGTTTAATTTGGCTTATGTGTTACTTGTGTCAGCCGGATAACAAAACTACTTCCCGAATAAAATGAAACCTGACATCAATGTGCTTGGTCCGCTCATGGAACATCTGATTTTTGGTCAAATGCATGGCACTTTGGTTGTCGCAATAAACAGTACTACACTCCTGCTTCAATCCCAAATCACCAACCAAACCCTTCAACCAAATTGCTTCTTTCACTGCTCCGGTCGCTGCTATGTACTCAGCTTCTGTAGTAGACAAGGCAACAATACTCTAAAGAGTAGCCTTCCAACTGATCACACAGCTCAAAAAAGTGAAGACATAATCTTTCAAAGATCTCCTCATAGCCAAATCTCCAGCGTAGTCTGAATTCACATATCCAATAAATCTACCATTCGCATCACTGTCCCGATGGTAGGCTAAACCAGTATCTGCAGTACCTTTCAGGTATCGAAGTATCCACTTCACTACCTGCCAATGAGCTTTCCTAGGATTACCCATGTACTTGCTAACCACACTGACCGCATGAGAAATATCGGGTCTCGTACAAACCATAGCATACATGAGACTGTCTATTGCACTAGCATATGGAACACGCGCCATGTGCTCCACCTTCTCCTGGGTCTGTCGGTAATCAACTGCTGAAAGCTTGAAGTGTGCCACCAAAGGAGTAGTCACGGGTTTAGAGTTTTTCATACCAAAGCGCTCAAGTACTTGCTCAATGCACTTTTTCAGGGACAGTACAAAATTTCTGTGGGTTGATCCCGCTGAATCTCCATTCCTAATATCCTCTTTGTTGCACCCAAGTCTTTCATCTCAAATTCCCTTTTCAACTGCTCTTTCAAACCTTTGACATCTGACATCGATTTTGCAGCAAGCAACATGTCGTCAACATACAACAACTAGTATATATGTGAACCATCCGCGAGATTCTGGTGATACACACAATTGTCATAGTCACTCCTGGTGTAACCTCTCTCTGCCATGAAAGTGTCAAACCGCTTATACCACTGCCTTGGAGATTGCTTTAATTCATACAAGGATTTCTTCAACAAGCAAACATGATCTTCCTTATCCTGGATCACGAACCCATCTGGCTGATGCATGAATATCTACTCATCCAACTCACCGTCTAGAAAAATTGTCTTGACATCCAACTGTTCTAACTCTAAGTCATATAGAGCAACCATAGCAAGTAACACTCTTATCGAAGTATGTTTTACTACAGGAGAAAATATTTCATTGTAATCAATACCTTCTCTATGAGTAAAACCCTGCGGGCTTTATACATTGCATCTTCCATTCCAGGAATTCCTTCATTCTTCTTGTAGACCCATTTGCAACCAGTAATCTTCTAGCCCACATGCGGTTTCACCAATTCCCATGTTTGATTCTTGTAAAGAGATTACATCTCCTCACTCATAGCAACTGTCCAATATGCTGATTCCGTGCTTTTGATGGCCTCTTTGTATGTAACATGCTCTTCAAACTCAACACTTTCTGCCACATTAAGAGCATAAACAACCATATCCGCATATCCATACTTCTGAGGAGGTCGAATTTCTCTTCTCGATCTGTTTCTGGCAATACTATACTGCTATTCCCGAGTTTCTTCATTCTCCTCGGTAGAATGAGAACCATCTTCCTCATCGGTAAGAATTGTAGGCAAAGAATCTAGAGCTCGAACCTCCAGCTCCACCTTCTTCCTGACACCGTGGTCTTTCTTTGCATCAATCAACTCCTCCTCCTTCAAAAGCATTAAAGACTCATCAAAGGTCACATCTCTGCTAATTAGGAATCTGGATGACTTAGAATTAGGACACCATAACCTGTACCCTTTTACCCCACTTGCATAGCCTAAGAAAATGCACTTTTGCTCTCGACTCAAGTTTACCATCATTAACATGAGCATAAACAGGATAACCAATTTCCTCAAATTTTCATAATTAGCATACTTACCAGACCAAACTTCTTTAGGAGTCTTGCAATCAATTGCAGTCGATGGAGACCTATTTATCAAATATGCAGCTGTGTTAATAGCTTCTGCCCAAACATCCCTCGATAACTCGGCATTTGAAAGCATACACCGAGCCCTCTCAAGGAGAGTCCTATTCATATGTTCTGTAACCCCATTCTGCTGTGACATTTTTCTAACAGTGTGATGCCTTACTATGCCTTCATTCTTACAGAACTTAGTAAACTCATCCAAGCAGAATTCCATGCCATTGTCAGTCCTCAAGTATTTAATTTCTTTACCGGTCTATTTTTCAATCATCATCTTAAACTGCTTCCACTGAAAAAAGACATCACTCTTATTTTTCAGAATGTACACCCAGACCTTTCCTAAGAAGTCATCAATACATGTCAACATATATCTACCACCACCTTTAGAAGGAGCCGTGGAAGGACCCCAAAAATATGAATAGATATAATACACCATACCTTTGGTGGTATGAACAGCCCGACTGAATTTTACCCTGCACTGATTCCCAAAGACACAATGCTCACAAAAATCCAGCTTCCCAATTTTCTTGCTTCCCAGCAAACCTTGTTTCCTCAGCACATCCATACCCCTCTCACTCATATGCCAAAGACGCATATGTCAAAGCTTGGTAGTGTTAGAATCTATATCAGAAGATAAAGTTGTTGCTGCTGCTCCTATAACTGTGCTACCCTGTAACAAAAAGAGATTATTTTGTTTCAACCCTTTCATCACAACAAGAGCACCCTTCATTATCCTCATAACTCCACCTGCAGCCCGATAGCTACAGCCATTGGAATCAAGCGTACCTAAAGAAATTAGATTTTTTCTCAGCTCTGGATCGTGCCTGACATCAGTCAAAGTTCTCACAATACCATCATGCATCCTAATCTGAATTGAACATATCCCAACCACCTTACATGTGACATCGTTTCCCATAAGAACTTTACCACCATCAAATGAGCGATAAGTGGGAAACCAATCCATATTGGGACATATATGATAGCAGCAACCCGTATCAAGAACCCACCCTCCATATGAGGAACTGATAGTAACTGAGAGAACATCTGCACCATCGAAATTATCTTCTACTACTCTAGCATGAGCCGTCTTTGAATTATCCTTTTTCTTCCCTTTACGCTCATGACAATCCTTCTATAATGCCCTTCCTTGTGACAATGATAGCATTTCGATTTTCTGGCCTTTGACTGAGACATCGATCTTCCTTTATTTCTAGACCCAACATGGTCAGTGCTTCGGCCTCGAGCCATTAGACCATCACCATGTTCTTCTCCCCTATTTTCTGAAACCTTCTTCCTTAATTCTTGAGAATTTATCACAGCCTCAACTTCCTCCATGTAGATAATGTCCTTCCCATATAATAAGGTAGTAACAAGATGTTCATATGACGGAGGTAAAGAACACAACAACAGTAAAGCTTTATCCTCATCTTCTATCTTGATATCAATATTTTGCAGGTCTAATATTACCTTGTTATATTCATCAAGATGATCACTGATCGATGTACCTTATTTCATTCGAGAGTATACAGTCGTTGCTTTAAATACAGGCGAGGGTCAAAGACTTTGTCATGTATAAGCTCTTCAATTTATGCCACAATCCAGCCGCAGTCATTTTCTTAGAAACTTTTCGCAACACATTATCGGCTAAACACGGTAACAGGGCACTATGGGCTCTCTCCAACATGTCTTCTTTCTCATCAGCAGACATCGTATCAGGAAGACCTTGTTTCCCCTTTAACGCTTTCAACAAACCTTGCCGAATTAGAACAACACGCATCTTCATCCTCCATAAACTAAAATTGTTCGATCTATCAAACTTCTCCAAATCATACTTCGTCGAAGTATTTGGGGCCATTGCTAGGTGCTTTCAATCAACCATGAACCTCAGCTCTGTACCACTTGTTAAAGAATATACTAGATTTTGCACCAAACAATAAAGAAGAGAATCTAAAACAATAACAGAAAATAGAGGCACACATGACGCAATATTTACGTGGTTCGGCGAAAATCTACTCCACGGTGGTAGCAGTGATTTCACTATATCTGGCTATGGAGATTACATATCTTTGTCTCTCTCAACAAACTCTCTCAAAGAATAGCTCTTCTCTCTTGTACTTGAAACACAATACAAGACAACACATATATACTTAGAGATAAGTAGTGACTTTCTCTAAATAATCAATGTGGGACAAAACTTATATACTTAGGGCCAAGTCTCACCTTCTCTGAATAATCGATGTGGGACACCCACACATTCTGGATTTTTTTTATCCTAGACACATTATCACATCCCCCTTCGTAAGTGTTGGCTCAGAGCCCCAAAAATCCAAATGAACTAAGTAAAAAAGAGCAGTTAAAAATGAGTGACTTTTATTGAAGGGCAATGCACTTTGTTTACCAAGTTGACAACGAATGCATTTACTAGACTTGCTCGTCACAGATCCTAAATGACCACTAGAAAGTAAATCTTTTATTCTAGGTAAAAAGGCATGACCAAGTCTTGAGAACCAAGCTGTGAAGAAGAAGATTTCACTGTCGCAGTAAGGACGAAGCTGGTGGGAACAAGAAGAGATAAAAGCTAAAAGAGGGGACCAACTTTACGACCTATCCTAGTCACGCTAGACTCGCTAGAAATCAACTTCACCTGGTGCCAAAGCTAACAGATCGGTCGTATCGGTCCTTACACACTTTTAGAAACCGAAGCCAATAGATTGATTGTGTTGGTCGTCTAGGAGTACGAAAAACACATGAATAAGTCCCAGAGCCAACCGACTATATGTTGGTCGCTTAGCCAAATGAAGGGAGTATATCTAGATTCTGGAGCCAACAGATCGATCGTGTTGGCCGTCTAGACATACTGAAATAGTCAAACTTAAGAGCCGGAGCCAAAAAGCGTGAAACGACTGCTTGCTTAGGAACACCGGGGACAACAAATCTAAGAGTCGGAGCCAACAACCAGAGAAAGCGGTTGTTTGCTTAGATACAAGAAAAGAAAATTTTCTAGAAGTCGAAGCCAGCAACGGGTGAAAGCGGCTGGTCATCAAGAGACACCAAACACGTGACTAAGAGCAGGAACTAACAACACGTCAAAGCTGCTGGTCGCTTAGCCATACGTGAAAATAAGGAACCTAAGAACCAAAGTCAACAACGCGTAAAAGTGGCTGGTCGCTTGATAGCTGCAAAGAAGTCATTTAAAGCAGGATAGTGGCTGGTTACTCAACATGCAGTGACTGGTTGAGTGACAGAGTAAGATAGATCAACTCTATTCTAAAGTTGAGAGGGTAGGGACCTAGCTGGAAAGTCAAGGAAAACTCAAACTTCTTTTATCTTTTGAATTTTTAGTAGTCATTTGCTCTTATCTTCTTAAAAAAAATTTATTGTTTTTTTTTTCAAAACTCCTTCCAAAACTAGTGGCAGGGGGTAGAATCCTAGGACCTAGACTTAGACAAAACGAATACTGGCACTATCGTGAAAGCTAGTTGAAGAAAAGCACACAGAGCCCCTAGGCTAATACATGTAGTCAACACAGACCATTGACATGCTACATAAATCAAGACAGACACTAATCCAACTATCAGGAAAGTGGATTCACAAGGAGCCCCTAGACAAAATGCATGCAACGACAAACACTATTGCGACTGTGGTGAGAAGGGAATGATAGGGAGCCCCTAAGTAAAAACAAAACTGACAAAGAGATAGACACAATCCTGACTGTCATGAGAGGGGAATGACATAGAACCCTTAGATAAAAAAGCATGTAGACAAAATTTACCGTGCAATAGACCAGACAAACACCATCCTGACTGTCATAAAAGGGGAATCATAGGGAGCCCCTAAGGAAAATGCAGACGGTACTGACATGCAATAGATTGGATATACAAAAAAAGATGCTACCATGACTGCTAGGAGAAGGAATCATAGGAAACGCCTAGATTAAATGCATACAGACACATAATCTATCCTGACTGTTAGGAGACAAGAATTACATGGAGCTCCTAGACAAAATAAAAAGGACATAGACAGACACTATCCTAACTATCAAGAGAAGCGAGTCCCTAGACAAAGATGCTAACAATGCGACACACAGGATGAACTAAGACATACATCATCCTTACTGCCAGGAGAAGGAAATCACAATGGGCCCCTAGATTAAAAATTCAAAAAGGTTTACCCCTTGTATAAATATAATGAGAGGGGAATCATATAGGAAGCCCCTAAGAACATTGACAAAGAAGAATTTTAGACACATAAAAATGTCCTTTGCAAGTGTGAGAGCATTATTTAGTTGAAAAACATTCTAGTTGCTTAGTATGATGAGTCGGTCAGTCGGTTCGAGATTTATTATATATTTTGTTATATTTTTCATATAGAATTTAAGTTAACTTTATCTACTCTGTCGACAAGTATATCTCTACCCAAAGAGGGGAAGACACTGGAGTTTTTGATCGAACAATATTTCAATTCATTATCATCAAATATCATTCAACTTTATAGAAAAAATTATTTGTTAACTTAAATGCTCAAGTTTGAATCCTCAAGACTATCACGAGAAGGATAGGTCCAAAATATGGATAGTGAGCATATAGGTGCTTGAGCTATGAGGCTGATGTGTATATTACAGGGCTGTATAAGCTGTGAGGTTGAGATGAGCTTGGCCCATGATAAGTCGATAGAAAATATATAGGATTGTGCTGAGCAAAGTAGATGACTATCAAGTTGTGATTGAAAAGTCACTAGGTACGAGATAATGTCATAAGACTTCTCATATTATCACTGAACTAATGGAAAAAATATCAAAATGCCGCACCAAATAGGCCATGCAGGTCATGGAATCAATGGGTCCTCATTAGACCATTGGGGAGATGAACACATCAGGTCGGGAAAAATCAGGAATATAAGGGTCATCATATAAGCCATAGGGAGGTGAGTACATCATGTCGCCACCGCATAGTTGGCTCAAAAGGTGCAAGGATCAATATCTTCTTTTTCTTTTTTTTTTCTCTTTCCTTTTGCAATTCTCATTTTTCTCATTAATTTTTACTGACCTCATCAAAGTGCAAAAGAGCATTTATCTCTTTTGAACAAGCATAATCTCAAGGAGGACTTTATATATATGAGGGAATGTAAGCCATGGCATGGATTAAGAAATGAATGGTAAATTAGCTAAAACAAACCCATATGATACAAAAACCCTCAATCTGTGTCCACGGAGACCGAGCCTAGATGGTGACTAAGTTGCCTATTATGCCCATTAGGGAAATCAGGTCTGACATAGTTCAAACTAGATCTGTTGAAAATCTATCCTTCAAACTCAATTAATGGCAAATCTATGCACTGACTTTTGACAATCATTCTTCAACTCTATCGGTTTTTCTTCCTTTCTTTCTTTTTCCTCCCTTTTTTTTCCGATTCCTATTCTTTTTTTCAGCACTGAACAAATGATCATCAGGATTTCGTTCATAATCATTCCTTAAGAGCTTGGTTTCTATGAGAAGGAACCTTTGTCCATGTTGAGTTGACTTTGCAGCAATATTTGAGACATAAGCACACGCAAAGAAACTTACCGGCCCCAAGCTTAGGAATATGGGCTTTCGAAAATAACGGCTAAATTGTTTCGGCGCAAAAGGGCTAGCAAGCAAAAATATCAAGCATAAGGTAAACATGACTTTATGTGATGGCCTCAATCATCGAGAATGCTCATATTAGGGTAGACTCATGCAAAACTAAATTCTTTTGATATTTTTTTTGTGCCATAACTTCTGCTTAGGCTATCCTTTTCAGGATTTTCAGCCTACTGGCCTTTTTTTTAAAGGATAAATAGTCCATGCTAGAAGAGAGAGTGACTGAGCTTTAAATAAGAGAAAGTCTCGACATCGAGGTGACACCTCATTATCTTCGAGGGTTTGACTTGCTTCTAGTGAGTGAAGGTTGTTAGGGGTTGGCCAAGAAACGAAGTCACAGCCTTTTCTTAGTAGTCTCTTGAAATTTTCACCTCATTAGGTTTCTGACATTCAATTTCAAAGAAAATAAATATTTGATTTTTAAGTTTGAAAGACAATGATCACCACCTCCAAGTGCATAAAGACGTGTCCGTAATAGACCACTAGATTTTAAATTCAAAGATCCTATATTTATAAGTTTTGAAGTGATTGGTCAATTCAACTGTTTATACATAGGCCTCTTGCTAATTTTTAGGTATGCTCTCCACTTGTTAAGAATGGACACATAGGAACATGACATCTATCGGAGTCAAATCCTAATGAAGACCTCCAAGGGTTGTGAATAATTTACTATTATATTTTCTTCATTTCTTGTTTTTTTTTTTGGATCTTTTTGAGTTTATTCTTTTACCTGAGGAATTAAAGGGAAAGAAAAGACGAATCGAACTAAAAAGAACTAGCGCCTAGACAAGACTACACCATATGATGACACAAATAAGCACACCAAGCATATAGACAACATATAGATCAAAGAAAAACCGGCCGGTTTGATCGCTTCTAAAATGGGGTCACGGATAATGGTTTTGTAAATTATTTTGGTTTACCAGCCAGTTGATTAGTGGCTTGTTTTTTTTTAAATTACAAGAGACACGACCAATTTTATTAACTTGAAAATGTTGTCAGGGATGAACCGTTATGTAATAAAAATTTGGGTTTACGGTCTAGTTGATCCATGGCTCACATTTTTGGTATTTTGAGGAGGCTAAACTGGCCGGTTTGGTTATGCACAAAATATGTCCTTTGGTAAACCATTCGGTTACCCCAATGAGTTAATCGACCAGTTGATCAGGGACACATTTTGATAGCTCACCCTATAACAATGAAACCGATTAGTTTTAGGGTATACCGACCAATTTTCTAGCAGATATACTATATTACAAGCAAGTATCTCTATTAGGGTAAACATCCAGAATGGTCTATTTGTGTTGTTTTCTCCATCTTCTGGTTTTCGGTTACTCTCTTAGTTTAACTTGTCCTATATACCTCTTACCTGTAAGCCAGGTAGTCAGTAATGGGTGGTCATCAGTATGTGTAGACAAGTTATTTAATATACGAGATACCAGGTCTCAGTACTCTGTACTAGGCCTTGGAAGCAAGAGTACAGTAAACAATAGCCTCTCAACTAGGAAGTTCGAGGGTTCAACCGTTGCCCTCAAACTGGTGGGCTGACATAATCATGCGCACGTGCGCACGTGCGAGCAGTGTTGTTAAAAGCGCGCCTAGGCGCAAGGCGCGCTAAGGCTCACTACTCGCGCCTCTCCTAGGCCTAGGCTCAGCGCGTTCAAGAAGGCGCGTGCCTAGTGAGCCTAGGCGCAAGGGGCGTAACGGCACGTGAGGCGCGCATTTAGGCGCATGAATCATAGATGTTGGATGTGCCATCATCTCTTTAACTGGACCGTCGATTTTCTTTCATATTTTTAACCAAGTCTTGCAAACATTTCAATTTTACAAGACACTAACACAGGAAAGCCTAAATTCACAAATCACAACTCACAAGTCACGACCACCACTCTGGAGAATCTCTCGCACGATCGATCGCTCTTTCCCGCCGACAGCCTTGCTCCGATAGCACTGCATCGCCTTTCCTGTTGCTGCTCCAGCCAACGCTACACTACAGGTGTTTCTCTTCCCTGTTTGGTTTAAGCTGTTTCTCCGGCCGCTGCTCGGCTACTCCACCGAAGCTCACTCTCTTCCCTGTTTTGTTTTGGCTGTTTCTCCTGCTGGTTCGTTACTCCGACTCTCTCCTAATTTCTCACTCTCTTCCCTGTTTGCTGCTTGGCTGCTCCATTTCATATGTTCTTTTGCTACAGTGTTGTTACCTCAATTTCTCCTAATTTCTATTTGGTTTAGGCTGCCGCTGTTTAGCTTTAGTCATTGCTCGTTGCTCAATGTTTTACACCTTCCAATTTGGACTATGCATAAACACCTCAATTTCTGTTGCTACAGTGTTGCTGGCCTGCTACAGTGCTACCTCAATTTTCTTCTCCTAATTTCTCGTGTACATGGCTTCTGCCTCCACTGGTATACGCATGTTCTGATTGCTTAACTGAGTTGATTGGCTTTGCTCTTGTTGTGGTTTGTTGGATGGAATGAATTTTTCCTGAACATGTTCTCTCTTTTAAGAATGTGTTGTTGCCTTGACCCTTAGCGATGATGAAGACGGTGGTGTTATGTTCACTTAAAATTTAGTGATTTGCTAATATTCAGTAGATTTAAGACTTTTTTAATGTTGGAAGCTTGTTATATTATGATGTTATGATATTTGAAACTTTTTCTATTGTTTGGAAGTTTATTAATTATCATGTTCAGAATTTTTTTACTTAATTTTATTGTTTTAATGCACTATTATTTATTTTAATATTGCGCCTTGCTTCGAAAAGGCGCGCGCCTGTGCCTTGCGCCTAGGCTCCGGGGACCTTTTGCACCTTAGGTGCGCCTGCGCCTTTAATAACACTGCGTGCGAGTCAAGAAGGGAAAAAAGTAAATGCACATTATACAACAAAACAAATTTAAAGATATGAAAGTCGAAAATCAAAATGAGATTCGAGACTAGTCCTGTTATTTAGTACCCAACAGAGTTGCCACTGTGGCGCATTGCCTTCGAAAAATTCCTCTTAGCCCCTCCATCTTAGTATATCATTAAGGAAAAAAAAGAAAAACCTTAAAATGACTGTGAATTGCAAACATAGGCATCTAATCGAATGAAAGGTGTTCGGAGAATAAGTTATATAACGGGAAGGTGTTCGGCACCCCGTTGTACCTTGATTTTGTGTCTACTAAACTTTTACTGATTTTTGGCTTTTATAACAAACATTAAATTTTCACAAAACAAACCCTCAACTATCTTAAGATTCGGTTTGAACCTAACATCGGGGGTTGAGTGGCATACGTACGATCAGATATATTGGGATAAAAACAACATAGTTTAGACTGGATCCTATGGGAGGCTAACTAAATATATGTCATTGTTTCTAGGGTTAATTACACATATGTCTCTGAGGTTTGGATGAAATTACACGCGTGTCCATAAGTTTGGAAAATAGGCACTTATGTCCTTTGACCTAACAGAATACCCATATACATAACGGAATGGTCAAAATGACCATATTGTCCATGACTTGAAAGGTAAATTGTTTACCATGCCATTCAAATTAGGGTTCAAAAAGAATTGAAACCCTAATTTCCAAATTAGGGTTTCAAGTCATTCCTTTATCTCTCTAATTTTCAAATTAGGGTTTTAATTCCTTTTCATTTGACACCCTAATTTCCAAATTAGGGTTTCAAGCCATTCTTTTTTTCTCCCTATTTTTCAAATTAGGGTTTCAATTCTTGCAATTCCAACACTTATTATCCAAATTTTCAAGAAACCAGAAGGCATGGGGTAGGGGAAGGGAGGGGGACGGCGTAGGGTAGGGTGGGGGAAGGGAAGGCAGCGGGGCGGGGGACGATGCCACGATGTGGTGGGGGTAGGGGGAATGGGAAAACGACGGGGTAAGGGAAATGAGGGCGGAGGACGACGGGATGGGGTGAGGGGAAGGGGAACGATGGGCGGGGGACGAATGGATGGGGTGGAGCGAAGTGGAAAGCGGCGGGGTAGGGAAAGGGAGGGGGACGACAGCGGGGAGCAGCGACGTGATGGTGGTGGTGGGAGCAACATGCGTGGTGGTCGGCGGTGGGCATCGACGTGGTGGTCGACAGTAGGCAGCGGTGTGGTGGTGGTACAGTGGGGGCAGCGGTGTGGTGGTGAGTGATGGGAGCAGCGACTTAGTGGTAGGATGGTTGGGGCAGCGACGTGGTGGTGGGCAGTAGGGGAGCAGCTGGGTGGTGAAATGTTGGGGGCTGCTGCATGGTGGCTAGAGAATTCACCTGTGTCTGATGGAAGAAGAGAGAGATAATGGGAAGAGAGATGAGGCTCATGAAAGAGAAAACATAAGAGAGAGAAGAGAGGTAATAGTAATCAGGGTTAGGATTGTCATATTTTGAAAATATGTACTGATGGCATCACAAAAATTACACTTTTTGGACAGATACTTGACGGATGGACACAAGTGTTACCTTTTTAACGTTTGTGGTCACGGTTTGTTACCTTTTGAAAGTTAGTGTCCTTGACTGTAATTTCACCCTAACCTCAGGGACATGGGTGTAATTAACCCTTGTTTCTAAAACAAGGATTCGACTTGTTCTACTTGAATGGATTTATAATTTTAGTTGACTACACTTCAAGACTCTAATTTTGGTTTGTGTATTTATTTTTCCTTACTTATAATCGAGATCTATTGGTGGGAAGGGGAGACAATCTAAAAATCTTTATCTGGAATTGATCGAAAAGAAAATGTAAAGACAATACCTTGAGCTTTTGGCTCACTTAGACTGCTCGATATAATGTTGTTACGAATTCACGATGTGAGTAGACTAGCTAAGGGATTGCAGATGGGGAACTGTAGATGGGGTATTTTCGCTCTTCTCATTAATCTTTGCACAAGTTTTTCACTAGAGAAGAAGATCAGTAAAAAATTCCAAAAGTTCCCTTTTCTATAGCTAGCCCAAGGGATCTATTTGTAGAGGTTTGGGAGCTGATAGAATGGGAAAGCTATTTTTTCGTGCATATCCTTCGAAAAAAAAGAGGATAATATCCGAATTAAATCAAAATGTCCAAAAAGAAAACTTATCGGTCGATTTTACCCAGCTAAAAAGCCTAACTAGCTAGTTTTATTGAAAACCGACCCGATTTTATTCTTCAGTCATATAAGATTTTATCCAAATTTTGGGGATAGTTACCCCAAAATCGGTTAAATCTCCTAAAATCATACGGGATACACCAGATTTCAGGAATCAACATGTATCAATCCCAAGTCAATCTCTGAATCGAAGATCCATCCCGACTTAAATAAGAATCAAGCTAAAATCTCTTAACTTAGGTTAAACTCAACTAGCTGGACCAACTAACTAGACTGGTTTAACCAAATGTACTAGACTGCTGATTGAACCGGACCAAATTGGACTGGACACTAATGAGACTGGACCGTTCATCGGATTTGAACTAATTAAATCATGCTCATTATATTACTATGCCTAGACCATTAATAATAATAAAAATAAAGTCTACTAGACTAAAGCCCAATAAACCATAAATAAAAAGGATAAAACAAGAAACAGGTGTCTACAACGGCATTATTTTGGCCGTTGCTTTTCTAAGTCCTTACACGTATTACGTATAACTTCAAACGAAATCTATTCCTAAAACCTAATAGTCTGTGCCCCGTTGTCACTGTTGCTCCCCTCGCTGGCTGTCGCTGCTGCTGCTCCAGTTGGCGCCGACTGCTGCTCTTGTGGCTGCTGGCTACTGCTTCATTTGCTGTGTCTGTTGCTTCACTTTCCGCCTCTGCTGCTCCTCCAGTTGCTGCCACCGCTGCTCCCATCGGCGCCAAGTCCTGCTCCAATTGCATCTAACTGTTAGTCTTGCTGCCAACCACCACTAGGTTCGTCTCTCTCTCTCTCTCTCACACACACACACACACGCGCACGCTCACACGCATATGCACACACATCATGGTCTTAAACTAGTTGTGTGAGGTTCTACTTTTTATTTAATGAATGCATTCTGGACACACTGATTTTGGTTTCTTCAAGTTGATTTTTTTTGGCTAATTGTATGAGTTGATCATTTATGTTTTTTGCTAATTTGCAAAGAGTTGATTCATTGTTATTCATCTTAAGTAATTAATTTGAATTGCTTTTGTTTTACTTAATTTGGGGTCTCATGCTAAAAAGTTGGTAAGGGAAGTTGTTGCAGTGACTTTTTTATTTTATTTTAGGGTGAATTACACAAAACCCCCCTGAGGTTTACACTCGGTTCTCACCTAAGACCCTGAGGATTCAATTTAAACAATTAACACCCCAACATTAAGAATTAGTTTCAATTGGACCCAAAATCATTTTTCCGTTTAAACAGAGGTGGATGGCCATCCACCTTGAAGGGTATTTTTGGTAACCAATATTTAGTGGTCACTCTGTGTGTGTGTGTGTGTGTGTGTGTTTGTGTCTCTTTTTCTCTCTTTCTCGCGTAAGACTGCAACAGAGACCTACCCAAGGTGGTGTCCCTCCCCTACCGCCACCCATCTCTCTGCACACATCCTCCTCAATCCCCGCAATGGCGTCATCCCAATCCCTCAAGAACCCATCCCAGCCCTTCACCCTCACACGCGAAATTGCATCCAAAATTACAGCTCGATGATCTGATAGCTCATACGCCGCCTTTGCTCCCTCACAGTCAGATCAACCCCTGACACCGACCGAGTCCAGCCTCAACAGCATCACCATGAGCGCCTCGTTCATCTTGATCGTCTTACGGTCGTCAGTGAGAACTGCATCCACGGTTTCCTACCGTTGGATCAGGCGCTCGAAGTGGGTCACTTGCAAATTGACGGATGAAATTTCCTTGATTAAAGTGCAGACTCGGTGGGATCGGTAGGTTGGTTGAATCTTAATAGCTGTGGCTGTTGAGGAGGAGTTTGTGGTGGTGGAGAGGTGGACGATGATGGTTTCCCACCATGAGATTTTCTTGACCCCGTGTGCCTTTTTCATTGAAATTGCACTAGGCCCCGTGTACACATTCTAACAGCTGCGGCTGTTGAGGAGGTGTCTGTGACGGTAGTGTTGGCGAGTATGGTGTTGGCGACGGTTGATTGGTGGTGCTAGTATTGGCCGCATAGGGTTGATGTTGCTAGTTGGTAGTTTTGGCAGCATTGATTGGTGGTGCGAATAGCGTCAAATTGAAAGTGCTTATCTTGGCGGTAGAGGAATGACAGTGCAATGCTATTTTTTGCGGTAGAGGAATGGCGGTGCTATGGTGTTGGCGGAGTTGATTGGTGGTGCTGGTGTATGTGTGTGTGTGGCAAATCTATGTGTGATTGTGGGTCTGAAGTGGTGAGCGTTTACGGTGGTGGGTGGTGGTGTTTATCCTTGGGTTTTGCAGCGACCAGGAAAGAGGGTGCCGAGGTGGGGAGGGGTGGGGGTGAAGACTAAGAGAGATGGTGGGGGATGGGGCACCACCTTGTATGGGTGGGTCTCTGTTTCATTTTGTGTGTGTGTGTGTGTGTGAGAGAGAGAGAGAGAGAGAGAGAGAGAAATAAATATTGATTACCAAAAATGTCCCTCAAGATGGACGGCTATCAACCTCTCTTTAAACGGAAAAATGATTTTGGGTCCAATTGGAACCAATTCTCAACGCTGGGGTGTTAATTGTTTAAATTGAAATCTCGGGGTCTTAAGTGAGAATCGGGTGTAAATCTCAGGGGTTTTGTGCAATTTACCCTTTATTTTATTTTAATTAATACACTAATATTTTATTATTTATTAGGCCAGGAAGCTGAGCAACCTAAGCTGATTGAGTCGCTTGTGACATCTCGTAAAGTTTCACCTTCTAGTTCATGGTAAGAGTATCTCAAGAACATTTCATCATATTGACTTATATTATGGTAACTCCGTATTTTGGATAAACTAAAAAACGCCCTCATGATTTTTTCCTTGTTTTTATTGTAGACGAGCATGGGCATGGGATGGTCTTTTTGAAGCAACTTTAGCGGGGGTTTAGAGATGATGTCTCTTTATGGCATTCAAGTGCTTAACATTGTTCAAAATTTATGCTAGGAATTTAATAAGTTTAGTTGGATGATGGATGTTTTAGTGGAAGTACGTTGTACAAATATGCCTTTTTGCTAATGGATTAGAATTTTTTGGTTTAGTGCTCTTGTTCCGAGGGGGCAAAAAGAAATAATTACCGTAGGCGCAAGTCTCTTTCTAATGATAATAAATGATTTTGTTAGCTTTTACGTAACGCAAATTTGGGACACTAGAATTTGTTACTTCAGGGTATGCTTGACCTTCTTTTTTTGACGAAACGGAACACTAATCAAGTGTTGTCTAGACTTTAGTGACAAACATGCTTGCCCAAGCCACGGGTAGAGGATTTAGTGACACAATCTTGTTCTTATGTGACGAAAACTTAACTCCGGGGTGACTTAAATATTTGTCACTAAAAGGCAAATAAATGTCCACGTCACCAAATATTATTAGGTGAGAGAATATAGGAGAATCACCATGTGAGCACGTGACATGTTTTTGGAGTTATTTAGTGACAAAATCAAACATCTAGTTACGAAAATTAGAAGTATTGTTTGACGTTCAATATCTTCACCCAACGACATGAGTTTTGTCACGAGACTCAATTTCGTAGCGAAAGAACGAGCCTTTCTTGATGATTTCACTTTTCGTTACAAAAACCATTTTATGGTGCTGCTTTCTTGACCATTGTGGTGACGATTTTTTGTTGTTCCGAGGGGAAAAAAGAAATAATTACCATAGGCGCAAGTCTCTTTCTAATGATAATAAATGATTTTGTTAGCTTTTACGTAACAAAAATTTGGGACACTAGAATTTGTTACTGCAGGGTATGCTTGACCTTCTTTTTTTGACGAAACGGAACACTAATCAAGTGTTGTCTAGACTTTAGTGACAAACATGCTTGCCCAAGCCACGGGTAGAGAATTTAGTGACACAATCTTGTTCTTATGTGACGAAAACTTAACTCAAGGGTGACTTAAATATTTGTCACTAAAAGGAAAATGTCTACGTCACCAAATATTATTAGGTGAGAGAATATAGGAGAATCACCATGTGAGCACGTGACATGTTTTTGGAGTTATTTAGTGACAAAATTAAACATCTAGTGACGAAAATTAGAAGTTTCATTTGACGTTCAATATCTTCACCCAACGACATGAGTTTTGTCACGAGACTCAATTTCGTAGCGAAAGAACGAGCCTTTCTTGATGATTTCACTTTTCGTTACAAAAACCGTTTTATGGTGCTGCTTTCTTGACCATAGTGGTGTAAATTTTTTTCCTGTCACTAATTTTTTATGTCGACGATAAAACATATTTTGGTGAACCGACAAAAAAAAAAAAAAGAGTGTTTTGTCTATAGACTATGGAGACGGGCTCCTCCATGTGGTCGCGGGCTTAGCACGTTGCTGTGGCCCTATTTCAAGGAAATTAATGGATACTATTATTTCTGTGACACAGAGAGACAGAGAGAGAAACATAGACAGGGACAATGTTTTGTCCATATTATAGGAACTTTTCAACGTTTTGTTGATAGACAGACCAGCTTGGACCAATTTCCATTGCTTTCATGGATCTTTTGTTGCTTGTGATAAATTGTACGTATGCTCCAGTTGATGCCAGAGCCACCACTTTTTGAGATTGGACCAGATTCATGTGCCAAACTGCTTTTATTGTGTCACACCTTTGTACGTAGATAGATGCATAGATGATGCGAGTGGTAGGCTTTCAAGCAAATTCAACCCACTCAGATCAAACACATACTATGTCGGTGACACAAGATAGTTTCTTGCGAACAGTGTGTTTTAGGTATTCTTAGAAAATTGTGCAAAACTTAGAAAAATGATAATGGTCAATGTCTAGAGTAGTACCTTCTGCCTGCTTATACCAAGAATATTTAAACAAAATACTACTCCTTTCCTTCCAAAACTAAATGTCTACAATGCAATATTCTTTCCTAGTTGTAAACATCTATTTAGTTCACATTAGCCTTTTTTTTTTTTTTCAAAACTAGCCTTTGTTACTTCTAACAAACATCATTTAAGTCTTTCTATGTAGGAAAATTTGATTGCAACTAAAGATGGTTCTCGACATTTTACTGTGACGCAGAAAAATGCTGTTGAGATTTGTTGTCCAAGAATTTTGCGAAAATGTCCCATATAGTGATAAGTTAATAAAAAAGTGAATTTTCATCGATGACTGACGTGTCATCTTATAAAAGTTGTGATGGCTTCAACGGTGGCAATTATCACACAGATTGTGTGGGTACAAAGAGAACTACAATACTTTTGTGCTAAAGATTCAAACATCCGTGCCTTGTGGATGGAATGACCCTATAAATGCACTTAAAATAAGTGTTCCTTCACTTCAAAATTCCCCCAAAGTATCTCTCTCTCCCTCTCTCGTGCCTAGAAGAACCATCAAATTACCTCTCTCTCTCTCTCTCTCTCTCTCCCTCTCTCTTGCCTAGAAGAACCATCAAATTACCTATCTCTCTCTCTCTCTCTCCATTTTTTGTGCCTAGAAGAACCATTAAATTACCTCAGCCGATTCCACTTTATTCCTAAATGGGTGATCTTAAGCTCAACCATTCAGTAAAAAATGGCGCAGTCTCTAGGCTAAATCCTCTAGACCCTGAGGAATTCAGGAGGCAGGGACATATGATGATAGACTTCATTGCGGACTACTACCAAAACATTGAGATATACCCGGTTCGCAGCCAAGTCAAACCGGGTTATCTTCGGGAACGTTTGCCCGAGTCCGCCCCAGTAAACCCCGAACCCCTCGAAATAATTCTTAAGGATGTGCAAAATGACATAATTCCTGGCATAACTCACTGGCAAAGTCCCAATTTCTTTGCCTACTTTCCGTCAAGCGGAAGCATCGCAGGTTTCCTTGGCGAAATGCTTTCCACCGGTTTTAACACAGTCGGGTTCAACTGGATTGGTTCTCCAGCTGCAACGGAGCTAGAGAGCATAGTCATGGATTGGCTTGGTAAAATGCTCAAGCTTCCTAGTTCATTTCTTTTTTCAGGTGGGGGTGGAGGTGTCATGTATGCGTCCACTTGTGAGGCCTTTTTATGCACCTTGACTGCTATTAGGGAGCAAAAGTTAAGCCTTATTGGGCGAGAGAACTTGGGCAATCTTGTTGTATACTGCTCTGACCAAACTCATTTTTCTCTCAAAAAGTCGGCCCAAATTGCTGGCATCACCCCCGAGAATATTCGGCCTATTGTCACAACTAAGTCCGATAATTTTCAACTTTGTCCAGAGTCGTTACGTGCAGCAATAATTTTAGATTTAGAAGCCGGACTAATTCCCTTGTACTTATGTTGCACCGTCGGGACTACCTCAGCTCGTCCACAGCTGTTGATCCATTGGGGCCTCTTTGTGACGTTGCAAAAGAGTACGGTATATGGGTGCATGTCGATGCTGCCTATGCCGGAGGCGCATGTATCTGTCCCGAGTTTCGTCACTTCCTTGACGGCGTTGAGGGTGCAAATTCTTTCAGTTTCAATGCGCATAAGTGGTTCTTTACCACATTAGATTGTTGTTGCCTTTGGTTGAAGCATCCAAGTGCCCTAATCAGTGCTCTCTCAACGAACCCAGAGATTCTGAACAACAAGGCCACTGAGTCAAAGCAGGTAGTAGATTACAAAGACTGGCAGATGGCATTGAGTCGAAGATTTCGAGCATTAAAACTATGGCTCGTTCTGCGTAGCTATGGCGTGACAGGACTTGGAGATTTCATAAGAGGGCATGTCAAAATGGCCAAACACTTTGAATCGCTTCTAGCAGCAGACAAAAGGTTTGAAGTTGTCTTCCCTACAAATTTTGCCATGGTCAGTTTTAGGGTCTCACCGTTGGCGATTCCAAACAATGAAGATGTGAATGAGTTTAACCGTAATTTATTGGAGTCTATCAATGCCTCCGGTAGTGCATACATGGTTCATGCTGTGGTTGGAGGTGTCTATGTGATCCGACTAGCAGTAGGTGCAACCCTTACTGAATATCAACATGTGACTATGGCCTTCAAGTTGGTTCAAGATCGTGCAAATGCCCTTTTGTGTACATACTAGAAACATGCATGGCAGATGTAATAGGCATGCAAATGCCGCTTGAGTACGTACTAGAAACATGCATGGCAAATGTAAAAGCCAAATAGAGTGTACTAAGATAATTTAATTTGCTGCCAAAGAAAATGTAGCCAAATATAATACAAATACTGTTTTTTTCTTAGGAAAAGATGACCTCAACGCTATCACATATTTTCCAGGAGCTTTGGATAGTTGGTGGTGGGCCTGGACGTGTGTATGTCTACATATATGCAGATGGGAGCTAAAGACCTGGAATATTCTCTTTGGTCTTTGACTTGGCCGTTAGTCATAAAAGCTAAAAGAGGGGACTAACTTTACGGCCTACCCTAGACACGCTAAAATTCAACTCCGCCAGGTGCCAAAGCTAACAGATCGACGTGTTGGTTGTTACACACTTTTAGAAGCTAAAGCCAATAGATTGATCGTGTTGGTCGTCTAGGAGTATGAAAGACACGTGAATAAGTCCTTGGAGCCAACCAAATATTATATTTGTCGCTTTGCCAAAACGAGGGAGTATATCTAGATTTCAGAGCCAGCAGATCGATCGTGTTGGTCATCTTGTCATACTGAATAGGCAAACCTAAGAGCCGGAGCCAAAAAGTGTGAAGCAACTGCTTGCTTAGGAACATCAGGGACACAAATCTAAGAGTCAAAGCCAACAACACGTGAAAGTGGTTGTTCGCTTCGATACAAGAAATGAAGAATGTCTAGAAATTGGAGCCAACAATTGGTGAAAGAGGCTGGTCGTCTAGAGACACCAAGCACCATATCTAAGAGTCAGAGCCAACAACACGTGAAAGTGGTTGTTCGCTTCGATACAAGAAATGAAGAATGTCTAGAAATTGGAGCCAACAATTGGTGAAAGAGGCCGGTCGTCTAGAGACACCAAGCACCTGACTAAGATCGAGCAGGAGCCAACAACACATCAAAGCGGGTGGTCACTTAGCCATATGTGAAAATAATGAACCTAAGAACCAAAGTCAACAACGCGTAAAAGTGGCAGGTCGCTTGATAGCTGCAAAGAAGTCCTTTAATGCAGGATAGTGGCTGGTCACTCAATAGGCACCGGTCACTCAATAGTCAAGTGGTCGGTTGAGTGACGAAGTAAGATAGATCGACTCTATTCTAGAATCGAAAAGGGTAGGGACCTGACTGGGAAGTCAAGGAAAACTCAAACTTCTTTTAGCTTTTGAATTTTTATTTGTCATTTGATCTTATATTCTTAAATTGTTTTTTTTTTCAAAACCCCTTTAAAAACTAGTGGCAGGGGGTGGAATCCTAGGACCTAGACTTAGACAAAATAAATACAGGCACTATTGTGAAAGTCGGGTGAAGATAAGCACATAGAGCCCCTACGCTAAATGCATGTTGTCAACAAAGACCATGCAACATGCTACATAAATCAAGACAAACAGTAATCCAACTGCTAGGAAAGTAGTTTCACAATGAACCCCTAGAAAAAATACAGGCAACGACAAACACTATTGTGATTGTAGTGAGAAAGGGATGACAGGGAGCCCCTAAGTAAAAACGTAATCGACAAAGAGACAGATGCAATCCTGACTGTCAATAGAGGGGAACGACATGAAGACTTAGAGAAAAAAGCCTACAACAAAATTGTTCGTGCAATGGGCTAGACAAACACCATCCTGACTGTCATGAAAGGGCAATCACAGGGAGCCCCTAAGGAAAATACAGACGTTACTGACATGCAATAGACTGGATATACAAAAGACATATGCTACCATGACTATCAGGAGTATGAATCACAAGAAGTCCCTATATTAAATGCATGCAGACACATAAATTATCCTGACTGTTAGGAGATAAGAATTACATGGAGCTCCCAGACAAAATAAAAAGGACATAGATAGACACTATCCTAATTATCAGGAGAAGGGAGTCATAGGGAGTCCCTAGACAATGATAATAACATTAATGCGACACACATGATGAACTAAGACAAACATTATCATTAGTGTCAGGTGAAATGAATCACAATGAGCACCTAGATGAAAATTTCAAATAGGTTTAACCCTAGTATAATTACAATGAGAGGGGAATCACATAGGAAGCACCTAAGGACATCAACAAAGAAGAATTTTAAACACATAAAAATGTCCTTTGCAAGTGTGAGAGCATTATTGAGTTGAAAAACATTTTAGTTGCCTTGTATGATGAGTTGGAGTTGGCCAGTCACTTCAAGATCTATTATGTTGTGTTTTATATATTTTATCATATAGAATTTAAGGTAACAATACCCACTATGTCGACAAGTAAATCTCTACCCAAAGAGGGGAAGACCACTGAAGTTTTTGATCTAAAAATATTTCAATTCCTTATTATCAAATGGCATTCAACTTCATAAAAAAAAAGTTATTCCTTAACTTAAATGCCCAAGTTTAAATCCTCAAGACTATCATGAAAATGATGGGCCCAAAAGATGGATAGTGGGGATATATGTGCTTGAGCTATGAGCCTGATGTGTATATTACAGGGTTGTATAAGCTGTGAGGTTGAGATGAGCTTGGCCCATGATAAGACGACAGATAAATATATAGGATTGTGCTGAGCAAAAGTAGATGTCTATCAAGTTGTGATTGGAAAGTCACCAGACATGAGATAATGTCATAAGACTTATCATATTATCACTGAACTAATGGAAAAAAATATCAAAATGCCGCACCAAATAAGCCATGCAGGTCATGGAATCAATGGGACCTCATTAGACCATTGGGGAGATGAACATATTAGGTCTGGAGGAATCAGGAATAGAAGGGTCATCATATGAGCCATAGGGAGGTGAGTACATCATGTTGCTACATAACTGGTTTGAAAGGTGCAAGGATCAATATTTTTTTTCCCTTTTCAATTCTCATTTTTTTCATTAATTTTTTATTGACCTCATCAAAGTGCAAAAGAGCATTTATCTCTCTTGAACAAGCATAATCTGAAGGAGGACTTTATATATATGACAGAATGTAGGCCCGCGTGGATTAAGAAGCGAATGGTAAATTAGCTAAAAAAAACCCATATGATACAAAAGCTCTCAGTTTCTTCCTCTTTTCTTCTCGGTTTCTCCTATGTTTTCCCTCTCTTTTCTGTTTCTTTTTTTGGTTCCAGGCCAGTGTTCACGATTTTTCTCAAATTGTATTTTCCTCCCCAACAATTTCCCTCTTTTTCCTTTGTTTCCTTTATCTAATCCTATATTTTATAATAGCATTAGATGAGTCACTATACAGCTAGCAACCGAGTGGCACCATGTTGTGCCCCATTTTCCCTAAATCTGACACATCTTGTTCAACTTTCAAATTTTACAATCTAGCCCCCAAAGTTTCCAAAATTACAATGGCCCCACGTATAACTTTTAGAAAATCACATTTTTCCCCAAAGCCAAACTACCCTCCCATTTTATTCTAATTACTCGATTATCGATAAAAATAAACATATCGATAAAAAATAATGCCCTCGATTAATATAATTTTCGGTTAGATTAAATCAGGGTATTACACTGAGGATCTTCAAAGCTAGGTGATTGCTTCATGAACTCCGGTTCCAAAAGAGTGCCATGCAAGAATGCATTTTTAAGATCCAGTTGGCGAATGTCCCGACTTTGAGAAAGAGCAATTGTCAAAAGAAAATTTGTGTTGTAGGAGGTTTAACAGTTGGAAAGAAAGTCTCAGCAAAGTCAACGCCCTCAACTTAACTATATCCTTTTGCGACTAATCTTGCTTTTAGTCGCTTAAGGAACCATCTAATTTAAGTTTGGTCTTATAGACCCATTTGCTACTAATGACATTTATAAATGGCAAGCGAGGAACAAGATCCCAGATTTTGTTGTGATGAAAAGCAAAAGTTTCCTCTCCATAGATGTTTTCCATCCATCATGCTTAATGGCAACTTTTATGCCCTTTGGTTCGATGGGAATGCTTTGTACTAGGAAAGCATAATCTGAATAAAAGTATTTAGGATTGGGCTTCTAAATTCTAGATTTCCCCGTCTTGACTATTGATGAAGTGATGAAAGAAGAGATTGTAGCCTGAGTATTAGTGGGTTGAGAAGCTTTATTAGTAATAGAATGGGGCATCACTGTATCCAAAACAAGAAGATCATTGTTGAGTTTTTTTCAAGATCTAGTTCTAAACCACTATTTGACGCATCTTCTCTTGCACAAGGATTAGTTGAACAGAAGTGCTCAGCTCCAATAACTGATTGGTCATGACTAGAAAGCATCTCATGTTCAAGAACTAGTTCTTCACCTATCATAGGGAACGTTAAATTGCATTTCGATGGTGAATCGATGGTGAATCCGAATGTTATTCTGAAGGGACATAGGTTTGCCTTGCAGTTGGTGCTCTTGAAAACCATTCACGAAATGATGTTAGGTCACTAATTTTTGGACAAGAGGAATAAAATAAACTTGGTTCCTTGAAAGGAAAATGTCCTTCATCAAACACTACGTGCCATGAGTTGTAAACTCGACTAGTTGGTGGACGACAACAACGATATCCTTTATAAACTTCAATATACCCCATGAACAAACATGTTAGAGATCTGTGGTCAAACTTCTTTAGCATAGCCCCGTAAATATGGAAAACACCTGAACCCAAAAACACATAAAGATGCATAGTCAGGTTTTCTACCCATTAACTTTTCTAGGGGACTCATCATATAAAAAACGCCTGAAGGTTGCCTATTAAATTTTCCATGTAGTGGTTGAGGATGCATCAACCCAAAATATGGTAAAGACACGGCCACGAAATAGCATAGTTAACCTAAGCTCCGTCATACTGCAATGCTTCCTTTCAGCCAATCCGTTTGCTTAGCTGTGTTAGGACATGAAAGTTGGTGCTTTATACCATGGTTAGTATTGCATCATCAAATTCCTTGCCACCATCATATTAGAATACTTTGATTTCTTTCCCAAATTTCTTCTTGATGACTGTGAAAATTCTAAAAACATTGGAAAAAGTCAGATGTTTTCTTTCAAGGGAAAAAACCAAGTAAATTTGGAACAGTCGTCTATAAAGATCGCATAATACCTAACCGAATGAATCTGAACAAGGCCCCACAAATCACAATCTTTTTAATTATTTGAACCGAATGCTCCTTTATTATTAAGAAAGGCAACCAACAAGATTTAGCTAATTGATTACAATTGCAAACAACTTTATTTAGTGCATCGCTGAAAATTAACTTATTCATCTTAAGTGATTCTAATGTGGATGCCAAAACCTTTGATGCCAAACTTCATCACTTGTTAGGTGAAATTAATTTCGAGAAGAATGTTTCACCACCACATTTATCAAGAGCGTAAAAGCCTCCAGATTTACTGTCCGGCACTATCTCCTTATGTATTTCCCTGTGCTTTATCATAAAACCATCCAAGGAAAACTTAAACATGTAAGGAAACTGTGAGGTCCAATGGCTTACTGATAACAAGTTTTTTTTTTTAATCTGAGGAACTACCAAGACATTTTGCAAGGTTAGAATCTTTAGTTCATACTTGTATTTTTCGTGTCTCCAATATGAGTGATCTCTAATCTTTCACCATTTCCTACCATAATCTTATGAGGTCCATAATTTTGGATTTGTTAGCTTACCATCGTCTAAAGTCATGTGTTCAGAATTAATTATATCCAGAAATGAGGTATCTCTTGCAGCATCTGAGACTAAGAGGGCTGACATGGCTTCAGCATGTCACAATGATGAGCCTGATTAAATTGTTGGTCACAGTCCATGGCAACATGCCCAGATCTGTCGCAAATCTGGCAGACCAAACCTTTGTCCTTCTCTCGAACGGTAGAACTGGTTAAATAGTTGCCACAATTTTGTTAAGTCGCTTGAGTGAAGCCTAAGCCTTTTGAATTAAAGTTTCCACGCCCACTTCCACCTCTATTTCCATTCCAGCGTCTATTTTCACGTGCATTTCCACCCTAATTTCCATTACCACGCCTATTTCCACCTCAATTTTCATTCCAGCGTCCATTTCTATGTGCATTTTCATGCCAGTTTCCATTACCACACCCATTTCCATGCCAGTTTCGATTTCTATGTACAGTCCCATTTTCATTTTACGTCCGTTCTTTCACTTGCTTCCCCGATCTTGCCAGTGTGAACGCTGGCCCATGAAGTCCATGTGTTGATTGGTTCCACTAAAAGTTTCGGAGTCATGAAGAGTTCTCATGATTTCATGACTCTGAAGTAGTGAAATTACTTCCTTATAAGATGGAACCGATGGCTTAAACATAGAAGTAACAAAGATTTCATATCCATTGCTTATTCCTTTAAGCAATTAAAAAACTTTCAGTCTATCATCAATAGGCTTGCCAATGGCAACAAAATCATTACAAAATTCTTTGAAAATTATGAAATACTCTGTATTGGTTTTACCATCTTTCTTGTTATGATATAAACACTGACACAAAGAAATCTTACTTTTTGGAGTCATAAGCATATGAAAGAGTAAGAGTATTCCATACCTCTACTCATGTATCAAGCCCAACGACTAGTCCCGGCACTTCTTCTTATAGTGTGACGGTTAACCACCCATGGAGTAATATGTCCAATTTTCTCCACGCACAAAACTAAGGGTTTTCCGCCAGTACTTTCTCACCCGCTGCTGCAATGGTAGAACTTGTGATGTATTCGTTAGGTTTTCCGTAGGTGCCATCAAGGAAGCCCATCATTTCTTGGCTTTCAAGCCCATGATCTGTGTTTTTTGCAGAAAAAAGTTGGTTTGAATGAGTTTGAGTGAAACAAAAGGTAGCGTTTGAAATCACTTTCAGTTTTGATTTTTTGTTTCCAAAAAAATAAATGGGTGTTTGATTACTACGTTTTTATTTGAGTTTTTTTTGTGGTGGTTTACGGTTACGTTGGTGGTGGCCGACTGTGGCCTGCCGGCGGCAGACAGTGGCTGGTGGCGATGGGAGGGTGGTGGTGGTGGTGGCGATCTCAAAATATAAACCAAAAACTCAAAACTCATAAATTAGGGTTTTCAAAAACAGCCCTGTTTTAAAAACTGATTTTTAAAATTGAAGAGGAAAAAAAAAATTAAAACCGTGTGGCAAACGCTTTTTTTTTTTCAGTTTACAAAACTGGAAAAAAAAAATTGAAAACTAACAAGTTATCAAACTGAGCCTAAAGTTTCCAATTTAAGGGTAGAAGGATAAGTGTATTTGATAGAAGAGAGCCATGGGGCAGTTGCTTGAACAAATTATTCTAATGCTTGTATGGTCTAACCTTTTCCCATGTTTTGATTCTATGTAGCGGTATACATTATACAAGAGAAGGAATTCGAGAAAGGAAAGTTAATCAAGCGATTGTTTCCTACATGTTTGGAAGGTTGACCTGCTTGATTTGGATATGATTGAGCAGAATTACTGTATTCATGCCATAAGGAGGAAGCGAGATGCCACCTTTCGGCGGTTGCTTACGAGATGAGCATACACTCGACAACAATCTGTTATGACTGATTAGTTAGGCTCTAGTGCATGGATACACCTCAGTTGCAAGGCGCAAAATAGAAATCGAAAACACGTATAATGCCTCAAAACTTTCAAATTGAGCATTGGTAAGCCCACAATGCACAGGACTCTCGTTCAGCTGACCAAAATATGCCAATCAATTGAACGGTCCTACAATAACTGCAACTTCCACTACCATGTCTATTCACTTCAGCCTTTCACAACCAGCTCTAGCATGAACTTTTCCATCAAAAGAGACCCATATCAAAATGTCCAACACAATCCCATATCTGTGACTGTGCACTATTTAAGCTATGTCATTGAAGAAAGCCTCGATACTGGAGACCCTCGAGCAGGCTTATCTGTCCATACCCACCTCACAAAGCTGTACTTTAATGGCTATACGTCCTTGTGGAACAAGCTTCTCAATCTGTACTGCAAGTGTGGGCAGCTTGCATATGCTTGGAAGGTATTTGAAACAATGCCTGAGAGAAATGTTGTTTCGTTTAACACAATGGTTTTAGGTTGTATACGTAATGGCTATGCCCTTCAAGCTTTGTCTCTTTACACAGAAATGGGTAGAGAGAAAAATGTTAGCCCCAATCATATAACGTTAGCTGGGTTGATTGGAGCTTGTGATGGTGTTTTGGTCACTTCACTTCATGCACAAGCATTCCGATATGGGTGGTGTTGCAATGAATATGTAGGGAGTTCATTGGTCGATGTTTACACTAAGGAAATGCATTTGGAAGATGCCGTTAGAGCGTTTCACGAGATAGCTGAATTGGATTTAGTGTCCTGGAATATTATGATTGATGGCTGTGTGCGAAATGGGAGTAAAGAACGTGCATTGAAGATGTTTGCTCGGATGATACAAGAGAAGGTGGAATTTGATGGCTTTACCTTGACAAGTGTTGTTAAGACGTGTTTGGAATCGAGGAATTTGGACCTTGGGATGTTGGTCCATGGTTCTGCTTTGAAAGTTGGTCTGTCGTCTGGGACGCCGATAAGCAATGCCCTTATTACCATGTATTCCAAATGTGAAATGGGAATGACATCTGCAAAGAAAATCTTTGAAGGTATTTTGGCGCCTAACATTATTTCTTGGACTGCGATAATTGCTGGGTTCATGCAAAATGGTCAGAATGAGGAAGCTATTGGGCTATATCGCAGTATGCTTAGAGCAGGCATGCAAGAAAATGATTTCACTTTTGCTAGCATTCTTCCTGCATATAGTAATATGGCGAATCTTGAGCAAGGGAGGCAAATTCATGCTAGGATTGCAAAGTCTTGGTTTGGTTTGGATCTCTCAGTGAACAACGCCCTTTTAGACATGTACTCCAAATGTGGCGATTTAGACGAGGCTCACTTGGTGTTCTGGACAATGGGGAATCATGACAAGGTATCTTGCACGACAATGATTACAGGTCTTGGACAGCATGGCAAGGGAAGAGAGGCTCTTGAAATTCTTAAAGAAATGGAAAGTGAAGGTTTGAAACCTGATGACGTTACTTTTCTTGCAAGCCTCTCTGCATGTAGCCACGGTGGTCTAGTCAATGAAGGCATTTGGTTAATCAAGACTATGGTTGATGTGTATGATCTCAAGCCCAGAAGGGAACATCTTTCTTGCGCTGTTGATATGTTGGGTCGTGCTGGTAGATTAAATGAGGCAGAATCATTTATCAAAGATATGGGAATGGAGTCGGATGTGTTTGCTTGGGAAGCTCTACTTGGTGCTTGTAGACTTCATGGAGAAACTGCATTGGGAGAAAAGTCAGCAAAAATGATTGTTGATGTACAACCAGAGGGGCATGTTCCTTATGTTCTGTTAGCCAATATCTATGCTGAACAGGAGCTGTGGGAAGACAAGGGTGTGGTGAGGGAGAATTTGGTTGTGAGTGGGTCCAAGGAGGTTGGATGCAGCTGGGTTTCGTAGCATAGGTTCAGATATTGTGATGCTGAGTTGAGTTGGCTTCGAATCACTGAGCTGATGGTGCCTTGTCCTTCTTTTACGTATTAGTTTCCGTTATTTTGTCAGCATCTTTGCTTCTTTTGCTTTCTGATTCTTCTCTTTTGTGCAGGTCTGCGGTTGTACAACAGTGAAAAATAATTGTTGGAAGTCAATCCAGGAGTTATGCATGTAACGTCAGTTTCTGTGGCAAAGTCTGACCAAATTAATCTCCTAGAAGGAATCGGATGTGTTTGCTTGGGAAGCTCTACTTGGTGCTTGTGGACTTCATGGAGAAACTGCATTGGGAGAAAAGTCAGCAAAAATGATTGTTGATGTACAACCAAGGGGGCATGTTCCTTATGTTTTGTTAGCCAATATCTATGCTGAAAAGGAGCTGTGGGAAGACAAGAGGGTGGTGAGGGAGAATTTGGTTGTGAGTGGGTCAAGGAGGTTGGATGCAGCTGGGTTTCGTAGCATAGGTTTACATATTGAGATGCTGAGTTGAGTTGGCTTTGAATCACTGGGCTGATGGTGCCTTGTCCTTCATGTACATATTACTTTCCCTTATTTTGTCATCATCTTTGTTTCCTTTCTTTTCTGATTCTTCTCTTTTGTGCAGGTCTGCGGTTGTAGAACAGTGGAAAATATTGGTTGAAGTCAATTCAGGAGTTATGTATGTAGGGTCAGTTTCTTAAGGCAAAGTCTGGCCAAATTAATCTCCGTGATGTTGTCTTAGAAGGTGCCGTGCTCACAATCCGTGGTCAAGCTCTTGTAATATTGGCCACTCCGTAGTCTGTAAGTTCCCAACTGAGCTATTGTTAAAAACCTTCTTATTGTGTAACATTTTGACAGCTACCTCATTTTTCAGGTCATGGTTCATCAGGCAGAATTGCGTATAGTAACACTTCAGTCTTTCTCATCCATGATGGACTAGTATGAACCAAAATACTGCAAAATCTGCTGAAACTCTATGGACACGATAATATTGCTCCAGCATGTCAATCCTGGAAAATATAAATATCTTCTTTGACCCATGTTTAGGTGCGTATTCAAATTATTCAATGTTGCATCTACGTCTAATGTCTTTGGTCTCCTATATACTTTTTAAAGATCAACTTCAGCATGGTTCAGTGAAAACTTTGCAAATTAAACTGTAACAAATTTAAGGCATGTTTAGTTTCAAGTTCGAAACCTGCTGTTAGCATGAATTTGAGACCTCAAAGAACAAAGGCTTTGATCAACACTCAAGAGCGAATAGACATCCATAGTCACTGAGTTTTAGTGCTGATGGTTATTTTTTTAGTTGTGGGGATCATATCTCCAATCTGATACCTATGAGATCGTTAATTACACTGTCTAACAAAATAATGACGAAACCCTCGGTTCAATATAAAGTTAAGAGGAAACCAACACGGCCAGTACAAAAGAAAACAAGATTGTATTGAAGATGGGGGATCATCCCCTAGGTTACAAAGTTTTCCACCAACTGGTGGTTGGAGCCCTATACTTGTAAGCCATAGTGCTTGAAGGTTTCGTTAGGGTTCTATTTTCTCTTTGCTTCTCTTCTCTTTTACTCTCTCACAGTGACTTTCTAAACCTTGATCTCTTATCCTTATTTACGTAGGATTTGCCTTTTCTTCTTATAGGGGCTTCGTTCCAGAATCTTTGAAGGCCTATCAGTCTGTTTCTCCTTTAAGTGCTTCATACGGCTTAACCTCTAAAAGGATAATACAACCATGAGACAAACACCCTTTTTTCCGTCTGGGCTTCAAAGTCAGAAGTAAAGTTCGAATTCTTGGCAGTTTCTGAACTCTAAGGTTTGAAACCTCATTTAGCCTATTAGTTTGCGAAGTCAACCTTCGAGTTCGAACGTTGATGAAGTACGAAACGTTGTTAGGCCCACACGAACCTTCAACTTCTGCCCACCAATCTGTACTGAAACTTGTATGCCTTTATTTAACCTTCAAGTCCAAATGCAGGTTTTGGGTTGAATTTAAGTGCTAAACACCTGCTCTCCTCTTTCCCTGGGGAATTAAGAAAATGCAATCCGGAAAAGAACGTCTTGCAGCTTTTTAAGAGGAGGCGTTCTTGAAACCCAACTCTTTTTGGAGCAGCATCTTCTTTCATTTCCTTCTCTAGTTTCAAAAATGAAATCAGGAGAAAGAGGTGTTGTAGAAGTCCCCAGTTTGAAACAAACCCAAAGTTTTTAGTATATGATAAAGTGGTTCCTCTTTATTGGCAGCACAATTGCATCTCTAAATTGCATGGACTCGTATGGGTGTGAGTATGCGCATGTCAAGGAGTTGGATACACTACGACTTCAAATTTCACGACTCGGCTAAAAGGATCCAAAAGATGGGTTTTGATGCCTAGGAATTTCTTGTGTTTCTCTAGCTACCCAGGCTAATTAATATGACATTTGGTATGTCATAAACCTTGCTGAAGTGTTATGATGGTTGGGTTATTAGAATTCCAATGGTTGGTGAGTAAATATCGACTTCTGTTAGGGATCGGTCGTTGTCTTCAATTTTACTGATAGACGTGTAGCTATACTTGATTGTGTTACAGAGTTGCTAAGAGCAGAGTAGCTATGCATCATCTTCTCTCAGTTCCCTCTTTGTGAACAACAAAAGAATTGAAGAAGAGCGGAACCCAAATCTCTGCAAACCCATCTTTGCTAGCAATAAGAAATATGTGCAAAGCACTCCGTCTTATTAATTCTGGGTACTCTTCATCGTATCAATAATCTGTTCCATTTGGTTTTTTTTTGCTATCAAAGTTCCATCTTCTTGGAACCCCAGTGCTGTAAGACATGTTACAATCATGATACAGCCCACCTCTCTCGTTTCTATTCTGCTTCTGTTTTCATGTTCTTATCATTCTTCTTGTTTATGTTTGTTGTTCGTTGTCAATGCTGAAGAGAGTAGGTACCACGTCATACAGACATCTCATATAGTGGTGCATCAACATCGGTACTTTGCGATGAAAGAGTGTCAATGTTGTGTTATGCGACAGAAACTGGTGGATGTTTGGGCAAAAGGTAGCCACCGATTTAAGCATTATTGTAGAAGACAACCATGAAATTGTTGCTTTGATTTTGCACCTTCGCTGATCATTGATCGTAGTTTAAATGCTGGGAACATCTTCAGATTGTTAGTAGTCGCACTTTATTGAGCCAAAAAGTCCTCAAATTCAGAATTGTGTTTTGTTTCCTCGAACCTCTCGATGCCATACAGTTTTGAGTATACTTTTGTAATGGTCGCTAATCCATAGGACTAGAGACAATCCTCGATCCATGTACATACGCCGTAATTATTCGTCCTTCCCCTTTATCTTCCATTTCGATTTCATCCTCGCCCCTAATTTTTTCTAAATGGTCCTTGTAAAAGGATTTCGTGTTCCAGTAGGTTCTTTTCGTCAATTTCATCCGCTAAATTCATTTGGAAAAGGGCCAAAAAGTAACTTTGATGGTAAGTCAAATGACATAACCGGCAAAACATAAAATCTGTCACCATCTATCTCTCCGGTGTCTCCCCCATACCAACCAAACCTAGCCACCAACAAGCCAACCATCGCAAAGAAGACAACCACCACCCAAGCCCACTTCAGTTTGCAACCACCACCATCGCACCACCTCTATCCACTGTCCCGACCCATGACGACGAGACCGACGCTGAAGACAACTATCACAACCCACCATTGCCCACTTCCCCATCGCCATTACCACCACCACCTCGTCAACCCTGTACCGTCATCCCATATAGCCAATGCCATCATCGCCTTGCCAACCCTGCACTGCCTTCACTGCTCAGATCTACTACCCACCTTCTCCTCTGCTTGGATATGCTACCTACCACCATCATCACCACTATCCTTCACCCTTCAACCCCATCTCCAAACGACCAAACCCACCTACTGTCATCATCAACCATCCAAAACTCGGCGGCAACGGTAAGTGGTTGGTTTAGGGAGAGGGAGGAGCTTGATAGGGTTTTTTTAACCTTATCCAATTAATGCGACTTTTTCCCCCTTCACTAATTGGATCTCACGGATTAGATGACAGAAATGAACTATTGGAACACAGAATCTTTTATAAAAAAAAATTAGGAGGACGACGAAATCAAAATGGAAAGAAAAGGAGGATGACGATTATTGCTATTTTCCTTAACAATTTGGGTAAATTACACATGGCACCCTGAGGTTTACCCTAAACTACACACGGACCCCCTATCTTTGTAAATTACACTCCGCTCTTAAAATCTAGATTTTTTTGACGGTGTTAACGGCTGGTCATAAAATGACGTTTCTGCCCTCGTATATAAGTACACAGTGTCTCTTGGGTTTTGGAGGGAAATTGAGAGGTCTGGCTCTTGGGTTACAGACTTCGAGAGAGCAGAGAGAGGGAAGTTGGTACAGAGGGAAAAACGGGATCAAAATCGATCCCGTCTCTTCAAGGCTGCGAAATCGAACCCAACGGCGACGACGACGACGGCAGCCCTGAACGGTGGTACTCGAGTCAAGATCGTGGACGGTTGTTCAAAAATACGAAGGTATGTTTTCATACCCTTTTCCTCTGACCGCAATCATTTCTTCTAGTTTCTTTGTTTTTTTTAAACTGCTATGAATGATTTTTAACAACGAAGCCCTAATTTGAGTCTCTGTAGTATTTAATCATGTGCATGTTGAGTGTATGGTTGTTGCATGTTGAGTGCATGGTTGTTGCATGTTGAGTGCATGGTTATTGCATGTTGTATGTAGCACTAGCAGAAAACCCTACTTAGAGCCCTAATCGAAAGCCCTAAATTGAAGCCATAATCGAAAGCCCTAAAAGTCCTAAATTGAAACCCCAATTGAAAAGTCAATTGAAACCCTAATTGACTACTTAATCAAATCAAAGCCCTAATCGACACTGAAATTGAAGCCCTAATTCAAATTCGTATTCGAAACCCCAATTGAAAAGTGAATTGAAACCCTAATTGACTACTTAATCAAATTAAAGCCCTAATCGACACTGAAATTGAAACCCTAATTTAAATTCGTATTCGAAACCCTAATTGAAAAGTCAATTGAAACCCTAATTGACTACTTAATCAAATCAAAGCCCTAATCGACACTGAAATCAAAGCCCTAATCGACACTGAAATTGAAGCCCTAATTCAAATTCGTATTCGAAACCCCAATTGAAAAGTCAATTGAAACCCTAATTGACTACTTAATCAAATCAAAGCCCTAATCGACATTGAAATTGAAGCCCTAATTCAAATTCGTATTCAAAACCCCAATTGAAAAGTCAATTGAAACCCTAATTGACTACTTAATTAAATTAAATTCCTAATCGACACTGAAATTGAAGTCCTAATTCAAATTCGTATTCGAAACCCTAATTGAAAAGTCAATTGAAACCCTAATTGACTACTTAATCAAATCAAAGCCCTAATCGACACTGAAATTGAAGCCCTAATTCAAATTCGTATTCGAAACCCCAATTGACAACTCAATTGAAACCCTAATTGACAACTTAATCAAATCAAAGTCCTAATCGACACTGAAATTGAAGCCCTAATTCAAATTCGTATTCGAAACCCCAATTGACAACTCAATTGAAACCCTAATTGACTACTTAGTCAACTTGCCCAAATAAGAAGTTAAATTAAAGCCCTAATTGACACCCAAATGGAAACCCTAATAGATAACTAATTAACATACCTAATTGACAGCTTTGTTAAAGCCCTAATTGATAAATAAAATAATATTATTTCTAATTGGCAAGTTAATTACAGCCCTGTTTGAGAGCTTAATTGACATCCAAGTTAACTCTCTTTCTAATTACATTACAGAAATGCATACCATGTTGGTCCACTACTGTAACACAGCCAGAGAGATTGAGAATGTAGATCCAGACATATACAATTACATGGACCTGCTAAGTGATGCAACTGAGCTATGTTTGAAAGACCTCCCCCTAGGCTAGGTTTATGCATTGACATGTACTTCATGTTGCCTAGAACTCAGGTCAGGGCTGAAATAAATTCTGATAAGGCTTTAATGGACATGTTTGCACTATATGAGAACTCTAGGGATATACATGTCTACTTAGAGACTGATAAGGCTGAACCTGGGGCAGTTTGTTATCCAGAACCAAGCAGTCAGGCGGCTAGAAATGAGGACTTGAATAAAGTAGAAGAAAGTGAGAGGGACAGCAGTGATAAAGAAGAAGAAAGTGAGGAGGAAATACATATGTCCAGTGATGATTCTGAGGACTTTGATTGGCAAGGAGTATAAGTGAGTGAAAGTGATGAAGAGTCAGGGACTAATGATGAAGACACTGAGACAGATGATGATAAGCTAACTGATGACAAGTTGTCAAAATGTGATGATGATGATGAAACCCCCTTGTACAACAGTGATGAGAATGTAGATGTGGCAATAATAAATGTAGACAGATTTATGAGTGGGAAGTTGTTTCAACACAAGGAAGGGGGAAATTTTGAACTACATCAGGGTTTATTTTTATTTAAAGATGTAGATCATTTTAGGGCAACTTTGAAGGACTATACCATTGAGAATGGGTTTAAACTGGTGAGAGACAGGAATGAGAAGAGAAGGGTGGCTGCCTATTGTGGTAGCCCTGGATGTGCCTGGAGAATACATGCATCCAGTATCCCTGATGGGGTAACATTTAAAATTAAGAAGTATGGCCCTGAACACACTTGTGTATTGGCCACTACTAACAAGGAAGCCAATTCCACTTGGATCTCAGAGAAGCTGCATAAATACATTAGGGGAAATCCTGACATCAGTTTGGGTGGTCTGCAAGAATTTTTGGCTTAGAAGTTTGGTGTAGAGGCCCATAGAATGCAGCTCTATAGGGCCAAAAGGAAGGCACTAGAAAAATTTGAGGGGTCTCATGCTGAGTCAAACAAGAAGTTGTGGATGTATGGGCATGAAGTGATGAGGACTAATCCTGGTAGCTTGTTCAAGCTTGAAACTCATAAGGTTAGTCCTAACTTGGATTTGCCTCACTTCCATAGGCTCTTCTTCTCATTTGCAGCTATCCAAGATGGCTTTAGACATGCTTGTAGGCCCTTTCTTGCAGTAGATGGATGTCATCTCAAGGGGCCTTTTGGAGGTTTGTTACTGTCTGTTGTGGGTCTTGATGTGAATAATGGGTTATTCCCTGTGGCTTTTGTTGTGGTTGAGAGTGAGAACACACAAAGCTGGAGGTTTTTTCTACATCATTTATTCAGCATCATTAGGGATGGTTCTGGGGCAAAGCCATGGGTATTTATGTCTGATGGCCAAAAGGGTATTGAGAATGCCTTAGCTGAGATCATACCACATGCAAGTCACAGGAGGTGCTGCAGGCATCTCTACTGTAACTTCAAGGCTAAGTACCCTGGCATCAAGTTGAAAACGTATTTTTGGGCTGCTGTGAAGGCATACAATGTTGATGACTTTAACCTTGACATGAGTCAAATGAAGGACTGATCACCAGAAGCAGTTGAGTGGTTGAATGGGCATAGGTTAGAGAATTGGGCTAGGCATACTTTTGACCATGCTATTAAGAATGAGCATGTAACTAGCAACATTGTTGAGTCCTTCAATAATTGGCTAGGGAACTTGAGAGGAAAACATGTGCTATCTTTGGTTGATACTATTAGAACTAGGTTGATGTCTAAGGTGCATGAAAGGTTTGAAAATGCTGCCTCTTGGTTGATACTATTAGAAGTAGGCATTGTAACATAGTGGTGTGTGCTGGGGGTACAGAATTTGAGGTGGTTGATCTTGGGAAGGTGCATGTGGTTGATCTTTAAAGGAGGAGTTGTTATTGTAGGGTTTGGAATATAACTGGCATACCTTGCAAGCATGCAGCAGCATGCATCAATACTAGGAGAATGGATGTATTAGATTTTGTGGATGTATGCTACAGCAGGGACACATACTTGAAGACCTATGGTGGGGTCATGCACCCAATGCATGATGAGTCACAATGGCAGCCACCTCCAGGGGATCCCTTGCAACGTCCACCGTTAAGAAGGTTGCCTGAAAGGCCAAGAAAAGAGAGGAAAATGGCTGTTGATGAACCTGCTAAGGAAGGCAAGAGGTCATGCACCATAAAATGTGCAATTTGCAAAGAAATTGGGCATAACAAAAGGACTTGTCAGAGGGCACCTGTGAGAGGCATTAGTAGGGGCACTGCTGCGATGAATGCAAGGGGTGGCAGCCAAGTTACCACAGATATAGATGTAAGTATACTAAATGTAGTAGTTTTAATTTGATTTGCTTATAGCCTGCTCACAATGTTGTGATCTCACTTGTGATTTAATGTATTTTTGAACAGGGAGGACCTGTTGTTGGTCACTCCTAATCAGGGAAATATCTAGTAGCAGTTGTGAGTGTGCACCTTTTTGTGTAGATATCATGACTTTTGTGCAGATTGTTGTAACTGAAGATTCATTTTGTGAAGATTCCAAGATATTGTGAAGATTAATTTTGTGAAGCTTATTGAAGACTCTATAAATGGATTGGGTTTCTGTGACTGAAGACAAGTTTTTGAAGTTAAAGTCACAGTGGGGATAGGTTAACAGGTTACAGTCATGTTGACTGCATCAGAAAAAATTGTTAAGTTTAGGTGAAAGTCAACTTTATGTTTTTATCCGCTTGTAAACATTTGGATGATGTTATCTTAAAGCATTTGCACAATTTAAACTTAATGCAATTCTATCATGTTTGGCAAGGTGTTAGTGTGTTTGTTCAATATGTGCATTTATGAAATTGAGTTTGTGCATTTGGTTGTTTGGCAGTAGGGTCATGCAGTTGTGTGCTGCAGCAGGTGGATGTTTGTTGTGTTGTTATGTGTTGCTCCAGGTTGCCATTGTGGCTCCAGGTTGCCATTGTGGTTGGGAAGGTGTGTTTGAGCATGCCATTGAAGTTGAACAGGCCACTAAATGGCATGTTTTCTCACTACAATGGCCATTGTGGTTGGGCAGGTCCATTTGAGCCGGCCATTGCATTTGAGCAGGCCATTGTAATTAAGGTTTCACTTGAGCAGGTTGTGCCTTGAGCAGATTGTGACTGTGTGTGCCATTCATTTGTGTGCTTGAACAGGTTGTGACTTTGTGTTAGATCACTTGATTTAAAGCACTTGGTGTGTGCAGTTTATTATAGCAGGTTTTGAGCACTTGGTTTATATACTGCACTTGTTTGTGCAGTGTCTTGGTGCAGTATGCACAATCCACCAAAATCACATTACACCATCACAAATCACACCCAAACAATCACATTCATTACTTAGAGCCCAAAACATAGATACTTCATTCAAATTACATGGGTCATTACAGTGAACCCTAGAAAATTACACAATGCCAAATTACAGAAGATACTTCATTTAAATTACATTACAGTCATTACATGAACCCTAGAAAATAACACAGTGCCAAATTACAGAAGGCTACATTAATTGCATTACATAACCATACACTAAATTCATCATTTGTTAATGACAAACATTATCATCAACATACACATCCATGAAGAAATTAAAGAACAAAATAACCAACATCTTCAACATTGCTTGATTAGACTCAATTAGCTGTAATTTTTGTCTCCTTACAGCTTCATTTGCCTCAAGCAACTGCATCATTGATTCTTCATTGGTTTCAGGCCTTTGAATTTCTTCATAAACATCAGGTGAACAGATGATTGACCTTCCACTGGGCTTCATTGTTGCTCTATCAGGATTGCACCAACTGAACATATTACATCCACCACTTGCACAAGTGAAGAACAATTTCCCCTTACTTGGCTTCTCATCAGATTCAACAATTCTAAGACTTGCTCTCTTTCTACACCAGCAACTTATGTAGTTAAACCTTAGATCCAACCATTCCTCACTATTTCCTGACCTTGACATTTTTTGGTTAAAAGGGAAAGAATGAAATGAAGGAAGAAAGGGAGGAACAAGGAGAAAGAAATGGGTCTGCAGAGGAGAAAGAGAATGAAGAAGAAGAAGAAAAACCATAAAGGGCAAGAGGGGTTTTATTCAAGAAATGAAGGGTAGTTTGAGGATGAAAATTTTAAAAAGTAAGGTGTCAGGGAATCTTTAGACGGAGTTAGGGTACTCGTCAATTTTGTGTAGCTCCGTGAAATGCGGGTACAAACCTTAGGGAGCGGAGTGTAATTTACAAAGATAGGAGGGTCATGTGTAGTTTAGGGTAAACCTCAGGGATGCCGTGTGTAATTTATCCTAACTATTTTGCCAGTCTAATTATAAGGTTGAGGCATATGCATGTAACTAATCGCGTGCGATGTTCCAGCCTATTTCATCCCCTCTTTCAGGAACAGAACTTATTTCGACACTGGAGATCGTTGGCATTTTTTACAACAACATAAAGACTTGGTGTGGATGTATAGCTTCAAAGGATGCCCCCTGAGGGCATTTTCAACATTCTGCTGCTACATCAGTGTTTCAGCTCTTATATACTGTAGCACGGGCCCATTTTGCCAATTTTTTTAGGAGGCTCAAAAGTGTTTTGGAGAAGTAAGATAGCGTTTGCCGATGATCGTAAGTACCTTTGCATTTTAGACTCCAAAAGCATAAATCCATGTTTTGGCATTGAAAGAACGCCGTTTTTCGCATAATCACTTTTGTCATAATCTATTGTGCAAAAGTAGTTATAGGATAAGCAATGCCAAACTGGTCCTTAATATTATCAGAGAGTTGTTATGTTCCATGTGTAGCATACCCTTTGATCTTTCTGGCTGCAGCCAAAGAGTCCCAAAGTAAAAAATAACACTTCATATTTGAATAGTAACTCAATGTTTAAGGTTGATCAGCTTATTTAGAATAAATGTGCTGGTCAAATTATGAAAATGTGCAACTCACTTTCTGCAGTCGTGCAATTGGTTTTCAATTGATGCAAATCGATTAATTACTGAAATTCATGTCATTTTTACTTGAGATTTCCAGAATATATCTTCATCATGCAACGCCACTTACTTGGTCAAGAAAGTACCCAGTAAAAAAAGCCAACCTCACACAGTTGGTTTCCACTAAAGCTGTCAATGTAGATGTCACTGACTACTGAGTATAAACTGTGGCTAGCCCATCTTAGCTATAGCATTTGACCGTCTTGGGGGTCCTACTTTTCGAGACACGTCAGCAAATGTTTAATGGTCAAAGTTCCAACCAGTGGAGCACACGAAGCTAGATTGCAACTCCATGGGATTTGGTGGCATCGGAGGATTCATTCATTTGCCATTTTTGTTTCACGTCTCAACTTCATATTTGCACCATTTAATCTTCTTATTGCCAAAAAGAGAATATTATCACGTTACTTTTTTCAGAAGCCAAATCCGATGAAATCAAGTGACAACATATATTCTTTCAAAGTTCTTCGGTTTTTGACATATTTCTGCTTTCTTTATCGTTACAAATACATGAAAGGGTAAACAATAAAAGGTGTCTTTGGATCTAAAGGTAGAATAATGATGTATTTTGCACCACTATCATTCAATTTTGACACCCACCTTGACGCAGCATGTTATGTCATACGCCATCTCATCACGAAGTCCCACCAAACTAAACCACCACGGGGGAACATTTGAAAAGGAGATCTTGTGTGTTCTTTCGTGAATTGAAGATGGAATAGTGGTCAACATCCGCTTGGAAGGGCAGGAACGGAAGAATGTCAGAGCAAGACAGCGCAAAGGAGAGCTGAAAGGCCAGGCAGTGGGTGGCTTGAAACGGTAAAGGGTGGTGGTTCGTGGGCTAAAATGGTGGGGGTGCAGGAGGGCGGCCTCAAATGGTGGGGGTGGTGGGTTGGCTTGAAGCGACGGGTGGTTGTGGGTATGAGTGGGTGTTGGCTGTTTGGGATTGATTCTAGATCAAATCAGAATCAATTTCTAACATCAGTTTTAATCCATTTTACCCTTACTCGGTTTATATATATACACACACACACACACACACACACACACACACACACACTAGTAAGGATCACGTGCTTTGCACGTTATATAGTGATTTTAAACAAAAATGTCATAAACTTTGATCAGAAAATACAATTAAAATTAATTAATGCGATTATTATAATTAAATGATAATAAGTAAATCAATTGTGGAAAGTTCATTACGCAAAATATGGTCTTACTTTCAAACCCAATTATATATGTCAATTATCACCAATATTTGTCACTATTTATCATACTTATTTTTTTTTGTCACATCAAGTTATCTCTAAAGAGTATCTTTAATTCTCACGAAACACTACAAGTTTGGTATTGAAGTAATAAAAGAAAATAAAGTATTTTAGAGACAATTGATGTTAAATGTATATACTGGATTTGTCCAATTTCTTGTAATATTTTTCTACGGCATGTATATAAGTCTAGGAAGTGAAACTGATAACAAGTTTGAATTAATACTAAGTGATATTAATGAAAATTCAAAAGTTAAACCAAAAAGAATTGTCAATACTAAAGTGTCTAACATAAAAGAGTTATGATTAATATATGTAAAGCAAAGTTTATAAAAAATAAGGAGTTGGGAGTTTAAATGTTACATCTTTAAAACCGAGAATCAAATGAATTCAAAAGATTTAGTGAGGCGCGTATAGAAACTCAATTTTAGGCAACAAATCTAGTAACTGTAACTTATAAGGATCTTTCTAAAGTTTCATATCGTTTACTTATAGAGTTTTGGCCATTTTTCCTTTCCTACAAGTATCACCACTAAAATTCAAAATATTATCACTTAGGACTTTCAATATTATTCATTATCCATCTCGTTTCATTCTGTACAATGATGACCGTTTTTTGTAGCGATGATTGCTGAGGGTGAAAATAACAACTCCATTTTATTTTCTTTTGCTAGTCTATTATAATTTTCATGTATCTATAATTTGAAAATTAAATCCTTTTTCAATTTCTTCTAGCTTAAATTCTAAATTTCGAGTAAAATTTGTTTAAAACTACGCTTAACTTAACGTTACCTTTTATATTTAATTAGCATGGTCTTATTCATCTTAGTAGTACAATATGGATACTAAGTTAGTTGTGCATGTAATTTAGCATAAGATTTTTATTTTTAATGCAAATTTATATGATAATACCTCGATTACTCATTTAAAAAGTCATTATGTATGTGTGTGTCTTCGCGCGTGTGTCCTTTTGAAATTTTTACTACGAAATGAAAGTGAAACTTGGTATGAGATAATGGTAATGAACGAAATAATTTCAATAATGTTCACAAATCTAAGTTTTTCACTCTATATAAATAAACATTACATTTATATCAAGAATAATTTGTAACCCGAATCATTGATAGAATAATAAGACATGTATTATCAAAATAAAAAGAAAAAAAAATTATTAATGGTATAAGGTTTTGAGAGTTAAGAAAACTATAACAACCTAATATTTACCATACACAAAAATATATATATATATATATATATATATATATATATATATATATCATTAAAGCAGAAAAAAGAAGACCTAGCCGAAGTTGTAGATATTTTGATTGAGTCATATGACGGTAAATTTAAATTTGCAATCATATACAAAAGTTAGTAGATGCAAAAGCTAGTCCACTTTTTGAAATATCCAAATAAAGAACGTAATAATACTTCGATTTAAGAATGATTCACTAAGGAGTATGAAAATTAAGGTATTCAATTTTATCGAATTTGATGTCAGTAAGTTTTAAAGTTAGGTTTTGATAGTGTTTTCTTAAAAGGTGAACAAAAACTTAAACATCATGTTTACACGATTGGGCTAGATCCACTCCCGCTTGTTGAATGCAATTCTTAATTTTGCCATTAAAAGATATAGTAGTTAATATTTAACCTCTTCAACAACTAAATACTAAAATTTACCAAAAAATGTTGTAATTTTGCCTTACCCTTTTAAAAATAAAAAACACTCAATTTTTTTGAAAACTCTACAAATTTAAAAAGGTATTTTGAAGAAAAATGGTTTAGGATTTTAGGATGTAGGGTTTAGGTGGGGCTAGATCCACACCCATTTTGATTAAATTCATACATTTTATCACTTAAAGATACATTACTGAACTTTTAACCTCTTCAACAGCAAATTGTTTAAATTTAGCAAAAATATTATAGTTTAGCCTCCCTTTTTTAAATGCCCTTAATTCCTTCAAAGCTTTTATTGTTGAAAAAGGTATTTCTACTGAAAAAATGTTCAGTCATTTGATTCCTTGATATTAATTTATATGTTGGAGTCAAATCCTTACCCGTTTTGGTCATATTCATAATCTCTTGTCACTAAAAGATGCATTAATGGATTTTTAACCTCTTTAGCAACAAAAGATTTAAAGTTAGCTAACAGGTTGTAATTAAGTCTCGACCTCAATATTTACAAACCTTTTAAACTTAAAAAGAGTATCTTAACAAATAAAATGCTTAGTAATTTAATTCCTTGTGTATAAAAGTTGAGAGTTTCAAAGCTAGAAACATTATGAATCATTTGAGCTCAAATAAGTTGGAGTTTCTATCAATTAAGTTTCACCTAATTCTATCACTTATAAGAGTGAAATATACGAAGACAATAGTCTTATGAAGAACATGTTATCATGCAAATATATTGTATTCTGAGTTACAGTGAATCACATAAGGACAATAACCATATGAAAAATATGTTATAATGCAAATAAAGAGATTATAAAAACTCTTATACGAACATAGGATTATTTACTTGCCACGAACTCAAATTATAATTAGGAGCAGACTGGTATGATCTAGCAATTCTTACGTATTTAAAAATTTCAATAAACCTCCAGTTTTACGATAACTTTCTTACACCAATATCTCCATAATAAAATCCATAATTAAACTTCAATTTTACGATAGTTTCAATGTATTAATTTGTTTCCATTGAAATCTATATTCATGCACAATTATTCAAATGTATAGCATATGCATCAACATACAAATATAAAATACAAAATACAAAATCAAAAAAAGATTGGGTTTCTGACAAAATATTTTCAATTTAGTTTAGGTATATTGCATTTCTTCTAAAAGGCTATAGAAAATTATATTATCGGCAAGTTGTTTTCCTAATTAAATTTGACGGAGAAGATGAAGTACCTCTAAAGTAGTTTAGTTTTAAAGTGAATGGAGGCGGTAAGTTTTGATATGATTTTTTTAGTTATTGTAGAATATGCAGGGGTTAAAGGGAGATCTTATAAGATTTCATAAGGCTTTTTCCTCTTTTTTTTTTTTTAAAGGTCAAAACAACCCATAACTCTAACAAAAGCATACATTCTAATAAGGATATTTTGAGGAAAAGTGTTGAATACCTTAAGAGAAGTCAAAACCACCCTTATTTTTTAATAGCACTCTAACTCAAAATGAGTATTTAATGGGAAAATGTTATAAGTGAAAAATACCCCTAATCAAATCTTTTATAAAGATTTCAATATTAAAAGGGCATCTTAAAGGATAAAAAATGATTAACCATTTAACTCAATCATGATTGATATGTATTTATAAATTTTTTTAAAGCTTCAATTTCACGATAATTTCTTTACACCAATATGTCTGTAATCAAGCTCTAAAATTAAATTTCAAGTTTATGATTGTTTTAACGTACTCAAATGTTTATATTGAAATTGATAGATATGCAAGATAATTTAAATATGTAATATACGCAGTAGCATACAAATATGAAATAAAATTTTTTAAAAGGCTGAATTTCTAACAAAATATTAGGTATATTATACATCTCGTAGAAGGCTATATAAAATTCTACTGGTAAGTTACTCTTTTAATCGAATGTGATAGAAAGATGAAGTAGCTTTAAGGTAGTTTAGTTTTAACTGAACGAAGGCCATAAGTTGTGATACGAATTTTTTCAATAATCAAAGAGCATGCAAAAGTTCAAGGGTGATTTTATAGTTTTTTTTAATAGGGTTTTCTTCCTCTTTTTTTAGTAGAAAGTAAAAAAATTAATAATAATAATAATAATAATAAACTAATAAGAGTATTTATAGAAAGAGACTTAATATCTTATGAGAAGTCAAAAGTCAAAATAACCATTAATACTAAATAAAACATATAATCTAATAAGACTATTTAAGGAAAGAGGCTTGATATCTTATGAGAAATCAAATAAACCCTCACTTTTTAATAATACTAATATTTAAAAAGGGTATATAATGGAAAAAAAAGTTTTAAGTCAAAAACACCGCTAATCACTTATAATCTTGTAAAAAGACTTCAACTTTAGAAGGGCATCTTAAGGAAAGAAAAGATTAGTCATTTAAGTTCATTCGTGCTTTTATATATGTAAAGATAGATATAGATATAGATATAGAGAGAGAGAGAGAGAGGACAGGGGGGGGAGGGGGGGGGAAGAAGACCCAAAAGACAACTTAAAAAGATGATATCTAATACTCCGTATAATCTATTTAGTTTACTTCGTCAACAATATCTGATATAGATGTGCAAAACATTCTGGTTGTCTATTACTCCACTTGAGATCAAGTGATGAAATGAAGTCTCTTTATCACCTCATAGACATATAACATTGAGATTTATCAAAATGTCCAGTTCGGATGAATTATGAATTCACCCGGTCAAAGACGTTTTCGAGATTTGGGATAGTCAGCGGACATGAGTGTAATTACCCCATAGACTAAAGGAGTTTGGAGATATCATCGCATACTGATAATATCTGCCGGATGGAAGTTCAGATGTCAAATTTTCACATCTATTCAGATAATAGCAATATTTATCAGAGTTGAAGCATCTATCAGCAAACATAAAGTACATCAAACGGCATCCTAGGGAAAATAAGGAAGAAATAAGTAGAGCTAAACATGTTATTTGTCAGAAAAAAAGTACCAGAGTTTCAACTTTATCTCCCAAGGATCAGAAGACTAAGAACTACAGGGCCTTGCCTGCCATATTTCGTAATTTGACAAGCATCTCTGAGGCAGCCGAATCTCTTGCTTCGCGAGGACTGGCCTCCAACTCTCCGCCACATGAACACTCGGACTCAAATGCTTTCACAGTTACGTTTGCCAGGAAACCACCTGCAAAGACGGATAGTTACAGATGGGTGTTTTGTTAAAAATATGTGGTCGCACGTGTATTCAGAGACATATCAATGGACATCCTAAAGCAGTTACAAGAATTAAAATCCTCTCTTCATCATCTCCTTTTTCTTCATTGAGAAAAGAAACCACTGATTCGCTCTAGCACACTGTTACTGAATGTGTGCCTTGCACCTAAGCCACCTGGGAGGGGGGGGGGAAGGGGGTGCGCGAGCAAGCACAGATTATGTTGGAGCTAACAATTGTAATGGTATTTCTACTAAAGAAGGATATAATCTATAGTTTAAGAAAGTACTGCAAGCGCTAACTTGCACAGGCGTGGTGGGAGCAGGAGCGGATGCACGGTTCCAGAGCGCGAGGGTCACTATTTTTGTGGGTTATGGGATGGGAGCAGGAGGGTGCAAGATCGGGAGTGAAGTTTCAGGGTGAGTGTGACTGCGTGACTGCTGCCTAAGGAGAGACAATGTCCCATACTAAGCCCTAACCTTTATATTTTTTTAAGCACCTGGGCTAAACTAAAAAGAGAAAAAGGTAAGATATAGAGGAACTCTGCTCGCATAGTCGCCTCCTTTAACTCTTGCTGCCTCTCAGTAGGGACTTAGATTCTCTCTTCAGAGGTCGAGCTACACTCACTCTATCCCTCCCTCCCTCTTCTCCTTTCTTCTCCCGATCTTAGGAATTGCGACAAATTGGATTTGGAGCTCTTATCTTTGCGCCATGTAAGTTTTTTTAGGAACATTCTCCTTCTGCCACGTAAGCTTCAACTTTGTATGTCCTAGTCCCCCAACTTAGTAGGTTTCTTCATTTAGAGTCCAACTTTTTCAAATTGGGTATATCAGCTCTGGCTTTACCAAAATGTGACTGGAAATGGCTGAATTTAGTTACAGTACATTGCTAAAATGTGCCATAAAATGCTATCTTTAAGAATGTGTTGCTGAATATTGTTAGCTTTTAAGTAAGTTTTTCGTGTATCTTATATTTATTTGCACCTTGTTTCGATGAGGTGTGCACCCGTGTTTACGCCCAGGGTCCATGAGCCCGTTGGCCTTATTTTGGCCCAACTGAAATCTCATCTCTGCCTGTATTGCAGCCAATACATCAACGAAAACATTTGGCATTCGAAAAAAAAGTACAGATAAAGGAGTTAAAACAGCACTGGCAACAGAGGAAGCCCACAAGCAAAGATTTGTCACTCACCCAAAAAAAAATTCCGCAAGGTTGATTGTGCAAGTGGGTGTCGAAAACTTCCGAATTTACATGAGCAAAAAAATCGAAGAAAATCAGCACAAGTATTGAGTATCATTTTCATTGTCAGAAGGATGCCAGTAAACAGGTAAATTTCCAGATATTTTGGTAAATTTGCGACATGTAACTGGGGAAAAAATAAAAAGAAAAATCTTCTAAAGGCAACCTCGCAGATGCTTACATTAGTAAAAGGACAAAGCATTGCGATTAATAGTAACAAAGAAGTCATCATAATTGATAAGATTTATTTCTGGACTAAGACATTTTTCAATTGTCTTTTTGTAGGCTGTATGCCCCAGAGGTTACTATTAACATCAGCAAAACAGGATAAGCCAAAAGTGCCTTAAACCATACACATAGATCAAACTTAAATGTCTTACCAGCTGATGATGACACATTGTATGTTGGTAATGTCCAATAGTTCTCAAGACAAACATCATCCAGCTCCTTCCGTGTGAAATTATGGTCACGACATGCAAAAAACGAAAGAGCAGCATAATGAATACCACGCATGGTGCCTAATAAACATGAAACAATCTGCACAAAAACCGATATAGAAAACAAAACATACAGTGAGACGAAAAGATAGAAAAGTGATTCTCTCCATGCAGAACACAGACTTCAACTGCAAATGCTCCCCTTCTAGCCTAACCTCGCGGGTCCTAGAAGAGACCTTCTCCGGGCTCTCATTCAAAGGTCAAGACACTGGAGAAAACTATTCGGGTCCGGTTGGGTTGTGGAATGGAGCGTGATATTGGAGTTGGACACTAAAGAGTAGTAATTCTTTTGTTTGGACAACCCATTGGGAATTTGAACTTGAGTTCCGGCCCAATTCCATGATACTCGTTTTATATTGTGGTGGCCCACTGGGGCCCAATTCCAGTTCTTAGGTCTCAGCTCAATATTAGAATTCCAAGAAGGATGAGCCAAACGACCCCTAGGGTCCATAACGAGGCCACCACCAGACCACAGCCATGCCTTCTCTGGGTTGCCACATTTAGGCTGCCAGTGACCGCAATCTCACTGGACCACCGGTCATCGAGCGGGAGTTTTCCGGAATCCTACAGGAGTCAACTACGTCACCAGAATATTTCTGCCAGTGCCAGGAAGCCGCCGGCAGCCACCTATATCACCGCATTTGCAAGTTTACATAAAAAGTACCAATATCATCAAGAGATTTTGAGACCATGACCTCAAGGCAAATCGTTTGGTTTGTTATCTACAAGCTACATGATTCAATTTACTTTTTAGGACTCCAGTTCCATACTTCATTGTGTATCCAACGAAAGAAATGGAATTCTATTAACTACCATTCCAGTTCTAGTCAGACCCTATTAGGAAAAATATCAGCATCTAAGGAACCCTGCAGTTATATAACCTCTAACTCGCTTAATGCGGCATAACCATTTCAAGGCTCATAAGAATCTGTAATTATAAAATTGCACTAAAAAAACCCAGGGCCAAGATGATCACTTCGAAGACTTGACAAAAATGGAAGTGACAAGATGGGAACAACTAATTCCAGAACTTACTTGACATGGAGCTCGCAAAGTGATAATTGCCTCGGACAATCTCCTCCGCTTCACATATCGTTGCAAGCCTTCATCTCCAGCAAGTTGGCTAGTCCCATGAGCTTGAAATTTTCCCTCTAAGCAGACATCATTGCAACATTCTAAAACAACATCTAATTTTAGAGCCAACTCAGCCAAGCCATCTTCTTGACCTATTAGACGAATGAGGTCAAGTACTTTGATTGTCCAATGTCGTTGGATCTTAATTTTGGAATCCTTCTAATTAAGTAATGTACAAAATCTCCATTACAAGTCAGGATATCAATCACAATGAGACTGGCCTCACTATCACAAATAGAGTATCATAAAATACCTTCAGGTGCCTCTTTACCAGATAAAATGAGAATCAATTGAATTACATATCTTTCAATATTCATGGTATCACCTCTCAGAAACCAAAAGACTACTTCATCAATGCCAAAACCAAGGGACTTTTGCCAATGTTTTGCCTCCCCGACCAAATTCCTTTCATTAGCTAAATTACAACACGGACGCAGATAAAAATAGAAGCTAAGAACTCAAACACCAAAATGTGTTTTCATGAGAAGTTATAAAGAGCCGAGAGAACTTGAAGGATAATAAGCCGGCATGCCTTAACAAGAGCAATGCTTTTGAGATATCTAATCTTGCAGGACCATATATTTGTACCTATTCACCAGAATAACAGAATGATACAAAAACTTAATCTTTTTCTTAAACATAATTACCGATCGTTCAGTTAGGAGTACATATATTAGGAAAAGTATTAAGTTCTTTGGGTACGAGCAGGTAAACCCCGTGTACAAAGTCTCAGTACCCCGCTGTACCGGCTAAAAGCTTATTTACAACATTTGTGATGTTGTGCCTACTAAGAGAGAACTGAATCCACTTTTGACGTCTCCACTTATATCTGGGCATTTAAGCAAAAAATATTGAAAAGATAAAGATAGTGGGACTACAGAAAAAAACTCAAGACCTCAATAAAAAAATATATACCATCCATGATTGTCTGGATCTTTTTATCGCATACTGCTATTTCATCTTGTAGATTACGCAGCTGATCGGACTGCAAGGACAGACAAAGAACATAAACATCATCTCTTAACATGCAAGTCTATTTATACTTTCTTGCAGAAAAAATACATATGGAACAAATGAAAAATGGTAAAGTGACTATCTGAAGGTTCACTTAAGAAAATTAGATAAAACTGCAGTCCAATTCCAAGGACTGCCATATAATGACGATGGAGTTTCTATACAAATATATGGTATAGGGAAGCTGTATAATGACAATGGAGTTTCTGTGTGTATATATGAGATTAGGTCTAAGCTGTAGCTTGTAGATTCAGTTACTTAAAATCCTTACCGGAAGGTTTCGAACCACTGCACATTCAAGGGTGCCCTGCAATGACGATAATCTCTTGAACAGAAAGCAAGGACTGATTGACCCTCTCTTTGGAGACATGCATCCTTGTGGAACCATAGGATAACTCTGCGTGTGTATGTGCGTCTGAAAATATAGGTAAATATATATGGGAGCCCATCCCCACCCAAGGTTCGGATGGCTCCAATTTTCCCAACTCATATTGAACCGGCCACCTCTGCCATGTGGACGGTTCAAGATGCTCTCTTTAAAAATTAAAAGCTACTTCAGTTTGACCAAAATGTTCCTCAATCCCATTTCCAGTTAAGGTGTCTGTTAGACCGATCCAAATGCATAAACAAACAATGCGCCACAACGCCTGCACACACATTTTTTCATCAAATCCCCCGTTACTTCAGTTTCATATAATACAAAGTTAGTTGTGCTCCACCAATTAACCACCACCACAACACTATCCCTTAAATAATATCATTTCCCCAATACCATCTTTAACATCAATGTTGACATGTTTTTGCCTTCCCATATCATCTTCTTCAGCATTTAACTAAGTTTAAAAAATAAAGTGAAACCTAACAAAATCACATGCAAACAGAAAACATATAAGATTTTGAAGAAAAAGACCAGATCAAATAAAGACATGAAAAATATGGTGGCTAGATAGAGGAAAAATCATAATCAACTGATTAGAGAAAAACACAATAGAACCCAATCAGTTGGGTGCACGATCTGGTGTCTGGTGAAGCTCAGGGAGGTTTTAGTGCAGCGAAGAAGTGGTGATTGGCGGCGGCCAAGTGGTGGCAGATTCAGCACTTTGCGATCTGGTGGTTTGTAGGTGCACAAGGAGGGTTTAATGGTGAAGGGTTTATTGGTGGTGGTGGTGGAGTAATGGTGGCGGGCAGTGGGGGCTGATGGTGGTCGAGCTGGGGAAAGAGACAGTGGATTCTGGGGAGTTGTTGTTTAGGGACTTTGGCGTGCGGTGGAGTGACTTTGGGCTCGGTGCTGGGAAACAGAGTTGTGAGGCGCTTGGGGTGGTCGGTACTGGTGGTGGTGGCGGTAATAGAGAGGGGGGCCCGGGCCCGGGCCGGGGTTGGGGGGGGGGGGGGGTGGCAAGGGAAAAGAGAGAGGGAAAAGAGAGGGAAAAGAGAGAAAAGGGAGAAAATGCAAGTGTATTTTGGCCTTTTAATATTGTGCCAAATTAAGTGGCACTGGCTATGAAGCACAGGTGCGGTAGTTTGGCTGAAGCACCAGGTGCGCGTCGGGTGTGGCATGGGTGCGCACTGGGTGCGTGTCCGAATATTTTTTTTTTTATTTTCTGGACCTTGGGTGCGGCTGGGACACGCCAAGGATACGGCTGTAACACGCGCCTAGGGTTTTTCTGGCAGATAGGAGTGAAAGAAGAAGAAGAAGAAGGAAAAAAGAAGGAGAAGAGAAGAAGCAACACCCTCCGCCGATAGCGGCGACAGTCTTCCGGCAGCAACGGCGACCAGCGATGTCCGGCAGCAGAGGCGACCGGCAGGGGATACTGGCGAGGGCTTCTAGTGGCAAAGCTGTTGTCACAGATCTGTCTGTCGACAGATCTGCTTGTTTAGGTGACGGCTGGTTAAAAGCTAGGGTTTTAAGTGTGTACCCAACATTCTATTTATTATGTTTGGGTCCCTTGTTTTATTGACAATCTTTTAAACTTTCCCCACTACTATCGAGTTAATGGGACCTACTGCAGAAGAGGACGAACCCGAGCCCTTCTATTGTGCAGACTGCGAACCCATGACGGACGAGCCGAGAGAGAGGCCAACTAAAAATCAAATGAATTTATGGAAGAAAAGGTATTTCCAGGTGTCGTAAGAAAGGGACGAACTGACGAGACAATTAAAAATCCCTAAGAATCAACATTGATCGAGCAATGGAAAGACTGAATGCAAAAAACGATATACGAATCTCGAGCCACATTCTGGAGGAGACCTTGGAAGCTCGTATGCCGGTTGTCCGACGATGCAACAAGTCGTTCGTGACTGCCCTCCCGCTAGGGCTATGTCCACAGAGAGGCGGCAATTTATTCTGGATAAGATCATTGGAACCTAGAATTATTTAAGGAGCGTTTTGACTCCTCCTAAACTACAATTGTATGAGAGATATCAGGTCCCTTTATTGTTGGTGGCATAGTTGGACAGAGGCCTTCAAATCTTGTAACACCTGGCGAGGTACCAGAGGATGTAGAGCAACCTTTGGAAATGTTGATATATGTCTTGTATTAATATCCCACATCGGTTACTCAAAGAAGGTTGCAACTTGTCCCTTAGTATATAAGACATCTTGTCCCACATTGCTTGGAGAGAGAAGATCACTGCTTTCTCCAAGTTTAAGTAAAGTGTCTTGTATTGTGTTTAAGGGCAAGAGAAGAGAGTCTTTCTTGAAGTAGGAAAGAAAGAAATAAGAGTCCTATGAGTAGGAAAACATTTGAGAGATACACGTGAGGGAGCATTGTAAATCTGACTTGTGCAAAGTGGATTTGAGTTCTCTCATATTTCTTGTGTTTTCTTATTTGGTTATCGTGTTCTATACATATTTAATTAGAGTGATTTCGTAACAAGTGGTATCAAGAGCTTCCAGGTTTATTTTTTGGGCAAAATTGAAATCGATTTGAGAGGATAAATATGTCAAACAACACGACCATGAAGTATGCATGTGAACAATTCGATGGGAAGACGAATTTTGGCATATGGCAGAGCACGGTGAAGGATATCCTTGTGCAGCAAGGATTGCTCAAGCCTTTGCTAGGGAATAAGCCTGAGTCAATGGATCAGGACGATTGGGAGGAATTACAGGCTAAGGCTGTATCTACAATACGGTTGAATCTAGCCTCGAAGGTTAAGTACCAGGTTTTGACAGAGACTTCTCCGACAGCTCTGTGGCAGAAATTGGAGAAGATATATATGTCAAAATCTTTGTCGAATCGGTTATATCTGAAGAAAGATCTATACCAGTTACGGATGGATGAAGGTTCAGATCTGGGTGATCATATATCAGAATTTAACCGGTTGGTGTCCCAATTGTCGAGTATAGATGTTAAACTCGATGAGGAAGATCAGGCGATTTTGTTGTTATCTTCGCTTCCAAAATCATGAGACCTTGAAGACTACGTTGCTTATTGGGAAGGAGACATTACTTGTTGATGATGTTATGTCAGCTCTTATGGACTCGAGCAGAGTTAATGGGACGAGTTCAAGCAGTCAAGGCGAAGGTCTGGTGGTAAGGTCTGAAAATAAGAATGGTCATGGAAGAGGCAGAGGTCGATCTAGAAGCAGAAATCCAGGACATGGAAAAGACAGGTGTAAGTCTTGTGGAAAGCAGGACAAGTCCAGTATTGAATGTTGGTATTGTAAAGAGATTGGTCACATTGCAAGAAAGTATCCAGAAAGGAAGGAGAAGAAGAACGGAAAGAAACATGTGAACAATGCTAATGTTGCTGAAGAAGATGGCAAAAGCAGCGATGGTGATCTCTACTTGGTCTCCTCGGTTGAGCAGCAAGAAGGTAATCTCTTATCAGTTAGAGACAACAATTTTTCTACGGAATGGTTTTTGACTCTGCATGTTCGTTTCATATGCGCCCACATAAGGAATGGTATGATTGTCTTACTCAATGTGACGGTGGTACTGTGTTAATGGGTAATGACGTTGTTTGTAAAGTCATGGGGATAGATACCATTAAAATTAAAATGTTTGATGGGATTGTGAGAACCCTGGGTGATGTAAGGTGCATACCTGACTTGAAGAAGAATTTGATTTCATTGGGCACACTTGATTCTATAGATTGTAGTATATCTATAAAAGGTGGAGTCATGAAAGTCAGCAAAGGTGCGATGGTGATAATGAAAGGTCAGAAAACTGAAAATTTGTATAAACTGATAGGGAACACAGTTATAGGTGGAGCTTCAGTATCAACTCATGCAGGTTCTAGCAATGATAACTCTGAGCTATGGCATAAACGGCTGGGACACTTGAGCAAGGGAGGTATGCTGGAACTTCACAAACGCAAGTTGCTGCAGGGAGTGAAATCATGCAAGCTGGACTTCTACAAATTTTGTGTTTTTGGGAAGCAGAAACGAGTTAGTTTTAAAGCAGCTTCTCATACTAGTAAAGGGGTTCTGGACTATATACATTCGGATGTTTGGGGACCAATCAAGCATATCTCAAATGGGAGAGCTCGTTACTTCGTTACGTTTATAGTGATTTCTCAAGAAAGGTATGGGTGTACTTTATGAAGCACAAGTCTAAAGTTTTCAACGTGTTTAAGCAGTGGAAGGCTAGAGTTGAAAATCAGACAGGTAAGAAGCTTAAGTACTTCAGATCAGATAATGGCATGGAATACAAGGATGAGGAGTTTCTGCAGTTCTGCAAGGATAAGGGTATCATCAGACACTTTTCAGTGAAGAGGACTCCAGAGCAGAATGGGGTTGCCGAAAGGATGAACAGAACCTTGCTGGAGCGAGCTAGATGCATGAGGTTGAATGCAGATTTGCCTAAGAGTTTCTGGGCTGAAGCTGTTAACACAGTTTGTTACTTGATCAACCGTTCTCCATTATCCGCCATTAATCACCGAGTTCCCGAAGAGGTATGGTCTGGTAAACAAGTTAATTTTTCTGCAATGAGAATTTTTGGTTGTCCTACGTATGTTCATCTTCAGAATGAAGAACGATCCAAACTTGATCCTAAGTCAAAAGAATGTATATTCCTTGGGTATGAGGAAGGAGTAAAAGGATACAGGTTATGGGATCCAGTGGCCAAGAAGAAGGTGATTAGTAGAGATGTGGTATTCAATGAAGCACAGATGTTGAATACGAAAGCAACTTCTAGCGAGAGGCAGGGTCACACAGTGGAGATAGAGTTGCATGAGCAGAGGACAAAATCAGCTGATGAGTCTACAGATGGATCTACAGATGAGCCGTCTTTAGAGGATCCAGAGGAGCATCCTAGTGATTCTTGGAATCTAGTCAGAGATAGAGAGCCACGTACTAAGAAACCAACTCAAAGGTATGGTTTTGAGGACTTGGTCTCATTTGCACTAATCGTGGGAAGTGGAGATCCTACCAGTTACAACGAGGCTGTCAAGGCAGAGGATGGTAACTTGTGGTTAACAGCAATGGATGAGGAGATGGAATCTCTACGGAAGAATCAGACTTGGGAATTAGTTAAACTTCCAAAGGGTGTGAAGGCTATTGGATGCAAGTGGATTTACAGGAAAAAGGAAGATCAGAAGTACAAGGCAAGACTGGTTGCAAAAGGGTATTCTCAAAAGGAGGGAATTGATTACAGTGAGATCTTTTCGCCAGTGGTGAAGCACACTTCTATCATATTGATTTTGTCCATTGTAGCAGCGCAAAATATGGAGTTGGAGCAGCTTGATGTGAAGACAGCTTTCCTTCATGGTGATTTGGAGGAGAGGATCTACATGCAGCAACCCGAGGGATTTATTGAAATTGGGAAGAAGGACTGTGTGCAAGCTGAAAAAGTCCTTATATGGTTTGAAGCAGTCTCGTCGGCAGTGGTACAAGCGATTCGACACATTCATGGTAACTCATGGTTACTCTCGCTGTGAGTATGATTGTTGTGTATTATCGAGTCCTTGATGATGGTTCACTGTTGTTGCTCACATTATATGTGGATGATATGTTGATTGCTGCGAAGAGTAAGTCTCATATTCTGCCCTTGAAGAAATTGTTGAACAGGGAGTTTGATATGAAGGATCTTGGTTCTACCAAAAAGATCCTTGGTATGGAGATTCATAGAGATAGAAAGGCAGGAAAGTTGTGGGTAACTCAGAAAAGTTATTTTGAAAAAGTACTGGAGAGGTTTAGTATGCTCAATGCTAAACCAGTTAGTACACCATTGGGAGCTCATTTTCAGTTATCCTCACGACTTTATCCTAGTACAGAAGATGTTGAGTATATGTCTCGAGTACCGTATGCAAATGCGGTTGGTTGTCTTATGTATGCCATGGTGTGTACTAGACCTGATATCTCACATGCAGTTAGTATGGTCAGCAGGTATATGGGAAATCAAGGAAAGAAGCATTGGGATGCAGTAAAGTGGATCTTCCGTTATCTAGCAGGTTCGACAAACTTTGGCGTCATGTTTGATCGTGATGGGGCAAAAGGTGAGGTTTCTGGCTTTGTGGATTCTGATTATGCTGGAGACTTGGATTCCAGAAGGTCCACGACTGGATATATTTTTACATTCTATGGAGGGCCAATATGTTGGAAATCAGTGTTACAGTCTACGACAGCATTGTCAACTACGGAGGCAGAGTACATGGCATTGACAGAGGCAGCTAAGGAGGCATTATGGTTAAAGGGACTGGTAGAGGAGCTTGGCTTCAAGCAGCGTGGTGTTTTGTTACAGTGTGACAGTCAGAGTGCATTGGATTTGGCAAAGAATCAGGTTTTCCATGCAAGGACAAAGCATATTGATGTACGTTATCATAGGGTCCGAGAATGGATTAATTCTAAACAAATTGTCGTGCACAAGGTTCACACTAATGACAACGTTGCTGATATGCTCACGAAGACAGTCACGACAGAGAAATTCAAGCATTACTTGAGCTTGATTCATCTTCTTTCTTGTTGAATGCAAGGTGGAGTACCTGGAGAAGGCACTGAAGGCATATTACACTTTCCTCATGGAGTGGTTTGTTAATACAATCCAAGGTGGAGATTGTTGATATATGTCTTGTATTTATATCCCACATCGGTTACTCAAAGAAGGTTGCAACTTGTCCCTTAGTATATAAGACATCTTGTCCCACATTGCTTGGAGAGAGAAGATCACTTCTTTCTCCAAGTATAAGTAAGGTGTCTTGTATTGTGTTTAAGGGCAAGAGAAGAGAGTCTTTCTTTGAGTAGGAAAGAAAGAAAGAAAGAAAGAAGAGTCCTTCTTTGAGTAGGAAAACAGTTGAGAGATACACGTGAGGGAGTGTTGTAAATCTGACTTGTGCAAAGTGGATTTGAGTTCTCTCATATTTCTTGTGTTTTCTTATTTGGTTATCGTGTTCTATACATATTTATCTAGAGCAATTTCGTAACAGGAAATGATGAAAGTTTGTTAATTTACACAAGCTGTGAGTTTTCTTAAGCGTAAAAGTTACTATTTTATTTTCAAAATGGTGCACAATCTGCGGAGTCGTAATGTTCCTTCCCCAGAAAGAAGAGAGGGAGCGCCTAATGGGAAGGAACCCTCAACGGATATGTCTTCGTTAAATACAGAAGACGAAGGTGAATTTCATGGAGTGCAGGCAGCAACGTGGATTAGGGAGATGGATAAGGCATTCGAGATAGCCGAGTGTGGGAAACATCAGAAGGTTGCTTTAGCCAACTATGTGTTGAAGGGGGCTGCGAGTTATTGGTAGGACGTATAAAAGCAGGTTGAGGGGAGGAGGGTAACGATTAGGTTCAGGCGGCTATTTGATGACAAATGCTTACAGCTAAGTATGCAAAATAAGTTGAAACTGATTTTCTCGTCCTAAAGCAGAAAGACAGGACGACATGAGAATATATTAGAAATTTGACGAGTTGGCTTGTTTTGCACCTCATCAAGTAGCTATAGAGGACCGGAAAGCAAGACGTTTCGAGGAGGGTTTGAAGCAACCATTAAAGAGAATAGTGAGGAGTTTCCGACTTAAAACGGTTGCCAAAGTGGTGGAGAAAGGGCCTTGCTAATGATGGTGGCAGAAAAGAAGTAGTAGGCCTCTTGGGAGCACAAGGATGAAGTCAGAGAAGGGTATCCTCATTTGCTCCAATCTTGAGGTACGCAAATTTGGAGGACCAAATTTTAAAGGTGGGGAAATTGTAATATCCAGCATTAATTTAATTAGTTTTATGTATAAAAGAACATTCAAAATATTTTGCATGCCATGGGCAGCCACTTCACCCCTTTTTCAGCCACCTAAAATCCCATCTTTCAGATCCAAATTCCATTACAATATCTAACAAAATATCATTTACATGCCGGTCCGGTTTTAATGAGAAATAACCTATGTAGCACAGGTGCGGCCATTTGCCTAAAGCACCGGCAACAGGTGCACATCGGGTGCGGGTGCATGTTGGGTGCGTGTCCAATATTCACAATTTATTTTTTTAATTTTTTAAATTCCGGGTGCGGCTCGGGGTGTGGTTCCGATATGTATTGGGTGCGTATCAGATACTGATGGGTGAAAACATAAACTTTTGAAGAAATTTCAAGGATAAAAACATAAAAAATGACTTTTGGGGGGTCAAATCATAAATAGGGAAAGATTTACTTAAAATCCCTAAATTGACAGATCTTTGAAGACAGGAGACTACGCGAGAGAGAGAAGCGGTGGGCGGTCGCGAAGTAGCCATAGCTGACCACCCGCGGCCTCCGGACACTCCGGTGACCACCAATCGGAGGCAGCGCCATCGATGGCCATCAAACTTCTCCTATCTTTTAGGGAGAACCCAAAAAAAAGTAGAAGAAGAAGAAGAAGAAGAAGAGAAAGAACTCCAACGACGGGGTGCAACAGATTTGCCGTTTGTGTCTCTGCTTCTCTGTCTTCCTTCACCAAACTTCATTTTCTTTTTCTTTTTTTTTTCCAGCTAATATTCAGACTTGAATTTGGGGACTTCGTTTTTTGTTGTCCACTTTCTTTCTGTCTTCATGTAGCAACTCCATGTGTTGTTGGGGCTTTGCCACTTGTGGCCTTTGGTAGTCCACTATACTCTGGACTAGTTACATTAGTAGATATGACAAAATGACTAATATATTTCTACAAGAGCTTATTAAACATATATATTCAAAAGCAAATATTAATTATAAAAATTATAAAAAATTAGCCGTATCCTAGCGGCACCTGTATCCTACTTTATTTTAAAATCCTATATCAGCGTATCCGCACCCGTATCGTATCCGCACCCGTACCCCTGTCCGTGCTTCATAGGAAATAACTGCCGCTAAAGGCTTTTTGGAAAGTTTTTTTCTTCACGGCAAAAGAAGATAAACGTAACTAAAACAGTTCGTTGCTGATAAATAGTGCTTGTCAAAATAGATAAACATATGCGCTCTATAATAAAACAATAGTTGGATAGAAAGGTCACTTACACGAAGCATTAAGCGAATCCGGAGTTTCTTTGAGTTCGATCCCAGTCCTCTTATACCGAATCTAAAAATATGAACCGGTGGTATAATAATTTCTGTAACGTACAAATATACCGAATCTAAAAAGATGAACCGGTGGTATATTAATTTCCGTAACGTACAAATATCTCATAGGGTAAGAAAATGCCTCGATTTCTACACTTTCCCACTTATCAGTTCATAACCTCTTGCTAAGGCTAGCTATCCTGATCGGATATTAGGATTTTACCCTAGCCTCTGAAAGTGCATTTATGTCACGGATTTCTCAGTTTTGAGAGAGTATTGTGATTGTCTCTCAAATTCTATTATTTCCAGCGCTCAATCGCACAGATTGGCAAGTTCGTCACCGGGTATGTAAAATTACTAAAATACCCCTCACAATCATCGCACCATCAAAAATCCCAGAAACACTACAAAATAGTTTTTATCTGAACTAAACTGATTTTCAGACCAAAAAGTCCTTTTGAAAATTTTTATACTTGAAAATTCCCCTCCGATGTTTAAATATGCACCAGGAGACCAAAAATAGAGAACGACACTGAAATGCTAAGAAATTTTAGACACTGAAGTGTCTCAACAGTACCAGGTCACCATAAATTTCAAGAGAAAAATAGCCTAATTTGCCATTTTAAATAAATAGAGAACCCCTTTTAAAGATAAAATCATTTAACGCCCTACGTCCACGTGGAAAAATCTAGAAAAAAAAAATTCCAGGATGTAAGTCTCGCAAAACTAATGGGGGTTACTCTTTTGCACTTGATCAAAACCTGCTCAGGAAGGGCATTCAAAAATAGGACTGCTGAAAATCAAGGTCCCTTCAGCGAAATCAAGGTCCCTTCAGCGACACTTTCCATCTTCTTCCTCAAGAACCTTCATCCACAATACTCGTGCACACCCATCTTCACCCAGCCGAACCACCACACTCACAGACACGCACTGCACGCACCATTTGCCTCTATGACGCGCGCGCACACACATACACTCTCTCTCTCTCTCTCTCTCTCTCTCTCTCTGAAACACTCACTGAACTTCACATACTAATGACACACACTTCACTCACACACACAACACACTGAAACAAACACAGACACCCACTCACCTGTGCACACACACACTTAGCACACACCTGTTCTACACACACAGTGCACATACCTATAAAAGCACAGACCTCACACACTAAACACACACGCCTGCACTCACCTATACACACACAGATCACACTCTACACACACTGAACATACACCCCTGCAGTAACACCCACACGCTGTGTGATTTACACACACATGCACACATTAAACAACCAAATTCACATTAATCTAGCCCAGGAACTAACTAAATTAACTAAAACACTTTACTTACCAAAGTTTCTTCCAACCGAAATTCCCACTTCAAGGAGCTGAGAATACCTCTATTCCTCCTCCTTTATCAGATTTTCCTCCATCATTTTTCCTCTAAACTCACCCCTTCTTAAATCCTAAGGAAAACCCTAATCAATTCACCACCTCCTTCTCTCACCAATGCATGCCATGCCATTCCACCATCTTGAAAAATGGGGTTTTAGGTGGCTGAAAAAGGGGTGAAGTGGCCGCCCATGGCAGCCATGCAAAATATTCTGATTTTTTTTTTAATATATATAACTAATTACATAAATGCTGAATTCCTCCCCCCCCCCCCCCCCCCAACCCCCCAACCACCACCACACACACAACAAAACCCCCACCCCCATGACATAGGTTCCTGATGAAGAACGAAGCATAGAATTACGAATTACGGAAAGAGAAGAAAAGAGGGTGCCCAACAGCAATTGGCCTCTGCCAAATCAAGCTCAAAGCTTCCCATATTCTTAAATGAATCCTGCCTTAGCATGACAAGTAAAGCCTAATTTATAGCTTAGCCGAAAGTACTTAAAGAGAACTATCCGAAGGGACCCCAAAAAAATAAGGAATAATAGAATTTCTTGTCTACATAGTCATTCTTCAATATTTGCGGCCGAGCACATGGGAGCTGGTTAGTGTCTGATTCCCATAGTTCACCAGTGCTTGAAAGAACTCGACTCTGAGGAGTTATAACGGACCTTAACCTATTATGCTGATAACATAAGCGAAAAAAGAATGGATTTTGAGTGCATGCTTTAGAGCAGTGGTTCATCATACACTGTAGCATAGCAGATTCTTCAGTTGGTAAGATCCAAGTAGTCTTAAACGAGCCTAAATCCGGTTTCCAAACCAAACAGAGTCCAACATAGTCCAAGCTTCCGAATTAACGAGGGGTAATCACAGTTAGCCCCTCTCAACTATGTCGGGACCCCATTCAACTATTTAAAATTAAACCCGGATAAAACTACGTGGTGTACCTCTAAATATACCACAAATCGTCAACAACTAGATGCTGAACAGAATTGGGTATTTAATCTGCGCAAAATACGCTTGTCATCTTTGTACGAACCGAAACCCCACTACCTGTGCCGTCGATACCCACGAACACCGAGCACCACCACCCATTTACCAACAACCACCTTAGTGCTGCTCAATCCATCTCATCAATTCATTGAGCCCAAACCATCCTTAAGCTCCGATTTCAGGCCACAATAATCGAGCAAGCTTCAACTATGCTTCGCCAACACCATGCCGTTGCCCCATGGCAAGTCAAAATTACCAAATCATACCATCAAGTATCCACTTCGCCCTCAAAATCATGGAGGACCAAGTCCCTTGCTAACCTGCAGATCTAGCTCACATTAGAGTTCGTATATTAATATTTGGCAGATCTAGCGCCCATCAAAATTTGTATATTAATCTTTGGCACCAGCAACCAATTTGACTGCAGTTGGGAAGGAATAGGTCATTTTTGCAGTGGTTGGGAGTGGAGTGGGACTGGAGGAGGAGTCCACTGTGGGGCGAGGCTTGCTGTGGCAACGTCTACTTCTGGAGTGGCAAAGTGGAAGAGGCAGAGAGATGAAAGACGGTGGTGCACAGTGGTGGTGTTGTTAAGGGCTTGAGGTAGGTAAGACGGAGGAGAGTGAGGTTGGAAAAGTTGGGTCGGGAATCCAACAGTATGGGTGCAGGACACTGCAAGGCTGCAGGATGGTGGTCTCGAAGGGGAAATAAGAGGAATAATTTGTCATGTTATAATCAAGCTTTTAGGTACAACGTGACATTAATCTCATACTTGGTCAGTTAACCAATTAACTTGTTGCACTATGCAATTAGTAAAAGTAATCACGTAGCAAACGTTGAAGGGGGTCGACTGTTACAATCAATATATCAGGGGGTTCAACCCAAATACTTAGTAGAGTTGACGGGGGGTAACTGTGGATATCCCTGTTAACATAACCATGTTATAATCGACCTATCAGATACAATGTCACATATGTCTCATACTTGTTCACTTGACCAATGAATTGGTGCAAAACTGCAATTTGTCCTCAATTAGTCTAGTAGTGAAGGTTGAGGGGCGTCAATTGTTATGTTAAATACCTGAGGGGTTCAACCCAAAGACCCGCTATAGTTGAGTGGTGCACCTTTATTTCTTTTCTGATTTGTCTATCCACGTGCAATTGCAGGCTTGCCATCATATACATTGTTGGGACCATTCTCTAATAACTTAAGGTTTTGAAGGAACTGGTAACTTAACCCTATCCTACTTTTGCAACTTCCTAAGAAATGACATACCCAACAAGACTACCAACAGTCCAGTGGTCTTGTCAATGGCACACAAGCTTGGTGCCTCCATAATCTGATCAGCTGATCCAATGTAAGAGGTCTACCTATGCACACCTTATTCTCTAGTTTAACAGCCTCAAAATAAATCCTCTTTTAAGCTTAGTGTCTGCAAAGGGCAAAATTAAACCTAGATTAAAAAGAAAAAGAGAAGTGCACACAGGCAATAGTCATACCAATTTCTCTCGTTTCCTGAGAAGAACTTCAAGGGCAGTCTGTGACAGAGCATCTTCCTTTGCAGCAAGTGTGATTTGTATATCTTGTAGATGTTTCTCGGCCGGCTGAAAGGGGACCAAAGCACGATCTGCTAGAGGCATTTCAATTTGATCAGATGAGACAGTACTGCAGGTGCTGTTTCCAGTGTTGACCTTTTCGTCTCTGCACTCTGTAACGACTGGCTTCATGACAGAGTCAGGCATGTCACCCTGCCAACAACAGAAGGCCTTACATGCCATAAACAGTATACATGATCAACAATAAACAGAAGGGCTTAAAGAAAAGAATTAGTAGCATTCTTTTTCTTTTAAATTAAAAGCATAGCATCTTTTTATGCTAAACTGAAAGTTTACTTTCTCTTCTGCACATGACACTTTAAATGAGCAAACCAGTAAGCAACATACAAATATAAGGCCAGACCTTTCTAGTTGAAATTAACATGTAAAGGATAGCCTGTTTTAGATACTGAAAACTTCTTAAGAAAAAAGAACAATGCAGAAACAGATATTAGTTATTGTGTGGTAAATCTAAAGCCTGGTAATCAATAAATAAGTAATTTGGAATATTGAAAAAAAAGAATTACATGCCTTCTTAAATGTAGAACTTTACAGATACGGCCATAAGCTATACCACTTAAAAGCATAACTAAAAACGATTTAACAGCGATCTCAAACTACCTCTATTGTGCTTCAGTTACTAGGTATGCAAGTTAGGTGAATATAAACCTATAAAACATACACTATAATACTATGTAGGTGCTTCGCAGAGTCGAAATAACATGGGGAGCAAAAGAATTTCCAGAAACTCCACTACATATTGCTGTCAAAAAGAGTCAAGAGCCAGCGATTTGTTAACAAAAATCACTTCCAATTTTAGAGACGCTAGTACCTAGTAGAGTTTTTGGGATACACGAGTCAAGGTTCACACCACTATGCTGTGCGCTAAAATACCTTAACCCACTGCATTACTAACATTTCAATCACCATTGCAGATAATGATTCACTGCATGAAAGCACTAGCACAATTGGTGATTGTGTGCATAGAAAAACTGCTTCAGACAAAGACGAGCAGGAGTGGAAACCCCTAGTTTCATGTCTCTACTCGGCCTCAATATTTGGATGTTCAAATTCTATCCTAGAAATTAGCAAAAAAGTCAAAGTTTAAATAAATTAACAAATGCACTAAGTGTCTAGTTTTAAATAGGACAAACTTGGAAAGGAAGTAACATTAATTAAGTTGAATAAACCTGTATTACCTTGACCTTGACCATGGTCAAGGAATTTCTACCACTTTCCTTTGAAGTTCTCTTTTTCTGGTGATGGTAAACTTTGACTGGTATATGCTTCTTACTTTTGTCTTCTTTTGTGGGGCAGACCACAGAAGTCTCATCCACACCCATATTCTCTGGTCCACTTGCAGAATTGGACAAACAAATTACACATCCATTATTATCTATGTTCTTCAACGATTCAGTCTTAGCACCGTTTGACTCCTTGACACTGGAATCTGCAAAACCACAGTTCTTGTCAGATGTATGGATGCTTTCAATGACTTCTTTATCACTAGAGCTCTCCATTCTCTGAGATCCATCGACATGACTTGCCGTGTTTCCCACAGAGACTGCATTACCACAATTTTCATAAGATGTATCTGTCTTTTCGAAAACATCTTTACTGAAAGGCTTATCCGTCTTCTGAGAGCTGTTATTGTCAATACTTCCTATCCCCAGATTCAAACCTTCTGAACAAGTAAAAAGAACATCCTTGCTTCCACACATTTCTTTGTCACAGGGGTCTTCTGCTGTCTGAGGCCCCGTGAAACGTCCAAGCGGCATCTCCAGTGATGGCAAAGTGTCAGAGTGCACCTCTTTGCTTACACTAACTCTGTTCTCACAAGAGGCCTCCGTCCTCCCAAAGCTGTCATCTTTGTTTTCGATTCCAGCCCTTAGGTCTTGGAAACTACTTGAAAACACTTCTCTGTAACATTGCAAGATGACCATATAAGACAACTATAAAATACCGGATCATGTCATGTCTCTGAATATTACGTAGAATGTATAAGTTAATGGGATTAGAAGAGCTTACACTCCAACATAAATATAGCTCATGAAAGTTGATTCATCGGATATTTATGAAGTACCGTTAAATGTATTATTTGCAGGAACCAGAAAACTTCAAGACAAGTCGAGGCATTCGGGGGAAAACTCAAACAAGACACGAGAATTACAAACTGTTCTTGTAAATTTCACGCCTACGAGTTTTGAGGTAAGGCAAGTATGGTAGGCAGACTAAAACAGAATCACTCCAGGATACTACATGGAAAAATCTTGGCACCTAAAGATATGGTGGTAAGGCAAGAGGCAGAGCAAGTGCATAGGAAAGGTCACATAGACCTAACTTATTTGGTTAAAACTTACCAAAGCCTTTCAGTAAAACCTTATTGTTTCATAACATAGCTCCATGAAACAAATGTCAAATGACAATATCTATGCCAATCGCAAATCTCACCCTGAAATTCTTGATTTGGGATGGTCCTCAGGTATAAGGATTACACTTTTATTTGCATGAAATGCTAAATAAAATACTCCCTCCGTCCCTAAAAAATTGATCATATTTCCTTTTTGGGTTGTCCCAAAAAAATTGATCACTTTTCAAATTAAGAAAGATCCCGTACCTGTTTTTCCATGTTTACCCTTGTTACGCTTTTTTATGCTATTTCTCTCTCCACATTTAATTCTCCACCAACCATTTTTCTCTCTCCTGGCCCACTTTCTTCCCTCCCTCTCTTTCTCTCTCTTGGGATAAAATGGGAAACTCATAAAATATGACTCATATCTAAATAAGTGTGCAAGTCAATCACGATCAATTAATTAGGGACGGAGGGAGTATTAAACTTCTCAGGGCAGTTTGGGAAGGGAAACTATCATGACAATGCTTGATAAAATTCTACATCTACTGGCCTGCTTGTAACAATGCAAGGACGGATACTGGAGGATTCTATCATATCTTTCCTCCTCTTCCTTTAGAGGTCTCTGTCTATTCTTATTCTCCAGTTCTCTTCTCAAGCCACTGGCCAGTCTGGCCTCTTATGAAAGACCAACAAATCATGAAGGAGCAGGAATAATGATCCTGCAGCCTCAATTTGCAGCATATTATGGAAGACAGGAAGAGACTTTAGTAAGTGTAGAGGTTACAGGTTTGGCAAATAGAGCAGAAGGCACCACCATTCTGTGGTTGACAACCTGAGACCTGCTTTGCTTATGCAATATATTTTTATAAGGGATAGCCATATGCACTTAGAGATAATCTAGGCACTCGCAGATTGAAGATTAAGAGGACGGGCCTTGGCACAGCGAGGTGGAAACACCCTCTCTGCACTAGAAGGGTAAGGCTGCGTACATTTAAACCTTCCCCTAGACCATGCATGCTGTGACCCTTGCACGCTATGCTAGCCCTTGACAGGTTGATGATTAACCAATGACGATAGTTGTGCAATGATGGATTTTACACGTAGTAACAAAGCATCATCTAGAACAAAGCTCTGTTGTGATCCGTGGTGTTCAAGTAAAATTCCTTAGACCTAAAACAAGCAGGATCCTTAACCAGAAAGGCAGAATACACTTCGATGGTAATTTTGGATTACAAGTGTAAAGATTACAGGTGCCCAAAAATTTAAGAGAACCAGCAGAAAGCATTAGTTTTACCTGGAAAACAGGTCTGATATGATCCCAGCATAAGGAAGCACATGAAAATACTCAACAACGGGCGCCGCAGTCCAACTGTTGGAACTCTTTATCACCAAAGGGCCTTGCAAGCTACACAAAAGTAGAGCAGTAATATATGATCAACTTTTAAGAGGGAGGGGGGAAGAAGAAGAGGAAGAAAAAAATAGAAGAATGTGTGTTATTGTTTTCCATCTTTCAATAACATCTTGCATTTTTCTGCAATCGAAGTTGATGCAAGTTACAAATAACGTGGTCTTCAAGCACCAAATAACGGCATTTATCAGTTTTCTAGCTTTTGAAAGCTGATTAAATCAGTTCTGTATTTTTGCCAAACACCTAACAACTTCATTATCCAGATTAAATCAGGTTTGACCATCTTATAATCAATGCCAAACAGCCTCTTAGTCTTTCCAAAAGCTAAAGCCAATAATACTGTATGCCTCAGATCCTTGTGCAGTCCACGAGGGAATTATGTACTAACCAAAGCATTGCAAATGGGAGGGGAAATTTGGTTCACTTTTAAGACAGGAATTGGATGGTCCAATGCATGACCAGAGGTCCACATTCTGATATGCATCGCCAAATGTGGCAAGATATCATAGTGGGATTTTTGGGCTGATTCTCTGCTGATCTTCTGCAAGTATCTTGCTCTTTCGTTTAGGACATAATTGTCAGTAAGGCTTGAGGATTTTCTGACAGAAAAATAGCTTTGCAATTTGAAAATCTTACATGATTTCATCTGTGTATATCCTCAAAATTCTGCTGATATCCCCCCGCAAATAAGGCGTTACGTGTACTGTACTTTTCCTACATAAACGTATTTACTAGCTTTCTTCTAAGGCAACCAGAATACAATTAGATATTTTGCAGCTTTGTGCAATTCGAAGTGTGATGCATCTCTCGAGTGTGATGTTGAAGAACCACGTGATGCCTAGGTTGTTTTCTTTCTGGTGTGATGCCAAAGCCTAAGCTTCACTAAACAGCTCTTAAACAGCACATTCTTGCCCTTTCAGTTCTTAGAACCTTGATCTCATTGGAAACCTTAATTTAAAATAATAAGGCCCAAAAGTGTCTTCCTTCCTGCTGCGTCCTGCGTTAGATCCACTCAGTTTTAATTCTGTTTGCAGAGAGTGTTTTGTTAATTTGGAAGCAAAGCACAACAATTATCACTCTTGTTGACAAAGATGTAGAGTATACATGTTATGAAAATCAATAAATGCCTTGGAACAGGGAAAAAAGGGCGCCAATAAGCTAATACAGAATTCAAAATTAGAAGCCTCGTAGCATATGCAATTGTTAGCCAACAAGCATGGTTGGAGGCTATACTTCCATTTTCACTATGCTACGAAATGGCGCATGGCCTATAGTTTCCTCCCCCAAACAACATATAAGAACCAACAAAGTGCTGGACCCTTAAATCACCAAAAGGATAAAGAAAAACTCAAAGTCCTTTGGTTACTAAGGAAACAACTATCCGCCAATGGATGCACTTCGCAGGTGCCTTGCAGATAGATCTCACCTATTCAGGAACCATTGTCAAGCTAAAACTCGTGTGCAAGCCCCACTGGTATTCAGGACTAGTTTAGGATTCCGGCCACTCTGGCCTGAGTCAGAAAAATACTGACCCGCGGGGAGATGCAGACCCACTTTTTTCTGATCCTCGAATAAACAGATTTATATTCTACTACCACATGAAAATCTAGATTTTACCTCTTATCTGCGAGAAGAAACCAGTAATCACATGCTCATCAAAGGAAACGCAATTACTAGAACCAACCTCTCAATAGCATCTTTAATAGGAACTTGAATATCCTCATTGAGAGATTTGGTGGATTGCAGCACATAAAAACGAGCAGCTGTTTTTTCTTTGCTCAAAGAATATACAGTATGGCTCTCGATAACCAAAAGGTCAGCCTCATTGATACCTGTTCCATATATAACACTTGTATCCAGGCATTAGCAAGTTCACTTTAAAACCATAAACAGAACGAATCAGAATATACCATATCCCACCATGCACCAATAAAGGAAATTTAATGAGGAAGATAAAGACGATTATCACCCTAGCAAGGGACATTATCTGCTTGAGATCCTTTATAACTCATTGGTAAAAGGTGGGTAGTACTCTCTTTCAGACAATTTCAGTGGCTTGAAAGATCCAACAAGGTTGGATTGCAGTTGAGATCATGTGATGAGATAATAAAAATATATCTCAATTCTATTACAATAGTATGTGTACCTGTCTTTTCCTTCACAGCTGAAAATGCTAGCTGCTGGAAACTAGCTTCGTCAGCATCCTGATCCTCCCCCAAAGGTTTTTTACTGATTCTTTTCTTTTTGCTTATATGTTTTCCTGAGACTATACTTTCTGAGCTGACATTAGAGAAATCAAGATCTTTCTCAATGACTGACCAGACCCCATCTGTGACAGCACTAAAGAGCAGCAGGCAATTCTCTTTCCTGGAGTCAATCAGGAAAACTGCAACTTTGGAAATCGGCCATCCCACTGTGCTTGGAACATCTTTGTTAGCATCTAGAACCAAAGATATATTGCATGCACCTATGATTGCTTTCTCTGCTACTGAAAGTTGATCTTCCTGATCATTTAACTCCGTAGAATCAGAACGATGCATGAATTTCATGTATGCCATCAAACTCGGTCTCAAAATTACAGCCAACTTGCAAAACGACTCAAAATTCAAAAATTCTACTTCAGGATGTCGTTTCCTCTGGTAGTAGTTGTACAGTAACACAACCGCATGTACCTGAAAATTTTTGGCATAAAGACCGAATAATCATTTAATATAGCACACTTTGGTCATCAATTCCTGTCAGTATATATGTATCAAAAAAATGAACATGAGTGGTCTTGAGACAGCACCCAATTGACACCGAAGAAGGGTGGTTTCGAAAATCTACTGAGATGGGACAAAATGTAGTAAAGTAAGAATGTCAAAATAAATGGGATCCTGACCTCTGTGTGGGAGAGGACTGTCATGTGGCTCACTTCCGCAGGTCTTTACCATGATGATGGCTTTTGAGTTCACTAATACTCATATTTTCAAAGATCTACCTACCCTTGGAAGGCAAGCCATTTAATTGTGGATATTGAAACTTTTTTTGTACAAATTTGACAAGAAAAATAAAGTCATCCACAGTTTTGCAGATTAAGAGGTGACAATATCTGATAGAGTGGAAGGAGAAAGCACACGTTGATACATAGGCATGATCCAAAGGAGAAATATGTGAACGATGAAGATTTCAAGAGTTTGGGGATGTATTTAGCAGAAATTAGGGAAGGGGAGGGGCCGGCCGGGGCGGAGCGGGGCGGGGAGGGGGGGTTGGGTTGGTGTTTGTAGAGAATAGAAGCAGCAGCAGTGTTGCCAAACTTCAAGTACTTTTCCTCGTTAAAAAGTCAAGCCTCAGAATTGGCTAACTGTTAAGTGTTGGCTACAATTTGCCAACTTCTTAACAACAACGGCACTTTGGCAAAAGATCAATCCATGTGTTACCTACATGGATGGGCCTGGCATTAGGAAACTTCTGAGTGCCAGCGGGGAATGTGGATAAGCTCCCATTAAGTATGAATGTGTGAAAACCGAGATATAGCTATATACATGCTTAACTACTTTATGGGTGTAAGTGACTATTTGTAGACATTTGAAGAAACAACATAAATGTGTTCACTTTATACACGCTCTAAAACCATCAAGTCCTTTAATATGGAGACTATCCTACTCTTAATACGCCTTTGGCTCTTCCACTCACTCCAAGAATTGCTTACTAAGCTTAATTAAAAAAGCTGCTGAAGGCTGATATATCCGAATCTCCATCCAATCCTCAAATCCAAAATAGATACCGTTCCTTGATGCAAACACAAGAACAAAAGGACACCGAGTGTCTAAATGGTGCCTTCAATGGTTCAACCCCTTAAAAGTGATGTAAATTTTGTTTTGCACAAAGACGCCACCAAAGACAGAACTAAAACTCTCCGCATCTCAGTCTTATCTCTCCTAAACCATGGAAAGACTGAGACATGACCTATGGTCATTCCAGAAAGCGAAAGCAGCATAGCGACCACATGTATAGTTACTGATACATACAATACCCTGAAACATGTATACACAGAGAAAGCATATATATGCATACAAGTAGCAGCTGATGGCATATATGCATGTGGAAATTTTAGTGTTACTTAAGAAATTATATTACTAGCTTTTAAGGAAAAGATATTTGTTAAGAAAAAAGTAGATAAGGTTGAACATTAGTATTTAAACAGGTAAAAAAAAGTAAGAATTGACCTTGAAAAGTGGGATGGCACAGCCTTAGGAAGAAGAATATGATGCATGTGCTAATACGAGTTCGATTTGTTTAATCATCATATATTTTCTCTTGTAAGATAAATATAGGCTGGAATATCAAACAATATACCCTATTGAAAATTGCACGATATAAGCTTCATGTTTATATAAAGATCATGCCCCTTGGTTCGAGGTACAAGCCATTGAAGGCCAAGCAGATAAAACTCATAACTTACAACTTAGAGCAAGTAAATTTGCAGCTTGAAACATCACGCACAATGCCATGAGGTTTCGCGCCAAATTTGCTAAACCGCTCGTTCACGGTAGTAAGGACCTGTTTTGAAATATTTTTAACCTATGTGTACGTTATAACATAATCCAACCAGAAAGACAAGTCTATCACTCTATTATTGTCATTGGTTCCTAACTCAATGACTGAATAATTAATTATTTCAATCCAACCACTTGCTTAGTCATTTTCTGACTTGATGGCTACGGGTTGTCATGTTGGCATTCTCTGGCCCATTGACACCTTTTGCAGTAACTGATTTGTTTTACCACAAGAAAATAGGTAGGTTCCAAATAAATTAATCCACAATCAGCATGTATGCAAATACTTCCTCAAATGAAAACTTCTTTGAAGCTTTTACTCCAGAATGACAATGGCGGCTCACACAATGTGTTGCCATTTCTTATAAGTTTAAAGTAAGCTGAAAAAAAAAGGAAAACAAAGGGAAAGCAACAACAGAAACACGATAAAAATTGAAAAATGTAAGCCACAGTTGTGTACATAAGTGATACAATGACAATAAGACAAACTATATTCAACCCTCCAACACTTGTCAGTCATCGATTTATACAATAATCATTAGTTTTTAACTTAAGCCCCCGCAAAGCCAAAATGCTTAAGTTAATAGGTTCGCTTATATGCTTCAAAAAAGCCAAAATTAGCTTACAGTTTCTTAGGAAGTTTCTAAGCACCAATACAAAAACTGCCCCAAGTAGCTTTAATGGTTGTAAAGCTATTGTACAACGCCAAAATAAAGCCCTATACATTATTGAAAAACCTCCTGGGGCATATTAAAGATAAAAAAGTTGCATCGCACCAATAAATGAGCTCAACAATGGTCTTCAACAGAACAAAGCAGCAAAAGACCTGTTTAGCAACCGATCGCTGTTGAGAAATCGAAGGAGCTTCACATGCAGAGGATTTTAAGGGTAACATAGGATCGACCAAGTACTCCAACAATGCATTTAGAACTTCCTCGGTACGACCCACCACTGGTGATGATGATGATGATGAAACCATTACCAAACTCTGCGAAAACAATCTAACATTAGGGTTTCAGAAACAAGAAAGCAGACCCAAAACAAAAAAAAAAAAGAAACAGAAATCATAGAAACGAAAACAAAACAAGAAACGACATCAAGTCCTAAAAATTACGAGTAATTTTCTTTTGCACCTTCGTTTTTCTCACATGTCCCAAACATAACCGAACAAGAGAAATTAGTGACTATTATGTTTCTTTTCCTTTCCTGCTCGGTGTTTTGTCAGGGCTTAAAACCAAAAAATGTAGACTCAATTATAGCATCTAGTGCCCTTATGTGCACGCATGCAGTAAAACCGAAACAGAAAACAATAATCCAAACAAATGTGACCCAATTCCATGGTCTATGATATTTTCCACTCATAATAACCACTACTCCCTAACATTATTAGGATCCAAAAAAAATGTAGGAAGAAAAGGAAAAATAATTATTAGAAAAAATGCAAACAAAAGATAAAGAACAAATTAATAATTATGAAAGAAGTCTTCCTTTTTATCCCAAGTTTTCATGAGGGGGGCTCCATCAAAATACAAAGAATTCACTCTGGCTTCCTTTCAGATCTTCTTTTCCTTCCAAAAGTAAATCATGCAGTGCATGCATGACTGCATGCATGTGACTGCATGCAGTAAAATTGGAAAGATACATTACCATAGAGGAAATGTAAGGGAAAAAAGAGAAAAAAGCACTTAAGAGTCCTAAAAACTCTGTCAGATTTTCTTTGAGATGTGCTTTTCCTAGCATTTTCCACGCATAACCAAACAAGAGATGAAGAGTAAGTAATAGTTCTTATGCTTCCTTTTCCTTTCCTTCTTGGGGTTTTATCACGGTACAGAGCCAACAAAACGGAAACTCAATTGCTAAATCAACAGACCTTATGCGCATGCATGCAGTTGAATCGAAACACAAAGCTACAAATCAAAAACAGTCTTTAACAACATTACGAAAAAAAATGCAAAGAAAAACGAAAACCAAGAAATTAATCATTACTAACAAAATGCAAAGAAGAAGAAGAAGAAGAAAAAATTAATCACTAATAACAACAAGAAATGGAGATTCAATTATTACACCTAGACACCTAGTACCCTTGCCTGCATGCATGCAGTAAAATTGTTACCTAAGACAGTAATCAAAAGAAATTGAACCCAATCCCCTCCTCTCTGAACTCATCAAATCAATAATCAAAAGAAATCGCCAGAATTATTTGGGCCTTTGAGGAACTCGAGGGAACCCCCAAAAAACAAGGGAAAAGAGAACAGAAGTGTAAGAAACTAGTAATGCATTCGATCTTCTTTCCTTTCCAAAATCTGTTTGCATGCCAGTTTCCTCTGGGTTTATCAAAGCCTCTAGAGGGTTTTTCGTGAGGGTTTAGAAGGGAATAATTACTGGAACTCAATTGAGACATGCAGCGCATGTATGGGACTGCATGCAGCAAAAGAAAAAATGGAGCACAAATGGAAAGATTACCTTACCGATAAAACCGGGATATGCCTCCGATCACACAAACAGGTTCAGCTAGATACGAGCGTATCTAGCGTTTGGCAAGAGAGATCCCCGGAAGGGGGAAAGTGAGTGAGTGTGTTTGTGTGTGTGTGCGTGTGTGTGAGAGAGAGAGAGAGAGAGAGAGAGATTCAGACAGTGTTTCAACGGGAGTCTTTTCCTGCACTTATATTGGGTGTTGGGAAGAGGGTCCCCGGGGGAGCTTAGAAGGACACATCGGTTGGTGTGGGGGCAGTGAATGAGACTTGGCATTTTGCTTACTAAGGCGCGAAAGCCCTTTCTTGAAAATATGCAACGGAAGGTCGCTTCGTTCTTCTTGTTTTTGGTTAGTGAAGGGGTACATTCTGTAACTTTGCCTACATGAAGTCAAAGTTGGGAAAGGGGGGAATCTTTTATTTTCCTCTTTGATGTTTCGAAAGTTGAGTCATATGAATTCTTTGTTATATATGTACTACTTTAGAATGAAATCTAGATGTTGGAGTAACTTGCATGTGTTGCTTGTAAAACATGTTCATACAACTATTGTACTCTTTACATCTTCAAGATATCTTGTAAATTAATTGTGTTGTAGTTATTGACTTTCTTGTTGCTCGGAGATTTTCAATCGTCATCTTCTTCTGAATCAATTTGATAATATGTATTTCTTATGTGGTGGCCGTAGAACCAAGCCGCTACTCAAGTGCAAGAGAAGAAGGTAATATGTATGCTAGCAAAAAGTTGTTTTACAAATTCACCTATCAAGCTTTTGCTCCATTTATTTGTACCCACCATTTGGATGACTTTGTCAACCTTCCCCGCCTTTTATGCCTAAATAGATTTCTATCCGTTGGAGAATGTTTTCTTTTCTTCTCGGTCGTAAGAAAATATGCTTTTTTTGTCTTTCACATTATCATCCATTTTCTTCCTTTCCTCCTTTGACTACAAGGAGTTGATTTACGAAAAGACGGGCAATGAGAATAACAGCATAGGCTCTGATGATGTGGTGAAAGGTAATAGATTCATGCAATCGCTAAGGTTCAAGGATAACGATGATGCCATGGGTTTTGGCAATCTATATACTCAATTGTCTCATACTTGCAGTTTAATCAAAGCCCAATGTTAGGTACCCCTCTGATTGATCGAGTAAATGACACTAAAAAACTCAAGCCCATGAGAAATCTCTTATGACTGAGACCTAAGTTCTCGAGTACTCTTGTTTATATTCCTTCTAACCAATTTTGGTTGGAAAAAGGGAAACAAAAGCAAGAGATGAAAAAAAAAATGAAAAGATACGAAGGAAACTACCTTCTTAAACACAACGCTTCAGATTAATATTCAAGTCTCCTTTGGGGTTCTATTCCATTGAGCATAGACTACTAGCATAACTTCTCATTTACGCCATGTTCCCATTACACACTAAAACTCCTATTGCTTTGCAATAACCAAAGACTCCCGAGTAGCATAACTACTCTTTAATTAAAGGACTGACTTTGTAGAACACACTGGACAACTTACGTCTACGGCCACGTAAAGCCTTATTTCTTCAAGATAAAATTATTGTAGTCTAATTTAGATTAGAAAAGTCAGACTTTTAGGTTCATAAACCACTTTGTTGCGTCGTCGATTAATCGATCGGACATCAATCCAAAAATACTAAAAGTATTGATGAAGTTGCACATCGATGGAAATCATTAATTTCAAAGCTCTTGTCAGTGCAATGGTCATCATAAATCTTTCTCTAATCCACTACTGAACCAAGTGTCATTGTTCTTGAAGTTAGCCTAAAATTTGGTTAGAGTCCATGAGAGCCCTGTCCACTTATTCTACTTGAGTTAAGCCAGGAATAAAGCTCAAGGGGAATGGCAGTGGGCATCCATACACGGTCTCATAATGCGCCCTTCTTTTACCCGAATATATGCTAGTGTCGTAACAGTATTCAGCCCATGATACCCAATGAACCCAGTCCTTCGACTTACTACACATAAAATATATCATGTACATTTCCATAGTGCGACTAATAACCTCCATTTTCCCAACAAGTTTTGGATGATACTCTCACAAGAAGTTAAAATCTGCACCTTGCAGTTTGAATAATTCTTTCCAAAATGCACTAGTAAAAATTGGACCCTGACACACATAATGGTCTCGGGCATTCCATACAACTTGAATATACCATTTTGTGGCTGTATTTGGGTGCAAAATTAGGATAAAATGCGCATAACTTGATAGGCGATCCACCACAACAAAATGGTAGATTTTTTAGAAGTTGCTAGATCGAAAATGAAATCCTTTGATGAATCAGCACATACCCATTTAGGGATTGGAAGGGGATTGAGTAGGCATGCTAGTGACATATTCTCATGCTTATTGCGCTGACAGGTATCACATTGCCTAATGTGGTTTTTTATGTCTTCTTTCTTTCCTTTCCTGTAGAAGTCGTCCTTATTAGTTTCCGAGTCTTGTGGAGTCCCTTGTGGGTGCTTGCATAAATTTCTTTCATTATTATTGGCACCAAAGGTGAATTGTCTAGGAAAAAATTTGTCCTTAAAAAACGGACTCATTCCTTTTACTACTACAGCCTGGTAGCCTACCTTGGAGTACATGATCCCGTATACCCATAAACTCTGAACCACTTTCAATTCTTCTTTGATCGTGTCAAGCCACAATGGAACTGGTTTGATGTCGCTATAGTTTCTTTTTCTTCTTCTTCCGCTCTTCTTGAAAGCGCATCAGCAACCAAATTTTCTTTTTCAGATTCAAACTCCACCATAAAGTCAACTCCCATGAGCTTGACCGGCCATCTTTTTTGTGCTGAAGTGGACATATTTTGCTCTCACAAAATTTCAGGCTTTTTATGATCTACAATGACAATGAATTTGTACCTAAGCCAATATTGCCTCCATTTCTGAAAGACAATAACTAAAGCCTGCATTTATTTCTCATAAGTAGATAGAAACATATTCTTTCCAATAAGCGCATGACTGGAAAGTGCAATAGGCCTTCTATTTTGCATTAATACTCCACCATTAATGGGCAATTTCTAAAATTGAAGCATCACTTAAAACACTGAAATCCTTTTTGGAAATATGGTAATGAGTTGGGCAATTTTTAAAATTGAAGTATCACTTTAAACGCTGAAATTCTTTTTGAAAATATAGTAATGAGCTAGGGCCATTACCACTTTTAATTTCTTAAATGCTTCTTAAAAATATAGTTCACATTCGAAACATCCTTTCTTTAACATATTAGTTAGCTAACCAATGATCTTCCTATAATTTTGTATGAATTTATTATGATATCCCGGTAGCCCAAAAACTTAGGCAAAGCCTTCAATGTGGATGGTTTCGACAATTTTAGCTGTGACATGATTTTTTCAGGTTTGACAACTACTCCATCTTGACTAATGACATGCACAAGATATCTCACCTCTTGCAATGGAAGCTACATTTCTCCTTTTTCAAAGAGAGTTGATGAGATCATACAATATCAAGTGCAGTCTTAATACATTCTAAGTGTTCTTCCCAAGATCTACTAGAAGTTATATATCATCAAAAAAATAATAAAATGAACTTACGGAGTCACTTCTTAAAGACTGAATTCATTAGCAATTGAAATATTAAATGGGCATTTGTTTAGCCAAAAGGCATTACGAGAAAGTCATAATGACCTTGGTGTGTGCGAAATACAGTCTTATCCGCGCCATTTTTGGATGCATGCGAAGGTACCAAACCTTACGTCTGACTTAGTAAAATATGCAATTCGACTAGAAGCTCGCAAATGATATGTATAAGAAATTTATATTTTATCCCATGCTGATTAATTGCTCGATAGTCAATGCATTTCCTCTAAGACCCATCATAGTTCTTCACCAATAAAGGTGGGGACAACTGATGACTATCACTCGATCGTAAGACCGCCAATTTTAGACCAATATTCCACCACTATTTTATTTTATTATTCAGGTAATGTGGATATCTCTATGATCCTAAATAAATAGGCCTACAGTTTTTTAAATTCAATTGGATTTAGTGATCCTCAAACTGTAAAAAGGGCAAATTGTTGTGGTTCCTTAAACACTTTCTTAAAGTTTTGTTATTTTATGTAGCATCAGGGTTACATTATGAGAGAGATGGGGTTGGGAATTACCATTTTGAGTCTTCATGGTCATCGAAGTTGATCTGCAATAACATTCCCTTCGTGGCTTTCCTCAGCTCCTTGTTAAATGTGCGAGTATTCGCAATATTATCTTGTGGAGGGTTCATCCCTGTGACTCCACCTCTTTTCCTCTCATAGAAAATACATTTGTGACTTGGCAAAGTTACTCGTAATTGGCCCCAATGCACTGTCCAGTGAGCACCAAGAACTCCGTTGTTGCTCTCTAAAGGCAAGAGGAAGAGATCAACTTTAAGAGGGACTCCTTGCAATGTCATAGATATACTTTTGCAAATGTCTAGCACTGGTTAATTTCTCACAATTAGCAACAACTACCTCAAAAATCCCCTCGTAGTTAGGAGTAAGACCCATCTTTTTGTAATTCGACTATTTAGAAATTTTTACGTACTATTGGATATAATCAAAAAAACAATTTACTACTTACCCAATTTACCTCTTACTCTCATGGTTTGAGGGGATCAAGTGCCTGGAAATTGCATGGATTGAGAATCTAGGCGGTTTCTCATCTACATGAACTTCTTCTTTGGTGTTTTAGACTAACTCAGTCTTGTCCTCCTCGTTCGGCCAATTGCCTTCAATAAGGGACAACTTCGTGAGATGATGACCCAAACCAAACTTCTTGTTATAATTATAGCATTATCCATTGGCTCATCGCTCACTAATTATTGCATGAGAGAGTCATTTAGTGGGCAATGATGAAGGAACAATGTTACGTTGGACAAAGGATTTTCTTGGCTCATTTGGAATTGAAGATCTTTTTACATTTTGATTACGTGTCTCATATAGACGAGCAAGGCCAATGCAGCACACATGATAGTATGCTAAGTAGCATGAACATCCACTTTGATTCCATGGTTCAATCCATACCCAAAATAACTCACTTGCTGCTCCTGTGTTAATCGCCGGACGCATATCAAAAGCCTTTCAAACTGAGTCTTTCACCAAACCAGTTAGTTGCCACTTTGTTAAATCACTAAGAAGTCACAAAATTAAGTGGGTGCACGCCACACATGTAATCCTTACTTGAATGCTTACCAAGTCACAACCTCTCAATCTTCCTTCATTAGTTGATAGCATATAATTGTGCATCACCTTCCAAGTTAAAGGAGGCGAGGGGTACTCGTTCTTTTGTAGGGCTTGATGGAGTGCAAGAAATTGATCTGCCTATTGCATCCAACTAGTGGGATCTTCCTTCCCATCAAATCTAGGGAAATCTTGTTTTACATTTTTTTGGCAAGTATGCACTTGTTAATCTAATTGAAGCATGCCCATAGTTGTTTCTTTCCCAGTTTACGTGATACCTATTAAACATCTCGCTATGCTCGTGGCTGCTAGCAACACGGTCTAGGCTAGTAATCACAGCAACATGTGTTGCATTGACTCAATGACCTCTTGAATTGACGACAATGCTCCTCCTTCAAGTCACCAAGTTCAGATTTTAAACTTCCCACTTTAGACTTCAAAGTTCCTACTTCGGGTACAAATCACTCGAACTGCTTTTCAACCACGCCTGGCTTTAATACCAAGCTATTATGTACCCTTCCAATTGATCAAGTAAATAACACTGTAAAACTCAAATTGTTGAGCAAATTCCTTATGACAGAAACCTAAGTTATCGACTACTGTTGTTTCGATTCTGCTTCCTATTTCTGTGAAAAGGAAAACAAAGGCAAGAGATAGAAAGAAATTGAAAAGGTATTTTCATAAATGCAGACTACACCCTCAAGTACAAGGTTTCATATTAATAGTCAAGTCTGCCTTTACAATCTAGCTATTCCTAGTGAATATATACTACTAGCATAACTTCCCATTCACATGCGTTCCCTTTAGACACTATAAATCCTATTACTTTCTATTAACTAATCTCCCAACCAAATATATTTTTTTTTTTGGTGAAATGTCATTGTATTAATGAAAGGTTTATACATCATCATCTATATGCCCAGCTATTTTTCATCTACACATTCTCTATACACCTCAGTTCTATCATCTTGTATTAGTACACTAATCACAAAGAATGCCTACACTAATTCCCCAAGCATTGCACAAGTTCATGTTCACAGTATTTCCAGTCACTTTTTCTCATTATCTTACTCTCCATTGGACCAGCTGCTTGACTATTTGTAGTAATGCATCCTCTGTGCTTTGTTGCCTCTAAAAAATTCTGGTATTCCTTACCATCCAGATTATGTAGACAGTTATAATAAACACAAGCTTCCTTACTTTTGCCTCTAAACTGCTCAGTAGCACATTTTATTAGCTCATTCCAGGAATTCCAATGATGTGGTATATACAGTCTATATAGGATCAGCTTCTATATGTTTGAAGAATAAGTGCATCTCCAAAAGAGGTGATTTACACCCTCACTCTGTGTCAGACACAAAGAACATATGTCATCTGTGAGGCAATTCCAGTTCTTGAGTCTAGTTTTAGTCCATAAACCTCATTTACACAGTATCCAGAGGATAAGTGAGCATTTAGGTATATTTCCACTAAACCATTCAACTTCCACCATGGTACCTTAGCCCGTTTTGTTCTCAAATGCTGCCAGGCAAAATTAACAGTAAAGTTTCCCTTCTTAGTTAGGCTCCATACCACTTTGTCTTCACACGTTTCCTGAGGAAGAGGTATGTGATTCATTTCTTCATGCCACTGTCTTAGAGTTAAAGCTCTAGCAGGATGGAGATTCCATCTTTGATCTACTAGTATTTCAGCAACTTTACAATCCCTTTGTAGCCCTGAATCATATATTATACGATTACCATATTTCTCAATCAGGGCTCCCCAAGGAAACCAATTATCATACCAAAGCAAGGTTGTTTGACCATTTCCTATTTTATAGTGTACCAGTTGTTGCATGGTCCTTCTGAGCTTCATCAATTTACACCATGTCCAAAATAGGACAACAAGGGGTTTTAATGTCCAAAAATGTTGGTGTTTAATGATATAGGTGTGGCGCCACTTTACCTATAAAGAGTCTTTCTTGTGAGCTAGATCCCATAAATGCATGCACATAACAGTTTTGTTCTATTCCACCGTGCTTTTAATGCCAAGACCACCCTCATGTTTGGGAAGGCAAACATCCTTCCAAGATACCTTAGCTCTTGTACACCTTATATCTTTTTCATGCCAAATGAAAGCTCTAAGTTTGGATTCAATTTGATGAATGATCTTATTTGTTAAGATAAAAATGGAACAACAATATACCTGCGTACTTATTAACACATAGATAGCTAATTGAATCCTCCCAGCATAAGATGGGTATTTGGTTGCCTAGCTATTAATCTTCTTGGTAAGCTTCTCAAGGAGTATTTGGTAGTCTTGCAAGTATAACTTTGTAGGGATAAGAGGAACTCCCAGATTTGTTACATGTAACTTACCAAATGGGATTCATATAGTCTGCGCTAGCTGTGTAGATAATTCATCACTTACTCCTGCCATGAATATTAAGTTCTTGGTTAAGTTGGGATAGAGTCCAGATAAGAAGCCAAACTCATCTAGAGCTTGTTTAACCCTTGTAAGAGCTTCTTGGTCAGCTGCTGCCATAATAGAAAGGTTATCAACAAAGCACAAATGATTGATGTGTAGTTCTTGACATTTTGGGTGAAACTTAAACCCATCTCTAGCAGAATATTCATCAATCAAACCTGAAAGGGGTTCCATAACCAGCAAGAATAAGTATGGGGATATAGGGTCACCCTGTCTAAGTCCTTTAGAATTAGAAAAGTACCCTTCCATAGCTCCATTCAAATTAATAGAAAACTTGGCAGAGGTCACATATTTCATGGTTCAACCAATGTATTCAACAAGGAATTCAAAAGCTTCAAAGCACATTTCAAAAAGTCATATCCCATTGAATCATATGCTTTTTGAATATCAATATTTATTACACATCTTGGTGACCCTCCTTCTTTATGGTATCTTAACCAATTCTTGCATTAAAAGAATATTGTCTGCAATATGTCTATTGCTCACAAATGCTGACTGTCTAGAGTTGATGATGGAGGGTAGTATCCTCTTAATTCTCTTGCACAACACCTGAGAGATAACCTTGTATACCACAGTGCAACAAGCAATGGGTCTAAAGTCTTTCATTGTTATTGGCCATGGGGTTTTAGGAACCATAGTGATCTTTATTGAAGAGATGCACTCCTTTTTCCTTGAGAAAAATATTCCAGCACTGCACATTCCACATCCTTACCTATCAAGTCCCAATTCTATTGAAAAAATTCAGAAGTGTAGCCATCAGGTCCAAGGGCTTTATTTGCCTTTAATGAAAATTTGGCCTCCTTGATTTCTTCAGCTGTAACATGAGCTTTCAACATCTTTTTGCCTGTGTTGTCCAACTTTTTCCTGATTATCTTAGTCAGTCTTTCATGAGTATTCCTTTGTCTGGAGATAGGAGTTCCTAAGAATTTTGTAAAGTGCTTAATAGCTTCATTATGCACAACCTTTTCTCCATCTACTTGTTCTCCATCCACTGCAAATATGGTAAGCACTTTTGTTTTGACGTCTGTAGATATTTATACTTTCTTGTGAAAAGATGAAGTATTTTGATCCCTAATTTTAAGTCTTTGACTCTGGATTTCTGCTGATAGAATGCCTCTTCAGCTCTTTGTTAGATGATAATATTGTGCTCGGAGCTCTTGTTCCTTGTGTATCAAATTTGATTCCCCTTGAGCCAATATTCTTTCTTGAATTTTCAGTAGCTAACTATATTTTTCTGCTGTTCTTTGGGAAATATTGATGTAGTGAGCTCTATTAAGTTGTTTTAAGCTAGGCTTCAAGCTTTTCAACTTTTTACTCAGTTTTTGACAAGTTGATCCATATTGCTCTTTCTCCCAGTTTGCTTTTAATATTTCCTTAAATGAGCTATTCAGCATCAAAAGTTAAAAAACTTAAAAGGTCTCTTACCATGATCTACCAGCATCAGGATGTAGAATCAACAGTGCATGATCTGATATACCAAGTTCTTTTGCTATGACTTGAGAATGTGGGTAGCTCTCCATCCATTTTTCATTTTGTACCATTCTGTCAAGTCTACATCTTATTAAATCATCCTCCCTTTTATTACTCCATGTATAGAACAATCCTACTATATTAAGGTCTTATAAGTGCAGATGATGAATGCAATCATTGAACTCCTCTACATCACTCCTACTGATATTGGCCCCTCCCTGCTTCTCAAAGGTATTCCTTAGTACACTGAAATCCCCCATCAACACCCATGGATTCTGTCCAACAATGGCATTATGTTGAATGAGATGATTCCATAGTGTTCTTCTTCTAATTCCCTTATTGTTACCATACACACAAGAGATGTAGAAGTGTTCCTTCTGATCCTTAACCTGTAATTTTCCAGTAATGACTTCGGATTCACAAGCCAACATATCAAACTGGAACTTTTTAGTATCCCACCATATCCAAATCCTAGAGACACCTTTACTATTTGTGTTTTGAATAAAACTCCAATTTTCCTCCAATTTCTTAGTCACAGCATCAATATTCTCTATGATTACTTTAGTCTCCACCAAGCCAATGCATCCAATATTTTGTTTTTTAACTGTTTTTTATACGTCATACTGTTTCACCAGGTCATTGAGACTTCTCACATTCCAGCTTGCCAATATCATTATGTGGATTGTGTTTTTGTCCCTCTTATAGCAGTAGAATTGCTTCCACTCTGCTTATTGTTCAATATGATGTCAGCTGATATTTCACTTAGTCTATCACCATTCCTTGTATCTCCCATTTCAAGATGTTGGAACATATTGTGTAATCTAGGTGCTTGATGTTGAGTACCATTGATTGAATTTTGTTGGTGACTAGGAGTATGCTTAGGTTTATCCCATTGATCATTGCTCTTGTTATCCTTTATGAATGGAAGACTCTCAAATATATGACTTGTTTCTATACCTTGCCCTTGCTTCTGTCTCCACACTTAATTAATCACTGGTTTCTTGTAACATGAGAACTCCATATGCCCAAAAACTTTGCAGTGCCCACACTTGGCATGTCTCCATTTATATTCTACCTTTTGTGTATGCAGCTAATTATCAGGCCCACGAAGTGGGATTTCTTGTGGAAAATCACTGTTTACATCCATCTCCACACAGACCTTTGCATAGTTAAGTCTCTCATGAGATGCAGTCACTCTATCGATAAACGTAGGTTTGCCTAAAGCACTTCTGATCTTACTCAACATGTGTTTTAGACCAGAAATGCAATGGTAAGTGGGGGAGATTAATCCATAGTGGCACTGATTGTAGACCTTCCTGCTCCATTGTCATATCTTTAGTCTAGGGTTTTAACACCATGGGTTTATTATCGAAAGACCATGGACCTCCCTCCAATATCCTTATTTGAGATTCTTCATTCTCAAGTTTAACTATAAACACCTCTGCTTTGAGCATACTAAGCTCTATTTTTTCAAAATGGGATTTCTTTTATAGTACTCTTTGCATCACCTGCATATGTGGTCTTGCTCCCATGATATATACAACAATCACATAATTTTCATTTATTTACTTCATGTTCTATGTCTTCTAGTGTGAATTGCACACCTTTATGTCCAGTTATCGCTTGTTGTTCAACAAAATTCAGTTTATGTTCAAGCACAAAATCATGATTAGGTTGAACCACAGAAGTAAAGGATCTCGAAGTATCTACATGATTAGGAGGCAAATTGGCAGGTTGATTGATTTGATTCTTCCTTGCCAGCTCAAGAATTCAGTGCTAATTTCCTATAGCGCGTGGTTTTCCTTTGTTCTGTCACGCGCTCTAAGATTGATTTTCTGACCTTCCATTTCCAGATTAATTGCTGATTTTTGGGCATTTAATGTGTCTGGGTCTTTATTGATTCCCTTGAATGCAACTTTTAATTCCAGATTTTCTCTCTTTAATTCCATTACCTGATTACGCAAATCCCTAATCAATTGTCGGATTTCCTTGTCTTCCTCCCAGCCAAACATTATTACTCCACAATTAAATAAATTACTTTAACAAACACACCAGACAACTTACACCTACGGCTACTGATGCCTTATTTCTTCAAGCTAAATTGCATAGTTTTAAATACATATCACTTATCACTCTTTCTCGATAAGATTCCATCTTCACTATGGTGTCCTAGGATTATGGCAAGAGTTCTGGAGATTTCCATGGTATTCCACGAATTCAAATGCAAAGATCCAAGATACATTTCTCATGCACATTAGCATGTGCGCACACGTGCATGCATGTGTGTGTGGTTAAATAAAAAATAATGACTTTCTCAACATCATGGGCAATTCCTCCTAAGAGATGAGGATCAATTGCACATCGTGTACTAGTCTATGTTCTAATGATAAAGCACAATATACATTATCGATCATTCTCTAACAGCTTAAGCTCTTAGAGTATATAGTAACTTAACATGGTATCGGATCTGGATTCGCAAGGTTTTGGGTCCGATTTTCTCCGCTTGTATATTCGGTCCTCCTTATTGTAGTACAACTTGCACTGTGTATATTTGTTCACTTAATGGTGTGCACCTTGATATCTCTCATTACCTGCAATCAGGGGCTTGCACGTGAGCGTAAGTGTTAAAGCTTGATATACATCGTTGGACTCATTCTCTAACTGCTTAAGTTTTTGGAACAGATGATAACTTAACACTAAGTAAAAGGATTTCCACTTACTTGGCCCCTCTTATTCCACAATCAAACTTATACACAGACTATACACATTATTATTATTATTATTTTATCCTCAAGTTCATTGTTTACATGTTAAGTTGCATCCCAATGTTAGCTTAAAATACAAACAAGCTAATTGTTAAAAGATTAGCGGTTTATTGTATCGCTACTTTTTAGGAAGAAGAAAAAAAAACTCTATAAACTATTAGATGCTCTTAATTCTTATAGTGGCTATCACACTTGCAATGACAAATGAGTTACTCATAAGCAAAAAAAATATTGATTTCCGTTGAAATATATGTGATGCAATTGAAATGTGTTTTGCCTTACTTGTTAAGTAATCCGGCCTGACCTTGCCCTTGGCTGGTACTGCATAAGGGTGGTATTCTTAGTTTTTCAAAGCAGGTGGCACAATAATGAATATCATCTGATGGTAGGAATGACCATCAAACCCTAAAAAATAGCACCTGTGAAGCTGCTTGTCTAGCTTTTACCAAATTCACTACACTTTTTACGAAGTTGGTAAAATTTTAAGAAGTAACATTGTCATTCAACTTTATGTTCCTGATTAGACAATCAAAAATTGATTAAAACTAGAGTTCTCAAGTGTAGTTCTATACATAATCTACTTGACTCGATAATCCTATCTCCATCTCAAGGTTGATTTCGTCCAATGCGTGGAGCTTAATTTTATCAGTTTTCTTCTAGTTGCCCAAAGTTGGGTTATGCTCATTGGAAGGGTTCTTGATAGAGGTGTCAATGGGTTGGGCTTGGGCCGGCCCAGCCCAGGTCCAGCGGGCCAAAGGGGAAGAACAGACCAACTGGGCTTCAGGCCGTGGGAACCGGGCCGGGCCCAAATCTAGGATATTTAGGCCAAGCCCAAGCCCAAGCCCAAGCCCAAGCCCTAGGCCCTAACTTTAGGGTTAGGCTCGGGTCGGGCCCGTGCCTGAATCTAAATTATTATATATACATGGGAGTCGATCCCTATCTACCAGTGGATAAGTGCTTATTTCTCCAACTGATCTTGCACCATCCATGAGGTAATGTGGACGACTGGGATCCTTTTTGCTTTTAAAAGATCTAGACTAACCGCTACAAAGAGAAACGGTTGGTCTTAGTGTCGAAAATGCCCTTCTCTTGACCATTGTCACTCTCTCTTCTCTCTTTCGGAACTTCTACACACCATTGCCACTCTCTCTTCTTTCTTTGTTTCTCTCTTCTTTCTTTTTTCTGATCATTTCATCTAATCATCTCCAGTTTGATTGATCTGTAATTTTGTATTTTTCCTTTCATCTTTTTTATCTTTCGATTTAGCTTATTTAATCAAATTTATTCTGAATTTTAGGTAAACTCACCACCCACCACCATCTTAACCATCACATCCACCACCGGAACCACAACCAAAGACCACTTCACCAAGCGAACAATTACAAAAATGAAAAAGTAGCTGTTGTCGCCACCTGCTTTACCCTTCCCTTTTCTCACCCCACCACCACTGGTGAACTTTCTCCTCAATTCCCCTCCCCTCTTCGATTTCACAAATAAGATCTCCTCCACCACTGCACAAATCGACCATTCCCATGCTACAACCATCTCAGTTCCCACGCCACAACCATCTCAATTCTCCTCCACCACTATTCAAGCCGACTATCAACCACTATATCCAATAAATTGTAGAGAAATTAGATAGAGAGAGGGATGAGGGGCAGCGTCGACGGCTTGGGCGAAGGACGATGGCGACGGCGGCGGTGCAGAGAGGCTAGAGAGAGAGAGGGACGAGAGATGTGGTGGACGACAGATGCAACGGCGGTGATGGCTTGCACAAGGACAGCATCGCTGTTGGCTTTCGATCTATCTACCTTGTCATTGGGGAGTGGCGGCGTCGATGTCTGCTTCGATCGAGATGGAGAGAAGGAATTGTTAGAGAGAGAGAGAGAGAGGAGAGAGATGGGTTCTTTATTCTAGTGTACAGACAAAATGTGAAAAATGTGAGAAGAAAGAAAAAGAGAATACGGTGTGGCTGGATGGAAGGCTTAATTTGGGGAAATTTTGCTAACCGCTCCTAAGAAGGGCGGTTAAGTAAAAGTCAGAAAAAAGGCATCTGCATTGTCCATTTGGCATTGTGGATGGTGCAAGATCAGTTGGAGAAATAAGCACATATCCACCGGTTGATAGGGATCGGCTCCCTATATATATATATATATATATATATATATATATATATATATATATATATATATATATATATATATATATATGGAGCTGATCCGTTGAGAGTGCTAGCAAAATATGAGATTTTACTAGCGCGATCTTCAAGATGGATGGCCCATATCTTTTTTTTTTCAAAAGCTGTCAGCCATCCACAACACAGTGTCGCGGACGGGATTTTTTACCAGATTGCCCCTCCCCTTCGTCCGCGAAACTGTCTCGCGGACGACTTTTTGCCTGACGGTGGTCAAGTCATCCACATCCTCCCTGACAGTTGTCATATCAGTCCTGTTGCCCCACGACTGTTACTTTGTCCTTATCTCTCAGTCCGCGACACTGTGTAGGGGACAGCTTTTACTGTCTGTTACTCTATGTAGCGGACGTAAGATATAAAACTTCAAAACTCTCATTCATTCCTTCTTCTCACAAATTTATCTAGCGGCGTTGGCAAGCAGATCTGCGCAATTTCTTCCCAAGAAATCCTTTAATCGTCTCATCAATCACGTAAGTTCACAAACCAATCCATTGTTCGTTCATAATCATGAGTTGTTATGAGTATTGCGGCTCATGCATGGTTTTGAATATGTATTGAGCATGTACTAGCGTTTGTCATGTATTGAGCATGTGCTAGTTGTTATGAGTATTGCGGTTTATTTGCTCACGTGCTAGCGTTCGTAAAATCCGATTCCGTGTATGTATGTATGCATGTATATATATATATAAATATTTATATATATACAACATGTGAACTTATGTGAGCACATGCTAGCGTTGTATATATTATGCACGTGCTAGCGTTGTATGTATTATGCATGTGCTAGCGTTGTATGTTTAAGAGTGTTTGATAAAAGCTTCCAACCTTGTCGTTTTTCCATAATTTCAGTTGCAAAAAATGAATTTTAACCCTGGACCTGAAGATCCATCCGTATTTTACGACCAGGCAAACCATATCAGTACACTCATATGGGATGGTGGAGTAAGATACTTTTTTTTATCAACTTTCTTATTCTTACGAACGTTGTATACCGTTTGTTTTGCTTAAATTTTTATTTATTAATTCGTAGGAAAGAGCACTTATCAACACGGTAGAAGTTTTCGATAATTTTAAAGCCTGGAAATTGAACAAATACCAGAAAAGATTACTGTGTGGGATTGGGTTTTGGATTTTCACACATGGGCAGATCTTTCAACACCTTGACCGATACTTAATAGGTGCCCTTGTTGAAAGGTGGAGAAGTGAAACGGATACGTTTCACTCCCCTCTCGGAGAGATGACAATTACCCTAGAAGATGTAGGGTTTATCTTAGGGTTACCAGTGACGGGGCGGTCGGTAATTGCTCCTCTGTCAGAAGCAACGAATAAGAGAACCGCTAGGGACTTCTTCACTTCGATACCTGAGGAACAATTTAGCACTGGTGGTATAAAGTTAAAGTGGTTGATAGATACCTACAAGGTTTTGCCGGAAAACTACACGGACGAGATGCTTGTGCTGTACACACAAGCCTTCCTCTTGTGGGTGATGGGGGCAATTTTATTCCCAACGACGTCGAAGAACACGGTCAATGTGAAATATTTACCGTTGTTGGGTAACCTGCGAGAGGTTGGGGATTATGCCTGGGGTGCAGCAACTCTTGCATACCTGTTCTGAGCATTGCACAAGGCAACGAGGCCCGACTCCAAAGCTATATGTGCATGTCTCTCGCTATTGCAGGTATATCATATAAATCTTGATTACGTGTTTGATTTTTGTTTTGTTGAATCGACAATAAATTTTGACGATACTTTATATAATTTGTCTTTGCTCTTAGGTGTGGTCTTATGAACACCTTGCTACCGGCGCACCCAGGCGTAGGGACAGAATCGATAATGTGTGGCCTCGGTTGTGCGCCTAGGAGTACAGTCGGAAGGACAGCCACTACCCGAGGAGAGACGATCCCCATCACAACATTACGTACTATCGGGGGGAGCTCGACTCGCTATCTCCGAGCCAGATGCGTTGGGCACCGTACAAACTTTTGGCACGACGGGTGGGAGAGTCGTTCGTCTTCACGCTTTCCGAGTTGCAACGCACACCCTTGATCCACTTCGAGGTCGCAGAGTGGCAGCTGCCAGATCGCGCTATGCGCCATTTTGACTGCCTGCAGGGGTTCCCAGCTGATGCCCCGGATACGAAGGTTAATAGGAACCCACCGGGTGTCGGACGGTTTCGTAAGGCGAATGCGCACGACTTGTGCGCACGAGAAATTGAGGTTTGGAATTCCTGGCAAGACACGCTGGCGGCCATTGTGTCAGAGCCTAACCCCGTGATCAGCACCAAACAATACAATGAGTGGTACGACCGCATCACTCAGAGGAGAGTAGCCCCGGTAAGGTTTGAACGCGGGGAGAGGTACGCCCCTAGGGGTCAGGTCGATGAGCGTATGGCATGCGATCTGGTAAGTTGCCCAACAACTGCTTTACATTGAATTTGATGATCTTAAGTTGGTGTTTAAAGTTACTTATCTATTATCTCTTTAGGGATGTAGGTTAATGCCTTGCTCGCCTTCTTCCAGAAGTTGAGGGAGCAGAGGGATCTGGTGGATGCAATGGGCGAGGAGCTTCGCCAATAGGCTAATGCGTTGGCGTTTGGCTGCGGGAATTTTTTGCGCCAAGCATCGGGACAGCCTTCGGGCGTCAGCCCGGGAATGGGTTATCCGGGGTGGCAGGCCCCTTACGTGAGTGAGGGATACGGTGATCCCTCGGGACAGACTTCGGGGGTGAGCCAGGGATACGGTGGTCCCTCTGTACCGCCAAGCACCATGGGCCAGGCTTAAGCGCCGTGGGAAGAGTACAGTGCGCCCTCGTTCTCTTTGCTTCTGGACTCAGAACCGTAACCCCTCTCTCAGAGTCAAGTCACGCAGGATTGGGGTTTCAGAAACATCAGTCTATCCGAGACACTGTCCATTGTCCCGTGGGCGGGACCATCTGTTGCCGAAGGAGGTCAATTTCCCCCGGCATAAACGCCAACTAATCCGAGAGCGTTATTTTAGCGGGGGCCCCCGAGACAAAATGTCGTATAATGTGGATCACCTGGAGGGCATGGATTACTGTTGCTCGTGGGAAAAAATGGCCACGCTGGCTCCGGGGGATTGGTTAGACAACGGTGTAATCTCGACCTACGTGGAGATTCTGAAGGAAATGGGTCGGGAGCGGCTAGACGAGTATCCGCACGTTTTTATGGTGGATGCTTTTTTTCATAGCCTCCTAGTATCTGAATGTCGTGAGTGGGTCGATCGAAGGGGGAAGAAAAAGTTGAGCGATTGGAGACCGCCCGCTAACTTACGAGCGTATCTTACTAGGGATAGTGCAGTGAGCGCAAGGGTTGCCGACGTGTTTCTAATCCTATGTTTAGGGGAAAACCACTGGTACTTGGTTTGCTATGAACCAACACAGAAGGTCGTATCAATCATCGACAGTCTCCACGACGATACCATCCACATGTATGTGTTGCAGATGTACAAAGCCCAGTTGGATGCTATGGTAATCTTACGATTGTTGTTTAATGCTTATTGTAACTTGCCAATTGTAAATGTTAACTCATGTCTTACGCCATTTTTTGTTTCTCGCAGAATCTATTTTGTGCCATGGTCCACTCTATCCATGATGTAAGAGTACCGGCGCGGCCAAAGCTCCAATTCCGATTGAAGAAGGGGAGGCCCAAGCAACATAATACTTCGGACTGCCGCGTCTTCGTCTGATGTACATGGATTACATTTGTCGGTTTGAGAGCCTCAAGGCGACCGTCTGGAGTCAAGAATGCGTACAAGGCTTTAGATATAGGATAGCTTGACAAATTATGAAAGGCCGGCCTAAAGCGGTTAGGTTTATTGAAAATCCGTCTAAAGACGAGAATCCGGCTCAACATGAGGACCCCAGTTGACATTGTAACATTTGAATCAGTTTGTTTAATAAATCTTGATTATTTTTATGAAAGCTGTCATTGGTATGATTTCATTTGTGTTGAGATCAATTGATTTGGGTTGAAGATGATTGATTTGACTAATTTGTGTTGAAATCAGTTGACATTTGATTTGGGTTGATTTGATTAGATTTGATTTGAGTTGACGTATATATTTGGGTTTTTTTGCTCTCATTGAATGATTGAATGGTGGGAAACAAAATTGGGGGAAAGTCCTATAAAATGTTTCTGCTTCACCGTCCGCTACACATAGTGTAGCGGACGTATAGAAAGAAAACAATTTTCTAAGTGTTGGAGTTCAAAATTTCTGCTGCGACGTCCGCTACACAGTGTTGCAGACGTATAGAAAGCAAAAAACTTTCCAAGTGTTGGAGTTAGAGTTTCTGTTGCGCCGTCCGCTACACAGTGTAGCGGACGTATAGAAAGCAAAAAAATTTCCAAGTGTTGGAGTTCAAAGTTTCTGCTGCACCGTCCGCTACACAGTGTAGTGGACGTATAGAAAGCAAAAAAATTTCTAAGTGTTGGAGTTCAAAGTTTCCGCTGCGCCCTCCGCTACACAGTGTAGCGGACGTATAGAAAGCAAAAAAAATTTCCAAGTGTTGGAGTCAGAGTTTTTGCTGCGCCGTCTGCTACACAGTGTAGCGGACGTATAGAAAGCAAATTTTTTTCTAAATGTTGGAGTTTTTAGACTCTGCAGATTTGTCTGCTACATTGTGTAGTGGACATGGTTATAAATTAGCGACGGAATTTATGTCGGTAATTCTCTTTTACGTATTTTAAATTTTTTGGAATTATGAAATTAGCGACGGAATAAATGTTTTAGCGACGGAATCAACAATCTCAATATCTCAAATGCACGATTAACAATAAAAAATCATCAATTAACAACCTAAAATCATCGATCAATAATCACAATTCTCAAATGCACAATCAAAAACATAAAATTATCAAACATCAGTCTTTGTTCAAATCAGTGTTATTAAAGGCGCAGGCGCACCTAAGGCGCAAAAGGTCCTTGGAGCCTAGGCGCATGGCGCACGCGCGCGCCTTTTCGAAACGAGGTGCAATATTAAAATAAATAAATAATAGTACATTAAAAGAATAGAATTATGTAAAAAAAATTCTGAAAATGACAATTGACAAACTTTCAAACATTAGAAATGTTTAAAATTCCATAACATCATAATTTAATAAGCTTCGAACACTTCAAAAGTCTTAAATCCACTGAAAAATAGCAACTCACTAAACTCTAATACTGTAAAAGCATTAATCCATCATGCATTTGATTAGTACTGCACGAAGAAAAAAAAAGATCAGGGGAAAATTCAATTGCAAAGTGGCACATGGTCTTTTTTCTTATAATTACTGAACTGCTTGTAATTGGTGGTCTTCCATAATGAAAACTCATGTCTTTAGTTGTTTGGATCACCAAACTTCTGGATTATGATGCATATTAGGACATTGATATTATGACAATTATTTCTAAACAAAATTTTGATTCAAGAGCTCCAAACAAAATTACTGCTAAAGAATAATAGAAGCAATGCCCGACTTATAGAAAGAGCTAGGACAGATGCATATCAAATTGAGAGATCCCATAATTATTAATCTTCGTCACCTCTTTGCCAAGAGCATTTCATTCTCATTTTGCCTCCAAAGAAAGGTTGGAAACATTGAGATCAGAAAACCCACCATAAACAAATTTATGGATTATGACAATTACCCAGGAGCAATTGTATTGGTTATTTTACTGATTAAGTAGCAGAATTGGAGAAGAAAGAGAAACAAAAGACAAGCCGACAGGGTACTGAAACAGGTTAGTAGCTGTTTATATTTGAGCAACCGAGCAGCAGGGGCAAAGAGGAGCAGTAGCGGCGGCGACAGTGGCTGGAGCGACGGTAGCGACCGAAGCAACAGACGGCCAGCAACGACCGGAGCAACAGACGGAACAGTGGCGATGAAGACCGGTGAGAAACAAATTGGGGTTTTGTAGTTAGGTTTTACTGTTTTAGTGTTTGAAAATCTGAAAGAAAAATCAACGGCTCATGTAAAGACACGATTAAAAATCCAATGGCCACATTTCATGCGCCTAGATATGCGCCTCCACCGCCGCTATGCGCCTTGCACCTTTGCGCCTAGGCGCACCAGGCGCCCGCCTGCTTGACCGCGTTGCGCCTAGGCCTACGCGAGGTGCGGATGGTGAGCCTAGCTGCGCCTTACGCCTAGGCGCACTTTTTATAACACTGGTTCAAATAATACAAAATTGTTCAAATTGTAAAAATCCGATTCGATTAACTTGTTCAAATTGTTTAACATTGGAGGAAGTTAGCTTTTTCACAAGTGCTTCGATCAAACACTAGCAATTGAAAACGCATATGCCCCATGTGTTCAAAGATTACAAAGTCCCCTAAATGGAGGTCATGCTGCTGCACGAATTTGTTCCAACCCTCTTCGAAACAAATTTCCTCTTGGCCGCGCTTCTTCTTGATTTTAACAAGCCATGACTCCTTGCGGCTGGTTAAAGTCACTTCATCTGATCTCATTGTGGTAAGCAATCTGCAAAAAGCTATCGGTATGGCCTAACATATTCATAATACAGTAAGACGGGTAAGTTTTTAACCAAATATAAAACTTTTAACACACACGAAAACACAGAGAAAGAGGGATGACCTACAAGTTCTGTATGAAAACCAGGAGCCATGACCTTGAAGAAGTGTCTGCCGACTGAAACGCCATTGTTCAACGAAGCAGAAGCCATCAGGACGGATCTGTCGCCGGAGGTGGTGACGCGTCGAGCGGAGGACGGGGATGTCGCTGGAGGCGTGTCGGCGTTGAGGGGAGGACAGGGCTGTCGCCGGAGGTGGCGCGGCGTCGGGGGGAGGGAGGAGGTGTCGCCAGAGATGTGGGTCGCCGTAGAAGGGGTCGCGGGTGGGTGAGATGTTCGAGACAGATAGAGAAACGGGAGAAAGAAGAATGGCCGATCTGATTAATATTTAACAAGAGTTTTGGCGACGTGTTGGAGTTTTAAACTGCAGAGACGTCCGCTACATTGTGTAGAGGACACAAAGAACACCAAAAGTTTTTTTGTGTAGAGCCGTCCATTACACAGTGTAGCGGACACAAAGAACACCAAAAGTTTTTTTGTGCAGAGCCGTCCATTACATTGTGTAGCGGACAAAAAGCACAAAAAAAATTTCTAAGTGTTGGAGTTTTAGGACTCTGCAGAGCCGTCCGCTACATTGTGTAGCGGACATAAAGACTGCCAATTTTTTTTTTGTTGATTTGCTCCGTCCGCTACATTGTGTAGCAGACATAAAGAACACCAAGATTCCAAATGCACTTTGTCCACTACACTATGTAGCGGACAGGGCAAATCAACAAAAAAAAACTTAAACTTAGATTTGATGGCTCTCATAGGTCCATCAGAAATAAAATTCCAGTCTTCGGTCGAAACATTATTAGAAAAAATTACAAACAATTATTACAAATGTCAAACAGACTTGATGGCTTATACAAAAAATTAAAGGTCCACTGCAGCTTCTTCTCCCTCATCTTCGGCGTCATCTTCTTCCTCGTCTTGCAAACCCCCTGGACTTATCCCCAGTGCCTTGTAATGGTTCCGCTTGTCATGGTCGGTCATTTTGTTGCACAATGCACACCTTCTCAGCTTTTTAGGTTGAGTTGCCTGTTCAATAGAGCTCTTCATCCGCGTAGATCTCTTGCGGCCTTTCGTTTGTGATATAATTGGATCCAAAGGCCGGATATCATTGTCGTCTTCCTCCCCCGGCTCATCATCTTCTGATCCCGTTGTAGGCTCGGTGTCAACCGCATTGCTGACTGAAGCTACTTCCAACTGGTCGACGATGGGCTCTTGCTGCTGAGCTACCTCGAGGAGATGTTTATATCCGGCCATTGTAGCAGCACCTTTTACGGACAAACGGGTGAACATTGTCACCAGATGATTATACCGCAACGTCTCTGATTCTTCAAAGTCAGTATACGGGTGCTCCGGAAAGGCAATGGTACCGTGCAACCTGTTTGCACCTTTCGTCCACCGTGGCAGGACATATTTATCGGGGATTGTCCTGATATTCTTCTGGGTGAAAAACTGCAGAATGTGTCTACACAGGATGCCATGGAACTCAAACTTCTTGCAAACACATGTCACCGAGTCCGTCAATGTGTCGTGGCTCACCGTATAAATTCTGCGCAGCTTCTCAGGGACGAGGTCATTCACGAGCGAATAAACCTTGTACTCACGCGTAGACTTTTCTGCCACCTTGTTTATATTGTATCGTCCCGATTTTCGCAGCTCTACTTGGTATAGCATGAAGATCTCCTTCGTATAGACTTTGGCACCGTTCAGCTCCAGCGGGGTCTCAAGCAACCTTCTCCTTTGTTTGTACGTGGTTGCAAAGTCTGCAGCCCTTTCTTTCACGAATAACGACGCAACCGCTTTTTGTGCGGATGTGACGAAACTCTTCAAATTGGTAGCTGTACCCACATAACTATCGAACGTGGCATTCATAGATTCACTCCTGCCCGTCGTTTTCATGCCCGCAGAAAAATGCCTCCTCGTGTAAACGCCAATCCATTGTTCTTTGAGCTCGTACAAGTGCTGGAGCCACTCGTTGTCTTGCAATGAGTAATCCTCAACAAGCTTTTCCCACCTCTCCTCAAATTCCTCAATCGTTAACGACTTGTTAACGCACTTGTCAAAATCATGTTTAAAGTCTGGATACTTTGCATACACGTGATGCAGACGTTCAGGGTATTTGTTGCTTATGTGCCAAGTGCACAAGTTGTGTCGAGTGTCTGGGAAGACGGTAGCAATAGCCTTCTTCATTGCCAAATCTTGATCGGTGATGATAACTTTGGGTGCTTTGTTGTTCATGGCCTCCAGCCACGCCCTAAACAACCATACAAAAGAACTCTCGCTCTCGTCCCTTAACAAGGCGAACCCGAACAGGATGGAGTGATAATGATGATTGACGCCCGTGAAAGGAGCGAACGACATCGAGTACTTGTTGGTACGGTATGTGGTGTCGAAAGTCACGACATCCCCAAAATGCTTATAAGCTAGCCTCGAACGACCGTCGACCCAAAAAATTGTGCTAACTCGATGCTCGTCGTCAAGTTTATAATCGAAGGTAAACTGCGGGTCCTCCATCTGCATCCGCTTCAATAGGCTCATTGTGGATTGAGCATCATTGAGGTCATACGCGGCTCGTCTTTGGGTTCGGACCGCGTTACGAACGTCTGTCGTGTTAAAGTTTAGATTCTGAATTCCTCCAGCCTGTTCAGCAAGAACATTAATCATGTCGGTAGGTCCTAGCCGCGCATTGCTCATTGTCTGAATCAGGCTCCTTGCGACCTTACCCATCTTCTTGTGTTGATGCATCTGACTCACCTTAGAAGGGGTTACTAACGGGTGATTGTGTGCCAGTTCCAGACTAGTAATAAGCCAATGATCCTGTTTGGGTTTATAGCTTACGAACATCTTGACCTGGCAATTCGTGCGCGCAAAGCAATCCCGTCTTCTACGCGAATATCCTATTTCGTCATCACTGTCATCATTGCCTACGCGTGTCTCATTTTGCAGTGGGTTTCTGCCCCTATGACACTCGTATAAGCGAGAGCATATTTTTTTTGTTATGTTGCTTGTTCTTGTAGTCTTTATTCTAATGCCAAAACCAACCCTCAATGAATACGCTCGAAAACATTCTTCGGCTTCTTCCAATGTTTGAAATGTTCGTCCTAGATACGGATCACTAGCATCTACGGGGGTGTTGGAGCTCGCCACGAAATCAGACATTGTGAAACAAGACCTATGTAGAATTAGATTACGCTTAACTATCAAATGGCGTTTCTTGAACAACCTTCATGAATAGACCAATTTAGGATGACAAATATACCAAACATAATCTCAAAAGTGTCTCCAATTTAACAATTATTAATTTATTGAACATATCAAATTAAAATTACTAAGATAAATAGACAAATTCATCATGCCAAACACAACACACATAATCTCCAAAAATTCGAATTTAACTATAATAAATTTGTTTGAAGTTAACAAATTAATTTCTTGAACATCACAGATTAAAACTACTTTGATGAATATAGTGATAAATCCCAAAGAAAACTATATATTCATCCAAAATACTTTATCAAGTGTTCACCATTCACAAACTTACCTTGCTTGAGAGAAGCTTGAAGCAAATGTTACTCGAAGCTTGAAGGGAGCTGAAAATGGAAGCAAGTGAATCTCAAGGAGATGAAAAAATAGAAAAAAGAGCTGAGAATTAGGTTACTTTTGGATATAGGTGCAAGTTGTCCGCGATACTGTACGGTGGACAGTGTTATGGACAGCTCTGACATGTATAGAAATAAACGTACAGAAATAAAAGACGTGTGTCAGCCGTCAGGCAAAAAGTCATCCTCGAGATAGTGTCGCGGACGACTTTTTGACTGACGACTGTCAGGACAAAAAAGCCGTCCGCTACACAGTGTAGCGGACGAAGGGGAGGGGCAATCTGGTAAAAAATTCCTTCCACGACACTGTGTTGAGGACGGCTGACAGCTTTTGAAAAAAAAAGATCTAGGCTGACAGTTAGATCGCGCTAGCAAAATCTCTTATTTTGCTAGCGCTATAACGGATCAGCTCATATATATATATATATATATATATATATATATAACAAATGATTCATTTTTCAAAAAAAGTGAGGAAAAATATATTTTTCCCAAGTGCATTGTTTATTTTAGATACACTTAATTTGTGATCCCAAACATATGCTTTTACAAAACAAGTAAAAGCATATGATATGTGGAGTTCCACCTATGGACGACATATGTAAGCGGTCTCCTACGTAGCAAAATATATTGAACACATAAAGTTTTAAATTGTTGTGTTCTTGGACCCAAACTATTAATATACGTTGTCATATCCCTCATTTTGAGAAAAATATC